>BRZM01000064.1:1105289-1705289 GCA_033238685.1 Lates japonicus | reverse complement strand
GGATGTCATTAGCATTAAGACTAAAAATAGGGTTAGCTAGCTGCCCAAAGCTCTAAAACAGCCATCACCAGCACTTCTAAACTACATTAACACAATATATCTTGCTTTATTTAACAGGTATGTAAAATTATAGGTTGTTATGTTTTAAAACACTCAAATAAATAACAGCTAGGGGTGTTGACTTCATAAACTTACCTCTCACTTAAAGGTTGGCCTGCAAGTTTTACACATACATAGCCACTGCTACAGCCGTTTACTCACCAGCTCAGGAAGACACGCTAAAAGTTCAGCATCAAACCCCATTCCTTACTCCGCCCAGAGCTGCCCAGCCGTGGTGCTAAAGGCAGTGTTGTTCCTTGTGTTGTCGGTTTGCACCACATTTTTATCTCTCTCTTGCTAGCATGCTAAATCAGTTAGTTTGAATCTGGCCTCGGCCACTCTCCGAGTAGTGACGCCATATTATGGAATGTCCTGAAGAAGTAGAAGGACAAGCTATTAAGCTAATCCCGCATTTCAAATCTAATCTTTGACATTTTGCATAGTCTCTAGTTGTTTATTTTATAGATCTGACAAATGGGTGGTGGCCACCAGCTATGTCAATGTATCAGTTGGGACTTTACCTTACCAAGTTGTTTTAGAATCTAGATTTACAAAGGGCGCTTGGAGCGATGGTAAACTGAGAGTAGGAAGGAGGCGAGTGTTCTAAACAAACAGGATGGCTGAGGGACGTCCTGGCAGCTATCAGGTGTAAAATTGTGTAGCCAGTGTGACTAGACAGACTGTTACGGAAAACACATGTGCGCAGCGTGTGGGCCACCTCTCCGTGCAGCTGTCACATTTCTGCAGGTTTGAATTCCACTAATTTGAGTTTTCTGCCTAGTTTCTCCTGTGAGATTTTTTTTTTTTTCCTTTGAAGCAGATATCTGGACTTGGAGTCAGTCTAACAGCATCCCTGATGGTGCTGAGTCAGCTTGACCAGTAGCTTTGTCTCATGCCTCATCCAGAGTACGGTTACCACTATGGTGGAAAACTACTGCAAAACCGCTATATCTCTGTGAAGGCTGGACCACAGAAATGTAGAGATCACCAAACTCACATCACAATGCTTCTCAGAGGTTTTTCCCAGAACAGAGCAACCAAAATCTACTGCACAGCATTTGACCCTCCTACAATTTCCCTATAAATCTTCTAGCTCATTTCAGCCAGCTGATTTACGATGATACATCATGAGGCCTGGTCACAAGACATTTTGACTCTTCTGCAGTAGGAAAGCACATGTGTTAATAATATTTGATCGCTTTGCTCCATATTTAAGGGTCCGGCAAGATATGACAGTGTTGCAGCACGGCTAATGCCAGGACCCTCTTCAAAATGAGTAACCAAAAGGAATTCAGCCATCATCACTTATTATTTACACCTGTGATTTTCCTCACTGATATAAATTTTTACATAAGTGTAACCTTAGTTATCAATATTTCAGTTTACTTGATACTAAAAACCAAATCATTTATATGTGGATATATCAATAATATAATGAAGTAACATTAAAATACAGATCAGTTAACAGATATTAAACTTATATCTAACCGAGAAACAGCAAATACACTACAACAAAAGCAAAGTAGCCATATGAAAATAAAGTTTTATTATTAATTAGTAGTTAGTATTTCATTGTCACTAAACGACAAGTAATACTTTGCTGTGTAACATTTATTGTTTACTCCCACCCTGCCTCAGGTGGTTTCCTTTCTGCTTTTAGTAGATATTGAAAGAATAGCAAGTCCATAATATGAAGAAATGCTATCATCAAGGAATCATGGACAAAAGTGTAAATTTAGGAATAAACAAACGAAAAGAGTCACTAAATTGCTTGTCTCTGGTCTACGGAAATTGACTTGCATACTTTAAACCTAGATGCTAGAGTTACTCCCACTCTAATTGATTGTGTTTGTCAGAACTGAGGACATGCTTTCCATGTTATTGATTTATGTTGACAGTATTTCATGAATAGGGTCTCAAAAAGATCTGAATGGTTTGATCAATACAAGGAACGACTTAATAATTCAAAAGCCAAATTGATTTTTTTGCATAAATAGTTTAAACTATCACCTTGATCATTCTGTACACGATGTCAGCAGACTGATGCAAAACCATTTTAACTTACCTGTTCAAATAACGTCCCAAATGTGAGACTGTGTATTGATTGACGCCAGGCAGCAGATGCGTTTTTGTCCATGGAATTGTCCCACCCACGTATGCAGGGGCGATCGCAGTGGCACACCCAGCTGGGACTGGGACCCGCTCAGGTGCTGAGACAGGAGAGAGAGCATGTAAGGTTGCGGGATGCATGAGCAAACAGCAACAGCAACCCCAGAGCCGCAGCAGTCCCTTGCACTGTATATCAAAGTGATCAGCATTTTGAACTCTGAGATAAAATTGATTACTGAATGACTTGAATATCTGTTTGATACATTTGAGTTTGCATTTTTAATCTACAAACTCAAAACCTGCGTCCTGGAAGGAATTTTGTCTGCTGATATTCTGACTGCATTTTGCAACAAACAACAGCTGACAGAGCCAGAAGCAAAGTGGCAGCAAGCAAAGCATCTCGCTTGGTTGAGTTCAAGCACCTAGGGTCGTATTGGTTAGCTTTCAGCACTAGCCATGAAGCTGGTACTTGACTTTTCGCACTTTTTAAATTGGTGCTGAAACGGTGCAGCAAATCAAGATTTGTTGATTACAACAAATATATGATATGTTTGAACAAAGCAAAGACAAAACAACACATCGAAGGAGCATCACAGAATAGGATACCAGTTCAAGAGAAGAAAACGTTATACAAAGATCCGAAGACAATGAGGAAGAACCAAAGATTTCAAGGATTGTTGATACTGAAACAGGAGTCAAATGATGCGAGACATGTTGACTGATAACTGTCCTTCTGTAAGAAATTAACCAGCAGCGCTATCACGGACTGATTGGACTGAAGTTTCAGGTCGAGACAGAGCTGTCCAGTGAGACAGTGAGGCACATCCTTCCCCATCCAGCCCCCAGCAACTTTACACCACCACTTCAGTGTAAATTAACACCTTCCTTCTCACCGCCTCCCAAAGTTAACTGTATGGCTACCTAACAAAATATTCGGCACACTCTCACCTCTTCAATATGCCTGTTGATGAATGCATCACTGTCATAATGCAATATGGTGTCATAAAATTGATCCACCATCATAGTAACTCACACAAACCAACAATGGTAGCTCTCTGCCTCACAAATAGAATATGGTCATCCCGGATCGGTCAGTATTTGAAATGAGGATGGATACTTTGATAAAGTGACCAAAGAAACTGCATTATATCAGATGTTCTGAATAGATCACAGGCACTGCATCGCAGCCTGCCGTGCAGAACATATGGCTCACATCATCCCCGAGAATTGTTCAACCCACTGGGACCCCAGTCTCCTGAAAGAGCCAACGGTCTGCTTCACCTCCCATGACCAGCCTGTCCTCCCTCCCACACGCCTCCCTCCCTCCTTCCCTCCTCTCTCCTCTCAGCCTCTGGAACTCTTCTACAGCACCACATCTGCCTCCAGAGTCCATGTTCACACTTTAATATTAACTATCCAACTAGTATTATTTTGTCTATAGATATGGAGAGAATAAAGAATAGAATAAAAAGATCAAATAGGGGAATATCAATGTCCAAAGAATAAAAATCAGTTCAAATGAAATGTTATAAATCACTGAAGTTGCTTAAGTATTTTATTTATTTGTTATGTGATATTGATAACTCAAGAAATTTCAAAGTACACATAGTGTATTTTCAAAATGTCTGTTTTCTAATGGAATCACATCAATCCAATACATCATATACAGTCTGACCTCTTTTGTTTTGAATAAGTATGGCTGTGTGTGTTTCACTTAAGCAAATGCAGATTCTAAGAATCTAACCTGCTGTTTCATAAACATGCATCGAGAAAACTGTTCTGTATGTGTGTAATCTCATATAATCAGTTTAACTTATGTATGGGCATGACTATAGTTTTCTAGTATAATCCAGCTAGGACTGGTTGTGATTGAATGTGCCCACTCCTTCTTCCGTCAGACGAATCAAATCAGATCCCTGAGCTAATCTAATTTGTTGGTGCAGGTCTGCACACAGCACACAGTCAGTCCATATTCTATTTAAATTCAAATTTAAAGGATTGAATGTAAACATCAAACACACAAGCTTTGTTGGAGCATCAACCCTTCTCTTGGCCCAGATCTATCTTTAGCTCAGGAAAGTATCTTTAAAAAGTAGACTGTAGAAGACCATTTCTAGATGCAGTAATTTAGTAGGTCTCAAAGATGTCTTTCGATCTGGTTTATGGTAGCCTTTTGTCCATAATAATTCACTGAAGACCAGCACTTCCTTCCAATTTTGAAACACAGAACTTCCACGACATCTTCAAACCATGACACTGCAAGCCCATGTGTCTTCTATTGTTAAACTATAATATCTTTGAGGTGACCATCATAGTCTATCTCACTGTGAAGTAAGCAAGGAGTGTTAATAGATGTGCTTGAAGGTCCTGTAAGGTGCTCTGACAAATATCTCTCAAACATTTAAGCAAAAACAAAATAAATGCTCAATCTTTAAATTATAAATATCTCGCAATGATATATATATATATATATATAGCTCCTTTATCAAATGGAATGTTGATTGTGTTGGTAATATCAGGCCTATATAGATGCTAGCAGTGGTTTGTGTTATGTTGCCATGTTGTCACAAATCTCAGTGTCTCCACCGGAGTTGGCGTTGGAGGTTGGTATTATGGTTTTCCACATGTTTGCAATTGGCAGTGTGAACGGCGTGACATGATTTAAATTGTCTTCTCGCCTACGAACTGAATTTTTCTTCCACTCTTTCAGGAGGCAGCTCACGTCGGCGTGTGGAGCGTACTTCCCCAGGGTTACCCTGGCTTTTATCTGCTGACAGCCCACCGAGGCTACAGAAGCTTCCTCCATGTCTATCGGGTAACAGAGAAAGCGTTTCAGAGCCTCACTGGACGGTCAGCTTATTCGCCGCTGATGAAGGTAAAGAGGTTTCAAAACAAAAACAAATCAAGGACAGCGCAGAACAATATTCTCAAAATGCTCGTGGTTGACAATCATAAGTGCAAACTGCGTGAGCTCTTACAAAGTTGTTAACCATACAGGCATGAGCTCAGTTTCTGCCAGAAGAATATATCATAGAGGGTTTTGACGTATACTGCAAAACTATTATTCTGACAGCTAGGCGGTGGTGACAGCTCAGTGTAATCACTAGGTCTCAGTAAACAAGAGAAATAGGGATGAACCTGACCAAAGAAGTCATAATACTAAAACTGGTGCTGGAAAATGATTTTTCAGAAAGTGTCACATCATCTTGGAACTTAAAGATCATTTTACAAAACATTTCACAGAACTAAGGATTAATTGTACAAGGTATGTGACAACAAAACATAAAAGCTAGAATAAAGAAAACATTGACGAATTCCAGTATCAAGATATAAACCGGTCTTGATGTTTTAATGGGAAAACTAATGATCTGTACAGTCAGTATACCTGTGATATTGCAAACTCTCTTCCTTCACTATCCTGCAGTGCCACCCGCTGGGTTCTGACCGCCAGGCACCTGGTGGACCACATCACGACTTCCATGTCAAACCCAGCATCTTCTAAGGTTTAATGCTGCTGTGGAGGGCTGCTCGGGAAATGGAGGCTCAAATGCCAGGTACAATCTTCCACACTGATACCACTGAAACGCCTAGCTTATTTTAACAAATAGCTAGATAAACTACCTTGAGCAAATATCCTTGGTGGGAATTATTAATTAATTACTTATTAATTAATTATTAATAATATGTTTCTTTGGAAACCCTGGGGATTCTTCTAATAACATTTTAGATTCTCGGGTTAAGTGGTGTGAACGCTGTTTGGCTGTACAGCATGAGTTTGCATGATCAAGTTACACCAGCACAGAAGCTGTGAGGTTAAACTTACATCCGAGAATCCAGTATGAGTGGTCATGAACTTCAAGGTCACATACTTTGTCACTGATTTGCTATCACAAATGCAGAACACCAAAGACACTGTGCTGCCCACACTTTGAAACAGGTTGATGTCATAAAGATGGGACAAATCAACAGGAACGGAGAACAGTGACTGAAAGAAAAGATGTTTACTTAACAGCACTGCAAACTCTGCTTCCAGAACAATAAACCATTGGTAATTATAAGAGAGATACAAGTTAAGGTTTCAAGGAAGAGTGTTACTGTATCATGACCTGCAGCGTTATATTCTGGCAGTTTTTAATAATTCTCGATCATAAAACATTTCAATTGAACCATGTATCAAATAGATGACTGTGTTATTCATCAACTGTCAGTGGTTTTAAAATAATCAGTGTATGTATGTGTGCCTTTAAACTATACCGTCGGATTGTGTTGTTTTATAGATATAAAATGCTGATTCACATCCGCACACATACCAATGAAAAGCCGCACCATTGTCCTACCTGTAAGAAGAGCTTCTCACGTCTGGAGAACCTGAAGATACACACCCGTTCACACACAGGTGAGTTCACAATGAAAAAAATCCCACCAGGCAGCTTTAAAAGAAAAGTGAGGTGATATTCGATATTTCTGTTATTGCCAACAAATCTCATAAAAAGACCAAAACCAACAATTAAGTGATCATGAGTTGATCTACTAACAAGTACTCCAGAGCCTGATGTAAGTTATTCCTTTGGACCATAGAGCTCAGTCCAAAAACGATTAAAAACACGAGTGACAGCCACACAATTAAACTGGGTGACATGTTCCTCCATGACAGTTTGAGTTGTTTGCTAACCTTTTTGTTTTAAAAAAAGAAAAGAAAAGAAAAGAAAATATACTGTATATTTGTGACTGGTTTTTAAAGATTTATGTCTTTGGCAAAACAGGCCTGTGGCTGCATCCCACAGACAGGGTAGGGCGTCAGAAAATATTGAGAAACAAAAAAAAACACACAATATTGGTTCCAGTTCATTCATGAAATTTTTGACAATAACAAAACTATAAAACATCACCAAACACATCCTTTAATCAACACAGCAAATCATTGTGCAAGCAAGCCAGAAAAGAGCCAGAGATTCATTCCTCCGGAGTGTTAGTAAACACAACACATGGGCACGTCGGTAACTGTGATGTATTCAGATTAACAAGATACTTAGAGATGAGTAACACCAGGGCTGCAGCTATGTATGGAGACACACACAGACACACACACATGCTGAGATCTATGCACACTGCATTAATTAGGGATGCACTGATACCAATACCAGCATCGGGTATCTGTCCGATACCCTGTTCCTGTACTCACACTCGTATTCATAAAAGTGTCCCGATACCACTTTACGGCAGCGTGACGTGCAGTTGGGCGGTGAGGTGCTAATTGCGAGCAAGGAGGAGCAATGTCGGCGGTGTGGAGGTATTTCAAAGTGGATGATGGTGACAAAAGTAAAGCGGACTGCAAATTATGCTTTTCAAAGTTGTCAAGAGGAGGGACGAAAGCGAGTATTTTCAACACAAGCAATCTGATAAAACATCTAAAAAACAGCAGCAGTGTGGAAAGTGAAAGGTTTTTTATCTCAGGCTTTCTGTTACAGTAGAAACTACAGTAGTTTCTAACAGAACAAATCTAGCCTAACCTGGGCATCATCAGGGTTGATTTTTTCTATTGTTTTCACAGGCTGAGCAGTTCTCCTCGTAATCAGTAAACTGATCTTAAGTTGGTGGGTGCAGCTTTAAATGCAGCTTTCAGTGTTGTACTTCTGAGCAGCTCAAACAAGTGCATCAGTTATCAGTCATCACATCATCACTTTTTTTTGTTTTCTGACAGAGTCATCTACAGTAATCTTAAACTGAACCCAGAAGAGAGAAAATCTGACTCTTCCCGGATGTTGTGTTTAATTTCCGTAGGCGCTGCCTGGATCACTTCACTGTTTCCTGTCTTTACAGCTGCTTATCAGCTTCTTACACAATTTGTCACTTTCAGTGAATTAAGTGTAAGTTCCTCTGCAGGCTGACTTGTGTTGTGTAGCTGACATTGTTGGTACTGTGGTGAGTTCATGAGTCCTTGTTTCTACATCCAGACAGTCGACTGATGAACATTACCTAAGGAAGCTATTAAGTTCATCAGTGCTAATTCCTTTGATTTTAGCCTTCAGCCAAACTAAAACTTAAACAGTGTAAACAGAGCCCTTGCGTAAGAAGACAAGATTCAGAGGTGACATAAAACAAAACTGATTACTGAGGCTGGAACAAACTTGTGCAATGTAAAAAAAACAAACAAAAACAAATGTGTCTGAACAGGTCTTTTGTCTCATATTCAGATTCATAGTTAAGGTATGAAAGTATTCTGCCAGTGAAATGACAATGCGCTTTGTTCCAACTGTAGTTTCAGTTCTTCAAAACAACTCAAGGGAAGACAGATTACTACTAAAATTAACAGCCAGTGGAGACTTAACACTTGTAACAGTTGGCTTAAAGCTGTTACTTTCAATACACTGAGCTAATGTTTCATCAAAAGAAGAAGTGGCACACTTGTTGTAGAAAAACGTAGCGTTGTGTGTTTGGTATGCAAACCAGTGGATTTATGATGCTGATTTTAACAGCAGTGAAAATACAAGTTAACAAGCACAGTGTGTTTTGAGAAGGTCGTCCTAGTATCATTGTATCATTGCTATTTTTAAGTTTTAGACACCATACCTATAATTGATTTGATATTTATTTGAAACATTTAAATGTAAAGACTTTCACTGCTTTTATTGGCCTAGTGACCACAGAGATAAAGAGATTTAATGTAAAATATGTTTTCCGCTCTACTTACTGCCAGTCATCTTACACCCACAAGGAGAAACAGGTGTCTGTAACAAGAGTAAATCCCTTAAAAACATGTCTATCTCAGTATGTGTCATATTTACTAGATTAGTGTACAGGTAGTTACTGATGCCATTAAAGTGATATAAACTGAACAAGATCCTGTTCATGCACTGCATGAGTCTCTCCACACCCATGAGTGAAACACCATGACATGTTCAACCACAGTGACTGGTCTCATATTTCACAGTGACTTGCTTTGTTATTTCTCTGCCGTTACAAGTGAATCATGTATGAAAACGTTTCTCTGCTACGTGTTATTTCTGTCTGTGTGTACTACAAGCCGCTCTTATGTGGCACACAGACTTTGATAATTTTTTTGGTTTTGTAAAGAGAAGATCTCCCTGTTGTACGTTTGTGTGCGGTTCACCAGCCTTTTCCTCTGTCAGACATCTCATCTCAGCACAGGTCAGGGTGAAGCAATTGGTGGGGGAGGAAAGTGAAGTTTGTGCAGCATTAGGAAACTTGTTGGTTCACAAGTTCACACAGCGCTGCAGAATTTTAATCACACAACATTTAACTGAATATTGCTTTTCTCATTGTGGCCCCTAACACCTGCAGTGAAACAGATTCTTTGTATTAATACTGTAAACAAGTAATTCATTCACTCTCCCTCCCTGTATTTGTTTCTTCCTTTTTCCTTCTCCAGGAGAAAAACCCTACATCTGTCCGTATGAAGGCTGCAGCAAACGTTACTCCAACTCTAGCGACCGCTTCAAACACACCCGCACCCACTATGTTGACAAGCCTTACTACTGCAAGATGGCAGGCTGCCTGAAGCGCTACACAGATCCCAGCTCGCTACGCAAGCACATCAAAGCCCATGGGCACTTTGTTGCCCAGGAGCAAGGTGCTCCGAGCAGGCTGGGGTCGGGGCTGGGCATCCCCGGGCACCAGAGCGTCGCTGAACTTCCCTCTGTAGGCGGAGCCCACATCATCATACCTGGAGCTGCTGCAGCTCTTCTTGGGGGTCTTGGGACCTCTCTGCCTCTCTCTGCTTTCTGCCACGCCAGAGCTATGGGTCACCATGGGGCACCACTCTTTTCTGTTGGAGGCGGCAGCGGCATGGGGCCCCTAGGTCTCTCGGACTCCCCTCTGTTACACTTTGGACTTTCAGCTGCTTCGATGTTAGGGCTGGGAGCTCTGGGAGGTTTGCAGCGGATGGCGGGAAAGGAGACGGAAGGCGAAGAGGAAGAAGAGGAAGGAGAGGAGGGGGAGGTGCTGAACCTGTCTGCAGGGGTGGTGCCGCCCAGACGCAGTGACCCTTTGTCCTGGGTGGTTGTTCCCCCGAGGGCGCTCCTACTCAAACCAGCTGTTGTCAGCTAGGTTGTGCACTCAGCAATTCAAAAAGAACCAGGGAGTGTGTGTTTGTGGTTTTCTGTGTCTGTGTTTGAGTGCATGTGATGTCTGGGAGTGTATGTTCACAGACATACATGATTGTGGAGAGTGTGTGTGTGCATGTGAGCGATCAAAGGTCGCTGTCACCTGCAGAGCCATAAAAAGCACTTCAGTCATTCCAGCCCAGTAACAAATGAGGACAGACTGAAAAGTACATAAGTCTTTGTGTTGAGTGTACAAAGCAAGACCTCTGAGTGTCTGGTTGCACCAAGTTCTTGCACCATGCATGCTTTAACTGTCTCACAGTGTAAAGGGTAAGTTCACCCAAATTTCTAAAAACTAGATATATAATCTTGACGCAAATATCCGTGCATAGGTGTTTTTATCTGCTGAGATTTTGAGATATCCTTCTCGGATGTTTGCCGAAAACAGCTTTAAAAAGTACTATTTGGATGTATCAATAACTTTTAGATGGATTGCCATGAGATTTTGCACAATCATTCATGGTCCTCAGATGATAAATCCTACTGACCCTCACTTTTTATCTAGTGCCATCATCAGGTCAATATTTTTGTTTCCCCTCTTTAGGGATAATTTGCAAATGTTAGCATGCTAGCACACTAAACTAAGATAGCAAGGTAACAAAGTAAACATTACTCCTGTTCAAGGTGGTGGCAGATGTGTTAGAGACAGATATCTCAAAAACCTAGGGGCAGAAAAAAACATCTCTCTGCATGTTTTGATACCAAACAAGTGAGAAAATGTGTGATTTGGGTGAACTTATCCTTTAATATTCATGCTCCACCCACATCCTCCGATTAATCTACCCCTTGACTTCGTGGGCAATAAGCATTTTACAGCAGACAATCACCTGTATTAGATTTACTAAACCAGGTCATGAACAAAGAGCAGGTGCACTAATCATTCTACAGTTTTAATGTTTGACAACCCCCACTGACTGCTTCCACGGACCCATATCGTGCACTCCCAATAAAAAATGGAAAAGCAGGATTATGGGGCGCAATGGAAAACACAGTCCATACGTAATAATTTAATGTAAAATGAATGAATACGTGTTTTAGACTTCATTACGGTATACTTATATTGCATCCATTTGTATATTTCCTTCAGGCGAAGTAAAGAGTTTGTGCAATTAAGGTTAAATTTCAAAATAAGATATCAGTCATTTGAAAATTTGACACTGACTCCCATAAAATGACGGCTGACATTGAGATATTCATGTGTTTCAGAAAATAATTATGTGTTTTTGACAGATTTTGCACATTCGTCTACTTACACAAAAAAGATTTAGGGCAATTTGGAATCTGACTCACAGTTTTATTGTTTAAGGAGTTTTCTGTGGCTTTAATTTGGTGCAACAGCTGACATGTGCTATTTGTGCACTTTGATGATCCCTTCTCTGCTTAATTTCCAAGACCACAGCATACAAAGTAATTACCCCCCTTGAGGAAAACCAAACCTCCTGAGGCCTAATGCCACACATGCTAATTTATGATGTAGTTAGGTCTCTGACTTCTGATCTCAGTGAGGCTCTAAGCTTCTCTATTGTTTGTAACTCAGAGAGACCTTGGGACATTCACAACTCTACGATGTGTGATGAAAGATTATAATCCACACAGAGCTATCTGTTTGACCGTGTGATTTTTGAAGTCGCAAGAAAAAACTGTGTTGACGTAAGTGAATGTAGGTTTGAGGTTAACTCGGTTGCTTGCAGTTTATCATAGCTACTTTCTTGCTCTACTTATCATTCCAAGACAACGATCTCGCCAGGATCAGCCCCACGTTTTAGACAAGACCAACTGAGGAACACATTCAACTAGGGACGAGATAGACAAAGGTGTGTATTAGGCAATAATGGGTACACATTTGCTTTAGATGAAACGTACACAAGCCAATCAATGGTTTAAAACATTTTCTGTTTTTAAAGGGGAAATATTTGACAATGGCCACATGAGGCCTGTATCTGTGGTGTTTTATCTTGTACTCTCGTTTGCACAATGATTTATCCTAATCAGTATTTCAAAGGTGTCCAAGTGCCTTGTGTTTCAACTGAAATATATTACGCAATATAAGAAAACTATTTACGTAAAGTGTATAAATGTACTTTTCATTGCATTTTAGAAAACTGAATTTTCATAACTTGACAACAGATGTGATTTGTACATCAGGGCCACTGCAACACTTTCTAAGGACATCACCCGTGTCGATGACTAATGACAATGACTATGTCAATAAACGAATCAAAGAAAATCCACCCTCTCTATCTCCAATTGTGTTTGATGTTACTTTCATCACCTGTGACTTAATTTATAATTTTGTTATAATTGCTTGTAGAAGTTTGGAAAAATTAACTTGATGCAGTTGCAAGGATTTAATAGGCCTAAGAAACATTTGTAAGCAGGTGTGACTTTTCAGTTATTATTATTTCACTTTCATTTGGAGTTTCATTCAGCTTAGCACAAAGACTGGAAAATACACTATTTCTTTAATACACTTGCCTTTTAGGCAGTATTGGAATAACCACTTGAAATCTATACAATGCATAAGTCTAAGTATGGGGGTAGAAATGGTCCAAACCCCATGGTGTTTATAGTTGTTAAACACATAAAGGAACAGAAGAAGAAACCTGAAACACTATCAAGCTTGCATTATATTTGAAATATGAAACTTCCTGTTCAACTGGATTCTCTGGTTTTACACTTTAGATGAGATGGTGAAAATGGAGGTACTGAAGACTTAAAGGCCCTTAATACTTCCTCCTCACAAACCCTATATATCTTAACTGCTGTGAATTATAATAAATTATGCAGCACAGTAATATACAACCAATTACTTTTCACACAGAGAGAGTTCATCGCACCGCAGCTTAGGAAAATCCATGCAAATAGACAACACACATTGAGTTTGCTTGTGTTTTATACAACACAACCAAATACAAAACGTGCTGCACGTAGCACAGACACAAGTTATCTGCTTTGATATCTGAATCATGTGATCAGGATGTTAAAATAAACCAAAAATATATACATGTTTTCCAACAACACTGTTGAGTAGCTGACTTCAGTAACTTCAAAAATCACAACGTATTGTTTGGTTGTGATGTATTTGCAGCGTTTGTGCTGTCAAACTGATGAAGATTAGATTGCTTTGAAGTGTTTTGTCTGTTTGCATATGCATGTGTTAAGGTACAGTGAGGTGAACTCTCTAGGGCCATTGTACAAAGCCATCATTTCATAGACACAGAGACCACACACACAGACACACACACACACACACACACATGCACACGCACACGCAAGTTAGAGCTGTTAATCACTGAACTAAATTAAATGAATAAAGCCAAATGATTTAGCAATCTGCCTGGTGTGGTCGTCGGCTGTTAACTCTTTGAATGCTTCTCTGTCACGAAGATGATCAACTCTTGAGTGGATATCCTATTATTTTGGCCTGAGGTGCTCATGAATGAAGGAGACACTAAAGTGCTCCTCAGAGCTCATAAAATATGGTACACCACTGGAGTTTGACCTGTAGCATGTGCAATATTAAATCAGCTACACCATTAAAATTCCTGTTACAGGTTAAAGGTACCCTGTGTAGGTTTTTTTAATATTCTCGGCTCCTCACATTGTGAGCATCAACTGCATGTCCTTCCTCATATCTGACAAACCAAGTTTTGAGTGTCTTGTAACCATCAGTCTTTTCCTGGTGAAATCCAGTCTGACTGCACCATAAAAATGTGATCACACAGGATGCAAATACTTGTTGCACGACAATAAGAGTTCAGTGCTGCCATCAGAGGCAGCTAATGAACAATGCATTGTGCAAACATTGTGTAAGAGGACAAACATTACATTCATGCTTGAAAAGAAGAGAGCAGATGGCATACAGAAAGTATATAAAGTGTGGATCAATACATAGACACTTTCATGAGCAACAAACTGTGGTTACAACAAACTTCCTGACTGCTGTGGCTTCTCAGCACTTAAAGCTTTGACTGCTGGAAACGACAATAACACTGAAGTGGTTGACTGGTTCTTCCTGGAAAAAAAAGGTTCACAGACAGACTTTGAGATTTAAGGTCAAATCCTGCTTCTAAAAAGCTCTGTTTCATCATCTACCCTATAACACAACGCCGGCTGTTTTAAATTGTGAAACCGGAAAGGTGGCATGAATGGTGCGGTTATGGTGATACACTGTCTTTCAGGGCCCTCACATGCACTCTTCACATCCATCACCACATCTGAAAATTTAGTCACTAGTTTAATTGTCACAATAATATGTAATGATAGGAGGATTTTATTGCACTTCATTTAAAGCTCATATTTTCAGTGGATCCAATGACTATCTGGGTTGCTGGTGCTGCACGAGTTAACACAGACAATTAACACCCCAGTCTGCAGCTTTTGGCACATGACACCTGTGAGTTACAATTACTGTCTAAATAAGTAAACAGAACGTCAGGTAAAAGGTGGTCATTTTCCAGTGCGCTTCTTGGACAAAAGGGTATGGGTAAATAAAAGACAGGATCTGCTCACAAAGGACAGCTGTATGATGTGACGATAGCACCATTTACACAGACTCACACAATCTGTTTGCTATGTCACCTGACACTGGAGAAACTCTGAGGAAACTCACCTTCCTCTGAAGTAAAGATGACGTTGAGGTATTACTGAATTACATTACTTGCAGGTAGTCAGTCATAAACAAAAGTATGCTAGATTACAAGTCGGAGGACCACCAAAGTTATTAAAATCAATCCTGAGGTGAACATGAATGTCAATCACTGTAGCATTCCAGCAGCTCCTGTATTCTGCAAGGTAAAGTAACCAATGGAGTCTGGTAGCGATATATAGCGATGTTGTGTGGACACTCATAATAACAATCTGAACCTGTCAGTGGCCAAAACAAACACTTAAGTGGACATACTTCAATGGGGGACAACTGCCCATTGGATTACACTGCAGCAGCTGTTCTTGATTACTGGACACACCCTTCTTGCTCAATACTGCACGGATTACAAAGATGATTTTTGTCCCTATTACTCATTTACATCCAAGAACATGGGAAGATAAGGCCCAAAACTACTTGAGTTATCCTTTAACTTCTCTCTTGATGTTGCCACAGTGTCCTCCATGAACACTGAAACATAAGGGCAGTAGACGTTCATCTTCTTTGCATATTCTTATCATCATGATAAAGTGAAAAAGCACAGAGAGGAAACATGATGTTGGTAAAGCTTAACTGGCATACCTACAGGTCATCTCATAATACTTCTCATTTACTGACTGATTTGGTGTCCTAATAATAGGCACACGTCTGTAACAGTCCATGGCGGTCTAGATCAATGGTTCCCAACCTTTTATGTCTGACCTACCCACACAACTCATTTCAAATGAACTCAAGTATCCCTTCATGAGACTGCCTACCCCCCCAAAAAATGACCCTGCAGGTCATCTGTGCAGAAGCTTATTACAATCCATAGTTGTGATTTTATTGTTAACTGACCTCTAACAGAGTAACAAAACTGGTCAACAAAACAGCACTTTTGACTGCTTTCCAAATTCAAACTGATACTCAATGTTTCTTCATCGGTGACCTTTCAACAACCTTAAGTGCATGTTTATTATCATAACAATGATGAAGGCTAACCACGTCACCAAACTATGACTATTCCATAACCTTAACCGCATGTTTAATATTGTTACTATGACAATGCTGTTGGTACACTCCTATGGGTTGTGTCCAAGGGAAGAAATCAAGGACTTGTTGCCTTCACTGACACCATCGGTCATAAATGAAGTGTAATCTATTTTGACCAGTTATCCATATCTTGTAGTTAACTATATCAACCATTTCTGATTACAACCTTGTAACCTTTTTATTACTTTAAGCTAATTATTTCAACTTTGTTCACTCATTTTTTGTACACTCTTGACTGTAAGAAGTGGTGTTGAGGTGTTAAATATACTGTTTTTTAAAAGTGATTTGTATTCTCTATTCTATCAGTTGAGCTTCTCCACACACCCCTGGTTGGGAATGTGTGGGAGACAGCAGGGACCTAATTTTCTCTTGACTGGAAAACCACATACTGCATCAACAAAATATTTTGACAGAAGATTGATTATACTGAGCCTGGAGGCAAAAATGCACCGTGGCCTACTTTTATACAGTTGCAGGTCTACTGTATGACCTGTGCACAGGTGAAAGAGTAAACACATGAATTTGTAACAACAGTTTTACACTTAGCCTCATAACATCCTACTGTGTTCTTGTCATATTTGCAGCTTCAAGTTTAACAGGAATGTGTCCCCTCCCTTTTGCATAATTACTGTGGTCAAACCCCCTCCTCCTCTCTGTCACACACACACTCAGAAGATACCCACAAAGAAAAAAAACCCCTGAGACCATGCAATAAATTTTAGATTACAGTTTGGTTGTGGTGGTGGAAAGATGAGCTGGTTTTAATTTAGGGAAAATTCCAAACCAGGATTTCCTTTTGCTGAGCTTTCGTCACCGTCATAGTCCCCCTGTGTGTCCCTGTGTGGATGTGCGTGAAAACAGAGCGACATCTGTAAAACCTCGCCCTGCAAGTTTGTAAAGTCGATAAATATTGCGAAGCCTTATATGGCACAACGCTCTCTCTCTCTCTCTCTATCTCTCACTCCTCCCCCCTGCCCTCCCTCATGCCCTCCCTCATGATTCTAGGGGACAACATGACCGTGTTATCAGTCTTATTTCAGGGGCAGTTAATGATGTGTGGAAGTTATAGTTATTTTGTAAAAAAGTCCGTCGCAATTAAACAACCTGGATTTCATGGCTGACGAAAAGTATAGAACATAAGGAAGAGTCAAGGAAGTGAGGAAGGACGGGTTGCGATGGGGGTTCTAGAAACTGGTTCAGGTGTTAATGGGCTGAAAAGGTAAGAACTTAAATTCGTTTAACTTCCTTCGAACTAAAACACACTTGTTGTCTTTGAGTGACTGAAGTTCGTGTTGTTTGAATTGAAATGAACGTGACGCACAGATTACTCATGAGATCTTTGGAAAAACGCCATACGGTTATTGTTATCAGTAACTGATAGCTCGGAATAAGACAAATGAACGACTTATCAGTTGGTCGAGCCATCTGACTTAGACAGCAGAAATTGTCTATTTCAATTTCCGCGTAGAGTTTAGATTACAAATGAAAGGGGACGGACGCGCCATTGCTCCACACCAACAGCAACGTAAAACACAGTTACCAGCTACAACAGCCATGGTTGTTCGCTTTAAAGCCACTTCATCAGGTGCGTATTTTACGCACGGAAGCGCATCAGAAAGACACTGAAAAGGTGCGTCTGTGTTTTCAGTTGCACCTCCACATCCAAGCACAGTCCAAGGCTCATTAGATTTCCTGTTCCCATGCAGGTATCAGGGGATATAAGGAAAAATTAATGGGTATACCTTATTGTTAATGATGTCGGACCTATAGGCCACACCCACCCAAACCATTCATTTTTCTGTAGCCACAAACATCATCATTTGTCCCCAACTATCTGAAGCTCTTCTGCTGTTAATTCCTGCTTCATCTCCACAGTGACAAACAATGAGCGTCAGAAACAGTAACACGTGGTTTATCTGTGGTTTGATATAATGTGGCTTTACCTTGATACTTTTAGGCCCAAGCTTCCGAGTGAGACCACATAAAGTTCTAGTTCTTGACTGTCTACGGCCACATTGGAGGTTGTTATTTTGGCTTTCCTTCGTGTTCCGTTTTATATGTAAATTAAATGCTTAACACTAACCCTGAGCTGGCAGTGCGAGAAGAAATATTCAGATTCTTCAGTAAAAGTACTGATACATTAAAGTAGCGATACTTCATTAAGTAAAGGTCCTGCATTCAAAAACCTACTTACATAAAAGTATAGAAGTATCATCAGCAAATTGGACTCAAAGTATCAAAATTAAAGTATTATTGCATATGACATTATTTGTGTTTTAATGCTGATGCAGCAACACATAAGTTTGTTTGACCTACTTTATTATTATTATTGTTATTATTCTTAGCATTATTATTATAACGAAAATAAACGGGGCAAATAAATAAATAAAAATGCTGTTTGGGCCTGATTGATCCCCCAATCTGTGCAGCGTGTATGTGCCCTGTGGCCTCCAAGATCTCATTAAGTCCAGTGTATGCAGTAGACTGTAAATAGCTTCGCTATATTTTGCCCAGAGAGCCAGAAATCGACCAGTCTGCCTTGTAACCTACACGGAGAAAACATATCCTGTCCTGTGGAATCCTGATATTTTCTTAAAGTTAACCAAGTTAAACATTCTGCTGTTAGACCAACGCCTAAACAACTAAACTAATGCAACAGCCAAGGCTTGTACAACGACACTGTGTCTTGAAATGAACAGAACTGAACTTGAAATCAAACTGCCTTGCGCAAACTTCGTGGGCATCTATGCCAGATTTGTTTCAGTTAAATGACACGGCCTTTTAGTGAACCACCCTCCCGTAGACTCACAGATGTCATACTCCACTCCCTGTGACTCATACCCAACGCACCCTTCCACGTGTGGCGGTTTATTTAAACTAATACGCGCTGCTCACGTTTCCGCTGACAGTACCATCGCTCAGCTACCACCAACAATGAAGCGGGAACTTCTGTAAACACTTTACATTTCTGAGGCAAACTCACAAGCCAACAGCTCCACTCATGGCGTCCACGGAGCCCATTGTCCGTGTCAGGGTTCTCGGTCGTCGGCCGTTCCTGCTGACTGCCGGCGGCTTCAGACGCGTCCTCAAGGCGGAGGTCGGCCTCCTTCTGTCCATGCTGTTCGCCTCCCCGCTGAAATCACGGCGATTCTTGAGGTTGTTCTCCGCTCAGATCACCGCTTCACATCAGTAAGCTCTGAGGCCGCTGGCTGTTTGTTCAGTTTAAAGTTTGCTGCGGGTGCTCTGTTGGTAGCAGGTGTTCAGGCGCGATGTGTCTTCAGGGTTTTTGACCTAATGGCCACTGCGGTCCTCCTCTGGTCTTACCACACTGCTGCCTCCTTCTCCTTCTTATTTTATGGAGGCCTAGACTTTGTGCATTGTGAATCTGTAACAAAAATAGTGGAAGTTTTGTTAACAGATGATCAAAGAAGCTGATGAATTTTTTGTGGAGGGAGTAATTGTTGCAGCTCTATGAATATTACCTCAATACAGAGCTCTTTTACTATCAAGCAATATTTAAATAGCTTTATTTGCATTATTGAAGATTTACTGTAGCCAAATATGAAATGTGTAGCTGCACTAAGTAAAGAAAACATAAGAACTGGGACATGACTGGGCTTTATAATGTTCCAAAAGCTATTAATGCTAAAACTGTTTCTTCAAACAGAAGCTCTGGCTTTGGGACCCTTTGGACCCTCAGCCTGCTCAGTGATCCATAGTTGTTTTGATTAATCTGCAGACTATTTTCTTGATTAATCCCTCAATCTATAAAATGGCAGAGAGCACTGAAATGACTGGTTTAGTTATCATTTCCTAAAGCCCAACATTTATCTTCAAATTGCTTGTTTTGTCAGTTATCAAAGCAGTTTCATTTTATATCAAACTGACTAATTGATCGCTCTACTTGTTACATTTTACTGAATCTCATACTGTTGGAGGTGACATGTTTATTGTTTCTAAAAATGTAAAAAATCAAATTATACAGGTTTTATATCAATGAGAAAATACAAGAATTTATGAAAAATTAAAAAAGAATGATTTTAAGAAAATTATAGGTCAAATTATTGTGTCTGAAAAACAGCCAATCTATCACAGGATGTCATTTTTATGTTGGTTCACTGTCACATGAGATCTTTATTGTTACTAGTACACCTACAGTAGCTGTAAATGTGGGTGAGTCACTTGACAGATGTCTTATTCTGCACTGTTCTATTCTTTATATGTGTCTTTAAAGCACTTTCCATGTGATTTCTTGACAATAATACAAAAATAGAATGTCACCAGACTTATCCGTTAGTGTGCATAAGCCATGATCAACTGCTGCATAGCTTCCCTGTATTAATTATCTATGTATCAGGTGTTTGGCTGGATTTAGATTCAATTTACAAGATCATAAATTACTCCTTAAATGATTCTGTCAGAGAGTTCCATGTTGGCTGATGTATTGCCCACATAAAGAGGGTGTCTCTAAAGTTTTGGTGCCAAAACAAATATCACAGATTTCCATCAGGAGCAGGCATGAAAGAAATTTACAAGCAATTACACACAAGCAACAATGTTTAGAGAAGGGCCTCAAGGCTGTTGAGCAGGGATGAATAACCAATAGTTGCTGCTATTTTAAGCTATCAGCAAGCAATTCAGTGTATTGAGACCAAACCAGGACTAACATGATTTAAGAACACAATCAAATTAAACAACAGCACATACAGTTGTCTTAAAATCCACAATTCAACACCATAGACGGCTACAATTTCGACAAAACACACGAAAGCAAGGCAAGCGACCTGTTGCAACATAGTGATTAATCTACAGCATGACAAAATCATGGTGCTAGCAGTTGAATAAATTCATATAAACTGTTTCCAGGCACTTGCTTCCTGTTTCTCTCCCTTTTTGACGTACAGGTGTTGCTGTTGAGGTTACAGCTGTTATTCTGGTTTGGTAATAACAGCTAAATGAATAACTGATTGAGCACACACTTATGTACTCAATACAAGCCAAGCTCAGTCAGTTGGTCCGCCTCCTGCACTTGTAGCTGTTAGTTTGGGTGTCCAAATGAAAGTATAAGAGCTTGCAGAAATGCCAGAGATCAATTTGAAGTCATTTCTTAACAGTGTCATCATTATGTAGCTGATCATCAGGGAGAGCACTGACAAGTTTGTTTTTCAACTGTAAAATATCACATTTGGTACACTTGTATCTCAGCTACAATTCTTTCAGATGTTAAACATCTATCCATTTCAGCTGCAAAAATCAGTACCAGACAGGCTACACTGCTATTCCTGCTAGTACTACCTCAGCCATTTGCCAAGCCCTAACACATTTACTGTAAAGCTGTTTACTTACTTGACAAAAATACAGAAAGGTCTGTCTTATTTTGGAGTGGTAAACTCACCAGTTTTAACTCTGTCTTTCTTGTCTTTTTAGACAACTTGTCGAGAGCTCACATCATCAGAAGAAGCCTTTGTTTCATATTTGGTTCAAGTTCCTGCTCCTGTTTTCTCTCATGCTCTTTGCCTTGGGTTATACTCTGTCAAGCAGCTCTGTGTCAATATGGCAGAGGTTTCCACTCCATGAGCACTACCACAGGATTTTCAATTGGACCAGTAAAGTTAACTCTCCTCCTTCTTATTATGTTCATCCAAAACACAGGGTTAAAGAAAATGAAATCCGTGAAAACATGCAACCACCTACTATACCACCTACTGTAGCACCTACAGGTACTCAGTACCACCAAGGCTACCCACGCAACTACCACTTTATTATGGATAACACAAAGGTGTGTAAAACCAACACCCCATTCCTGGTCCTGATGGTTCCAGTCGCACCAAATAACAGGGAAGCTCGGGACGCCATCAGGCAGACATGGGGCAAAGACTCTGTGGTTCAGGGCGAGGTGGTGCTCACTCTGTTCATGCTGGGCCTCCCTGGAGGAGCAGATGCTGGGCAGCAAAAGGAGAAGCTCAACCAGGAGAATCTTGAGCACCACGACCTGATCCAGAGTGACTTCATGGACACTTACCTCAATCTGACCATCAAAACCATGGTGATCATGGACTGGCTGGCAACCCGCTGCCCTACAGCCGCATATGCCATGAAGATTGATTCTGACATGTTCTTGAACATTGACAATCTGGTAACTATGCTGCAGAAGCCAGGCATCCCCAAGCTGAACTACCTGACAGGGATGCTTATGTGGAACAGGCCGGTTGTCCGTACAAAGAGCTCCAAGTGGTATGTCTCTGAGGAAATGTACCCAGATCCCACGTACCCGACCTACACTCTCGGCATGGGATATGTCTTCTCCAATGATCTTCCAGAGAAATTTGTGCAGGTCTCAAAATCAATCAAGCCCTTTAATATAGAGGATGCTTATATTGGAATGTGCATGAAAAAGCTGGGATTTGCACCAACATCACCGCCAAATCCCTCCCAGTTCAAGGCTTATAACACCAAATACAATCGCTGTGAATACTCCAAGGTCATCACCTACATTCTTGGTTCTTCACAAGAGTTGATAAAATACTGGACAGACTTGAAGAAGCCTGAACCACCTTGTTAGGACAATGACTACTACAGATGCACAGAGAAATCACTTGGGTGGAAGGGGTTGGGTGGCAGAGTATTGGGAGGTTAATTTATTTATAGGTATAATTCTCATACATCCTCATTTCAGAAATGAGAATTAAAATTTGGAAAGATTATTATTCTGAACAGCTGCACAATAGAAATGGTTACATTTTTTTACTTTGGTATAGGTCTATTTAAAAATCCTATGGGTTGTCAACAAAGACAGTTATGAAGGAAATGTTTATATGATCTGATGTGAAGTTAAATGGAAATATGAGTGGAACTAAAGGTACCCTGAGGAGCTTTTTGATGAGATGATTTCTATATTGTTTATGTCTTGGTTGTACCTGCATATGCTAAAAGGCAGACATGCATGACACAAGCACACGCTACGATGCCTGAACACACATTGCTAGTAAATACAGGATGGAGTGATTACAGATTACAGCATTACAGAGTCAAAAAAAAGAAAAATAAATAAAATAAGAGAGGAAGACCAGTTGAAGCTAATGCAACAAATGCAGGTTTAGAATAAGTAAGACTGCAATAATTGAGAGGTAGGCCCTTTCAACGCGTTTGCTATGTCTTAAGGCTACATATGACATTTCGAGGAAGAATGTTGTATATACTAAAATGTGTTTACAATTAATACTCCTAAGGGTATGTTTTAGGTTACAAAGGAAAGAAACCACTGGTGTAAAGAAAGAAAGGTGTAAACATTGTTATTTTCCTGTTGTTTTGCAGATTAATGTATTTTTAAAAAATTTAATTAAACAACTAAAGAAGCCAACCTACTGAATGCTCTCCTGAAACTAATTTGTGATAAAAACTTTGACAGTATACAGTGGCACTGAAGTGATCTCTTCCTAACATCACTACATTCAGATGTACACATGTATCCTGGTTATGATCAGGTTTTTGCAGTATCCGGGTTATGTGTTGTGCATGTAAGTACCACATATCCTACTTTCAGAAACCTGAACAGTGTTAGAATTATGCATTCAGGTTTCTCATGTTCCATGTTATCTCCATATCTCAAATATGATAAAACCAGGATACGGCTAGAAATGTACATGTGCTCGATGTAAAAGGACAAAATCCATTGCTTGTTCTGTACAAAAGACTTAGTTTAGCCAGATTAAGTTGGTATTCTCCAAAGGTTTTGATACACAGTTTCCTTTTTGTGTTGCTATCCCTCTACTAAAGCTCAATGAGGAAACACAAAGAGGGGTTTTCTCACTAAAAGACTAACTTTGGAAGATATCCATTTGATTTGTTTAGTTCCTTGTTAAGCACCAGCTAAATTAAAAACACTTTTTTTTTTTTTGCACAGAATGAGGATTTTGTCCCCCACTTCTTACAGTGGAGTTGTATGTTGGGTCTGTATGGAGAGGAGGAATGCTTACATCGACCAAAAACTTTCACTTGATTCTCAAGTGGATGTTAGGAAGAAATCTGAATCTATTCTTAGGGAATTCGAGTACTTAAAATGTGCCACTATTTTCATTCCATAGAGGTTGGCAATGAGGCTATTCATGACAATGACTGTTTTGGTTTCATGTACTCTAATGGCACTATATACTTCACTATATATTTTCACTATATACAGTATATACACTTGTATGTACACTTTGGAAATGATCTGAGAATCTACACCCACATTACTTAGAACTTAGAACAGGATGCCATCTTATCTTATCTTTGTAGGGATAGTATTTACTGCTATTAGTCCATCCACTTCCTCCTCTTTGGCTGCATGAAGAAATAAGCATTTTAAATGCTCCACAAAACCAGAAGGACAATAACAAGGCCAAAATAATGAGCTCAAGGAGAACATTTTTCTCTACATTAGTCTATAGTGCAGTTTGTGTCTCTCTAATTTTCCTCTAGCCATCCTTAAAATCTACATCCTTACACAATCAGGGAGGTTTACTGTGGCTGTGGTATAATCAGATGTATCATGCTCACAGCTTTTTCTGTGGCCTTGAACTGGAACAGCCAGTAAAGGTATTTTAAGTTATACAAACAGGAATTTACAGGGAAATCTGTCTCATGAAATGATGCATTCAGAACAATTGCACAGAGCATAGATTGCACAGTTATGAGTAAACTGTTACTGTTTTTTTTTTTTTTTTTTTTGTCTTTTTTATCATTCATTACTGGTATAAAGTTACAACTGCTAAAACATAGGATCATTCCAGATTTTGGACAAAAGCAAATCAGAAAAAGGAAATCATTTGACAGACTGCACCTTGAAAGACAGATTAAACTGGGAAGCTTGCAACTAATTTTCACAGTTTCATGATAACTTGTCTCAGGGATAACTGGGAATATGTTTGAATAATGTAGAGAGTGGCATGTCACCATTTGCCTCTTAAGGCAAAACATACTGTTTACATTTCCAAAAACCCGCAGCAATGATGGTGCACTGAGTTAAGTTAATTTATGCCACTGGACAAGTGACGACTTGTCTTTGAGAGACAAGATGAAGACAAGATGAACCCTGACAAGCATTATATCTGAACAGACTTTGTCACAGATAGCTTGTGACACACCACTTAACCTACAGGTATGTGATATTCACATCACTGTGTCAGAACAGGTCAGAGTAAATGCTTTGGACTCCTGATTGAATACCCATTTTTCATGAGAAATATCATACAGGAGAATTTGTTGATATTTCCCTCAAATTTGCACAAGTTCCCTCTGGATCACAAATACAGCACAAATTCAAAATAAATCAACATGTGTTATCATGTAGCTCATTATTATAGCGACATATAGCTCACTTTTCTTTAACTGTTTTGCACTGCATTTATGAAATGATCATGACTTATTTTTCCTGCAGTTACAGAAGATTATTTTTTTATGTAATCCTTTTAAATGCATGATACATCCACTGCAGGATATAGTTAACATTTCCTTCTACAGTAAAATAAAATATGTTGTGTAATCAGATGGAGATAAAAGGGGATTTTTTAAAATGTCCTTCATTTGATGATTTTCCCTGCTTTGCCAGTTGCCTGCAAATCTGCTTGATACAGCAATCTATATTTAATTCTTCTTTTATGTCATACCTTTACTACATAGTACGTGTATATGTGTGAGAAAGATAAAAAATGTACTATTTAAATCTTCATTTAGCATTTCTACAATGTTTTGCCATTACTGTTTCATCAGGTTTATACAGTCATCAGGGTATGCTGTTTCAGCT
This sequence comes from Lates japonicus, assembly GCA_033238685.1. Lineage (NCBI taxonomy): Eukaryota > Metazoa > Chordata > Actinopteri > Centropomidae > Lates > Lates japonicus. Next base: position 1,679,497 of record BRZM01000064.1, on the reverse strand, counting down.
AATCTGTTTGTGACATTCATGGACAAGATATCATGTTGCATTCAAGGTCTGAAGTGTCTAATTTGGTGACGCTCAAACAATATCACAGCTCTTTCTAGATAATGTTATCCTTGTATCTTCATCAGACCATGACATTTGAATCACACTGTACAGTCTGCAGGCAGTTGATGTGGTTATAAAAAAGTTTTTAGTAAAAAGAGTATTGTTGCTGTTCTTTTTTAATGAGATTTTTTTTTAGGAGGATTCCTTGTCTAATCTGTCAAGACTGATGTGTTTGGGAACATTCATTGATCACGTAGTATTCACATTAATCTGTAACTTATTCATGACCGGTCAGAATTATGTTGGCTCCAATTTAAGATATCCCATATTACATTATATGATGAGTAAGACTGGCATTATTTGAACCATTAACTGATATGGAAACTCCAGCTGTAGTTTTGCAATTAGAATTTCAATTAGAATTCAATGTGAGTAGCTGAAGCCCAAACAAAAGTTTTTTTTAAATGTTCTGATTAGTCATTGAATCAGTTAAATATTGCATTAGATGCAAAATGCAAAATAAACAAACACAGTTTGACAATTTTATGCAATTATGTCAAGGATTTTTTAAACATTGTATGACATCTAGTGGTGGCAAAAGCCTATTACAATAAAATCATGTCCCACAATTCACTGTACCTTAGTGTAAGTGGCAGACAGCCAAAATGTACTTGTAATTTAACATTGATTATAATGTAATTTGATCAATTAGAGATCACTTTATGGACAGACAAATCCCTTAACTGTGGTGCCTCCAGTGACTCACCCATGAATAATATAACCCTTTAAACCTACATGCCTTAAGCTATGGTATTTGGTAACTTTTTGTTCTTAAGTATCTTGTGAAGAATGATGTAATTTAGCCCTAAGTACACGCAAATTCGGTTCAGTTGGCACAGTTCCAGTTGAGTACTTCCAACTGATTTTCAGCGTATTTTAATCAGTGCAAGGTACATGAAATTTGTCTATATGAAAGAATACAATTACATTTATATGAAAAATAAAGTTTCTAATAGTAAGTGCATAGTCAGAATTAGAATTAGAATAAACTTCATTGGCAAAATATATTAACAAATACAAGCAATTTGAAGCTCTTTGTCCATAGTGACTATACATTTACTTTAAATTGATATCTAAAGTAAATATTATACTGTTCTACTATTCACTACTTTAAAATGAAAAACAAAAAAACAAAACAGCACTACATCTCCATTTCCCTGTAATTAGTGCCACACTTTTGCTTGGAAACCTAGGAAATTAGGAAATTATTAGGAAATTAGGGATGGTTAAAATAGTGCTTTACAACAACTCAGCTAACTAATAACTGTTTCTATTTGTGGTGATGAAATGATGAAAATTAAATAAATTCTTTTGATCTCCAAATAACTACTATTTTCATTACTGATTTACCTGTTGGTTATTCTCCTAATTATCTTTCAGTTGACTGATGATCATTTGGCTCTGAATAAATCAACAGGCAGGTTTGTGTACCTGGTTGACTGGGTTACACTGGCAGGCGAGGCAACATCGTGCGGTGTTCATTCTCAGGTAAGCTGAACAGTGGCTGCTGACTTTGGTCCATCCTGGATCATATAGTAACTGATTACCTGGGAGTTTACCTGCAGAGGACAACAAGCCAAAGGTAAGTCAGACTCCACCAAAGACTTGATTAGATAGCATTCTACTTAAGCAAACTTTGAGGGAAAAGTCAAAACTTAATTAAATTCAACAGAGAGCTGAATGTTCAAATGTTCTTTTCATGATGTCAGACATATCTAGTGTCTGCCTGAAGTTAGTTAGTAGCCTATCTTTGGCTTACTATGGAAATCTCACCCTGGACAATTTTATCTGGAGTAGATATTTGTGGGATAAAATGCCCGTGCCAAAATTCAAGTCGTGGATAGCGTACGGATAATGCCTGTACTTTTTCAAAGTCTGTTTCCCCGAAGATTAACCTAAACCAAACTTCATCCTGACCCTATTGTAACAGGAAGGAAATACTGTCAGCAGGGGGAAATGACTACACACAATACCGGGATGTTAGAAGCTCACCTCCAGAAACAGTTCCTGCTTCCACTTTGTAACTCTGTACTGGGTGAGGTATATTCTACTAGGCGGGCCACTCAAATCTAGCAAATGTATGGGAGACTGATGGGCCAGAAACACTACAGTCTATACTTGCAGGTATGATTAGCTCATGTGTGCATTCTGTGCAACACTTATGTTTGTGCTTGCACAAGTGGACTACAAAAATGTTACCATGCAGAAAGAACCTGAAATTTACTGCTGCTAACATTTCATGTTTTTGAGTTTGCACTTGCAGTGCACAGTTTGGAGAAGCTTAGGAGCTAAATGCTAAACTTTATCAGGTCTACCAAGACTGAGTTGTGACTTTTTGTTGGTGTGGAGGCCCTTTCACTTATATTCAGATCATGGAAATGACACTGAATCTGACAAATATTTTACATAAATTAAAATGGAGCATATTTATTAAGTGTTAAGTGTTAGCAGACAACATGGAAGCACATTGTTTCTTTGTTGGACAGAAAAATGTCTTTGTGTTGTATTATCAAATGTTCTTCTCAAGCAGCTGACCTATGAGGACTTTCTAAGCTGTATCAGCTCTAACACATTTAGGAACATCAGATGTATTATTCATTTTGATAATAAACATGAAGACTGAGTTTTCTTTGCAAAGTGGCCAACAGCAACAATATGTCTTATACTACACTGGGTACAAAAAGTCACATGGACATTCCACTTCAGTGGTATCATGCTCCTGTAATCAGTGTGTTTCTGGCTATAAAAGGATTTTAAAGCTCCTCAAGGAAACAAGACTTATTCAAAAGAATCCTTTGGTTAAAAACATGTTTGGTGTAGCCTAATACGGATATGTCTAATTTCTCAGTATTTGAAAAAATCCTCAAAGATGAATATTGTTGTATTGTATAGATATTGTTCAGAAAATCTGTGGTGTATTGTAAATTTAATGTTTCAATATAAGAAAATTAATTAATAGTTGCCTTTCATGAGGTTAATGAAAAGCCACTTGACTGTTAATAATGCTTACAAAGAGAGAACAAAATGTGTCAGGTATACCAAGTAAAGTTGCATAATGAGTTGTATACAATATGTAAATCAAAGCACTGACATGGGGGTAGAAAAGTCCCAACAACTGTGGTATTAACAGTTGTTAAACAAGTTCATCAGGTACAGCAGAAGAAACCTGACACACCCGTGGGCTCACATAGACCTTGTAATGAGAAACGTCCTGCTCAACAGGATTCTCTGGTTTTACAGTTGAGACAGGGTGGCAGTGGCCATTTCTGCCATTGGCCACCTGTGTTTTACTTTTAGCTTATCATTTCAATTGTTTTAAACTATATTCACTAGTTTTTTCTTACACACTCTTAACTGAAAGGAGTGATGTTCAGGTCAATAAGATAATTTTCAAAAATATCAAATTATATCTTTTGTCAGATTAATTGGGCTAGTTCACAGTCTTTTCACAGGGCCCCAAAAAAACAGCTGCAGAACTACCCCTGATTGGGAATCATTGCGAAGACCTCATTTTCTTTTGATTGGATGATCAAACGACAAAAAATATTCTGATAAGAGATTTATTACACTGAGCCTGAAGGCAATAATATATAGTGCTTTTATACAGTAGTACTAGTACAAAGGTTAAAGAGTAGACACGTTTGTAACAACAGTTTTTCATTTAGCATAATAACATCTTCCTGTGTTGATGACAAAAATATGTCCCTCCCTTTTAATTAGCTTAATCACAATCAGAAAATACATTAAAAATAAGAAATAAACACTTGAAGAAATAAAAAACAAAAACGCATAACCACATGCTGTAAATTTTCAGATTACAGTTTAACCCGTTTAAGGCAAAGCTGCTTCCAATTCCTTTTTTCTGAGCTTTCTTCACTGTCAGAGTCCCCTGAGAGTCCGTGTGTGGGTGTGTACGAAAACAGGAAAAACTCAAAAGTCGAGAGAGTTTTGTGTGACACAGTCCGAGTTAGCCCATCTCCCCCCCTCCCTCTCTCTGTGTCTTTCTTCCTCTCCCCCTTCCCTCATGATTTTGTGGAAAAAATCGTCTCACCACGTTCACTTCAGTGGACAGTTAATGGTGCGTGGAAGATGTGGTTATTTTGTAAGAAGACCGTCGTAATTAAATAATCTGCATTTCATGGCTGAAGCAAAAGAAAATAAGGAAGGGAGGGTCGCGGCAGTCATGGGGGATCTAGAAGCTGGTTCAGGCGTTAATTGGATGAAAAGGTAAGAACTTAAAACTCCTTTAAAACTAAGACAGACCTAATTGTTTTAAAAATTAGAATGAGCGTGACGCACAGTTTACTCGTGAGATCTTTGAAAAAACGTCATACGGTTACTGTTATCAGTAACTCATAGCTCGGAGGAAAACAAATGAACAAGATATGGACAAGTTTCTGCTTATCAGTTGGTCGGACTGTCATATATGGTAATTTCTGCATAGAATTTATGACAAACGAAAGGAAAGGGACGCGCTACTGCTCCGGATCAACAGCAATGTAGAACTAAATTACCAGCACAGTCCAAGGATCTTCCTGTTCCCATAAAGATATCTGGAGATACAAGGAAAAAGGAATTGCCCTGTGACTGATATATTGTAGCTGGCAGAGTTTGAGCTAGTTTGACCTACTTCACATAAAATAATAACAAGTCCAATAGTATTAAGCCCAGTGCCTGCACTGAGGCTTCTGCATTTCAGTTTAGGATGCTAACAAATTTGCAATTAATCAAATTACCAAAAACCAAATCACATGTAGTGAACTTGACAGCTGCACACTGTCTCTACTTGATAATCCAGCCTTGGTTATCTTCAAGGTAATTTTTTACTGGTCAAAACTATTTCTTTCCACTGTTCTGTTATTCAGTTTCACTGTTGACAGGGGGTTGTTATAAAAGAGCACATGTAGCCTACACTGAGAAAACCAATCCTAAATAAATAGTTAAACAGATATTTTCTCAAAGTCAACCAGTTGAACTGTTCTGCTGCAACACACCAAGACTAATAGGACCTTAAGCCTAGTCCCTCTTGATCATGGGAATACATTTACAATACAAACCTGTTTCAAATCTAATACAATGTCTCTGTGTTGAAATGAGTAGAACTGAATTATTGAATTCAATATCATTCAATGTCCATCCATCCATTTTTTCCCACTTATCCGGGGTTAGGTCATGGTGGCAGAAGACTCGGCTGTACAGCTCTTTACTTAGTTGACAAAATTAAATAAAGGTCTGTCTTATTTTGGAGTGGTAAACTCACCAGTTTTAACTTAATCTTTCTTGTGTTTTTAGACAACTTGTCAAGAGCTCGAATCATCAGAAGAAGTCATCGTTTCATACCTGGTTCAAGTGTCAGCTCCTGCTTTGTCTTGTGCTCTTCATCTTCGGTTATACTCTGTTGAGCAGCTCTCTGTCTGGGTGGCAGGGCTTTCCACTCCAACACCACTACTACAAGATTTTCAATTGGACGAATTTGGTTAATCTACCTTCTCGTTTTTATGTTAACCTAATTGAAATCCATGAAACCACACAACCACCCACAGTCACTCAGTGTCACCAAGCCTACCCACGCAACTACCACTTTATTATGGATAACACAGAGGTGTGTAAAACCAACACTCCTTTCCTGGTCCTGATGGTTCCAGTTGCACCAAATAACAGGGAAGCTCGGGACGCCATCAGGCAGACATGGGGCAATGACAGTGTGGTTCAGGGCGAGGTGGTGCTCACTCTGTTCATGCTGGGCCTCCCTGGAGGAGCTGATGCTGGGCAGCAGCAAGAGAAGCTCAACCAGGAGAATCTTGAGCACCACGACCTGATCCAGAGTGACTTCATGGACACTTACCTCAATCTGACCATCAAAACCATGGTGATCATGGACTGGCTGGCAACCCGCTGCCCTACAGCAGCATATGCCATGAAGATTGATTCTGACATGTTCTTGAACACTGGCAATCTGGTAACTATGCTGCAGAAGCCAGGCATCCCCAAGCTGAACTACCTGACAGGGTTGCTAGTGTGGAACAAGCCAATCCGTTCAAAAAACTCCAAGTGGTATGTCTCTGAGGAAATGTACCCAGATTCTGAGTACCCAAACTATGCTCTCGGCATGGGATATGTCTTCTCTAATGATCTTCCAGAGAAATTTGTGCAGGTCTCAAAATCAATCAAGCCCTTTAATATAGAGGATGCTTATATTGGAATGTGCATGAAAAAGCTGGGACTTGCACCAACATCACCGCCAAATCCCTCCCAGTTCAAGGCTTATAACACCAAATACAATCGCTGTGAATTCTCCAAGGTCATCACCTACATTCTTGGTTCTTCACAAGAGTTGATAAAATACTGGACAGACTTGAAGAAGCCTGAACCACCTTGTTAGGACAATGACTACTACAAATGCACAGAGAAATCACTTGGGTGGAAGGGGTTGGGTGGCAGAGTATTGGGAGGTTAATTTATTTATAGGTATAATTCTCATACATCCTCATTTCAGAAATGAGAATTAAGATTACAGGATTTGATGAGATTACAGAAGTTTCTGAACAACTGCATTATAGACAGGGTTGAATTTTTTGATTGGTTGTACCTGCATATGCACAAAGGCAGACATGCATGGCATGAGTGCACACCAGGATGTCTGGATGCACATTGCTGGTAAATACAGTGTAAAGTAATGCTGCATGCAGAAAAAAAAGAAAGAAAGAAAGAAAGAAGATCACTTGAAGTTCACACAACAAAAGCAGGTTTAGAATAAAAAAGACTTTGCAACTACTGAGAAGTAGGAAAAGCTCAACATGGTTCCTGTGCCTTAAGGGTACACAGTACATTTTGAGGAGAGCTGAATGTTGAATGGGGAATGGGAATGTTAAATATACTCAAATGTGTTTACAATCAATACCTCTAACATTATATTTTAAGTTACAAAGGAAAGACGTCATTGAAAACGTTAATAGTCAAAGAGAATGCCACTTTTACAACATTTACTTCACTGTCTAGATTTCTGGAGTTTTATCTCTCTAATCTTGAAAAGTATGCAGCAATGTCTGAGATTCCCAGTATGGGGTCCTGGAACCCCTTGAGGTCCTTAAAGGAGAGATTTAGATTTTTTTCAAGTCTATCTTGCTAAAGTTATTCAGACCATGAGTACAAGTTTTTGGTTGCTGCAGTCATATGTAAGTGTTTTCCAAAGTTTGGTTCTGAAAATTTATACCCACATTGCTTGCATGGTAGGTCTAACCCGTGGTTCAATTTTGTTTTGAAAAACCCAAAAGTTAAAGTATCCACTCACTCCTCTTTGGCTGCATTTGAAAAAGATTTCTACATGCCCAGCTGAACAGGAAGGAAAATAAAACATAATTTTCTCTACACATATCTGTAGTGCTGTTTGTGTTTCTCTGACTTCCCTTCATTATCTGTCTCTCTCTTATCACCCTTAAAATCAACAACCTCACAATATCAGGGAAGTTCACGGTAGGTGTGGTATAATTGTATGCGTATCATGCTTAGGACTTTTTCTCTGGCTCTGCATTGGGCAGTTCATTTGTAACATTGAGCACAGTATGACATCTAGTGGTGGAGAAAGCCCATTACAATTCAGTACACCTCAGTGAAAGTGGCAGATAACTAATACGTACTTGTAGCCTGTAATTTAACATTGACAATAATTTTATTTGATCCATTAGAGATCATTTGATGTACTCTGGGTGAATTTTATGGGAATTTTTCAATATAAATATTTCATTATTTACCACTTAAATCATTACTAAAAGGCAGACTTCAAATTGCTTGTATTGTGTGTAACCAAAATCCAAAAATCTAAACCCAAAGATGCTGGGTTTACTCTCACCAAAACCCTCACAAATGAGGAAATATGATAACGGCCGATTAATTATCTGCCAGTCGACTCATCATTGTTCTGGCTCTGAAGAGGTTTGAGTACCTGAGGCCTGTACTACGAATGGAGTTTAACCTACTCTGATTTAACTCGGGGTTATCAAGGAAAGTCGGGGTTGACAAACTCTGCCTCGATCTATGTTAAACGGTACTATGACGGTGGTTAAGATGTCGGTAAATTGAGTCGGTGTTAATTAAGAGCGCACGTTAATTCTGTCGGTTTACGAGGAATTTAAAGAGACTCTAGCGACACAATGTAAAACCGCAGCTGCCAACAAAGACAGGGAGACTTGTCACATGTTCTCTGGGTTCTTAATCTGTAATATGAGATGTAAGGACACGTAAAATACGTGATAATTTTTCAAATACTTGGATTACAGACAACACGTGGGTCTCATGTCTGAGAATGAGCTGTTACTGTTAATGATGTTCTGCCTGGAACACTCAGGCTGTATATGTATGAATGTAATGCTGTTGTGTTCAGTATGAACTTGGATGGATGAAATAGAAACATCCTATAAAGTGCTACACATTCATATTTCCCATCATTAATACTGCATGTTTTGGTCTGTAGTCTACAATTACAACAGCCTGTCGCATTATATTGTCTTTCAGGACAGTAACGCCCCCCACCCCCATTTAAAGGATTATTGAAATCGATAATATGCAACACTAATGACGCTAAATTCTGCAAATTAAAATAACTGAAATGAAAAATGGAAAATGCGGAGCATAAAAAACACCGTTTATTGGTCCACATACCTCTACCATGCACTACATCCTTTTTTTTGGGGGGGGGGAACCGACGGTCTTTAGACAACCCCCTCAGCCTCTCTCAGTCGTGCCAATATCGTTTGGTTCTTCCACCTGTGGGGCGGTACTTAGGTAGAAGTAACACCGGTAACCACCAACATAAACTGCTCGGAGCAGTTTAGAGATGCAGCGTAAATGACCATGGCAGCAGACCCCGGGCAAAACCTCTCCACCTTTCGTAGTACAGGTTAACCGGGAAGTTACAACTGAAGTTACCCTGATAAGCCAGTAACCTCGCTTCGTAGTACAGGCCTCAGGACTCTGGTTGACTGGGTCACACTGGCAGGCGGAGCAATAAGGAAGTGAGTGGTTACTGAAGGCGGTGTTCTTTTCTCAACTAATCTGTACAAGGGCTGCCGACTTTGACATGTCGCAGATCATATCAGCGGTAATGTAGTCACTGGTCTCCCGAGAGTTTACCTGCAGAAGAGAGAAGACAACAGAAACAGGAAGTGAGTTTTGAAAAATAAGTACGCGATCAAACGAAAGGTAAGCATTAGAAACGGAAATAAACATTATAACCTAGGTGCGTTTGTGACCTCCGCACTCCATCCGTGAATCGATCAGACATCGTCCCCCTAACCTTGCGCAAACCTCGAGGGTTATATTCAGCAGAGGGGAAATGCCTCGGTCACACCGCTGGACAATAGACATATAATAAACACAGGAAGGTTACGTCTGGACTTTCCTTCAAAGTTCGAGTAGCGAAAAGCATTACTGTGTTGTGCCACCGTATGTTGACCTGAACCAAACTTTAAACTAACCTCTGGGTGCGAACTGTAGGTTATATATCTTGTAACAATGAATGCTGTGTGTGTGTGTGTGTTTTACTTAACTCAATGAGATAACACACCTCTGGTGGTTCTGGATAATAAATTGAGTATATGCCGGAATAGAGCCAGATGTGACTTCGTTTTACACTTTGTAGACGCCCTGTAGTCGTTTAATCGTATAATCAGATAGACAGCCTAATAGATTGTTCAAATATTTGAACATGCCTAACCACTTTTATTGCAGGGCAGGGTATTCAGTTACATTAGTGTGAGACAGGTATTGCTGATAATCTGGCAACACAGAATTATAGTAGAAATGCAATTATAGAAATTATAGTAAACATAGACCGGAATATTACTAGACAAACCTTGGACAAACGTCCAATTAGGATGATTTATTTTCTAAAATATTGTTCACATGACTTTTCAGGTCAGCATTATCTATTCAAATTTGATATTTTCAACAATCGAGGACACTTAGTCTTGCAAATAAAACCAAATGGCTTCATTTATTGCTTTCAAGCAGGATGGGTTCTGGACATAATGCACAGTCTGACGCTCCTTACAAGATTACAGGCTCACTGGTATGATAAACTCACTGTTAAGTAGCTAGAACAAATTGTTGGACCAGTGTATTTGATGTACTATGGAAGTATCCTGTGTGTTGCCTGGTAATACTATGTCATGTTGGTCTGACTGCTTCTGCCAGGGACATTATTGTAACCACACTTAGTGCCTTCTTAATTGAGCAGTGAGGTTTGTGGAGCCATATTTTATGTAAAGACTGTAGAATTTTTTCAGTGGATCGCTGCAGGTAGCCAAACTGATCGAGGAACGTGGTTGTCAGGACAGAGGCGGGATATACTCTCAGAGAGAGAGAGACAGAGAGAACTAAAAATATTATTTTTCACATCCATATTAGGTTAATTTGGGTCTGATGTATGGTTTTATGTGTTCTATGACCAATCACAGTTGTAGCACTCTTACGGCTGACAATACTGACAATACAATCTGCATCAATTCACTTTTGCTTTATGGGTCAGTTTTGGATTAATTCAGCTTTGACAGTGCTATTTTTTTTGTTTTCAGCTGCAAACAAAGTGCAAATTCTCTGCTGCTCTGATTTGCACTTCTGACTGGCTTTTTCACTATAGTATCTGCAGCACAGGCTCATGGGAACTGCAGTATTTAGACTTGTATGGTGCCAAAGTTACAGATAAACCATGATTTCTCAGAAACAAAGTTAACATAAAGCAATATGATTGTTATATTAATAAGTAATACTAAGGACATTGTTTAAAGAAAAAAATTGGAATGGGAACTCAAGATGGGGAAAACTGGATTGTTGAAACAATGTCATGTAACATAAAGTTACATGAACAATGCTGTTTTTGTATTTGTGGTCTGGGGCTGTTTGTTGTGGTTTGTGCTTGCAAGGCCCTTGTTCCCATTAAGGGAAATCAATGAATATTGGCTAACCATTTGAGATGATAGCCACATTACAGTGCTAAAATATTATACCGAACACATGAAAACATGCACTGTCTTTGCCTGAATGAAGACTGACAGATTTTAGCAGTCATATAATAAAATCACACTTGAATATGCTTTCAAATAAGACTCCTACTGGATTTCAGTGAAAATGCTGATATTAACAAGCTTGATTTTCTCAAAGATGGTAGACTGTTGAAATGTTTGTTGCTGTTTTATCTGAATCATATTTTCTGAGAAAGCGCTGCAATCGTGTAATAACATGAGTCTCTTTTCTTTGTAGTTTTAATGGAGACTGGGAGGAGAAATGCAACTGGGAGAAACTGGGAGTTGAAACGCATTTTTATTTGCTCCCTGCTATTGGTAACAATCATCCTCATCTATTTCAACTGTGACAGGAGATCAGGGAGCAGGAATTCTCCAGCTCACAGAGTAGCACAATCTTTATCATCACCATCAGGAGGACCACAATGGGAGGATCCTGGGCCATATCACGTGGCCTATCCACGAAACTACAAATTCATCATGGACGACACGCCGACGTGTAAGACCAGGACTCCTTTCCTGATCGTGATGGTTCCAGTTGCACCCAGTAATGTGGCAGCTCGGGACACCATTCGAAAGACATGGGGAAATGAGAAAATGGTTCTGGGTCAGCTGGTGGAGACCATCTTCATACTGGGCCTGCCTGGTGGAGCTGATGCTGAGCAGCAGCAAGAGAAGCTTAAACAGGAGAATGAACAGCACCATGACCTGATCCAGAGCAACTTCCAGGACAGCTACCGCAATCTGACCATCAAGACTATGGTCATGTTGGAGTGGCTGGCTATGCACTGCACCATGGTTTCTTACGTTATAAAGGTTGACTCAGATATGCTACTCCATGTTCCGAATCTGGTTAAACTGTTGCTGGATCCTAGCACAGCCAAACAAAACTACATGACAGGTCTGGTGTGGTGGCACAGCCCAGTTCTAAGAAACCCATTCAACAAATTCTACATGCCGAGATATGTGATAGCTGAGCCTGAGTACCCCCCATATCCCCTGGGCATGGCATACGTCATGTCCCTGGACCTGCCTGGGAAAATTCTGAGTGTCTCTCCTCAGATTAAACCAATCTACATTGAGGACGCCTACCTGGGTATGTGCCTGAAACGACTGGACATTTCCCCCACTGACCCTCCTGAAAAGACTATGTTTATTGTCGACCCCCAGCATCCTCTGAGCAGCTGCAGCCTTTCAAAAGTAATTGCCGTTACAACAACAGACATCCCACAGATGATGAGTTACTGGGCGAGGAGCAGAGAGCCAGGAGCTAAATGCTAAACTTTATCAGGTTTACCAAGACTGAGTTGTGACTGAATGACACTGAATCGGACAAAAAACTGAACCTAAATTAAAATGTTTGCAGACAACATGGAAGCACATTGTTTCCTTGTTGGACAGAAAAATGTCTTTGTGTTGTGTTATCAAATGTTCTTCAAACAGCTGACCTATGACGACTTTCTAAGCTGTATCAGACAGAAATATGAACATCAGCTGTATCATTTATTTTTATAATAAACATGAAGACTGACTGTCTACAGCAGTGGTTCTCAAAGTCTGACATTTTCAGAGTTTTACAGCCAACAACAACAAACTGCATGTCTTAAACTACATTGGCTACAATATGTCACACATAAATTCCGCTTCAGTGGAATCATGCTTAACTTAAACTTTGGATGGCAGAGCACTGGAGATCAAGTTCCTCTGGTGAAATTCAGCTGATGGAATCAACCATCTGCCCAGCTGTAGTTTGTCCTTAGTCCACAAGGGGGCAGATTAACATCAGATAAAATCTACAAGAATCCACTACAGCCAGACCTTACACAGAGTCAGGTTTTCAGGGTGTCTCAGGAATTAACCACAATTTAAAAAAAATTTTTACACTATGTTATGATACTGAGCAGCATTAAATCATGTATAAATTGCATCTATCATCAACTATATTACCTTCTTGCTGTGAGGCAACAGTGCCAGCCACTGTGCCACCTCTTCAGCAGAGGCAACAACAGGAGAACCAAATCATACAGGTGATAGAGGTAAAGCCCGACAAACAGATATAAAAAGCCTGATTAAAGGAGGCAGTAATTATAATGAGAGAACAGTGTGCTGACATATGACCTGGCCATGAACTTGTCATGACAGAGAATGAGGGTGAGTGTGAGCAAAAGACTGTGGCTGACTCTTCTTAAACCATGGTCACACATAGGCCCACTCTTTTTCATCTTTGAATCTTAACTTAAAGAGAAACGAAGCAAAAAGAGGACAATGACCTTACCTTGGTCTTCTCCTCTCTGACATGAACAGTATTACCATCTCCTAAGTGTTGTCATTCATCCCCAGCTGTCTATGATCTGTTCTCCTTCTGTCAGATAAGGGAGGATCCTTAAAGTCAAAGGCCCTGCTCTCCCTTTTCCTGCTGACTGCAGCCTGCATAAATCACATAGATGCTGAAAACCCAAACCCTAGATCTGCACATTATTCATTGTTTTGCTGCCTTATAATGTCAAAGATCCAGCTGGCAATATGGCATAAATCACTGTTGGCTCTACCCGCTATGCAAGAAGCACCATGTTACACATGGCAAGTAAAAATGTTTTTGTGTGAATCCTGTTAATGATAAAGTACATTGTGTATTTCACACACAGCCTTGTTTTAGGCCCTGCTGATTGTTCATCCAACAAAGATTTACAGTTATTACGCTGCCAAGTCATAACAGGATCACTCATCAACTCTCATATCTTTCTATCTGTCATCTCTCTCCTCCTCTACTTCCTGTCTGCATCCAGTAGACAGTTTGATTGGGTTTATTGTTTCGCTGTTTAAGGTAAAACACAAAACTCTCATAGAGATTACAAATATGCTCCAATTTGTACACACACACACACACTACAGAGGAAATTGCTCATCTTCTTCTCTTCCTTTGATGCTCTCAGACAGGATTGAGTTCATGGATTCCTGTGTTATTTATTGTAAGTAATATCTCTCTGTGTGTTACAGGTTGCAGATGGGATATTATTTATGCTCCTTTCCTTATCTTAAAACACTTTTCTCACTGATTTGGTGCAGGAGGATTGAAAGTCTGTACTAAAGGTCTGACACTGATGTTAATGAGAAACAGTCTAACATACAAATTTCTGCAGGAATAAAGAAAGAATAGTTGCTTGTAATCATAAAATGTCAGACAGCTCAAACAGATTTATTTTCAACATATAAGTAGAAACGCCTTAAACTTAACCATATTACATAAATCTTTCTAAATTGTAACGGTGAACCGAAATTACTTAAATGTTTAATCTCACACTAGTTCTCAATCATTTTAAAGTATAACACATATAGATACTTTTGCAATTTTATGTGTGATGTGGAATCACTCATAGCATCTTTCAGCTCACTGTGTTGGTTTCACTCTTGGTTTCACTGCTCTCATCAACTTTGTCTCCAGTTGCAACGGGGAGCGGTTTTTAGTGAAGAAGCCCAGATAAATGCTAGTGCTAATGCTAGTATTTAGTAGCAGAACAGCAAGATGTTTCATACAGCAGTTCATCAACAGTGTGCTGAAACCTAAAACAGAACTGACAGGAAAGTGAATATAAGGTGGCCAAACACACAACTCCTAAGAAACACATGTTGCTCTATCTGCCCCCCAGCAGCCAGAAAAATGGCTATCGCTGCTTTTAATTATTCATTTTAGATGAATGTCACAATCTAGACAACTATTTCAGAGTCAGTTTCATTTTCCACTGAGATTAGATTTGTGGAGGCCAACATTAGCAGCTTAAGTGACTGAAAAGTTTTCATTTTAATAGGAAATGTATGTTTAACTTTGCAGCTAATTTTGTGTTTCATGTTATTTTCTCATTAAATCTTTGATGACCAAATGACTTGTTTAATTTCATTTTAGCAACTGATTTACAGTGGCCAAACTTGGGAGCTAATGTAACGTTCATTTTTTCCATTTTAACTTTTAATGTTATATATTTGATCACTAAATAACCAGCTGATGTTAGTGAGGATTTTCATTGTTTTGAAATCTTGGGCTGGATTAGACTCTTTTACCACACGTCCTTATGTCTTTTCCTCTGTCTGTCTCTGTCTCTCTCTCTGTGTCTCTGTCTGTCTCGCTCTCTCAGACACACACCATGAACAAACCATTAACGTGAAAGTAAGCCAGACTCAGTGGTGATTTAGGGGTGGCAGACAGTGAGAGGGTAAAGGCCAAGCTCTGGGTCTCATACTATCTCTCTCCATTCACCAGCCCATAAATAATAGACAGAGGCACACAGTGACATGAGGGAAGCTGCAGTCTGAGATGAAGGACGGGAGGAGAAAAAGAAAGGGAAAGAGACAGAGAGAGAGAGAGAGGAGATGATGTCTTTTGATGAACTGAGAGAAAGAGAGACAGAGAGATGAGAGAAAGAAACAGGTGTGAAAAGAGAGAAATACAGACATCCTGCTGGTTCCAGGCTGTCCAAGGCTTGATTGATTACCACTACAGACCCAACAATTGAGAGCAATGAGACAGTTTATATGTTGAGTGACAAAACTCTCAGAGATTTGTTTTCACCTTTACCGTCAGGTTTCAAATAGTTAAAACCTGAAGCTTTGATTATATTATTCTATTGCTATCAACCGATCTGTTGATGTTTTTGTTGATGAATGAATCACTTTGTCTAAAATGTCAGAACATAAATGCCCACTATTTGTATCCATTTCTATTTATTAGGTAATTAATTAATCTACACCTCTGCTTCAGAACTATCGTGAGGGAAACTTGGACCTACAATGACTTTAAGGTGATTTGTCCATAGGTTGTTGTAGTTTGCTTGATCCAAACATAACTCTTGTCAATTGCAGTCTCCCACTGTGTTATGCTGTTGACATCTACCAACACTGCTGTTTTCTTCTTTCATACTTTGTCAAATTCTCTAACTGGGCGACCCCTACACTCAGGTTCCTCACGATCCCTGTCAGAGAGTCACTTGTGGGCTGTGAGAACCACCGGGGCGGCCCCGGGACACTGAGGCTCTCACGCTGTGGTCCGCTTCCCGACGCCGAGTGCACAGACGCAACAAAACACACACAAACATGTCACAAGTCGACATATGTTGCAGCCAGAATCAAACAAGCGCATACAATGGCACACACTGCCCTTCGCTCCTGATTTCTCTCAAACATACTAATCCTCTCTTAAAACAAAACACAGTTGTTCAGGCCGCTCCACTATAGCAACATGTATTAAGTAGTAGGTGGAGCTGTGATGAATTAAAGGATAACACCAGTATTTTTAACCTGGGCCTTATTTTCCCATGTTTTTGGATGTAAATGACTGAGGGGACAAAGCTTTGGAATCAGTGCAGAATTGAGCCAACATCACTACTGCATGTAATCCAATGGGCAGCATATATTAAAACCGGGTCAAGTGCTTTGGAGGTTAGAATTGATTCATAGTTCACTGTGTTTATAATCTTTCATTCCCCTTTGTGATAAACAAGATGACCAGAGTACTGCTTTAGAAAATTACAGCAACATTGTTAAACAATGAGTGCCTGTTTAACAATGTTTGTTAATTTTATTTCGATATATCAGATTTATTCTTTGCAGTCAATTAACTGTGCTGGATTTTTCTGTTTTTACACTTGTCTTGTTTTCAGCACATGGCAGACAAACAAAAACTGAATAAAGAAATGCCATGCATGGCAAAGGGGGGGGTCAAAAGGATTGGTGAGTGATGATGTGAATTTTATGCTATATCTGCCAGACACTGGATCTCAACCTAACCAAATACCAATAGGAGATCAGAAGCAACAAGTTAGACAGCACACTCTAAGGACATTCTGAAAAGGCAGAGCATTAAAGCCACAGTTCTTGTGACTCAACACTTTTCTGAGATATCTGAGCCACAGCTACAATGTACTCCGCTGTATCTGTAATGAACTGGCTAATTACATGTGTGATAATTATTGCCATTATAAGCAGGCATCATGGAATGTAACCCACTGTTCACACTTACTATCATCTAAAATCATTTACCATTTGCTTTAACAAAGCTCCTACCTGGATTCAAAGTTTCACAGTTGAATGAATGAATCAATGAAAATAGCAGTATTTAAAGCTGGTGTGCACGCTTATCACTGACACACAGTATGTGGTCTTTGACTGAGCTGTTGTAAAACAGTGTTACATGGCTACACGATACAGTTTTGTCACGCCCGCGGCTTTTGGCGCCCATCCTTACAAAGTGTCTCACCAGCCCATTAGCAGCGCCTGATGATTCTAAGCAGAAACCATCAGGAGAAACGCCATTATCTGTTTGCAGTCCGCACAGGAGGTTGAAGGCTATGTAAAACAAAACAACACATTGACGAGGTTAATAACCGCATGTCTGGAGTGGACCAAATATAGTTTCATGGCCGTGTCATCCCCTCCCTCCTCCCTCTGTCACACCTCTCCCCTCTGTTATTTTTCTCTTCCTCCCTCTTCCCACTCACCGTCCCTCATTAAATCTCACCCTGCCTCCTTCTACCTTATTCTTCCTCTCTTTCTACCTTCCTCCTCACTTTCGTCTTATCCCTCCTTTG
Source organism: Lates japonicus (assembly GCA_033238685.1). Classification (NCBI taxonomy): domain Eukaryota; kingdom Metazoa; phylum Chordata; class Actinopteri; family Centropomidae; genus Lates; species Lates japonicus. The sequence continues at coordinate 1,661,799 of BRZM01000064.1, read as the reverse complement.
TCCTTTGCTTAATTATCTCTTCTCCTCCTGTCCTCATCTGCTCTGCCTATTTTCTTTCTCTTTCTCTTTCTCGCCCTCCTCCCCTATCGCCTCGTGCTATCACCTCTGTGTGTCAAGATAACATGCGGGTTATTCTAGCAACAAGGGCAACCAGAAGTAAGTCTTTCCTTCTCAAACTAGAATCCATGCTTTTCCACATCACAAGAATCTGTCCTGCCAAAGTGCCCATAAGCAAGACACCAAATTCTACCACCTGGTCATGAACACTTTAGAGAAAATGGGTACTAGCTGAAGCTGGAAGTAATTTACACTTAGTGATGGATGACCAGTGAGGATTTGTCTTACCTAATTTTAAAACCAGCAGTGCCATGACAATCCTCTAAGTCTCTACAATTACTGTGCATCTAACCAAGTGTGAGGTGTTGATCTTGTCCATAAAATGCTGTAAATTAGGAAAAAAAAAGTTAGATCCTTCATTCACTAAGTTTCATCCATTTCTGTCTTCTCTGACTTGTAGAGAATTGTGCCCTTTCATTCATGCCCTGAATGCCTGTTCTTGCACTGTGTAACATTGGTTAAGTGGGTACGATCTCCACGAGGTGTGCACGCTTGCATAAAGCTCACACAGAAGCTAGTTCGGTAATATTTCCTTCCTTCATTTATCAACACCTTAGGATGAATTTTGTAACTGCCTGAGCGACTGATAGGTTTTTGTTTAAGGTTATTGAGATGTTAGCTTCTAGCTGTGCCAATGTTTCCAGTACCCGTAACGTGCTCGACAGCCCGGGCGAGAACTTCTAATGAGCCAGCATCCTGTAATTACCACTTATGACTGCAGAGGGCGCTTGTTGCTACTGCCCAGCAAAAGTTACTGACAGTCGCTTTAAAAATTGAAATATTTCTCAAAACTTGTTCTGGCAGGACATGGGTGTTTTATTATTTACTTTGGTATAATCACATAATAAAGGTAATGTACCGACTGCTTTGCAATGACCAGAAATATCACTTAGGCACTCTTACTGGAGCTGCCATTCTCATATAGCTCAAGTAGACTCACACATACACAGTCTGTGCCCTCTTAGGCCTAGTGTGTGTTCCTGAATGTGTGTGTGTGTGTGTGTATGACTGTGATAGGGTACAGGTGGCAACTTCATCATCAGCAGAGAAAAGTTCTATAAATATACCAGAGTCTAAGAGCAACACCAACACACACACATAGGAAAGATGATAGAGTGATACAGAGAAAGGAAAAACATTGGATTAAAGAAGAAAAAGAGAAGAGTATCATGATAGAGAGACCCAGTGTCTGGAATTTTAGTAAAGGCAGACACAAAGAAGATAGAGGAACATAGAAAAAAAAGACATGGACACTGTTCTCGTCTTTCTTTAGCGTTCCTGGCTAAGGACCAAACACCGACTCTGACTGCCTCCCCTGGGGAGAGTAACTCCAGGCCTGAATTCCTTTGTGTTATTTCATGTTTTCCTCTCCACCACAGTAATTTCTTCCCTGAAACATAGTCTGTGTGCCAGCCCTCATTAAAGGAACTTTACCAATGTCTGCAATGTTGTAAAACACACCATATAGACAGCTACAGTATGTATAGCACACATGATGTGCAAACAGACAGGCTTTCATGTGCAAACATAAACACATATAAGTACACTGCCTGCTGTGCAAAATTCAAATACATACACACACACAATAACACTCCCCGTTTTTCATCCCCCTTTATTTTCCGGTCTTATTTACATTCCTATAAAACTACAAGTCAAGGAGGTTGGGAGTTTGGTAGGGACTCAAGGAGAAAAGCACATGACAGAAGTCATTTCCGCTGTGTTGGGGAGGTCTGTGAAGGGTCAAACCTTCCCCAGCCCTGGCTGTGTGAATCACATAAACACTTCTGACTGAAACACTCCCACTTCGTACCCGAGTGCAGCCCTCCTCTGGTGCTCACACTGCGGGAGCCACACTTTTACACACCACTTTGTACTGTGGTATTCAAGTGTTTCGCATGGAAATGTTGTTGTATGTCTTGAATGTCCATTGACAGTTCAGTCCTTCCAGACTTTATGGACATGAAAATGGATGGATGAGACAGTCATATTTCCACAGTACAACCCCACCCGAGTAAATAAAATGTTTGACCTGCCATCTCAAGTCCCACAGTATTTAAACAAAACTCTGTTTTCATTTGGTAAATGTCCTCATCTTTCATCCTCCATGCGCCCAGTTTGTAACACAGTCTCAAGCCTAACTCAAAATAATAATAACAGTGTAATGTTATTGTCAGGTTATTTATCTTTAACAATTTGTGGTGAATACACTGATATCTGTGAAAAAATTGGAGGAGTGCCTTTAAAAAGAACATTTCAGATATATTTCTCTAACTTTTAGCCACCAACATCATTCTATAAAATGTAGTTTGGCATGGGGCAGGTATATTTTGTAGTTGCTTTTACCTTTTTTAGTTAATGTCATTTTTTCTTGTCTGAAAAGTGATTTTAAGATATTTGAACATGACATATTTGTTGATAGCCAATTCATAAGTACATTTTACTTAATGCTATTGAATAAAATACAAGCTGGTTTCTAAAGGTCTTTGCAATAAATGTAGGGACGAAACATGACACACAATTTGCACAGAAATATGGGCATTATTTTAAAAAATAATACACTATTTGAGCATTTTGGGCTCATCAGTTTGGTATTGATTTCTTCCCAAGGAGAAAAATCCCACTTTAGTGTCTCCCATTGTAAAACCCGCAGGATCAAACACGAGTGTGAAGGATCAGGTGGTTGTGTTTGTTTTCCTGCAGTGCTGTCAAATTCGTTCCTCTTTCTCTCAGCCTTGCAAGAACACTCACACACACACACAGGCAACCAACACACATAACACAAAGCAGCTCTTAATGGGACTGATCCCACAGCCCAGCTGGTCTTTGCAGGGAACTGAGGTCGCTGATAATAGCTACATACAGTAGATGAATAATGGAGGTGAAACAATCAAATATTAACTCCCAACCCCTGATTCAGCTGCAACCAAAAAACAGCACATAAAGGAGGGAGGTTAGGGTGGTGTTAGGAGCAAACAGCATCTGCATGAAGGCATCAGCAGAGTAACAGTGATAAGTCAGGTTATACGTTACCAGCTGCACAGCATCGAATGAGCCAATGATTACAAAGACACAAAGTGAAACAGCTACTAACCAGTCAATACAGTGTGACTTCGCCTACCTGGACTAATGCTATGCTTCATCTGCAGCCCCATGTACATACAACCCAACTGCAAATACCCTAACCCCAGCCAGATTATATCATTAACGCTATGAGGAGATGTTAATCTACGATTCGGAAAGTCGCAAATATTTTGATACTCATACTACTTTTTTTTTCTGTCAAAATATCTGCTCTTCTGCTTCTAGCTTCTTCACTTTTTCCTCTTTCTTACAAAAATCAGACAAATTACCTTTGGCTAACAGTGAGCATTCCTTTGTGTTTTTATTATGTGAGTCATGTTGATGGAACAGGACTTCATCTGACAGCCATGTCCCAGCTTGTCTGACTTGACTGCCCTAGTTTAGACTCTCGACATGTGTTTTATGAGTATGTGTAGGTGTTCATGTATATGTAGCTTACCTGTATAGGTACATGTTGGTAGTTAAATAGTATATATTTAGATGTGTGTCTTGTTTTTCCTCTACTGATGGATCATTAATGTCTGTCTGGATGTGTTTTGTATATGTGAGTGACACTGTTCATTGTCAGTGCACAGCAGTGTTGTTGGACATACTCTGCCGGGCTGAGGGCTGGAAACGATGAGGGCTTCAGGTTTCAGTGTGGTCCTGTACATGCAGCACAGCCCTGTGCATTTGAATTCTAGTGTTCCGCCCACAGCTCATTTGCAGCTCAGGGGTATAAGCGGAAGTATTTGGTTAGTGGTGTAACTACACTAACTTTCCCAAGATGTATATAAATACAGGCTTAAATGGAAATGCAAAATTAGAGACTGGACTGTAACAAAAAGACACATAATAGGTGGGTGAACTTCAGACACAGTTGGCATGGAAATTTTAAAGTAAAGTGAAGCGGGTGATAAGCTTAAATGTATTGCACGGTACTTTCCACCTATAGCGTCACCATGAATGTTTATGTTGCACCGCTCTATATTTTGAGTATTTGACTAATTATAGAAGTGCTCGGAATGAGGAGGAAGTTCAGTTTAATGCTTAAGAGATCATCTAAACAGGAAACACAGATTCAGTATGGGGACTGGAGGCTGTGACCTTTAGTTCTTTATCATAACACTGAAGTGATAAGAAATAAATAAAAAGCCTGTGCAGTCTATCTTGTCAACAATAGTCTTTGTTAATAATAGCAGAGCTCTCAGGATTAATCCTGCAACTGTTCATTAGTATCACATCTACAGAATAATCCATATTCTACTGTTTTAGTGCATTTTGTACCTGGTTCACTGCAGCTTTACCAGAGACTAAAGCTTGTAGACAAATGCTGGAAAAGTAGATTTAGTGGACTGATTTTTTTTTTTTTTTTCATTTGAAAGTTTACTGTAGTAGCAGTAGTGGAAACAAAAACTGAGTCCTATCCTTGTAATCATAAACATGATAGATGTCTTTGTTATTTGCCATCAATGACCTTCTCTTTAGTGTCTGTCTTGTTAACAATGAAGAGAAATTAAGCTTAATTTTTGCTGTGTTCATGTTTCCAAGTGTAACAGAGCTGTTGGTTTTCAGACGTCAACATGCTTCTCCTCGCACTCATAAATCCTTAGTTGTAAGGTCATTTCCTGTATGATTAGAAATTTCACTCTCTCTTCTAACAAATCTCTCTCTCTACAGCTTGAGGGGAAATAGAGAAATGACATTTTCAGACATCATTTATTTGGCACTGTTCATTAATAGCATTTTCATCTGGCAAACAAACCTAAATTAAAGCTGCTCTCATCAATGTTTGCATATTGAGTAGAGATCAAATGACTACAGGATGTGAAAGATGCTTGTTTATGTGATGAACCCACAGAGAATTACCACCTAATCCTTGCAGTTTCCTCAGCTCTGTGGAGCATTTCAACATCTCACCACTGGTTTGGGCTTTTATGACCCACAACTTAACAATTTTGTTCATTCTCACTGTTTCATGAGCAGCAGCTGTTTTCAGTAAACAAGCTCTGATACTCCACTGTGCACGGTAGACAGACAAAGAAGTAGTAGCTGAGAATATATTGAGGTTTTAACAGCTAAACAGTCAGATATTTCCTCAGGAGCTGAGAGGACCTGACCAGGGGTAGGGTTAATACTAACCATTTGACCAGGGTGCCAGAAACACAACTCCAAAAATGTTGTCTGCTGTATGTGCTTTGCTAAAAGTGCACCATCAACTTTATAAGGTGATAAATGAATGTTGAGTTTACAGTTTGTTGTTTGCCCCTCAAGTGGCCTATCAGTTACTGCAGCTTTTAAGGAGGGTAGCTCTACAATGACTTGACGAACTCCTCGAAAATGCAAGTATTCACTCTCCAGCATTCTCCAGAGCACCAAATAACTAAACCAAATCAATGGTGTGGCCATGCAAGACTTCTACAGACTGCTCAGGAAATTGTAAAACACTCCAAAGATAACATAGTTATACAAAAATAATAAAATTACTCTTAATTCAATAGCATGAAGGTGTAAATTGCATTGTGCTAAAGTGTAGTCTGCAGATCGTCTGTCACAGCTCCGCAGTGAGAATAAACCATCCTCCCGCTCTTGCAGGTGCAGCGTAGCTCGTGGACGCCTGACTGCGCGTTTGGCCTCGACACGGTACCTCCCACTCTCCAGCTTGTTTAAGTGCTCGCCTCCTTTACTCAATGAGCGCTATTGTTGAAAAGTTCAGTGCCCATGAACACTGGCGGACCCCGGTTCCAACTCTGACAGAGCGGAGCGGAGCGCGCTGCAGTGATACACCTTTTGGTTTCCAGTCTGTGGTGGACGCTAACCTGCTGCGTTACGATTACAGTTTCGGGCTTTGCACCGAGAGACACGCCGATAAAGTGGATAAAAAAGTTTTGGTAAAGCTGCTCGAGCGCATTCATGCGAACTCGATTACACTGCCAAGGTAAGCTTCTCCTGCGCTTCGCCCACTGATTTATACTGTGATTTTAAACTTGCGATGCGTATTTAGTGCAGAAATGACTGAATAACCGCAATTTCACTGAAATATAGATCAAATGCGATTTTACCATACTCACTACCTGCCCTGCTCCTGTATGAAGTCTTTTTAGATGCTGTGACGATTAGAGCCACAGAGTTAATCAGTTATTCTGTAAACCTGAGGCTCTGATACTGATCCAGCCTCAGCTCTCATGCTGCGCCTTTACCCAGCCTGGTTCACATGTGAAAGCCTCCCTTGTGGCCGCCGGTGACGGTTGCCGCATCCATGCATTCCTCTGCCGGCCCACGGGTCACTATCTCGGTCAGGATCTGCCGACCAGACGATCTGAGGAAGTACGGACAGGGAGACACTGAGAGTAAGTGTTTCTGCAGAGATATGTGAAACAGGATTAGCTCTATCGCCAATGTTGCTCCGACCGTGTTTATGTCGAGTTTAATGGATTAGAGGTCGTTATCTGCCCTCCACGGTTTCCTCTCACTTGGCTGTTTGTTTTCACCCAAGATGGGAGACTTAAATCTGTATGATCATTGGTGATCCTCCACAGACTCATATCAAGATATTCCCAGGGACACATACAGCAAGTTCGTGGGTTTAGAGGACAAATATTATAATGTTTTGTTGTGCGAATATTTATATTCTTTGTTCATGTGCTTTTAGTGTAATTATATTCTGTCCCAATACACAAAACAATACGATATTCTACAATACTGAAACGGGAGTTTATAATAAATTTGGCTGATAATTTGCTTTAATTAGACGAGTAATTACTTAATTGGTTGACAGAAAATTCATCTTAAATAAAATTTTTTAAGCACCAAATAAGGAAAACAGACTGGGTAACTTTATCTAAATTGGATATCACAGTGTAAATTAAATAGTCTTGGATTTTGGAGTGATGGTTCAAAAATTTGGGGAATTTGTGATGGTTTTCACTATTTTCTGATATTTAAAGGAAACAATCTAAAAATAATGGAGACCAATTAAAATATAGATCAGATAAGGACATAAAAGAAACGAAATCATCTTCAGGTCAATGCTACATTTAACAAGAAATAAAATGATCTTTATCACACCTGGAGTTCAAATGTTTGCAATTTATGGTAATACATTACATGAGCAACATGATAGGCAGAGTTTGTAATGTGACTGAGCTGTTCAGAGAAGCTGCAGCTATCGTCCGTTGATTAGTTGATTGGACAGAAGATGAAGTGACTAAAAATTTGGTAATGAAGCAGATTTATGAATTTTTCTTTTTACATTTCATATCACTGTTATTAAAAAAAGTTTAACTTAGTTTTGAGTTGACATTTTCGCTGGATTGGTGATTGGACAAAGCCAATTTAAGAAAATGTGTTTTGTCACTATTTTCTGACATTTTAAAGAATGAACATCATTAATTGATCATTAATAATCATTAGTTGCAGCCTGTTAAGATATTTACCGTATGTGCAATCTAGACCACTTCTTAAACCTGTGCTTCATGGTGATATACTGGTAATATAAGAAAGCAGTGAAATGCACCACTGGAGTTCAGAGAAATCTAACAAATGTATACAGTGATGTTCAGATCATGATTCCGTTGTCTTGTGCTCTGAAGGCTCCACAAGGAGTTTGGGTCTGCTGAGAGGTTTCTCCAAATCACACACAGGAGTGGGCAGAGAAACAAAGCCAGCATGGAGTAAGGAGTATGGGAAAAGCAAAGAGAGGTGGAGACAGAGGGATGGACCGAATGTACGTTCGGGAGAGAGAGGGAGAGCAAAGCAAACATTCCTGACTCAAGTCTCAGCAATTTAATTAAGGTTTCTGTGAGATGCTGCATCGAGCACCCGGAGGTGAAGGCTTAACCCCGGTCCCCTCCGTTTCCAGCTTGGACTAATCCCAAGGGTCAGCTAATAAGTGTTCGGGTCATGCCACCATGACAACTAAATAGGGGGGACCCTGAAGGAAAGCTCCCCAATCAGGGAGCTAATAACCCCATGAAGGAAGCTAAGAGGTACAAGGTGAAGAGGATTGAGACATGGATTGGATAGTGTGTGTGCGCGCATATGTGTGTGTGTGTGTGTGCATGTGTGTATGGGTAGGGAGAGAGAGGGATGAAATTTCAAAGTTGTTACTTCAGCCACACCAACTAAAAGCCCCTCCTCTTAGTGGGGGTTTAGTGTGCCCTGTGGTGCTATGATGTTACACACACACACACACACACACACACACTCCCTTAAGGTCAGATTTCGGTCACTGTACCACTAGCTGGATAAATTTTTATAGGGAAATAAAGTATGACAAAACTGCCTTTTCTCATTTTCTGACACTTGTAACTGAAGTCTTGCTTCCTGTAACATGCTGCTATTTCATATGTTCCACTACTTGTTGAGCGCTGATGGACTGATGGCGTAAGTTTTTCTTAGCTTTCAGTGACAGAGAGTGTCTCCCTGCTGTTGTTGTCTTCACCATTTTTGCCATCCTGTCACTCCTTTCCTGTTCTCTGCATCCACGGCGTTTGACATGTACAGACGTGACATTTTTACCACTGCAGAGAGGCTCGTTTCCAGCCTCACCCTTCTGCTCTCTTGTTCTGGTTTTGTGTTCGATCTGTTTTCCATCTTGGTTTCCTGCTGCTGCCCTAATATTTTCTCTGGATTTCTCTTTTATGTGGAACAGAGCGTCACACTCACTCTCACTCAAAATCCTTGTGATACCATTCTCAGACAGAACGCTGATATTGGATGATTCTGCAAAACGCTTCATTACGTTCAGTGACAATGTTTTTTTAAGTCCAATGGCAACGTTTCTACAGTAATTTCCTTTTACAATATCTGCGCATAGCGATTACATTATGGTTAAGTTTAGGGAAACATCATGCATACATATAAAGAAAATAAACTATGGGTAGAGCATGGTAACAGGTAACTAATACGCTTGATGGAGGCTGGCGTGGTGCGTAAATCATGTGCTACAGAATTGCCCAATAAGTGTTCCAATGGGACATCTATGCACTTAGAAATTAAAGAAGAATATGCAGACGCAGGTCCAGTAGCAACAAGTCCGTAGGATTTGCAAATTCCTAGATTCAGCGCCCTCCAGTGGCAGTATTAAGAATGCATGCCACCACACTTAGTTGAAACAACATGCTGAACCATGTACCCTGCTCCAATTTTTACTTGATTTTTAAACATTTTTCCTATAACAAGAACAAACAAACAAAAAAAGGATTTTCCCCCCATTCATTTTTGCCTATTAATATGCCATTTTCAGCCTCAGCTTGCTTGAAATCACTGGCTAAAAAACACGTGGAAGAAATCTTGGATTTCTCCCTCTTCTTGCCACTGTGCAGATGTGTAAGTGGGGTGGGTTGTCAGCTCATTTGGGAACGTTTAAAGAAGCGGGAACCATGCAGATGGAGCGGACGTCCAGCATCAAGCCTCTGACTGCTGATAAATCATTCTGCTCAGTTCAGTCATTATGCTGCTCAGGGCTGATTTCCCTCTCGTGAACAGGCGTACCTGAGACTCTGCAGACATACTGAAACCATTTACAGTAATAAGCTGTTTTGATCATGTCTGCTGTCAATAGTTTGCTCCCCTGGTTTACTCAACTTTCATTCAGGCATTTGGCAAATACGTTTTTCCAAATGATCAAGAACTATAAATCTAAGTCAAGTAACCACAGGTGTGTCTAGAGGTGTAACTATGACCACTTTCATTACTGATTAATTTCATGACATTAATCAGTAATCTCTATGCCAGTTTACAAGACCCCAAGGCGACATCTTTTTTGATTTGTATGTTTTGTCTGACCGAACAGTCCAAAACCCAAAGAAAGACAATGTGCAATGATATAAAACAGAGAAAAGCTGAAAACACTCAAGTTTGAGAGGCTGTAAACCAGTGATGTTTGTCATTTTGGCTTGATAAAATGACCTCCGTGATTAATTACTGGATATCAAAATTTGCGTTACCAAAGCAGTAGAGGTGTTAGGTATATAGTTTACCCTATAAGGCTGAATTTAACCACTTTCTGAATATTGCCTCAATATTTTTAGTTATTAGTAATGGACACTCCTCTGTTTTGCAACCCAACATGTACACATCCTACTCTTACCTAACGCAGTTTTAACTTGCTGAATATACTATTATTTAACTGACGACATTTGGGATATTGCTAAATTTGGTTTCCCTTTCCAGCGACATGAAAAGGCTCACATTACATCTTTACAAGCTTCCTTGACACCACAGGAATTCTACACTCAAACCTACAACAGGCTCAGACTTAACATGCTTACCAAAGGGGAACCTCTACTTTCCTAGAACTCGACCCCCTCCTCCTCCCCTTCAGCCCCAGGGAGGGTTTAGAGGTTGCAACTCCTTTACTAACCCATGAAGCGTGTCTCTAAGTACCTTCCCCCCTCATCCTCACAGTGTGTTGTATAAACACAGCAGTTCAGTAGGAAGGTAAAGAGCGTGACACATATAGACTCCTCATAACATTCCTCTGTGGTACCAGGAGACACCAGGAGAGAAAGATGCCTCTGACAGCAGATCTGTGGTCAGATTTTCCGATACAGAAATATGAGGCTGAGATTATAACAACGGTTAACCTCTTGATAACCTGATATCAGCAGTTTTCGCTCTCAGTTCATTTATAAAGTGTTAAACTATGTAGGCTACACATCTTGGGCAGAAGATATTTTCAAACCAGTTATATGTTGGATTTCACATAAGTAGAGCATTATCATCTACCTTAATAATCAGTTTGAGCACAGATAAAACAGAAAAGTGCTACCAAGACATTAGCATGATATTAGTCGACAGATGGGTAGCTAGCTATCCAGCTACACGGCAGGGACAGACTAAACAAAGTAACTTAACTGTGAGTTGATACAGTGTTGTGTAGATTCATGACACATAACTGTCACAACTCCAGTTAGCTTAACATGACCAGCTATCATCATCAGAGTAAAAATTTTATTAATGGAATTAACTCAATATATTACCCAGCCCAGGTTCCAGCAAAGTCTTGGGTCCTTGGGTCTTGTTCTTTTAAAGAAGGATTTGTGGAATTTAACCTACCAGACCTTGTGTTTGATTTAATTAATTTGGAAACATCATCTGCATGTTTTGTGTCTGAGATCTCAAAATCAATCCAACACAAATTCCCCTTTAAAAACAGCAAATCCAAAGATAACAATCTGAAAACAATTTCCTCTAAGAAACCCATATTCACTTGACTTGACACCTAGTCTGTCTGACGTCTTTAAGATAACACACACCTCCCCCTCCATCCTCTGACAGCAGTCTAACACTACCTGAAGGTGAGGAGAGGTGTGTGTCTGGGGGGATGTGGTAGATTAGGGGAACCCCACCTTCCAGCTCCCTTTTTCTGAGCCCCCTTCACCCAACCCCACCCACCCACTTTTTTTTTCCTGAGGGCACATAGTCTAGCTCTATACACACATTCTTTCATCTCCATTCAACAGCCCCCATTCCCCTACACACACACACACACACACACTCAGGCTGGAAATAGACAGTGGCTTGGGGGGCTGCAGGGCCTCACGAAGCACTTCAAAGGCCTGAAGTCTGGACCTGTGAGGTTCTGATAAACTCAAAGGTAAAACAGGTGAAGAGAGATGCCATTAAACAAACAGAGGGTAACTAACGTGTACGCTGAAGTTCACGCTTGTGTGTGGCACACTGTATGTGTCAGGAACGTGTGAAAGATCACTGAGCAATAGTTGCCTCAGGTGTAAGTTTAGGGGAATGGGCCTTGTGCCTATGTGTGTCTGCATTCAGACGCACATGTAGTATCATGTTCCCTTTTACTCCCATTGTGTTGTAGAGTTGACGTGCAGACCCTGCTTATGTGCAACCACAAGCCTTTTGTTTGCCTTGAGTTTTTGTATTGCCTTCAACACTTAAATATGTATTGTTGCAGTGATGTTAAAGCAGGTAAACCAAAAGAGACCACCAAGATAAATCAGTGAATTGTTTAAGACATTAACCAAGCAAAAAGTGTTTTTTTTTTAGACATGAAGATTACATTTAACTTTTGATTCAAGTGTATTTAACTGATAAATATGATTGATTGATATGCAGTTAGGACCTGCTTCACACAGAAATGTAGTCACTAAAATGCTGTTGAAACACTGAAAAACTTCACTGTAGCCCAGTATTTATCTAGATGTCTAGACACCTTCAAATCAGTCAGTGCTTCCTTGAAATATTAACCATAGTATGATGGGAATATATTGCTTCACGACTGGTTTGGCAGTAACCTTAAGTAAAAAAGAGTAACAAGCTGTACAAAAAGAAGAATTGCACTTAATGGATAAAAGCTGTGGGAGTGAACACAACTGTATCAGACTGAGTGCAACTATGGGAAGAATGTGGAATGAGTTAATTGGAAGAAACATTATGTGAGGAGTGTCAGGGTGAGGTGGGCCTCCAGGTAATTTTCACAGTAAAAATGTCAAAACATCAGAGAACTAATCAGAGTTCTAATCTAATCTAATCTAATCTAATCCTTCTGTGTCTTAATAAATAATGAAATTTATGTCAATAAAGGCTCTATTACAGCAGAATGTGCCGCAGCAAAACTGATATGCGTGTATTGGCGAAATACAGTATGTGGTTCCAGAAGTTTGGTGATGTGGGGACTACATGCAGGGCTAGATGGTTGTAGCTGGCAAGCTACCTGCTAACACATTAGCAAGTCAGGAACATGCTAGTGCTAGTGAGTAACAATTGCTTTCCAAGGTTCTGTATATTCTCTGCATTGGGCAGCTCATTCCCCCCTTAGCATTTTGTTTTCATTCACCAAAGAGTTAGAGAAAGAAAATAAGCTCTCCAAGCTTACACGCCATCATCATCTCTTTAAATCATTCCTGTGGATCAGTTTAAACTCAAACACAAGTTGAGTAGAAGAAGCATTGCTGAACACAGTTAACAAGCTATGGCAGCTTCCTCCATCTTTGCCTCTCCATCCTTTTAAAGTCAGCGTGGGCTTGGCACGGCTTGCTGTTGGTCAGCGGAACAAACTTCTGTGTCAAATTTTGCCAAAGTTGAACTCATGGCGGAAAATTTGTGCAGATTTACTTCACCCTCGTGAGCGAATCTACTGATTAATTGGAATGAATTGATATTGCTGTGAAATTTCACAGATTTAAATGGTGGTATGACTGGGTCTTCATGATAAATAGAATAGAGATAAATTTTTTGAAATACACCAGTGCTTTATATTCCTTTTTCATGTTGTCTCACCTCTGATATGTTTGTGATAAATTACAGTATGACTGTTAAAGATTGTGACTTCAGTACTGAACTATGGGCTGGTGGTTGGTTGAAGCTCTGTGCAGATGTATTTGGTTTTTGTAGCCATTTTTAGTTTAAATCTATGTACTTCTAACAATTTATTGAGTATCAGTGGAAGGGCTCCATGTTGGTTTCTCAAGAGAAAACATCTATTCTCTAAGTACACATGAATTTCATCCCAGGAAGCTGCAGCTACTACTACCACAGACAAATTAAATGACCATTAATTAGTCTGGAGTGTTTAATTTGAGGATTCCTCTCCTCCAAATGTCAGAGGATGAATTTAAACTAAATTATAGTATGTAGAGTAGCATAATTGTTGCATGATGAGACACAACCAAAAGGGCTAAACGTGCATTAGCTGTGCTACAGAACAAGTATATCAACAACAATTAAATCACAGCTCTGACTGCAGGTGTGGCACTATGCTTGTTCCTCAACCGATTCAACCAGGGAAACTGTGATTAACTTTATCTATGGTTCGCCCCCAAGTCAGACGCTCAGTGTTTGTGCACAACAGGAACTATCACTCCTCTATTGTTAAACAGCCTCAAGGTAATTTGTAGCAGGTTTAGTTGTTGTTTGTGTGTAAGCTCAGTCATGTCATACCCAGTTATGTTGTAATACTCTGTAGCCCATTATTTAACTGCAGTCATATAGTTCAACTGCTGCAAGAGGATTAATGACATGCACATTCACTAATCCACCCTAAACTTCCAAACAATACAGATTTTTATCAATTAATGCAGGTACATTCATTCTTGCATGGGCAGTCTCCTCTCTCTCTGTCACACACACACATTCACACATGCATGCAGACACAATCAGAGTCCTCTTTGGAGGCCTCGCTGCAGCCACGACAAGAAACTGACAAAGCAGAAGATCCACAGGCAGAAAGAGGGACTTAGAGCTATAGTCCTGAATCGGTGTCAAACATACAATCCACATAGCCCAAATAAGAAAAAATCGACCCTACTGAACAAGTACCTCACAGCCAAATACATTCTGCGATTCCCTGTCATTCCACTTGGCTCAAATCTGACTGTCTGATTAAGCTTGGACCACCAAAGAAAGACAAACAGATAAAACCAGCACGTTGGGGCTTGTGCAAGACTGTTACTCACTTGTTTATCATAATGAGAGCAGGTTAAGGTCATGTTTTCAACAGTTGGCTTGGCTCTCAATGTCAGAGATCTTGCAAGGTGTGTGGCATTTGAGGTCAGCTACATCGAAGAATTGCCAAAACATTAATATTAATGTAGATAAAGATTTAAGGCAGTAAAAGTATCTTTTATGAATAAAATTTGTCACATAATATTTGATGGATTCGGTTCCATGTCATTAAGAAACATTTTACTGTGACACAGAAAATAAATCTTTGATGTATTTCTCGAGCCCAACAACATCTGTCTCCATTGTTGCAACAATGAGCCCACTGATGGCAATCTTCAAAAAAATCCAATAAATCATGGGAGGAAAAAGATCAAAGGGACTAGCTAAATGATCCATATAATACAAAGTATCCAAATAAAACTACCATGGAAGTGAGAGTGTTTCTGTAAATTAAACAGCTACTGCAGTGAAAAAAGGCAAAGTCAGGGCAAAGCTATGTATTTTATTGTTTGTGGGTGACATTGCAATGTTTGCTTTACTGTAAAACGGGAACACAAATATTAAAATGTGCTGAAAGCTGGGAATAATTATACAGAGCAAGCAATGTCCACAGAAACCCTCTGTCAACTTTAAACTGTTACCATTGTTTCGCATGAACACTTTAAAGTTGTTGTTTTGAGTCAACAATGCACAGATTATTTCCTCATCATCCACACATGGTATGTTTGCAGAGTGAAGAGCTCTCCTCAGCAGAATCTGAGCTTTTTAGGATTAAGACAAACAGCTTTTAGTGTGGTTATGGTCTTTGCATTAGAGTACAAAGTGAAAGAAAGGTCATTAGCCCTCCCTCCAGCTTTATGATAAGCTGTTTCTTTAAATTAGTGCTGTCTCAGATGAAACATCAGTCTAAATTGCTCTGCACTTGACTTGGCACTTTACACATCCTCTGCCCACTGAAGCCAGCGTAGCAAACTGTGGCTGTGGGCGAGCCTGTGGTATTTTTAATTTGGACATCTAGTTCACAGATGAGAGCTGAAAGCCACTTCAAAGAGATGGCAAGCGGATCAAAAGTTAGGCTGCAGCAGCTTCAACGCACACTGGTAGCAAGAGGAGTGAACAGTGGAAGTGTGTGTTGCCTTCGTGAGTATTGAGGCGTGAATATTATTAAAAAATAATTATTATTAAAAAAAACAGACAACAGGCACAGATAGCCTGCACAAAAGTTAATAACAAGGCAAACTAAAAGTCAGCAAAGTAAAATTTTTAAGTTTGTCCATAAGCAAGGAGTTAGCATGAATCCGGTCTGCTCAAATTACTGAATATATTCTGTCAAAAAACTTTGTTTATTCCTTGCAGCTAGGTGTGCACATGCTGCTGTGGAAATGCAGATGAAAAATAAACAGTAAAACTTGTCAGGTCATGGACAATAAATGGGCCGCTTGTGTTTAATAAGGCCTACAGTTTTATTGTGATTTTGGACTGAGACACAGTATGTGGATATGCTTTAGTTGCTGGCTGTCAAACACAGTGTTGTGCTGCCAGTATTTCACATGATAATTGTGTCTGATCTACTAATTTGCGTGCACAAATCATCAGTCAATACTCTGACACCTGCTGTGACAGTGTTTATTTCTTTGTGTCTGTCATGTGTATTGTACCAATGCATTAGCGCTGGCCACGAGCTAAACCAAGACAGTCCATAAACACAGACGGACCAGTACAAGTCCAAGACAAGCAGTCAGTAGGTCAGTCAGCTGCAGAAACGCTGCTCCATACCTTTAGCGAGGCCAAGACACACCAGACTGTTGCTCTCATTGGAACAGATGGGACATATTAGACAAATTGAGGAAGCAAAGACTGATGGAGCAATTTCCCAGACTCATAGCAGAAAAGGAACTCAATATATCTGTGTTGGGTTTCAATTGGGCTGTTTGTCAGTTCAGAGACTTATGGATTTCACTCCCTGCTCATTAAAATTTGACTGCTGCCATTATTCAAAGGGCTGGAAAGGTGCATGTGGGGTTGAGGAAGGGATACGTTCTCCCAAATTTATTGCAATTTGTATAGCTTGCCAATGGATGAAGGTGATAGATTACTAAATGCACCATTAGATTCTATTGTTTTATATGGATTTCCTTCATATCATTCTCTCTGCTTCATTAGAGTGTTTAATATCTTGACAGGACAGAGAAAACAATTTAAATACAGTCTCAGCTGAGGGTAACAACACATAGGGGTCGGGACACAGGACAGCTGAGTAAGCAAACAACAGTGGACGTGAGGTAAAAAATTTAAGTTTTTACATTTGTAAGTCGACTCAGTAATGCCCCTACAGTGGAAACAAACATACAGTATTTTTATAATTGGCAGCCTGAAGGACAGCTGAGCCTATAGAGATTCTAACCAGTTCTTTGTTTTAACCATGTTCTTGCACAGTGGTTTTAGTAAGTGGATGTTCTTAGCAAACACTCAAAGAGGCAACGCTGCCATATGCAGAGTTTACTTGGAGTAGAAACCACATGAACTTGGGTCACAAGAATCTAATCAGACACAGTGAGATTTACTCTTTGCATCTGTAGCCCTCATCTGAAACGATATCTCTATGTGGACTCAATTTGCGCACAGCGAAATTGAAAAAAAGATTAACATTAAATGAAATTAAATTTGAAATCCCAGCTGTGATCTAAAATAATGTCTAGAAGAAAATAAAGATTTAAAATGACATGATGGACTGGAGTTACAGTGATAAACAAAAGTACAGTATTTAGGTTTCGCAGAGAGATGTAATTTCTTTTTTGTGGTTGAGCTGTGATTGATCTACAGGAAAACATGTCTGTGATGCAGTTCCAATATATCTGCTCTCCATCTCTTATCATATTCACACTTATGATTAACACAGGCAAACTGCAAATGCTCAGAAATGTATCCCAGAAACTGGGCTGTCCTGTTTGTTGTTGAGACTCTGCATGTTCCTCAACTACTTAAAACAGTCACATACTCAATCTTCCCATGAAATCAAAAAGACCAGACACTATCTTTAAAGGAATCTGATAGAAGCATGGTCACGCTTTCACTAGACCATTTCAGCTGCTTTGAAACTCATTTATGTTAAAAATACTTCAAACATTCAAATTATGTCCCACTGTTGTCCTCATGGAGTAAAAAAAAAACAATTTGGCAACATTCTAATGGCTGTAGAGTATTCGCGATTTTTCACGCTCCATCCTTCTCCCTTGTCATTTTCTATGATTTTAAATGAAATTTTAAAAACAAAATGACTCAGAAATATGAATAAAATCATATTCTACCCCCTTACATGGAATATTTCAAAAAAGGCAAGCATTGTTCATGTTATCACTGCAAAATCAAATGAGGTCACTCGTGGCTTCTGTGGGAGTGTATGCGTGTGTTTGTGTTTGCGCATGTATACACACTCCATCCATCCACACAAACACAACAGCGCCATTTTTCTCCGTATTCCCTCTCCAAACATCCCTACAAGCCTCAGGGCTTTTTTCAGAGTCGTGTGTCAGCGCCTGAGCTGCAGCGGAGCGTGTCGCTGCCATTCCTTCACATTTCTCCTCAGAGTCCAGTTACACCACAGAGGGTGCAGTGAGGCTTGCAGAACACTTGCAAACATGTAAAGTGGCAAGGTTGTGATTAAAAAGAAGCACTGCATTGGGCTTTGACACAGGCAGCACAACTCAACTTTTTGAAATTTACAAAAGTTTGCACATATTGTTAATTGGGGGCCCCATAGCTACACCATCATCTGCTACTGGTCATCTAACTGGTTATGGCGTGTATATTTCTTCCTCATATTCCTTGAACAGCTACTAGCCAAAAATATATTGTAATTAAATGCTTCTCTTGCAGAGAAAGCTGTTGCTGAAAACATACAGGCCATTAATAATATCAAAAACAGGTTTCATTTCATGAAAATCTTAACAATTATGATTTTAAGTTACTTCCTTCTTGCATAAAATGGTAAAGTATCAAAACAAGAGAGAAAATAAAAATCTCAAAAAACAAAAAAAACAAAAAAA
Source organism: Lates japonicus (assembly GCA_033238685.1). Lineage (NCBI taxonomy): Eukaryota > Metazoa > Chordata > Actinopteri > Centropomidae > Lates > Lates japonicus. The sequence continues at coordinate 1,643,161 of BRZM01000064.1, read as the reverse complement.
AAACAAAAAAAAAAAACACAGCACCAAAAGAAAGACAGAGTGTTGACACAACCTTTGACCATATTCAACTAAATCACTTGTGGGGTAATTTCAGCTGCTTTTCCTGCAATGTTACAGTTGCACACTAACAAAATCATTTACCATCACAATGGCTTTATTCAGCACTTAGACTAAATCGTCTCTTATTTGAGGTGAATGTTCACAAGTGTGATATCTGTTACTACTTATAATGAAGCAAGTGCAAGCAGCGAGAGCCTGGTTTCTGTCTTGATTAATGGTCTGTTGATGAGATAAGCACGCTGATGTGTGTGTGTGTGTGATGTCATCAGAGGTCTGAACCCAATCTGCTGTCAGTTTAGGTAAACATCAACTGTGGTCTCAGCATTAAATTGCCACTTTTTGATTTTTCTCTTTTAAAAAGTTGTCTTAGTAAAAGTAGAGAGTTCTGTAAAACATCAAACTTTACATGACTGCAGCTTAAAAACAGATTTTCTGGCAGTAACATTTTGCACAAATAGCACAGGATGAACTTTGTCCAACTAAAATTAGTTCCATATTTTCCTTCTCTTGCAGACACAAAGGGTTCTCAGCAGAGTCGCCCTCCCAGGACACATTTTACGTGTCTGTAGCTGCTTGCACACTGTGAAAATAATGGCACGGATCAGATCTGGTCTTGTAAACTTGAGCAGGCGGCCTGGCGTGGCTCTGAACAACACCACAAAGAGTTAAAAATCAGATTTTCTGTTCCTGTGTAAAATGCAGCCTTTGTTTCTGGGTCATGAACCAGCCGAGGTCACTGGCTTTAACCAAGCCAAACAAACACACACACACTTCAGTTTGCACTAATTGATTCCCCTTCCAGCAGAGACAAGAATGTCTGTGAGTGTCAGTGTGTGTGTGTGTGTGTGTGCGCGCTCACGTGTTTACTTTAAGGGATCTGTCAGGAGTTTAAATAAATTGACAAGTGACAAAGTAAACACCCATTCCACGCATACATGCCAAAACAACATCCTAATTTAGGGATACATCTCTATACACACACATTAAGAGTTTGTGCCTCATAATCATATTTTTTTTCTGTGTTCATAAGTTTCAGAAGCTGAACTCATTCTTCAATTATAATCCAATTATAACTGTGTATGTGTGTGTCGTCCATACTAGCAGTTCCTATAGAAGTCTCTCTCTGCAGTAAATCTGTCCACACCCCCTGACCTAACACTGGGTTAATGAGGTGATCCAGCAGCAGGGGACAGTTGGTAGAGGTCTTTGGGCCATGTGTTTCAGTTTGTGTGTATGCATCTGGGCAAGGGTTTAAATGGGTGCAGCAGATGCAGCGTTCATGATGGTGTAAAGTGGTGTTTGCGCGAGACAAATATGATCAGGGGACGTGTGATTGTAAATAACAGCACCGATTGTTGCTGATTTTCCGGTGTGATTCTGCAATGCTAGTAAATTTCCAGCACAAATTACTCAGTAGGTTTTGGTGAAGCCAGAAGTCCCATGATATTACCAAGCCATGCAAACAGCACGCCAACATGCAGTGTGTAGCTTGGTGCTGAAAATGGGCTGTGGTGAAAACAAGGCTGTGGTGAAATCTGAGGAAAGCTCCAAGCTAACTTATACCACAGATTTCATGTACTGTTTAGCTCAGTAGGAAAATGATTAAGTCTAATACATATATACTTCATTCTTACATATTTGTGCCCTACTTTCCATAATCAGGCTGGGGGATTACAGAAACCTGATTTCCCATCTAGATTTGCTAGATGACAAAGACTTCAGGCAGGAAAAACAGCCAGGCCTACTGCACTACTACAGTAAAATAAGTAATGCTTTTCTAAGTAATGCATTACTGACCTGCTGTAGGTACTGGTGAGTTTACAGTCAATTCAGTGCACATAAGCATGGACTGATTACTGGCATAACCTGATCTCTCTGAGTAAGGTGCAGATCTAATTCACCTTTATTGGTACATACAGTCCACATGTCATACATTTTTGGACCCCGGGCAGATACATGGGCAGATATTAGACAAATATTAGTTGGCAGATATGGAAATTAACAATTAGGTTTAATCTCTTGAGTGCATGTAAACACATAGTGTGGAGTGATGAAGCTGATGGGGGAGCATAAACCACCCCACTCGTCCCCCACAGTCCAGTCCAATCTGTATCCTGCCAGGGGCAAGACTTGGGAAACTGACAGCTAAGTTTAACAAGCATGAAGGTCCCCCTGGTGGGAAAGAGTCCTGCAGGTGGTGGGATGGAGGATACAGAGTGGCGACAAGTGAAGTGTATTTGACTTTAAAGCTCGTGAGTGCAATAGAACAACAATAATGGTGCGGTAAGAGAAGAAAGTGCAGGGAAGTTGCATGGAACAAAGAGCCAGTGAAACCTCATTGAACCTTTGCTTTTGCTGAAAAACATGTACCGCCTCTGTGACCTCTGTCAGTAGTTCAGCTTCAGGGGAGATGCCATTTCCAGATGTAAACAGTTCATTAAGATGAGCAACAAGTGGTGGCAGGCCAGGATCTGACAGATCTGACAGAGAACGAAGGAGAGACTAATAATACACCTCACTGCTTCAGGGTGAAAAGTCTGTGTATTTTAGCTTCAAGGATTTAACTGCAGAAAAAATAAACTCAAGCTAATGCAAATAGTAGATCACTAAGTAATCAAATCTAAGTAAGTCTTAATCAACTCCAGACTTAAGAATAACAAGTTATAATTGCATATAACTTGTTGGGTGAAGTTGTCTTAGGTTTTGTCAGACTTCATGTACTCACAATATTACTTTCTCAAAAGTAAAAAGTCTTTACTGTAGAAACTTGAAAATGTACTCACAAAAGAGGTTTAGGTACATGGAGGGTTTGTTACCTACCTGAGAGGATTAAACAAATTAGTACTGGCAGTAAGAAGGGTTAGGACAAGAAGAGAGTAGACATGTTTGAAAGGCTTGTTTCTTTTGCCAGGTGCCTGCTGGCACACCTGTGTGAGGCTGAGTGCAGGTGACATGCTTATTTCCAGCTGTTGACAGACAGGACAGGCTCGCAGCCAGTCAAGTGTGAAGACACACACACACATATACAACCTTCATGACTGTTTTGTAGCTGTAGCTGTTACTGCAGGATGCCTAACTGTGCCTGTGGCGCCTTCCAGCTGGCTTTCATAGTTGTATGAACTCAGTTGAGAAACCGGTGTCACAAAAATTCATCCTGAACCAATGGGTGTGACCAACTGTGCCACTCGTAAAATGCCAAACCGGGTTGGTAAATCACTCATCTAGCACAGATAAGTCGGCAGGTTTTCTGCTCGATACTCTCCTCTCTCCTGCTCTACAGGCTCTATGAAAGTTATGTTTGTGTTGATACTTATCAGCTGGTAGAAGCAGCTAATGCCAGCACACCTTCAGTGCTCTGCCTGAACGTAATACGCTCACTTTACTTTCAATGAAAACACCACATGGTACCTTAATATAAGTCTCCACCTTGATGACCGCCATCACAGTGCCACCTTAACTTCTGGTTACAAAGATGGTCATTATTAACAACATTTTTTCCTGTGCTGGACAGTCCATGAGTAGTACTGTTAAGTTTTCAAGCAGGTATTTAAACTTGTTCAGCACAGGTGTACTTTAATAACCTTAATTATGGCTCTGTCCCATTTAGGTCTGCCAGAAAACCAGTGAGCCAGTCAGCCAGCAGGCACAATACTGGATATCTAGCACTGAAACACCAAACTGGAATGCAACAATTATCAGTGATATTATTACATCAGTGTCTCATAAGCCAAAATGTCTGATAAGGCAAAATGAGAAAGGTCTGTTGATGGCTCAGTGTCAAACTAAAATATTTCTAGACTACTGTATGTACACAGTAAATGGTCTATCAGAGTATCTCGGCCTTTCTAGTGCTTAAAATACACACATACACACAGTTCAGAAGTCTTATTTATATCCATAAAGTTATTAAATGTTTAGTGGCATATTTATATGCTCCTCTAATGTCAGGGACTTGTCACTGCAGATCTGTTTTGAAACGATTTCAGCAGGAAACCAAAATCAATTAAAGACATAGTCGGTTGGCATTTGCCCACAAACACCTCAAGCCAAAGACAGATAATGTTGTAAACAGGCAGGCTCTGGTATTTCACTGAGAATTGGACTGTATCCCCTCACAGCCACATTTCCTAAATCCACAGACGAGAATTAAGCAGCCTGACAAGCAGCAGCAGCACACCTTAATGCCACTTGACATTTTATTCATAGCAGCAGCAGAATAGCTGGCATCTCTGCCATACCTGAGTCAAACACCACAAAAACACCCAGGCGTCGCTAAGGCAGCTACATGGCCCAAAACCATCCACTGAGGTGACTGAAGTCGCTGTCAAATGATGATTGATTATTAGACAGTAATCCAGTTTGTTGGGTCGTTGTATCATATTATTTTACATGATTACCTCGCCACTGGTATTATTATTATTATAACTACTGGGAGTAACCATGTTAAGCAGTAGTTAATAACTATTTTGCTGCTCTTTCAAGCTGATAATATGCCTACTCTACATTTGCTTGTGCAAGGACAAATGTAGACATTTTTTCTTTAAATCCACGCCTGCTGATTGCACTTTGCAGTTACTTTCTCAAGGCAGACACTGAATCTTAAACCTCAACATGGAGGCTGCAGAAAATTTAGACTGTATCTGAAGCAACTTCTGCCAAAGGAAAGAGGTTGTGTGTTCATAAATCTCATCAAGTTGACAGCTATTCCTCTTTAGACAACAAAAGCAGATAGTTAGCAGAGGGTTAGAGTACCAGAGGGTGATAGAGAAGGTTGGAAAGAGAGGCACAGAGTAAGGAGGACTGGTGGAAAAGAAGAAAAAAAACACAGCAGGTAAGAAAAGATCTGATTCAAATCAGATCAGGATCCAGCAGCCAATGAAAGCTTGAAAGCTTACTGTAGTTTCAAATGACAGGAGGAGATGGGCTGTCACACACCGTGTTATTAATTTGTTCCAGAGGTGACTGGTCACGCTCCCTTTGTGCGTGTGAGTGCACAGTTGTGTGTATGTATTTTGCCAAAATGAATGACAACATAAAGAAAGATGCTAAAGCAAAAGAGACTGAGAAAGGAGGATTGATCTTTCAGTGCAGCTGGGGAGAAAGAAAAGACAGCACAGGATGTTGTGTATTAGAGCTTTTACACTAATACATAGTATGTGTTTCATTTCTTTCACACAGTCCATTGTGTTTAGTGTGGCATCTTTATGTGCTGCTAATGTCAGTTAAGAGGTGGTTTGGCTTTGTCTGCCTGACTGCAGGCATGCAGTCAGTTCACTATCATCCAAAGTGGAAGATTACAACAAGCCCTTAACACGGCTCCCCCGACATCTTATAATGATTTTAAGTAAAAGAATTCTATGTGTTTATTGTTTTGAATTTTCTAAACATGGTCATCATGAGTCTCTATTCATCCTAATATACAGAAACTCATGTCACAGCCGAGTCTAGACAACAGTTGTCACCACCCAGGTCTTAAACTGTCACACAGATGATGACTAAGTTGCTAGGGATGCCTCACAGTCTGTTCAGCTTAAAATTTAGCTGTTTCGCATTAAACAGCTGTTTGGATTTTTTTGGGCTGAGACACAGAAAGAAACACTGACAGCTTTGCAGGACATCTCTGCACTGTGGCTCCAGTAGAAACAAGCATGTGTTTGTCCAGCTCTAAATGGTTAGATCCATGGCAATTCTTAGATGTGTTGAGCAACAGTTGTAGGGACAGCACATCTGAGTGTAAATTCAGTCACAGAACCTGATCAACCACAAGTCATCACCCACAACAACAGCACAGTGTACAATAACTGCAGTTTACTCATTCGTTCCAATGAGACCGCTGCATTTGCACAGCTAGAATACGAATGTAGCAGAAATAAAAGCTAGCAAAAAGTCGAGCCAGGGTCACATTTTGAAACAACACACCCACACGTTTTTTTTTTTTTTAAAGCAGTGCTATTTTTAGCATTGCAAGTCATTGCTATAGGGATGCCAGTATCAGTCTTTCTGCCACTTCTGCCTGCATTTCATTGGTGTTGCTATGTACTGGTCCTTTTTGTTTGTGTTGTAAATTGTTATTGTGTTTGAGAATAGAGGCTGTAGGGAGTCCTGGGTGACTGTGTATGATGGAGAGATTGACTTGCATGCACTGAAGTTTAAGTTTAAGACTTGTCAAAGCATCTTAGGCTGAATCTGCATTTAAATAATTTGTTTCAGTTGATTACCTTATTTGCTGTGTTGTATTTTACACAGTTCAATGGTTTCGTTTCAGAAAAAGTTTGATTGATTTGTACTAGATTAAAATTAGCGCACAAGCAGCCCCTGGGGAATTCTGTGTGTGTATGCTGAAGATTAATGTATGTCATTATATCCTTACACATGCTTGCTTGTGCATGTGTATGCACATCCCTGAGCAACACCCATATAGCACATTCAGTATATGTACTTTGTCTCCTTACACAACACCTTTTGAGGCCAAGAGTTTTACAAAAAATTTAAGTCGTTAAACTGATTTTACTGGTAAGCTTTTCAGGCATGAGGTAACAGGATATTCCACTATGGGGCGTTTAGGGGGTGTGGGAGTTAAGGTGAGGTTTGTACCACTAACTCATGTCTTTCATTTTTTTTCCATGAAAATGAAGTAATCTCCCTGTAGACCGACTCTCTTAACACAATTTATGATCCATGCTCTGCTAATTTCATTCATTCATTCATTCCTGACTCCCCTGCCCCTCCTCCTCCTTCTGTCACGTCTCCTACAAGTCCACTCAATCCTTCCTAATGTTTATTCTTTAAAATGTTGCATATTTTTCTTCTATATAAACCATGAGTGTGTACAATTTTAGTTGACCTATATCTGCAGCATTACCCCAATTCATACATGTAACTTAACAACAGATATGACTTTTGGTGCTCCTTCATCACAGCCATTGTGGTTGTTTTTGTCACCAGTATTTCCAGTTTCCCTTGGTGACTTCTTTAGTCTTCATACTGGCATGGGGTGTAAATAATTAAGAACACCAGGCCTCCCATCCTGACAAGGTTCAACCACAGAAGCGGTACTGTTTCCCTTTGATATCTCAGCACCCACCACTTACAGGAATGATGAAGAAAAACAACACAAAGAAATGACAAAGTTGTGCTGCTGCAGATCTGTCACTAATTAAATATTTTTGATATCGATTGGGATCCCCCAGACAAAGTTGGGTGCATGGTCTAAGAGTCTTATTATAAGTGATAATGGCCAAAACTGTGAAAATGAGATCCAAGTTGTAATAAAGTGGACTTATCCTTTATTTTCTTGAGTAATAGTCACTCCAGTAGTAGTAGTTCTGCTTCACCAGTATTTTCTAGGACTCCCTCCACCTCAGTTTGAGTGAGTGTCAACACTGTCATATCTGGCTTTTTTCATACACTTTAGGTTTAGTGGAGTCAGACTTTGTTTACAGCAGATTTTGGATGAATGGAGGCGGTCGTCAGCTACCAGCTATTAAGACCCCAAATTTCTCTCTCTCATGTACTTTCCCCTCTCAGTTTACCTCTCACACTCATTGTCTATTAGTCTCCCTCTCTCTACCTTCCTCTTATCACGGGGGAGGACAAAGGTTTATGTGGGCCTTTCATTCTGTCTCACAGTGAGCGATGGCTGCAGTGTATTGTGGGTAACAAAATCCAGCTGTGTTGTAGACTGTGTGTGTGTGTGTGTGTGTGTGTCTGCTGGTGTGAACATGTGCAGGGAATGTGTGTGTGTGTCTGTACGTGAGCGACAAGTATGTGTGTGTGTGTGTTCATGGCTGTGTGCTGCACTTCTCTGCAGGTCTTGGGTGCATGTTGACCTGTTTCATGTCATTTTGACTGCGATGTTTCTCTTTCATCGTACAGCCTTATCTACACTCATACAAATAGCTGAGGATAAACTGTGTACCAATGGGTTCAACAGCAGAATACCACTGCCTCATGTAATTATGAATTTAAGAAAGTAACAGAGAGAACTGGTTTTTCAACTCCAAGTTCTGGTGGATTACAGTGTAATGCAGGACTGGCTCCACACAGGGTACAACTGCTGTGTATGTTTTGACTGCTATGAAGCATATCGGTAGCTGGCAGATTCTTGGCTTTATGATGTGGGCACTGGTCAATATCAAATAAAAGGAGAGCCAAGATGTTAAAACAGCATGTACAGATTAGTTGTGTTTTCATCTTTCACTTTCTCTTCCTGTATCTCGTTTCCCTCCCACTGATCCTTGTCATTCTTTTGGAAAAGCTGAGCCAGTTTCAAAATAGGAGGAGTTATATACTAAGCCAGCTGTGATCAAAGCAGAATAGATCTGCTTTTCTGCAAGTTCTTCAAATGTTGTGTTAAGGGACATTTCTGACCATGTAATGCTTGTCTAAAGAGCCTGTTTTTCTTTTTAAATGCTTGAACCGAATGGTTGTCAATACTCAAACAGCAGGGATGCTATTAAGACATCTTATACATACAGTAGTATTACTTATACTAACTGCATGTACTGTGCGTAAAATATGTGTTTAGGGTCTGTTATGATAACATATTGCCCTCGCTTAAAACATTAAACTTTCAGAAAACAAACTAGATCATGTAATATGGGATCAGCATTTCAATCAAAATACCCATTTGATATTCACTATTCAACTATTCTTTTAATCCAGCACATGAAGATGCCTTGCCTTACACACAAGAAAATTTTCAGTCTTTTGTCTCACACCTATTCCACAGTGAGGTCAGGAGGTCAGGGTTCAAGCACAGAGCAGCAGCCCTGAAGTGTGAAGGGATTCAGTTTCTACAAGGCGATGCTTCAGCAGGGCAGATGCTTGCTGTCATGGGGGTTGAACTTATCCTCTGTGGTTGAGGTGTTTCTACTCACCACCCAGCTGCTTAGAGCAGGTTGAGCAGTGGGTTTTTCTCTGAATTAAATCCTTCTGCACAGAGGTTGTAAATGACACATCCTTTCAGAAGTGTTTATCGACAGTGCATGCTCCACGCAGGCCTGTTGGAACAGCAAAACCACATAGACCACTACATACAGACTGTTTAAGCTTGGGATTTGAAAATGGCAGACACGTGTTTTATGAAAGGATAAAGCCTAACATGGAGGGGTAAAGCCTGTTATGTTAACTGTAATTTTGAGACACAAAGCCTATATGCACGATTATTTCACTCCTCTTCCTCTTTTTTTTTCTTTGGATTCTGAAACACATTATTCTTTAATTCACATCCCATTCATTCCTCCCCTCCCTTGTAATCAAATTATTCACTTATCCAGTGTAGCAGCACCTAAAGGAATGAGAAGCAGCTCTATTATAACCCTGTCGCCGCTGTTCTATAAAACAGTAAGTGACTGCACAATAAAGAAAGATCCAGATTCTGAGCAGAGGTGTCTTTAACAGAGACACGTACCTTAAAACAATATGCCTTGTCACAGCAGTGATACTTTGTCATCAGTGGAGCATGTCAGACAGTTTCAATGTGTGCATTGATGTTTGTGTTATTATGTCTTAGCACAATGCTGGGTGATAACAGCTCTTTTCTCCTGGCTGATTCTCTGGTTTGGTGATTTCGAGCAACGGGAGCAAGACATTTTTATGTTTGCTTCACACAGAGTGAAAGTACCACTGTCACAGCGGCATTAACACAGTAACATTTAAGTGTCTTGGTCATATTTAATTCAGTTGCACCTTCAGCGAATCCCATCTACGCTACTGGACTCTTTTTCAAATACTGTGGGCCAGCTGTTCCACCTGCACAAACATATCAGCTATCGCCAGTTGTTGGACTGACAATTTAACATCACCACCCCCTCGAGTAGACATAATTTTAAGAATTACTTTTTTGTAGTCCATGTCAGACAAAAGTTATTATTCAAACTGGTAGTATTTTATGTCTTGAAGGGGATCTTATTTTGATGTCTTTGTTTCAGTCCAAAACATGTGACACTTATATACCAACTAGGATTCATCTGTAGATCAAGTACATGGTTGTTATTGTGTTTTGGTAAAGGAGATCGCAACACTTTTGTCATGTTGTTATGTATTGTTTCAAACAGTACAAAAAGCCGTAATACAAAAAGTTAATTGTCAGATTTTTTTATTAGTTAGGTCATGTTTTTGACAACTATTTTAGACTAATAAAAAACTTTTAAAGTTAGGCTATGAGTTAAGGTAGAGGTAGAAAAAGGATTTCAGTGTGTAAAGTGCTACCATGTGGCCATTTATGCAGCAGTTTACATTTATGTCTTCTTAGTTCTAATCTGTGAAACAGATCAGGAGCAGAATTTTGCCCAAGACCAGTGTAAGACATGCACATTTTGACATAAACAGATTTTCCTGCGTCATTTTCAAGTTTTGGCTCTAACAGAGAGACACTGTACCAACAAGACTAAAACGAAAACAAAGTTGTAATTGGAAACCGATTATAAACTTAAGAGCCTGTCAAAGAACAGATATTACTTCATACTACAACAAGACAGGACAGACTGAGAGAGGTTTACTTCACCGCACTCAGAACACATTGTATTTGCCTTGTTGCTACACACATTTGTTAGGTTGTTGTGACTACTTATAAACCATACATTAGGAACATGCTGAGAACTGGAATTCAAGCAGACCAGCCAATTAAAGCGTGAGTAGCAGGTTAGAGGTTTGATCTTTCTCATGTGTGCCACTGGAAGCCCAACCACAAGACTGTCAGCTTTGGCTGCTTCTGCTTCAAATTATTGCTCTTGAAGTTTCACTCGGCTTGTAAAACACAAAAATCTTGTATGCTCTAGAATATCAGTGCTCTTTCTTTCAACAGTCACTTTCACCTCTCTGATTCCCTCCCTGTTGCCCCACTTTCTATTTTCTTTCTTCCCTTTCCTTCTTTTCCTTTTATGCTTAATAAGGACAGAATTTGAGGGAATATTGCAACTTCCTGCCATACTGACAAGCCCTGACCTCACCCACTGCATGTTATGAGGAGAGGGTAATAAACGGAGGAGACAAAGGGCAGAAAGTGAACAGAGGCATGGGGCCGGAGGTGCGCTCCTGACTTTAATAAAACATCTTAGGTTTCTCCCTAACTTCCACCTCAGGAGTCTTGGAAAGGGCAGGAGTGCACAAGTTTACTAACACAAACCAGGTCAGAGGGGAGGAGGGGGGAGGAAAGTGGCAAGAAGAAGGGGTGACACAGAGTTATCTACTGCAGTTTATGAGAAGTTGACAGGAAAAATACTGGGCGCCAGACAAAAGGCCAAAATGAGTGCACCACACATGAAGACAAACGAGCTAATACTGCAATTATTTGCCATTTAAAACATTACCTGTTTTGTCTGAACAGATTGGTAGAGACTGTAGTTTCCACGAGTTGCAATATTTTTTCTTTACATTTTGTCCATCCAAATAAAATTTCAAAGTCTCTGTTTTATTTGTTGTCATCAAGCTTTCCTCCCTGAGAAACTCCTTTGACTGTTGCCAAGGTCACTCTCAAATTTCAGTCTTTGTGACTCTTGGACTACTTCACACAATAACTCCATCCAGAGTAAACCTTGATGAATTTGAAAACTTCTTTTAGGGCTCCAACTAGTCTGGAGTTGAAGGTCACAGTCGCCAGACTTGACCCCATCATATCACTGAATCATCTGTGCTGATCACACAACCGTGTTTATATATAAATATATATATAAAAATGCACAACCATTCCTTCTAGCTTTTAAGTTGAATCTAAACTAAACTAAAGAACCTTTTAGTCTTCAACCATTTCAAACATAGACTCTATGGCAGCCTTGGCAGACTATGAATCCCACAGGGTCTTCAAGAGAGAGGTTTGCCTTTCTTAATTAGACTTCTAGTGAAACATAGAGAAAATATCAGCCGTAAATGTACAACACTTGAACAATACTGGATTTTGCATATAATTCAAGGGAGACATAAGGAATGGACAGTTGAGTATGAGTCAAATACTGAGAAAAGAGTCACTGCACAACAAGATCAAAACTAAAAGAAAGGAAATGTATATATTCAGAAGACGCCAGGTTAGCCTGTGTGATCGCTATCTTCTTGCACAGTGAAGTGTATCACAACACGGTTACACTAAAGAGGCACTGATTCTACTGCAGCCTAAGCAGCAAATCTAACCACTGTTTCTTGGACCCTAGTTTTTTTTTTCTCTTTAGGCATCTACATAGACAAACTTAACATTTTGCTTCCACAATATTTTTTGGGCCGGCAGGTATAATTAAGAGGTCTGATCTATTCTTAGCACATACTTGGCGCGACTTCTAATCCCATGTTTAGTTTCGTTGAGTGCTACACCAGACACGCAAGACAAATACATGCATTTATTGTCTGCTTTAGTTTTATAAATCAGAGATAGTCACTCCACCTCCATCCTCTCTGCCCAGCAATACATACATTCTCTAGCACAAATATATCCATATCCAAGAGAACGGCACCTCTTGCCCCCCAGTTTCCGGGAGAAGTCTCTGAGTGGCGCCTGTATGTTTTTGGTAACATGATTAGGAAAAATATGTCATCACATTTGACTATGTGCATCTGTACGTGTGTGTGTGTGTGTGTGCGCCTTCACACCAGCATATATTTTTTGGGTATGTTTGTAATCTTGTTGCTGGATTTGGGAGATACAGTAAGGAGAAAAGTGCCTCAGCATTTGGGCTACAGAAGTGGAGGAAATGACAGTGGTTTAATGAAAACAGGGATGCAGATGTATACGTGCCTGGAACACACGTCCTGGTACAAAATGGGGTTTCGACCAACTGCAACTCCATGCTCCATGGGAATTATAAAAAGAACTTGCACTGAAAAGAAATGTTGCTTTTCATTTCTGGTGTCCCAGTCATGAACTGCCACAAGACTGATGGTCACATAAGGAAATGCAATAACAAGAAAACATTGAAAAACTACTTAAAAATAGAATAAAAATAAAATAAAGCTAGTAATAGGTTGACGACCATTAAAGCTGCCTAAACTCCATATTTTGCTGTTGACATTATCTAACCTGACACAAAACTTCCAAGTTTCTTCACATGTGGATTTAGATTTTTCAGTGTCAACAGATCTACAATAACTCTTTCCACACATCCCAAAAGCTTCTGGCTTTGCAGGAGATAATTTGCTGTGAAAGATAAATGGACTGAACGAAGAGCCATTGTGAATGGACTTTGCCTGCAATGTTCTGTGCTGTGATGAGAAGGCCATTTTGTCTAGCTGATATGATATTCTGTTTTTGTTGTGTGTGTGTGTGTGTGTGTGTGTGTGTGTGTGTTTTGCGTTTTTTGCTGTTGATGTCCATTCAGTATTGCTGTTGTTGTCAGTTGCAACATTATTATTTTTTCCCCTTGAAACTGTGCTTAAGCTGTCATGGATTTGATCATTTCCTATTTGCATTTTAGGTTATATGTTGTGAAAACCTTCCTGAACTCCTTGCAATGAGTGTAGAAGTAAATACTAGTTAGTCCTAGAGTCCAGCACTAAGAGCAACCAGCAATAAGCAAATATCTAAAAAGTTTTAATTAAAAAATTTAATTAAAATTGTTATCTTTATATTGTGTACAGAATGCTTTTTCGCCAACATACAGTAAATCTGAGGAACTCATTGAATGAATCTAAGTGTGTCAGACACTTTATTATTTCTGCCAGTGCTTCATAAGGACATGGTTAAAACAAGCCTCAGACGGTTTTTGACTGCCAAAGCTCCCAAAACTGTGTTCAAAGGCCTTTTTGCCACAAAGCCCACTCCTATAAAGTGGCACATGCATGTGCTGAGAAAAGAAGGCAAGTTCAAAGAGACTCAAGGCAATTTGCTGTGACTGTCAGTCAATTTCGCTCTTTCCATATCGCTTCTGAGATATGGTCAAGACAGTGTTCCCCTGTAAGCTTTTCGTTCTCTCACACCCTCTTGCTGGTTCTCTGGACCTCCACTTTATCCAGTATATTTTTGCTCAACAACGATAATTGGCGTGTGTTTGGAGACTTGTTTTGCTTGTTTACTGCCAACCAGACTGTGAAATGCACCGTTTTTAGGTATTTATTCTCTTTTTCCTGTCTGGGAATGGGAATGCCAAAAGCTTATAATGTTACTTTTCTTTTTTATATATTGAAAAATAAATCATGAAAAAGACATGGCAAAGTATAACAGGTTTACAGAGATGTGCCTTAGTGACATTGGCGCAGAGCCTTACTGAAATCTTGTAGCATCATATTACTTGCTGATGTGCATTGCAGGAACAAAAGGGCCTTTATTTTGCCTCACAAGACATTGCATTATACTATACTACGAACTAAAAATGAAGAAACGTGAAATGTAATGTAATCAATTTAGCCAGGTTTCAAAAAAAGACCTTCCTCAGTTCTGGGGTATCTAACAGCTGAAAGCTTAGATGACTGGGTATTATCATCAGTTGGTTTGTACAGGTGTGTGTGTGTGTCCTTTTTGTTAGTTTGTTTTGCTTCCACATCTACAATACATTGTCTACTTTACAATTGAGTCCATGCAGTACACTACAGCACTGTCCAAAATCAACTCGCCATTCTCTGGCTTCACTACTTTCTTCACTCTGTCAATATTCCAGTATAAACACAGACACAGATGCTCATATATCTCCCTCCAACATATCAACTGGAAGACACTCTGTATTGCTTTGGACGGTGAGAGGGGCAGGAAATGTTTGAAATATTTTCAACATGTTTGTTACAGTACCTTCCCTGTTTATTTAGGGAAACTTTTTTCTTATTGTTAAATGTTTGTCAGTTATGTTTTTGTGTACATGTTTGCTAGAAAAGCAATGCTGAGAAAAAGAACAGTATTAAAATGCCTTAATGATAATATGCCTGTGGTTTTGTGTTTTATCAAGAATAATGTGGATTCAAGTCACTTTTAGATGTGTTTTTTTAATGGTGCAGTAATGTACATGTTAATGAGCTCAGTAGCGAGGGCTTTAGCAGTTTTCTTCCTCATTTTGGGTTTGAGGAATTTGGGCCAATTTTAGGCTGGAAGTTAGTTTTGAACTTACATGGGTGTTGTAATAGAGGAATGTTAAAAACAACAACTGAGAAAGGACTGCCAGTAATAACAGAAGATTGCACACAGCCTTTATCTTTCAATACCTCATTACACTCACACACACGTACACCCTAACCTCAATCATAACATGATTACTTTGTGACGTTATGTTGGTTTGTGGATAGAGGTCATTTTCTGTATTTTCTGCTAATAGCCAAGAACAGATGCCAGTGGAAAAAATTACAAAATAACACAGAGTTTCCAAATCACAGAGATTACATGGCTCTGCTACTTTTGCCACTGGCTGTTTTGTTGCTGACTCAGCATTTACATTTTTAAACATCGTACCCACACTTAATTTAAATGAAAACAGTACACAATAAACAAAAAGTCCAAGTTACAGTAAGGACTCATAGGGGTAGAAGGTTATAATTATTCCTCTGAATATGTGGTAAATCTTTCCTGAATGTTTAGATTATTAATTCAGATATAAACAGTCCTTGTTCAGCTTTGTGTCACTGACATTGAGTGTGACTCTGGTTTGTCTACTCTGATATAAAAAAAATACTGGAGCTGCAGTCTAAGTTGAGCCTGCCATGGATGTTGCAAATGCAACATCCCGCTACACCTCAGGAAAAAAAAATTATTTAATGGGCCATTTTACACCAAAGATTTCTATATGTCAACATGCTGAAACACACCAACCTTGCCATGCTGGGAGAGCCTCTGTTGCAGGCAGCACGGAGGGCAAAGGTAAAATAAATGAACTAGGACCCTGAAGAAATAGAATACAGCATTTGGATTGACAACAGCCCACAGGTGTCAGTCCCTGTGTCCCATTTACAAATTACACTGTTATGAGTATGTTCACATGCACAAAAATGCATATAAGCCTAATGAGATATCTTTTAGGTGGTTAGCTTACAAGCAGGCTGCAATAAGACAGCCACAGAAGACATGACATTAAGCACAATCTCATGCTGAGGTCTGCATCAGTCAGGGTTTGCCAGCTGAACATGTTTAAATGCCCAGAAAAACAGTAGGAAGTCTATAAAGATATACAAATACCTAATTATATATTCATGGAGCAGATTATACCCTTTCAGTTTCTAATGAAAAAGAGATTAAAATTGAGGGGATTCTTTTTAAGAGTTGGAGGACTGACAGGAGCCACTGTGGCTCGGAGGGCGGGATTTTTAGATTATCATCCTGAATTCCACAGAAAATTACTAGGGGGCAAACATTTTTGTTTGGTTGTTTTGTGTGTTTGCTAGAACAAGACCCAATTTTAAAGGGTGTGGCCTCCGATGGTGTAAATATAACTGTGGCAGTATAGAAAGAGAGATCAGCAAAATATTGGGTAGTGTATACAAAGGCCGATGTAAGCCTAATAAAATGTCATAGCACAGAGTGAAATAACAGGAAACTGATAAGGAGCCACAAGACACATATTTGTGACTGCCTGGAACATTTTTGCCAACTTCTCGGATCAAATTCTTGGAATTCGGAACTTGGAAAAGAGTTCTCTGGAAAAGCTGTCCAGCACAAACACATTTTACCAGTGACAAATCAGTGTTCATGACAATGTGTTTCCCCAGAAACATAACAGATATCATTGCAATGCTAGAATGGCATTTGGTGTCACGCTGTCTGAACCTGTCAAAGATATGGATACAAGCAATGTGTTGTGATGAACTAGGAAAGCATTTTTGTGGAGGGGATCTTCTCGGTTTGGATTACAGTAACAGACCCAACAGATGAGATCAGTTGGTAACCAAGCAGAATAATACTGTCCCAGCCTTCCTGGGCGGTGGCCTTGTGTGTAACCTGTATGGGTGTGACACAGTTCATCCAGGTGTTGTGGAAAGTAGATCTCCCTCTTGTGTGAGCGAAGAGTACATGCTACAGTTAGTGAGTTATAATAGTCAGTGTAAAAGCATCCAGATAAGCTCAGGGCTGCAGCATAATAGTTAATCGAGCTGCATTGGCTGGTGCAAAGGAAATAAAGTTTCTGGTCAAGAGCACCACCACAGCATCTCATCAGCAGAAGCAGAGCAGTCTGGTCTGCTAGAGCTGGTTAGCAGCTAGATTATGAGCCATGTTTACGACACTAGTGAACTCCCAACTATGGTTTGGGGCCAGAAAGCTGTGAAAGGCAACAAGCAGCTTGGAAGCTATTTTTAGGCACAGACAACACTTTGTTTGGTATAAATAATGCCTTCTACGCTGTCACCCAGACACTGTCAAAGAAGGGCAGAGTAGCCTACTAATGCAGGCAATCAGCCCCTATTGACAGGCACATTTTAAATGGATACTGTATTAATTGATGCAATTTGACTTCCAGTCACCAGCAGAAGTTCTGAGGACACTGCTGCTCTGAGGCAATCCACTCAGTAAGCAAGGAAGAAATCTGTACCATCTTTAATTGAATAAGTTGTGTTTTTGTTACTTTGCACAGACAGTGATTTTTTTCCACTTGAAAAGCAGCTGATGCAGCAAATGCAAAATGTTCCCTGAAAGCACCAGCAAATTTAGTGCAAATTTAGACCAGACAGATGTTTTGTCAACTATTTTTTACTGTGTAATTTCTGCAATGCAACATTAATCTAAACAATGGTGTTCTAGGTACAGACCAGTGTACAGCAGCTTATGGTTCTCCAATTACAAAAACCTTAAAACAAACAAAACATTCACAACCCACGGTAAGACTTTAAATGCATGGCTGGTACCAAACATGATCCAAAGTTGCTGTCATTTCATTGATGTGTATAGATTTGACTCTTGCAAACCAGACACACAGTCAGTACATATACGGTGTACAGTCGAGCCACAGTGTGGCCCCTAAATTAAAACAAACCCCAACTTCACAGCCCATCACCCTCATTAGCCCCAGAATGTGCTTCTCATTTAAAGACCTTTCTCCACATGGAATTCTGTCGGGCGCTGAGAGAAAAGAAAGAGAGAGAGAGAAAAAAGCAGCCAGGAAAGGGGGAGAGGCTTGATTTATTTGAACAATCTGGTTGTAATGAAAGCAGTCAGAGCTCGCTGGGGGTGGACAGATGGAGCGAGCGGAGAGAAAAGTGGGGAGGAAAGAGTGCATGGGGTGAAATCCAGCTGCAGACAGATTGTTGGACCTGATAATGGTTTAAACGGACCCTACATGCCTCTTAACCTCCCCCTGCTCAGTGTGTGTGTGCATACATACTTCTGTGTATATACTGTGCCTAACTTAGCATATGACGACCGTGAATTCCATATGCAACTCATCTGTGTTGCAGTATATCTTTTTATCAATGCTGACATACCTGTGTAATATATAAGGGCCAGAGAGAGATGGAGAATGTTTACTACAGCTGCTAGCACGCTAAAAGCATGGTTTATGTCTTTTGGATGTTGATGCACTCTGAAGAGAAAATTCTGGCACAAAGAACTTGGATGTCTCAGTTAAAAGGGATTCACATACTTTGTAGTGTTTTGAACCATTTATAAATATGCTAAACCTTTTGGCACTAATTCATAACACACCATAACATAACCCTTTTCCGGAATGCATTTCAAAACTTTAAAGGGGAATTCTGAACTGAAGTTTTATGTCCTGATGTCTCTGCTCAGATCCAGTCCCAGTAAATCCTGATCACAACCACTTATATACACAGGTATATATGGACTGATGGGGACTAAAACTGCATTCACCTGTGGCAGGAGATTCAGACACTAGACATTGGATGTTTGAGTACCAATGTACTGATTATGGGAACAAATTGGCAATGCTGGGGAAAGTCAGTTGTAGTTGTGAGAGAAAAGGTAATTTTGCTAATTCAGTTCTTCAAAGATAATATGGAGCCATGATTGCTTAAATCTCTTTGGGGGCAAGCAATGAAAATCCATTAAATTACCAAACAAAAAGGCACAAAAACGTGTGTTGAACAAGATCTGAAAACCAGGCTACCTTATCTACCATATTTCCTCATTCTAATGCTTCTATGAAATTTCCATTCAGTCATCACAGGCAGTAAAATTTGTCAGCTGAAAGCATTTTCCATGATCCTGAGCTGCCTTAACCACATGATTAATACAAATGTGGCATCTGTAAAATTCAAGAATTTAAGGCACTGCACTTTGATGTCCTTGATCTTGAGACTAGAGCTGGAGAATATAGACTTGTGTTTTTCTTATTGTCAACAAATCTCATTAAAAGACCAAAACCAACAATGATTTGATCCGGCAAACAAGTTTAGTCTGTGTAGCCAAAGCCACAGTGTTGCACTGAGTGACATGATCTTTCATTAACATGCCCTCTGTATTTTTATGTGAGTTGATCCCACACACACGGTCCTGCTTATGTAAATATTCACTTGTGCACCAAGTGTGTATTGATGCAAAGCTGAAAGAAGTCCACAACAAATGCACTATTTACTA
Organism: Lates japonicus; assembly: GCA_033238685.1. Classification (NCBI taxonomy): domain Eukaryota; kingdom Metazoa; phylum Chordata; class Actinopteri; family Centropomidae; genus Lates; species Lates japonicus. The sequence continues at coordinate 1,623,672 of BRZM01000064.1, read as the reverse complement.
CTGTTTGAGAAGCATTTGCTAAAATCTACAGTGCCCAGCTGTTTAGAAAATTAATGAGGCTTTAAAAGAATGTGACCCATTTTTAAAGATTCATATCTTCAGTATAGGAAACAGTGAGTTATTCTTTAAGTTTTAACCTGGGAAATCTGGGAACTATAACAAATGAATAAGACCTCAGACAGGCCTTGCATAGCCATTCAGATACAGACTTATCTTGAATGACCTAAACAACTCTGGGCGAGACTAAATTAAATCACCCATGAAGAGAACACCTTTCTGTATCTGAAAGTCCAGCTATCTTTCAGATTGAAGAGGAACAGACTAAACGCTGATGGTCACACAAGTGTTTACATCACTGCTTTTGGACAAAATTAATCATGTAAAGAGCTGAACTGAATCACTTTAAGAGGAGCCTCACTTTGTGGTTCTCTCCAAAATGGCTTCCCACACAGTCTGGGATGACATCTCATGTTCCTTATTCTCATGAGAAAATCACAGTGGATAAAGCTGTGAATGGCCCTTTTCCTCTCTGAAATGCAACACAAGGTTTAATTGAATTAGCTTTAATTGCCATTCATTTGCTCAAAGGAACCCAAAGGTCTCCTCTTACCCAGGGCTCTTAATGACTTCCATCTTCTCTGAGGCAGAATTTAAAGTTTCATGACAAAAGTCTTTAAGACAGCGCAACACAAGACCACCCGAGATCTCACAGATAATTGGAACTCTTAGATAAAAACATTTTCAAAAAAGTATGAGGAGTTGAGTTCTTGCCATCTGTACTGTCACTAATAGATGAAATGAAATAATGATGATGAAGAAAGCAGAAGAGAAAGGAATGTGAATGTTTCCGCAGTTAAGTTGTGATCCCCCTATCTAATGAAACTGTCAGAAGAAGAAACAAACTGGAGCAAGAGCAGAAACAAGATCTACTGGAATTTCAAACCTAAGATGAAACCAAGAACAAGGAGAGTAAGTGCAGTCAGCAGAGGTGAAATGCAGGTAGGTGATGGGAATAGTTGTGTCTCTGCAGTGAAAGGTGGGCTTTGGAGCAGCAGCTGAGGGTTTATTGGGCTCCAGTATTTTTGCAGCACAATAGACCCTCAGGGCCAGGCAAGGTCATGTTGTGATAGGAGATGACATGACTGCACAGAGCAGGGATTACCAAGGACCTCTACCTTTTTCGGGCCTTCACTGCAAAGCATAACAGACAAGGCTGATACTACACCACGGTATGGCATATGTGCCTGTAAACCTTATGCTTGCAAACATGCATAAAATGTGCAAAAGCCATATATCACGCATGAGCATGGGAAGGCGCATTCATGCGTGCAGACACATCTGAAATGCAGAAACAGAGAGCAATTACAGTAATGATAATGCTTGTAAACACACACTGTGTTAAACCTATAATTTCTTGCCCATGAACTAACAATTTTGTCACCATGTAAATCAATTTTTGTTGATTTAAATATATGATAATTACATGCTCCTCAGTAAAAATTAATGCTAATCAAGATTAAAACACCAGTGCTTTTCTTAGGCTATTGTGATACCTGAAAGAATGTGCTACTCTATTGTGACTAAGCATGGGCCGAGTACCAGTTTCAAGGTAAACCATGATTTGCAAAAGTCAAGATTTCAAACCACTAATATTTTCCATCATAATGTTCATGCACTATAAAAGTTGTTTTTCTTACTAGGGCATTTCAAAATAACTAATTTTAAAGCTTTAATCGCAATACCGTTAAACCGTGAAACTGTAGTATTTTTGCCTAATGCTATCATACTGCCACAATCTCATACTGGCCCATGCCTAAACTGGTATATACTAAACGAAAGCAGAGAAGTAGATTATAATATAGGTAACTAATAGAGGTAATTTAAGTTATTTATTCTTTTTTCAATGCTGGATTACCATTAAATCCACTGTACATGCTCTGAATCTGAAGCTGACAGCAGCTGCCACCCACCAAGCTACCAAGATACTAAACAGATAAATGTGTTTGATTTCTTCATTCCTCTTGAATCCTTCCAGTCTATCCATCTTAACTCTATTGAACAAAGCCCCTCACTAAAAACTTTACCGCTGCAGGGCTTGTTTCCCCTGACCTTTACCCTCTCAACAGGTGACCTTCAACCCTTGGCAGGAGCAGGCTATGGCAAGCCTTTTTATGCCCACTTATACCAACAATAAAGGGTGTGTTTAGAGTGTTAAGCTATTTTCAGTAACTCATCCCATCCCCTTGTCATCTTCAATTACTTGCTTTCCATCATTATTCTTCTTGTGTCTTCCTGTCTGCTGTTTTGGATTTTCTCTCCCACTTGTCATTGCTCACTTGGTGTGTTTTTATTTAATTTTATGAGACATTCTTGTTCATCCTCAGGCTTCCAGACTCATGTCAGCTACATCTAAATGTACTCTGTTCTTTTACCTTTCAGTTTTCTTTCTTTCTATCTCTCCCTCACTTCTTATTTCTTCCCTCCCATGCGCTGTTTGTTCCTCCCTGGACTCAGGAAACGTCTGGCAAGCCTCTGGGCTTTTCCCCTCCCCTCATCAAATTGATACCAATTGAGTTATTGAATTGCCACCCCCATAACAAAGGGCCCTGTTTTATTGGTGTTTGTCAGGCCAGATGTGAAGCAGGTTTTGACATGACCTGACAGGAAGGAGGAAGGGGGTGAAGGGGTGGGGGGGGTAGAGGACAGGGAGAAGTGAGGAGGATGAGAAGGAGGAACATAGAGAAAGGAAGGAGGTGATTTGTAGTTGGACAATATGAAACATGTTTATTTCAGATTTGACATCATATTTGTTGATTTTAAGGGGCATGTTTTACTGTTTACTGTAAAACCTTATGCTGGAGTGGGTCATTTTCTGTTTCTCCAAAAACTTTAACATGTAGAAAGACTAGATTAAAATTTAAACTCTCTTTTCATGTTTTTGTTCCAAAACTTAAAACTTAAATTGAAACTTAGATGGGGCATTTTGAGAGCAAATGTGGGGAAAGAGAGAGGAAAAAAGAAAGATTACAGACAGACACAACCCAGTTGATTATTTCAAGGATGATTTAATTTTCCTATTTCCCTCTTGGCTTTGGATTCTCATTTCTTCTCTACTTTTCTTGCTGATCCACACAAATCTTCCGTGATTTGAAGCCACACGACCTTTTCATCTTTTCTCAGGATTCCTTTTCCCATCAGTGCAATTTGACCAAAAAGTTCCATTAACTTGCAAATGAAGATGAAGCAGAGCTTACGGAGTCATTACAAATGCTGGCAAATGTTTGGCAATTTTAGAGTACTGGCCAAATTTCCAGCTATGGAGCAGAATACTGGGACTAATTTTATCTCTCTAAAAACTGATACTGATTTGTATGTACATTAATAGTCAAATCTTCTCACATCTTCTAAAAATCTTTTAAACTACATGTAATTTAGGTTTCAGTTTTACTAAATCTTGTTACTGTGATCACTAACTTAATTCAATCACTGTGCAAACAACCGTCACACTGTGTCACTACATATCTGCTTGAAATATAAAATATATTTGCATGTTTCACAGGACATGCATTTTGGCTTACAGATGAGTTAGCTTAGCAGAAAGACTAGAAGCAGGGTCAAACAGCTAGCCTGGATCTCTAAAGATAAGAGCAAGTTCCTGTGCCCAGATAGGAAATAGGTGAATAGACAAATATGAGAGGGGTATTGATCTTCTCACTGAACTCTCAGCAAGACATGAATCAGTGTATTTCCTAAAATCTCAAACTATTCCTCAGAATTTCCTTTGACTGCAGCATAAATTGGCAGATTGAAAAGAAGAGAAGAGAAGAGAGGAGAATGAGGGTACAGGCCAGTCTTGATGGCCTATGAGCAGTTCATTCTCATGAACTCCTGTCAGGCTGTCTTACGTACTTTGGCTTTTCCAGTGGCTTTTGAGATGAAGCAGCCATAGTAATCCTTATTTGTTTTTAACTCAGGGAGGATTATGTTTTTTCAGTGTGGTTTCTGCAACCAAATTCTGGGCATGTCTTCTTCATATTCACTGTTTCCTACTGGAGATGGTTTGGGCTGGTTTGTTGCAGCCCTGGTGAGTGATGTTAGTGGAGGTGAGGAGGAAAAATTAGTGAATTTGCTAAATTCAGTGGAATACAAGATTAGTTATTAGTTATTAGTCATAGCTCAAAAGACCATACTGTCTACAGATTGGACTTTACTTTTAGCAAGAACAGGAAATGTAAGCTTTCATATTGGGTGGGGTATGTCTCATGTCTCCAATATTTCAAAAAACCCATATTGTTCCCTGCACTTTTATGAGCATGTTGTGCTCTTTAACTCTTTCTCATTAAATCTAAAATAGGATTCCTTTCCTCTGCTGAGTATAAATGACTCTTTTTTCATTACATGCTCCCATGTTATATGTTGAACAGCAGCCAAAGGCAGGATGTCTGCACTATCCTGAGAGAGGTGCTGAAAACAGAGTGTACAATTCACTTTTTGTACACCTCTTTTTTTAGATTTTACATCTGCACTTCAGTCATGTTTGGCTACTTTAAGTGTGTTGACTGACAAACATCATCTAATTTCCTTTCACATAGAGACGTCCCCAAGAGCCTCTAAACAAATGAGTGACCTCCCTCAGTTATGAGTTTGTCCTCCTCAAACAAAAGACATTGTGTCCATCTCTAAAACGACTGAGAGTGATGAAATGTTTAAACTCATTAGACGCTGTGTAGAACACACTTGGTGAGCAGGTGCAGGCAGCTGAGGGCACAGTGATTTCACCTCGGAGACCAGACAGACAAGGTCAGCTATGCTCCCATTGTGAGAGAAAGACACACACACACACACACACAGACACACACACGTACACACACCTTTAAGCTCTGTTGTACTTTTGCTGTCCCTGCTTTGTTGCCTAAACCCAACCACATGCAAGAGTCACAACAACTTATTCTGATTCAGCCTTTGGTGTCCAAGCCCTGAGCTTTCAACATCCACCATCAACAACACCAACCACTTCTTCGCGGCTCATGTGTGCTACAAAAACCTCAACATAATCCAGGCATTTAGAGTAAAGGGGTCATTTGAAACACAACTATTAACTGTGTTGATTTTTGCAAAATCCACCATCAGTGTTCTTCTTGCGTGTTCTTCTTGAGTATTCGCATGTGTATTAAAGAAGCTATTTGTAAGTTTTCTCTGCAGCAGAACGAGGTTTGTTTTGCCAAGATCTTCAGCCATCATTATGTTTCCAATACAAGGGGTTAGATAATGCCCTCTGAGCACACTACATCTTCAGGGCTGTCTGGACGTTCACAAAGTGACAATGTGCCCATCTTGGCCAGGCTGGGGCTAGCTGGTTAGCATGCTAACTTCAGTAGAGGAAAGGAGTGATAGAACTAGAAGCAAAAGATTTCAGTTTCTTTCCACTGCTAGAGACAGCTCATGGCGGGCAGAGGAATGTTTCATGCTCAAACTCTAGACTCGTAAGTAAACAGTTGTCAATGCTTATAATGGGTATGTAGCAATAGCAAAACTTGAAAATACCTCCATTAATGCGTGTGACACAAAAAGAGGAAAATGAAAACAATCAGATGATAAAATATAATCAGATTTTATTTCATTTGATACTATAACAAAATTAATGCATTAGTCCCAAGTGAAAAGGTACTTGGCTTCATTAATCTGTACAAACTAATGGACATTTCAATGTCATGGTTGCTGTGGCTGACAGATTCAAGCAAGCAAATCCAGGAGACAAAAAATCCATTAGACTGCTGCCGAACTAACATAATGATCTGACAAATACAATGTCAAAAGTTCTTGCTGATGAGGAAATTTCATAAAAATTTCTACATGTATTATTCAGAGCATCATGGCTAATCAAAAAACAAGTTTAAGATACAAGATGAACTTCTCTCTGATTATATTCTACCAAATGTACCCCAACACATACACACAAACACACCCTCCCTGGTCAGACTAATCACATTGTGTCACGCCCTTCTCCTAACACACAGGGAGCTTAAGATTATGTGGGATCAGCAGTGACTGTGTGAACACTGAAAAGCTCGCAGGTGGGAGACTGAATATTAAAACTCAGCAGCAGGCCGTGTGGAGCCCGCTAAGAGGAGATATGAGACAGTGTTGAACTGAGAAACAGCCAGGCCTCATGATGTGTTGGTGAGATTTGTTTGTGTGGTGATGGGTTGCCTGGGAGAAATTGGTGGGGAAATGTTTTAACAGTACACAGAGCGATGAAACAGATGTGTGCATGAATACGTAACGGGTAAATTCAGGCAAAATATCCTGATTATATTAGTTCAAATTTCCCTTTACCATTACTTGTGTTATAACTAGCTGTTCCTATAAAAACTGTCTGACACACAACTGTCAAAATGTCTCTGCATTTTAAACAACCCCTGTAATAATTATAGTTTAACCCCATCTAAGGTTGCATGTGGGCTTCTGTGTTTGTTTGACCCTGCATGCCCTGTTCAAGCTACAGCATCCTGCCAGCCTCATATAAACACAGTTAAATGTCTAAAAGAAAAACCTCCACTGCTCATCAGGCTGTCATTTTAAATGAGCCAAACCTATGTAACTCAGCTGTGACAGACGGTGGAGGAGACCGAAGCAGTCAAACCGGAAAAACAGAAGTGTGTTCCAACAAACAGAGGCTAAAACTGGAACTATGATGACAGCCTAATCTTAAGGACTATGGCAACACTGTGTGGAAATCTCCCTCTTCTTCTTTGGAAGTCAAAAACTGTCTGGCAAAGACTTAAACAAAAACAATATGGTAAGCATGAAGACACACGCAACACGTCTGAAATGCTTTCGATCCAAGACAGCATCAGTGAAAATAGTTCCTTCCCTGATGCTGGTGCCACAAAGTCTCCACTCTCTGATACTGTATACAAGTAATACATATTTGTTCTGTATTATCTTCTTTTCATATTGACAAATCTGTGTTTCATAATATGAATAATATGAGTAATATGAATGAATAATCTTTGTCAAATCAGTTTACAGTGGATTTCTTGGATGAACTTGATGCAAACCATTCACAATACAGGAGCTTTGCAGGGTGATTGGATTAGTAATAACACTATAGTTTTATTTCAAAAGTGTCTTGTAAAACACATTGTAAGGTCTTTAATTTAAACCAGTAAATAACTCAAACTGGTGTTTTATAGATAAATATAGATAAGTATAGATAAGCAATAAAAAATTGTAGATGAAAGACACATAATGAAATAAGTATAATGAAGTTGGTGTAATGGTCCTTTAAGCTGTAAAATCAGATTTTCTGACAGCATGGTTCTTTTCCTCAAGCACATACTGAAATCTTGTTTCCACATTCTGCCAGTATTATCCTGGGTTTCTCAGCCAGTAATCTCCCGGTTTCACCAAGAAATTGCTAAATAAATGCAAGTCCTGCCAGTGTAAAGTGTGGCATTTACTTCATTGTTCTCAGTTGGTCAAAATCTCTTAATCATCTACCGTTGTATAATAGATAAATGCTGCATTATGCAACATATTTAATTAGGTTTGGAAATGACGTTGTGAATAGGTGGATTAGAGCGCTAACTGAGGAACATGAGCCCATGTTGCACAAGGCAAACTAATCAAAACCACTGCTGCAACTGCAACTCCCATGATGCAATCTCATGAGGTCGAGAGAACTGTTAAATGTTAGTGAATAATAAAACAGAAAACCAATCTGACTCACATGCCTTGCCTTTATTCTTGTCTTGCTGTCTGCTGCTGTCTCGAGTTCCAACTCTTTCATTTCTTGGCTCTCAGGCAGTCACTTCTGATCATGGCTATACTGAAAATGACTTTCCTAAGAGGTGCAAAGAAAGAGGGCCAAAACCATTACTAACTGATAAACTGTGCCATACTTCATGTCCAAAAGTGGTTGGTTTTGACTGGTCTTTTTCTGGGATTCAAAAAACCAATCACAGATAATGGCTTTGGTATGATGTTATTGTGATACAAGCAACCAGAGAAAGGGATCTTTAGGACTCAACACTGAATGGAACAATGGCAAAAACCCTTTAACAGACCCTATTTACACCTGGTATTAACATGTGTTCTGTGCTTGGATACATTATCTAGATAATGACATCTGGATCTGCATGACATCTTTTTTGATTATCTTGATTCTGCCTCCGTTGTTAGTGGAGCTCATATGCAAAATAGGTTAACAGAGCTGGTGGAGTTGTCAGAAAAATATGGTGCATCTGAGGTCAGGGGAATTGATACTACTACTTGATATTACTTTTTTTTTCATCTTTCTGAGGAATGAGTCTTCTGTAGCTTTAGGCCAGGCTTATTTGAGTGTAACGTTAGTTAGAAATCCAAACACAATTCTGGGACTACAACAGCAGAAGACCACATCAGGTTCCATGTGGTAGAACAGGAGACTGGCAGCATGAATATGTGGCAGTCTGCACAAATGATGTGATGCACTCATGTCAACATGAGCCAGAAAGGAATGTCTCTAACATCTTGTGGAGTCCATGCCATGACGAATTGAGACTGTTTTGAGAGCAAAGGGAGGCCCTACCCAGTATGAGTATGATGTTACTAATAAAGCGCTCGGTGAGTATAGGTAGCATGTTAATACCAGGTATAAATGGGATCACAGTGGCATGGCTGAGACAAACTGTCCAAAAATCAACTCAAAAATGTAGACCATCTTTCATCAGGAAAGGGTTTTTTTTTGTCTTGGCAGACTGTAGAATATTTTCTTGGTAGAAAATAAACACTAAGAACACCGCGTACACATAGCTCAGAACTGTGTGGGCCTATTTGTGACTAATAATGGAGTTTGCCAGAATCTGGAGTCTGCATTTAAGCAGCTAAAGAGATTGTGTTGCAAGATTGTAGCTAACCTAGCAGATATTTCAAAGTACTAGATGATTGAGACAGGTGCTTAGAGTACCAAATCAACCTCTAAAATTAACATCTATAATTCCATGGCATTTCCATGACAAACTCTATCTGCAGAGAAAGAACATGTGATACATTAGAAAGCCCCAGAACAGCTACAGTACTAATGGATTTTGTTGTGAGATTGTTTTTTGCCAACCTGTAATAATCTTATGACATAGCTATCGAGCTTATAACTTCACTTCATCGCCTTCAAACTCATCAGTTAGGGATTATATTAGCCACAAAACCTCTTTTTGTTCCACCCACCTTGGTTTACGTTAACCAATGAGATTATTACACTGTCTGAGTAATGATCCTGTAGCTGATCTGTTTTTCTCATTCAGTGTCTCAGTCCTTCCCTCTCTGAGGTACGAGCAGATTGAGTGCTGACTGACGGCCGGAATTAAGCATGTGCAAACTCTCTGGCAACCCTCCCTTCAGTACCTCATAGCATTTAATCAAAACCATGCCCGGCACTTGCCCCCGACTTTCCACCACAGCAGAAATTGAAGTAGTCCCTTTTTTTCCTTGTTGATCTTTTTTCATACAGTGGAAAGTTTACACAAAGGAGACCCTTATCCCTGAAGCCTGCCTCTCTCTTTCTGCTTTCCAAATACCTGCAGGATGAAATCAAACTCCCTTTTGAAAATTGCATTATAAGTCTCCCTCTCTCTTTCCTTCTCTCTTTCTCTTCCCTCTGAGCTTGTCAGATCAGCCCAGCTTTCCCACTCTCCAGGAGAGGGTCAGCCGTCATTCTGTGGGCGTCAGACAACGATGCGGGTCTTAATTAATGCACGGAGAGGTTTCATGGGAGAAGGCTGCGGTGATGAAGGCTCGGCCAGAGAAAATACAGGAAGCTGGAACAGGTGAGATACGGTTTAGATGGATGGTTGGTGCATTTTTAGCAGATGACACATGAAGCTCAACCAAATTATCTGGCAACTTTCTTCTCCAAGCCATATGGCCAAAAGTGGTGATATCATACAGCAGAGTATACAGTTATTTAAATTAACTAGCAGGGGGAAAACTTAATACGACGAATAATAAATGTAGAGTTCATTTTTTCATTTTGTCCTTGAACCACAGGAGTCTGTCTGTATTATAAATTATGCGGTCAGTTTGTTCTTGCATAAAACTGACCAATAAAAGGACTAACTTTGTGCAGTTTTTTTTTTCTTTGGTCTGTTTCTGTGTTTGCGGTACCTGTCATGAATCACAATAAAACTACTGAACCCTGTCCTATCAACCCCAGACAAACATGTTAAAACTTGAGCTAAAAATAGAAATATAAGAGGATCTGTCTGAACACAGGTTTCAGTAGGTTCAAAAAACAGACAGAAATACTAGTCTGGTATGAAATATTGACTTTTAAGGGGGATTTTTTTTTTTTTTTTGCTTTCCCTCCTCCTGGAAAATCAGAGGTCAGGATCAGTTCTAGAGAAGAAACTAGAAGAGATTGAGGACACATAATCAGAGTACATACCCACTGATACAGAAGTACAGCCTCTCTACAACCTATTCAAGGAATAGTTCAACATTGCTGGAACCAGCAGTCAGTTAGCCAGCACAGAGACTGAAACAGGGGGAATCAACTAACCTGGCTGTGTCCAAAGATAACAAAACCAATCTTCCAGTACCTGTAAAGCTCATTAACATACTACATCTCTTTTGTTTAATGTGTACAAAAACTGAAAAGTGTTAAAACAACAATTTGTTGTTTTATTACTGGATCATTTTTCAGTTGGGACATGCCAGGCAACCAGAAGAAACTCTTTGAAAATTGCTGCTCCTTGGGCAAACTCACCAGCCAAGTAATCATCCAGGTAGATACATAATATAACATGTTAACTGGTGAGCTTTAGAGGTTACCTGAGTACAGAGGGACTCTACAGTAGCTATTTCCAGTCTTTGTGCCAAACTCAGCAGCTGTTGGCTCTAGCTAATGTTACATTTTTATCATACAGACATGAGAACAGTACCAATCTTCTCATCTAACTGTGCACTATCCAAAATGTTGAACTATTTTGGACTCATCCTGCTGCCGTCTGAAGACAATCAGTGAAAATGGAAAATAGGGCTATTGCACCATATAACAGAAGACCACAAATATGTAGACAGCACTATCCAAAATCTGTGCTGGATGTAACCAGTACTAACAGGGAAATGAGGATGTCCACAAAGTGACTTTTTCTCCTAGATGAGTAGTTGTATAGGATTGATGAGGATCCACAGTTGACTTAAAATTATTCATGTGGAATTTACTGTGATCCAGTGTCCCAACTGTATGGGCTATTAGAACTCATTTTTTTATTTTATGGTGGGGTTGGGACAGATTTGGGAGAAGAAAACAGAGCAAGTCAAAGGTGTAAATGCATGTAAACTGGATAAAAGTGAAGCACAGAAGCAGTTAAAACATACAAGAAACTTTCCTTGTCCTTGGTTTAATAAAATAAAAAGAGGGAGTGCAGTGAGCAGTCTTATCGATGGAGTGGGTAAGTTTTCCTCAGAGTATTCCTGCTGTAAATCTAAGGTGTAAAGAGTGATGTATTTACTGCAGCCCTACGTAGCGATCCAAGGATCTTGTCATAATTTGTTCACCTGAATGAAGGTTTTATTCAGAGATGACGAAATAATTCCTGGATCTGTAGCCTATTCCTGTTAAATTTATACCCCATAATCTAAAACTCATACTTCTGTTTCCTTTGAGTTCACATCCATAAGTCTTTTATGGTGTCTTTGGGCTGGGCGTTTTTCCCTACAGGGTTTTTTTTCCCACAATTCCTTCCCTCCTAAAGTTTGTGGCAAACATTCAAGTTTGGAGGGCTTCCTGTAATTCATGTTAAGTGAATTCAAAAACAGGCTTTAAGGAAGACAAGGGAGGAAAAAAAGACCAATTTTCAGCCATGGGCTCTGAATATGAGTTTGTGTGTAGTTTTACAATATACATAAGCATAAACAACTCCCCTCTGGGCCACTGTGCGTGAGCCTAAGGGGAGAGATGTCATCTGTCTGTGATTTAAACTGAGAGAGAAGGGAGAAAATTCACAAGAGCAAAAATGAGAAAGACGCTGAAAACAAGGAGGCCAAGTTGCTAAATAGAGGAACTGTCATTTTCCAGGGTTATTTATGGATCAACTCAATGATTTCTATTGAAAAAATCTGTCACTTCACTAATTAACACTTTAAAAATTGGATTACAAAAGGTTAGTCAGCCGAACTTAGACACAACTGAGAGTTCCATATCTACAGGTTGCATCTTTTTTATTTAATGTGTAGACACAAAAACAGAAGTCACTGTAGTTTAGATTCCAGAAGTATTTTCCCCTACTGTAAATCCCTGTTTGACTGTTTTATTTCAAGTATAACCTCAACCTGGGCGTAGGTACAGACTAGAGCTACCTTGTGGATAATTTAAGATATGTTTATGTTATGCCTAGCAATTTTATATATCTTTTTTTAATTTTTATTTTGTTCATGCGAAAGTATGTTTTTTATGTTCCATCAGTTTGGTTTGGAGAATAACTCTAAATACTACAATACCAATGAGTCTCAGCCAACACTGCTATGGGTAAGAGGCCACATCAGAGCTGTAACTAATTCAGAATGCTTTATTTTTGAAACTGAGAACAACATTCAGCACTGTACTTTCTGAAATTTATCCAAACCTACCTGAAAACCAAATGTGAACTGATGTGAACTGCTGAATATCAGGATTCAGCAAAGCAAAAGCTTCAGCTTCTGCTCACCATTAGCAGCACATGCAGCACAATCTTAGGCTTGGTGATTTGACAATTATGAAAATGCATGTTGGGATTCATCTAGTAGTTCACTTCTACCTTTAAGTTTTTATTTACGCAGATCTGTACCTTTATTTTTTTAATCAGAGAGACTGGGGCCCATTAACTACATTTGAAACTTGCAAGCTGCCATTGGTACAACACAACACAAGATCACGTTGAAAAAGCACTAAACAAACTGGACTTACTCTGTGCATGTGTGTGTGTGTGTGTGTGTGTGTTTGTAAAAGAGTCTTGCTTGCGAGAGACAGAGTCAAGCCCCAGTCAACCCTGAGAAGGCAAACAGCCAGGTCAAGACATCACACGACCCTGACAACCTGAATCAGACAGGCAGTGTGACAGGCCCCCAGCCCCCCACCGCCAACTCGCCACTAAACAGCACCTCCACTCCGTTTTTGACAGGACCCTCACTCTTCAAAAGACCTAACCCCCACTTCTCACCACCACCACCTTTCCCACAGGAGCCACTGTGTACAAGTATAAGGCATATGCTTATCTGAACATATGTACACGTATGAAGGTCTGTATGTGCATTTAACAGTAAGAAAAATATAAATTAACGTTTATATTAAACATCATACTTGAAATAAAAAATCAGAATACACTTAATAGTAAATTCCCCTTTGCAAAAAGGTTCTATATATATTACAAAACATTTTCTTGGATTTTCTGGACCATTACTTAAGCAATTTCAGTTCCAATTTCATCACATTACTTGAGTTATGTAGGTAAGTATCATATTTAATGATAAAGATACTGTGTAGAAATCGATGATGATCAGTTCCACATTGTAAGAAATACACTTACTTGTCACTCATCTGTGTATAACAGTAACATGTTTTGGGAACTGAAGAACAAAAGCCACTGAAAATAATATATAGACGGGTTAAAAAGGAAAAACCTGAAAAACTAGTGTAGAAACAGGATGACAGTGCCCCCATCCATAGAGCAAAAGGGGTCAATGAATCGTTTGATGAGTATGAAAATGATGTGAATCATATGCTAAGGTCTTCAGTCACCAGATCTCAACCCAGTTAAACACCTATGGGAGATTTTGGACCAACGTGTTAGCGCCCTCCACTACCGTCATCACAACACCAAATGAGGGAATATCTTTTGAAAGAATGGAGTTTAATCCCTCCAGCACAGAGACTAATGCTAAGTAGCACTGAAGCTCTGGTGTCATGTCACTTTATGTTGGTTTTTCCTTTAATTTGTCACCCGTCTGTATATGAGCATGTGAAGGTGTGAATATAGAGTCTCTAGGAGCAGGGACAGAAAAAAATAAACAGAACTTTTTATTAGTTGCTGTTAATAACGAAGACTCCCTCTGCTGTCAGTCCTGTCACGCCTCATCTGCAACTCAGAATGTTACTTTATTGCATTGAGACTGTTACTTGTTCTCCTTCCCACAGACAGGAGGTCAAAGGTCTCTCTCAAACACACACACCAGAAACACTTCAATCACCATTTTACTGACTAATGTTTTTCTCGCTCATTTAATTACACTCATTATTCAAATATCAGCATTCTGCCGACAGATCTCCTTTCATTGTGACAAAAAAGAGCTGTTCCTTAAAGCCACACCTTTCTCTTAACTCTCTACCTCTGCCAGAAACTGAAGCCAAATCCAGACAAGTTCAAGTATTCCCTGTGTAAACTGGCCAGAAAAACCAGTCCTAATGCACTTTTTATTTTACAAGAAACTGGTCCATATTGTTTTTATATTTGCAAGGCTGGCACAGCACCATGCACAACTGTGAACAAAGCACAACACATTTGAACTATCACAGCTGAGCCACAAGTCTAGTCCATCAGTCATGAGCTAAACAAGATTCCTTTTATTATAAATCTGGTTTCTTCTCATGCAAGGTCCAGCACTGAGAACATGGCTTACATCGTGCAAATCAGTGGGAAGCATGATTTCAGATGGGTTCAGGCATTTGTTTTCACATGAAACAAATGCAGTGGATGTTGTTTGTTTCAACCACATGACATAAAACCAATTAACAGTCCCATAGATTTTTTGTGAGTCTTAATGGACCGATGACATACAGTAAAAAAAGCATGAATTCACTTCTGTATGGGTGTCACAAGAAATCATTAAATACACTTTAATGAGTGAACACTTTTATTTAGTGTTGGCTAATGTTGCGTGAGTTGAGGATCAAACCCACGTCATTAAGGAGAGAGTTTGCCTAAAAGCTAAAGCTGATCTGCCTCACAAGCCACACTGTCCTACTGTTTATGTGTGTGTCGTCAACACAAAGATTCTATACTGAGAAAATTTACTATTTGTGCACACAACATGACAGTGCCCATTTGATCTGCAGAAGCAACATCTGATCTTTAAGTGCTTGTGGCGTGGCTCAAGGGATGTCAGTGTCAGGTGGTATGCTGGTCCACCACTTTGGACCAGTTGGAAATATCTCCACAACTAATGGATGTATTAAGATAAAAATTTTGCCCATACATTAATAAGCCCCATAGGACTTACAAGTGCTGATGACTTTGCTGATGCCCTGACTTTTGCTCCTACGCCATCATGAGTTTGAAATCTTTGATTTTGATTGAAATCTCAACAACAATTAGGTGGATTGCTAAGAAATGTTGTGAGACATGATGAATTGTAACAACCTTGCGATGAATATCACACTTGCTTAAGAGACAGCATGTTAGCATGCTAAGGTTAGCATTTAGTACAACCTCAGAGCTGCTGGCGTAGCAGTAGACTCCTAACACACACACACACACACACGCATATATATATATATATATATATATGTATATGTATAACCCAAGACTCCAGATGGGCAATCAACAGATAGAAAGCAGAAAGCAGAGTTCCTTTGTGATTGTCTAAACTTAATATTAATGTGCAATGTGTGAGTCATGCAGCCACACCCGATTGTCACAGATCTATAAAACATTAAAGGGGTCTTTACATGTGACTTTCTGACTCAGGTCTGGTGTGGGAGTGAAGGTCCAGGAGGCCCATTACTTTTGCTGTGATTGTGTTTGTGCAGACAAACTGCAAGAGAATCAGAGAAGAGAGGAAATTCTTGTGAGTCATGTGTTCCATGAAAACTAATAAATTATCTTCAGTCTTCATTTTTGGATCTGTCTTTTTAAGTCCTCTCTTCTCATCCTCATCTCTCTTTTCATCTTAACTAAAACAATACTAATACTAACTGCTGCAGTCTCCTACACTATGTGGTGCGGCAATGGAAAAACAAATATTTCTCTACTTTCTTTTTTTAACTGCTTCAAGCTTTCAAAAACACATATATTTCAACACTTCATTCTTCAAGCTAAAAATGAGACCCTCTTTCAATAAATATCATAAACTTTGCAAGGTAATCATTTCAGATTTATTTCTTGCCAAGTCAGCATGCAGTCTTGATTAAGTACACTTTCAAGTGTTTTGTGTTTTCTTTCTTTCTGGCAGAGTCATCCCTATAAACAAATGGCTGTTTGACTGTGTCACTTCTCCAAAGGCCTGAGGAAATATGCTGTGGTGGAAAGAGTCATCCTCAGCTTCACAGGCACCACACTGAACATTTCTGATTTTAAAGAAAACACATCTTCAAATGGTAATTTTCTCTTCCTTAGTGGCTTTGAATTTAAAAGCATTCAAAACCACTTTGTGTGATTGATTAAATATGCGATGACAGTGGTTTTACAGACTTTTTGCATATTTCTGTGATTTGTGATTTCACTTGTGAGAAGCCCTAACTATATATGTCTAACTCTACACCACATGCTGGTTTAGCCAAAACCTAAATCTATTCTAAACAACCATTTGAAGGAGAGGGGACAGGTTAAAATCTACTCACTTCTCACTGTCCTCATTCTCATGGTGTAAAACTCAAAGTGGTCTTTGTAAAGACAGAGGAGCAAACACACACATACACACAAAGGGCTGACTCTTGATCAGGCTTCACTAATATCTTTCAAAAAGCCTACTGTCCTTACCAATGCCCATTCATGTCACAGTGGCTAGTTTATTAGGAACACCTAGCTAAAATGAATGCAGACTAATACAATAGCCCTGATTCAAGTGGCCAAAATCTTAGCCACACCTTTTACAGTGTAATGGAAAAAAACAATAAATCACAATAAACTACAGCCACGAAATTTACCACAAAGTGAATCAACATCTCTCAACAAAACTGAACACACTGATCACACACCCTTGCCATTACTAGCTGGAATCAGTCTGAAAAGCCCATACAGACTGAAAACAGCACTACAGCACAAGAATGCCAAGTGTTGCAGTGATGTGGAAAGGCTGCAACAGGCAGATAGTTTTTAAGTCAGTTTCAAAGGTCTATTAATGCCAACACACAACATGACAATATTTTGATATGGAATAGCACAACTATGAAAAGAGGTAAATTGTGACAATGCTTCTCCATGGTTCATGTAATGCAATGACTGTGACTGACCAGTGCAGTCCAAAATATTTCATGTGTTTGGTGTGTGGCTGTGTGTGCATGCTTTCTGTGAATGCTTAGTGGCTATGAAAGTTGTTAAATTATCTGGGAAAGCTTGACAGTTTTCACAAAGTTTTAAATAAGTGTACACTGGAAGCTGCTCCTAAAAACACAAATTCATTTAACATTTAACAAATTATACACACATCTTTCTCTTGTCAACTCAAGAGTGCTGCATTATAAGAGAAGCAAACGTCTAAACTTCTGTACAACATGAACTGTAAACTGGCATCTCAAATCTTTTCCATGACCCTTCATTCCTGCTATTAACAGCTCAGAGGTCAAGGCTGTGACACCTGCAGGGTCATCTCTGTAGAATTTGTGTGTCGTTCTAAACAAAGGATCAAAGGGGGGGGGGGGGGGGTAGTCTTGCTGTCCTCAGTTGGAGTGACCAGGAAAAAACAACATTCCTCTATTTTTATCTTTGAAAACAAACTGGAGAGGCAGAACGGGCTGTACGGCAGAATTGTTTTCTTGGAAAAACGATCAATCTGACAACCCTGTCAACCTTCATACCCTCTAACCATCGTCTGATCTCATCGACTGCACTGCTGCAAAAACAGCACAGCCCCTAAAATTAGGTTGAACACAGTAAATTGCTGAGATTACTGCAATGGCCCCTGAAATTACAACAGTTTTGAAGAAATAGTAAGGGCTAAAATTACTTAACAACAACAATGAATTTGCCATTTGTGTCTGAACAGTTTTGTCTTGATTTATGACACACAGGACAGTGGAGATGAAGAGATGACTCGACTTTCATAGGATGGAACAAAGATCATTTAAGACCAATGACAGGGACGTTTCTTTGACAAAGAATAGTGGCATTTTGAAAAAGCTTATTTGCCTTCTTGCTCAGAGTTAGATGATAATATCAATACCACTCTCATGTTCATACAGTAAATATGAAACTAACGTTACAGCAAGCAACCAGTTAGCTTAGCTTAGCATAAAGACTGGATGAATGACATTTGTACCATTAGATACATAAGCCTTAACTACTTTATCTATCTCCATGAAAATATAGGACATTGGATACACTTTAAAAAAAACCTTTTTTGCTTGTTTTCTATAGCTGTGATGTCTGAGTCCTCTGTGCTGAAGAGCAAACAGAACTTATTTAGATCAACTGTAGGAATCGCTGTAATTTTTCTGTTGGCTTTCAAATTAGGTCATGAAAGTTTCTCATTACACAGAGAACAATGTCTTTCTTAAATGCAAATAAAACCATGACTATGTTATCTTCAGTAAGACCCAACAAAGACAAAACAGACCTCCTCACAACAGCTTTGACTTATTAGTCTGTTTGATCGAGTAGAGACACAGTGAGCAGAGGATGGGGAGAGGGCAGATGATGACAGCTTTTTGTTTTATCTCTTCTTCCTCTCATCCTTTATCTGTTCCTTCATGGGTTTGAGCTGTTAGAACTCTTCGACATGGCTCCAAACCCAAGGCCACAAGCATTCAAGAAGGAGAAAACAGGAGACACAGATGGATGGGAAAAATAAAGAAAAATATGATTTAAAAAAATGGAAGGGTGGATTGTGTTTGGAAAGACAGAAAGAAGAAGCCAAGAACAAAGTTACATAAAGATATAAGGATGATAATTTTGCAATGTATATGACAGTTTTAATGTGGAACGGAGTGGAAAGAAAACACAAAGGAAAAGACAATATGAACGGAGGAACAAGACTGAGATAAGTATGTAATGAGAGACAAGAAAATGAGAGGGGGGGATGAGAGAGAGGAATCAGACATAATGTCACCACATGACAGGACTGTGCTGACAGAGATAAATATTAGAGTGTCCTTAAAACACAGAGGCAAATATTATCCTGACTGTGTTAGGAAAAACTTCAGTGTGTTTATATGTGTGTGTATTTACTGCTCATATTCAGGTTAGCATTCATATTAATGAATGTGTGTGTGAATTGTTGAGTTTTTGACAGTGTTTGTAATATTTCACTGTGTTCTCATAACAACGCTGGTTGTTACATTAGCACCTCATTACAGAGGCTTAGAAAATCTCAACAGGAAACTGTACATCAGGGCATCACCCTGCTGTTCTGACTGTGTGTCACCTACTTGTTACATTTCCTAAACAGAGAAAACACCTCACATTTCCCAAAGACAAAACCCAAGTTTTCCCCTGCATCCACCTAGCAGGGCACCAGAGCTCAGACACTTGAAAAACAAAGTCTGTAGTCCTGCTTTTCCTCAAGAAGCCAGCAAGCATGGGACTTATGTTTAGACGTTACATCACTTTTTACTGCTTCAAAGTCTACTACACCCAGGATCTGACCTGGAACATCAGTGACTCTGAGACTAAACGTTACATATGATTGCTACAAGAGTAGGGGTAGAAAAACATACTGTGTATCTACAGGACATGCATGTTGTGAACAAGTCACTTGATTTTACCTGATATATAGTAAATGCCTGGCAACAGTATTTCCTCTATTACTAGTCCATTCTGTATTTTCCTTGTGATGTAATGTTTCTATAGTGAGTTTTCCTTTTTGTTTGCGTAAGATAAAATATGCTGTAAAATTTAGTATTGCTCTTGATGATACCATCCATAATCTAGAAATTACAAAATAAAAAAAGTCATTTCAAACGGCAAAGAAAAGTAATTATACTCAGATTTTTTTCAATCAAAATATCTGCAAAGTTATAAAATACATACACTGAATGAATCTGCAAACAGTCACCGTCAGTGTATTTCATTTCTTGTCCCTACAATACCACCCCCTGGCAACTGAAGCATAGTTAGTATTTCTATGGTTATGTTTAGTTAACTCAAAGCCCTAAATTATGGTTTGGGAAAGATCATCTTGGTTAGATATGAAAACTTTTTCATTGATGCAACCAAAACCACAATAATTCCCCTGCTTTCATCAAAGTAACCTAAACTTAACCACACATGGGATACAGGGCATGAATACTGGTCCTGTGCTTTGTACACCCACAGATGAGCACAGCCTCCTCTTTACAATTTGTGTTTGGTACAAAGATGTAACACTTCACGGACTGGAAAAAACATTGCCCATGAACACACAGCAATTATGGTTCCACCAAAGCACCAACACCATTTAGTAGTACATAAATGTCAATGACACAGGGTTGGCGTTTCCAGTGCAGCTACAACAGATTTCAAACTAGAAGGAAAAACCTGAATAAATGAGTGTGCTCCCAACAAATGCTGATTGATACTGAGTATGAATATTATTGAACATGTCCCAAGTGAACACTTCATTCATCACAGCTGCCTTGAAAGCCTCAATGCTTCAGAAAGGCTTTAACAAACCTATTGCTAATGGCCTTCAGAGTCTAAACATCTCAGCCCAGCTGAATACCTATGGGAGATACTGACATAATGTGTTAGACAGCACTGATCACATCAGAAAAGCTAATCAAAGCAAAGGCCGAGACAACACTTTCACCTGACCTCCTGATATCATCTTTCTTGACTCTTTGACTGTTAGCTTTTACCACTGTTGTTTTTCATTACTGATATTATCCACAGTTGGGTGCAGTCCACTCCCATTCCCTGGGAGCTGTCAATTGTTAAGTAATCTTCCTCACCGATCCTCCCTGATCATTGTTTTGGCTAGATTTGGACAGATTAAATAGTGATACTAAAGAGCTTTGACTGAAAAGTACAGTATATACAGTATAAACAATATTTGCTTGCAGGTCATCTGTAAATGCTCCTAAACAATATGCAAGTGCACTGACTGAGGCAAGTTGGAAGAAAATAGCTTTAAGTACAGCTACAACTGGACTGCTTTGAACCTTACAGTATATCAAAGAAAGAGTACCGTAATTTCCGGACTATAAGCCGCTACTTTTTTCACACGCTTTGAACCTTGCGGCTAAAACAATGATGCGGCTAATTTATAGATTTTTACGGGCTGACGAACATTTAGCCTCGTCACATCAGACCAATGAAATTACCGAACAGGTCACAGTGGATCAATGAAACTGTTCGAATTAGATCAAACGCACTCACACTAAATTCTTCAGATCAGTCATTTTGAGCTTAATGCACACACCCTCATCATGGAAAATACAAGAAGAAATGCATATGATGCAGCTTTTAAGTTAAAGGCAATTGATCTGGCTGTCGAAAAAGGAAATAGAGCTGCTGCACGTAAGCTTGGCATCAATGAATCGATGGTGAGACGCTGGAGACGGCAGAGTGAATGTGTAAATATCTCACCACACACACCTGCGGCTTATAGACAAGTGCGGCCTATATATGTACACTTTTTTTTTCTTTTTAAATTTAGTGGGTGCAGCTTATATTCAGGTGCGCTCAATAGTCCGGAAATTACGGTATCTGATGTTTTCATGCAAATAAAAACAGTATCTCCATCTTTACAACAGTAGCTTCCTTTGTGCAGTACAGATGAAACATCCATCACCAATAGACAGTAGTTAAACATTATCTGTCACCATCTCCTGCTGTGTTCATTACTTCTATACAAAGATGTGTAAATAAATTGCAGCCTCAGGGCATCACAGTAGGTCAGGTTTCTTTCATCTCTGCACTGGAATGAAACAAGTATATTTTTTCCACATACTGTCCAAAACGGGAAGACCACCAATGCTGTTTAATTTGGCTTCCTTTCAAATATGCCATGCAACCTTAAACAAAATACAACATGCACACCAACATGTTCATGTTCGTTTCTTCTGTAAAATTCCGCTTGATTTTGGTACGGTTTTGTTTCACAAGCTGCAAAACATTTTCAGACTTGTGTGTGTTACTCACTAACAGGATACTCACAAGTATACAGTGACAGGAGGACAATACATACAACAGCCAGAGATTCACATTTGCTGGAAAGATGTTTTTCTCTGGTAAATCTGTCTTGAATGGAACACTGTGGTTTTTGGGTGAAGACAGATGGTCCTGAATAATTTTTTTGATAACAGTACAGTGTACCAGACTGTGTACAATTATGTAAACAACCACATACTTAAAACTGCATTAGTCATAAACACACACAAAAATGTGAATGCTTGATTCCTGCTAGAGGATTTGCTAACAATGTGTGCACTCATTGCACAAGTGGTTAAAAGCTACATAGCATGGTTACATTCTTTTCTTGTAGGCATATACAAATGTACACATGCATGCATCTCTATAAACACTTAAACCGAACACAGTAAATAATAATAACCCATTAATGGAGTTAATAGGTGAACGTGTGGCCAAACACTTCATGATACCCAACTGAGCCTATATATTCATCCCTTCATCTCTCCTCTTAACATTCATCATTCTTAATGTTCTCGCTGTAGCTGGAAACTCAATTTTGAGGCAACGTTCTGTAATAATTTGGATAAAACAAGCTACATTATGCTCAGATGGTCATGGTTAATCAAACTAATTCTCACAAAAGTAGAGGAATATGTCTACATTCACCAAACTAGTCCAAAGTCTGTAAATACTTGTAAAATTTTCTTTGCAAAGGGGGTACAAAGACAGTACAGACACCTCAACCTCAAGGCTACTTTTGTGTGCTATGAAGTAGCAGGATAACTCTGGTATTTTTGAACCTGGGCCTTATTTTCCCATGGTTTTTAGATGTGAATGATTGATAGGGACAAAAAACATTGGAGCATGTATTGAGCAAGCGGAGTGTACCTGCGAACAGCTGCTGCATTGTAATCCAATGGGCAACTGTCCATGTCAAAGTGAGTCCACTAAAGTACTTGTTTTTGGCACTGACAAGCTCAGATTGTGTCAGACAACATAACGGATAGAATTCTTACAGGACAGACCTTCTTATAAAAGAGTAAGATCCTTTTTGTTTAACCAAAAACATCGCTCCACTGACAAAAACAGTAATTTTACCTCGCAGAGCACAGGTGTTCCTGGTCTACCGCTGCCTCAATCGATTAGTTAGTTTGTGTTATTGTGTGGTAGTTTTACTTATGTAAAGGGTCTGAATACTTCCTCCACTACTGACAGCCACCCAAAGATTTTTGTTCCCATCAGTCATTTTGGCCCCAGGTTCAAAAATACCAGAGATATCCTTTAACTCCAGCATTTTGTATTTACATGACATGACCACACCATTTCAAAGCTACTCTGGTTGGATAATTTAATCAGATGATAAAAAAGGTCAGAACAATCAAATCTGTATCAGGACATCAGCCATCATGGATGTGAGAAACAAGCTGCTTATTCATTGAGTGAAACAAACCATCAAATTGCATGTTAACTCAATTGCAGACAGACATATGACAAACATTATGAAGTATACTTGTGCAGCCATACAGTGCAGCACAGATCATGTCATAACTGCAACATAGGTTATGAGTACACAACCAGTTTTTGCTAGGAACCAAACTCAGAAGTTGTACTATCACATGACCTTAGTAACATTTTAGACATACAGGAAAACAAAATGTTTTTCATTTAGATAATTAATAGATGTTCATGAACCCTGATGATTCCCTTTGCTAAATTATCCTGTTTACATAACATTGTCTGCTATGTCTGTGGCGTCTTTGTAACTCCTTCTCTAATGAAAAATGTCAGCTGAGTTTATGGACTTGTTTAGTGATTGTCGAGTTTCCTTAAAAGAATGGTTTGGCATCATGGGAAATACACCTATTAGCATTCTTGAAGAGACTTGGACAAGAAGATTGATATCACTGTCATATGTGTACACAAAATAATGAGCTACAGCCAGAAGCTGGTTAGCTTAGCTCAGACTGGAAATGAGGAGAAACAACTAGTCTGGCTCTCTGTTCCTTTAATAAGAAAATAGGACACATGCAAGAGGAGGATATAATACAACGGAACAGTAAAGGGTAACTTGTTACAGCTAGTTATGCCTTCTGTTTTCCCTTTTCTTTTTTTCTTCCTCTCTTCAACTCTTTCACATTATTATTCTTTCCTCTATGTTCTTTGTCACCGTCTCCCCCAACATCTTCTCATGTAGTCTCTATCAACAAACCTGGTATATTTTCTCTGACTCAGCTCGGTCTCTGCTCCGCTCACTTCAGTCAACCTCTGTGTCCTGAGGTTGTTGATGCGGACTGGTAATGGCTTCTCCAGACTGAGTATTATTCTCAATGTGCTGTGAAACCACTGGCCAAAGACAACAACAGGCCCTACAAGCTTCCCAAATAATCACTTTGATCATTGCGAGGGCTGGTCTTAATAGCCACTAAATGCTGTGGTGTGGAAAAGATTTGGCATCAAGCCGACAGTTTGATCCTTGCGGGAGCGGAGGACCCAATTCTTTTGGAACAGGGATCGTTTGCGGTATTGTGACCCTGCTTTTTGGCCTTATTTTTTTCCAGGAACAGTTTTTGCAAAGTGTACATGCTTGTTTTAGCACCATACTTAGATGAATTCACATTTGGAAGCTACCCAGCGCAACCACGACCTTCTACATTTGGCCAGTGAAAGGCTCCTCTGAAGAAACAGGAGGTCAGAGGGAATATTCCACTACTGGAGACTCTTAGAACATCATATACAATTGACTCTAATGGCTACTTGATATAAAATAGTAAAACTTTGTGTAATTAACCTTTACAGTGCACCCACTTTCCAACCTGTCTCATCTGTTTCCACTTAAAGATTGAGAAGACGTTTTGGGATGTCAACTTTCTTGAATTAGCCGTTGATTACCTGTGAGTGGAGAGAGCAATGACTTCCTCCAGCTAATGCCCTGCGTTCAAACCAAATGTCTGGTCATTACATTACATTCTGGGCTATTAAAGTAACTTTTGGCGAAGAACCTGGCGTAAAAGGTTTATTTTCTACTGCACAACTGAAAATATTTCATCCACAGGTTCTTCTCTGCCTTAGTAATAGAGTGCGTGATAAATCAGAGACAGAATTTTAATGTGTATGTAATTTTTGTCATTTTATGTTAAATTTGTTTTTGTTAATGTTAAACTGGTGGTCTATAAAGAAGCCCATGTTTGTTTGCTCTGAAACCAAACTGATGACTGATGATGATTTACATTACAGAATACATATATACACATATATATATGGTACTTTTGTAGTCTTTACAACCACTCAAAGCATTTTATACTACATGTCACCCATTCACAAACAGTCATACGGCGCTATTGTATCACACACACACACTCATACTCCATTGGTGCATTATCACTGGCAATTTGAGGTTCAGTATTCAGTACTTTGCCTTGTTGACTGGAGGAGCAGGGGATCTACCTATCTCCTGAGCCACATTTGCCCCAGATAATGGGGCAGTTAATACTGATAGGTTTTTAATAGGTCTAATATCTCACAGAATTTAAAGCTAACTTAATTGATTATTGTGGCCATTTGGGGGCAGCACATTAAGCAAAAAACAGAACATTGATAATATTATCAACTTATAAAGTTATTGTACCAAACATGTTGACAAATGTTGCCTATTTACACATCCAGCAGACATTTGAGTTCATTTAGAGTCATACTGGTGTCTACATTAGGACCTTGGTTGAATATTTCCTCTCCTTTCAGCTCTGTGTTTGTTTCTATCAACTCAAGAGGAAAAATATCTTGCTGCCTAGGTGCTAAATGCTCCTTTATGTTCACCTGCTAGTTACTATCTTTGTCTGTGGGCTGATGGGCTGGTGGCGTACATCACTGAGAGCGACTTCTTGCCTGAGATTGATTAGGACAGTGAGACTGAATCAAAACAATCAGCTTAAAGATGCTAAAACACTGTAAAACGCAGAGATTAGTGATTCTCTGTGGGTTTGTCACTGAGGACAACCGCTTTTATATTTCAGTTAATCATTTAATCTATTGTTCATAAAAAATATTGATTAGTGCAGCTTTAAGTGCTTCACTCAATGGCAGCCCCGTGATGCAGTGACCATCAAGAGACAAGCTCTCTTCACTTTCTAATTTGTCTACCTTTTAGCCTGAAAACCGTTCATTGGAAATGTGTATTTCTTGGATTAGACCATTAACAGCAACACAAACAGATGGTGATCAGCTCTGAATTGCACGCAATGTGAAACAGTTAAGCAACCCACAGTGAGAGGTGGACATCTTGAGCCAGCACTGGACATGTGTGAGTACTTAAATTGCTTCTGGCAGCTCTTCGAGCACAGTGCCTGAAAACAAAACAGCAGAGAGTGAACAAGAGACTTAATGAAAAAGCCTCTTGTTCACTCAAGGAGCACTGGGTTGTAAAAGATGCAAAATGAAAAGGGGCCAAGTGCAAAGTGAGATATTTTTTATTCGCACTGGAATGCGTGTGGATTATTTGCTTTAATAAAATCAGAAAAACAGACAAGTGATGCTGAGGCTCTCTCCTCATAATACACACTCTTTCTCCTCATCTCTCTTAAATCCAGCTCAGAGAGGCTACACCCAGTTAGTTTTATCTTCCACTCTCCATCATCACTACTCTAAAACTTAGCATACTCTCAACTCAAATTCAATCTGTGTAAGTTCTGTTTCCATAAACTCTCCAAACCCATCCACTTTCTGTCAGTGCTGGTAAAGCCTGTCCCTGGCCAGCAATGTCCCCTTTGAGTAATTCTTTTGCAGCTATTCAACATTAGCAATTTGCTCTCAGTAGCAGAAAACAGTATGACGTCCATATAGCCCAGTAAGGGTGTGGAGGTCTGTTGTGGATGGATGTCTGCTCTCAATACAGGCAGCGTAGGATCCAGCAGTCAGCAAAAACATTTGCTGGTAATATCTGTCAGTGCTTTGGTCATTTCGACACTTTGGTCAAGAGGAAGATATTTTTCCAACTATCGGATGGATTGAAAATTAGTACAAACATTCATTGTCCTAAGACAAGAAATGGCTGAAGATGCTTTAAAATAAACTCTTGTTATCCTATGTAATCCTTGTAGGCTCTTAAATTTGATACAGAAACAGTTCTGAATGGAGCCAGAGTGAAATATTATACAGCTAGCTGTTTATCTGGCCGTTGAGCACTCTCCTGCCGACAGGGAAGGTAAGAATCATCACAACAACCAAGAGAAAACTCCACAGTCAAGAATTAAGGCCAACAGGGGAGGCAACTTGTTATTCCCGGTCTCCCATTTCACTAATAATACCAGTCATAGCATTCCCATCTCACAACACAGTATTTTCTTTTTATTGACCTGGGAAAGTTTGCAGGGGAGGTATGCAGGGATTCAACTGAATTCAAAAGGGAGTGAGATATCTACAGACTGTGGACAAAGTCTCATAAATTTGTCTGATTTTCATTTTCTCATCCACTTAGCAGGGAAAGATGTGTATTTAAATGTGCATTTTGGGGTAGCATTTTTTTTATTTCTTTGTTTAATCTGTCAGCATTTATTACTTTACCTTATTTACTTATCTACTGAGAAAACTACATATTAGTCAACATCAGTCATTTTCATCCTCAATGCCTCATCAGGTTACTGTATGTTTGTGTTTGTTCATCACATTGTGGGGACTCAACCTCACATCTGGATACATGCAGGTCCCACAAGGTTCACTGCTTATTTTAATATTAAGACTTGGCTTAGGTATCTAGTAGTTATTGTTGGCAACCTGATTCCCAGACACAAGCATTCATTTTGGATGATCCTGAAAAATCTTTGATTACTTTAAATGATCTGTTGCATTAAATAAAGAAGCAAACATTATTTCCAGGTCTGTAGCATAAACTCATATGTCAGATGTGCCATATACGTGTTAGCCATGTGAAGGGCACACTATTTCCTGCATTAGCTGTGAGGGCTACTAGTGGACATGAATCATGAAGTCCAAAATGGTTCGCTAGGGATACTGGGATGGGTTACATTACTTGTACACATGCACTTGGTCCAAAGTAACTTTTGGCAATTTATGCTGATTCTGAGTTTGTAATCAAAAACAATGATATAGTAAAAATCTGAAAGACATGATGGCTAAACTTTCCAAACCCCCTCTTTCTTTTTCTTCCTCACAATGCCTTTATTTAAATTCTGCATCTGTGCCTCTCCACCTGTATCTTCTTCTGGTCTTAGCACAAAGTCAAAGTTCTGCTTCTGATTGTGTGTGGTTTGTTTTCTCAGTTACTCCCATCTGATGAGGTCATGACTCTGCGTCAGGCTGGCGGCGCGCTGTGTGCCGTCCCGCAGCTGTGGAGCTTATCAGGCTGGAAATCCCCTCGTCCTGAGTCCTGGGCCTCTGAGTGTGTACATATGAACACGAGCATACAGTATGTTGGGAGGTAGGTGTGTGTGTGTGTGTGTGTGTGTATCTGTGTGTGAGGCTATCTGTGCCTATTGAGCTTGGCTGTCAGTGTGTGTATTGAGGTGCTGGCTTTTGTGCATGAGGTATTTGTGAGTGTTTTATTTTGTGTATTTGTGTGAGTGGGTGTGCGTGCTGGCATGTTTGTGAGTGTGTAGGTGGATGGTTTGAATTCTGGATTCTTGCAGCACATGTGGACCCGGCATGTGGTTGTGTGTGGCCTACTGTGAGGAGGCGTGTGGCATGAAATGTGTGAGTGTAGATGGAGAGAGCGGGACTAAAAGAATACAAAGCCAGTTTGTGGTATAACTTTCATAACTGTGTTATCTTTTTCTACCTCCCCTGTGTGTGCATGTGTGTGATAGAGAGACAGATGGGAGTAGACAGAGAGAAAATGAGGACAAGTCCTGTTTGTATAATAAACTCTCCTAACTTTCTGCCTCTCTCCTTCCCTCCATCATCCTTATCCTTCGTGATTTCACCCCAGCGCCCCCACACACGTTCATACTCTGGCTCAGTGTTTACATTTGGACCCACAGAGTCAGTTTTCTCTCTCTCACCTCTCCTTGCCTCAGTCCCCTTTCTCTCTGTATCTATTCCTCACTTTTGCCCTAGTTTCTCTTCTCCCTCCCAACAATACACTCCCTGAAGCTGTCCCTACTTTCAGGCTCGCTCACCCACACCACTCAGTTTCACGGACTTTCACCCATTCTCACACAGCGGCCAGCTGCTCAGGCCTGCCTGGCACTGGGTGCCGATCATTTTGTTTTGGTGCATGTTGGTGGTGGACATCTTCTCTCACAGTTTGAGATGAAGGCATTTCTGAATATTTTATTTGGTTTGGTCCCAGCTGAAAGGTCGTGCTGATTTGTGGTGGTGTTGCGATGCCGTTTTCCTTCCCCTGTCCGGGCCTCCCTGGGACTTTTGTGCGGCAATGCTGAGAGAGACACCTGGGCGCTAACACCTTTGGGAAGGCTTGATGGGTATTCTTTTATTTTACCGAAGTGATGGCGGACGCCAGGCGTGCCGCTGTCGGGGCGCGTGTGCTGCGCGCGTTGCTGGGATATGGATGGCGCTTCGCTTCCCGGTGCCCTGTCGCGCCGCTTCCCAGCCGGATGGTGAACTCTGGGTGCGTGGGCGCGGGTGTGTTCGGCGCTGCTGCCCGCGAAAACTCACTGCCGCGCGCGCCGCGCCGCCACTGGCCTGCTGCTACCTGCCTTATTGCTGCCCGCCGCCGCTACACCACTGCCGCGCACCGCCTTCCTGCGCTACCCACCGCTACGCGCCCTTCTGGACTGGGTGCAGCTTTTTTGTGCATGAGGTATTTGTAGTGTTTTATTTTGTGTATTTGTGTGTGAGTGGGTGTGCGTGCTGGCATGTTTGTGAGTGTGTAGGTGGATGGTTTGAATTCTGGATTCTTGCAGCACATGTGGGCCCGGCATGTGGTTGTGTGTGGCCTACTGTGAGGAGGCGTGTGGCATGAAATGTGTGAGTAGATGGAGGATGAAATACAAAGCCAGTTTGTGGTATAACTTTCATAACTGTGTTATCTTTTTCTACCTCCCCTGTGTGTGCATGTGTGTGATAGAGAGACAGATGGGAGTAGACAGAGAGAAAATGAGGACAAGTCTGTTTGTATCAGCTCTTTCACCTCTCTCCTTCCCTCCATCATCCTTTCTTCGTGATTTCACCCCAGCGCCCCCACACACGTTCATACTCTGGCTCAGTGTTTACATTTGGACCCTCAGAGTCAGTTTTCTCTCTCTCACCTCCTAATCCCTCTCCTTGCCTCGGTCCCCCTTTCTCTCTGTATCTTCCTATTCCATCACTTTTGCCCTGGTTTTCTCTTCTCCCTCTAAACTGCAGTACACTCCCATGGCTGTCCCACTCGCCTCGAGCTCCGACGCCCACACTTTCCCCACTGCTCGTTCACACAGAAACTCTCCACACAATCTCTCACACACGGCAAACACCATTTGTCTCTAGTTAGTGTCTTGTTTTCAGCTTCTCTTCTCAACCACCTCTCCCTGTGTGATTCGGAACAGTGCATGAATGGTGGAGAGAGACTCTGAAAAGGAAAGAAACAACTGTGGGCTCCAACAGGATGTCGTCTTTCAAATTCAAATCTGAAGTGGCAATCCGCAATAGTCTTGTTTTTTATTTCATCTCCATCTTTGGTGCCAAATTTTCCTTGTTTTTCACTGCATTTCCAATACTAATCAACCATTTGTCAATCAAAGAGCGTGGGTGGTAATGGGACATCTTCCTCCTCTTTTTTTTTTTTTTTGGCTCAAAGTTTGACTGACCATAACTATAGCTCTTTGTCTGAAATGCCACTGCCAAATGGCTATTTCTGTTCATGCCTCTTATCTACTTACAAAATACACACACACAAAAAAACATTTATGTGATTATTATTATTTTTACTATTTTTGAATGTACTGCATTTTAAGCCTTTGGCTCTTAATCTGTTTTGGCCCACTTTTCACATCAATTATGTCTTTGGCACAGTCACTTCATGCCTTAGCTTGGTCTGCCATATCCTGCTGACACTTTCAGGATAAGTTGGACTACTAAGGTGTTCCATTATTTGCCCCTGTTTATTTATTCCTATTCCTATATCCTATTGATATACTCCTTTGTTTTCCTAACTCCCATTTATGATTATGCATTGCACTACAATATGACATCACGCACAAGTCCCATGTATTTCTTTATGTTTTGTGAATATACACTTTGGAAGGTAATGCTGAATTAACTATAAGCGTTTCCTGTTTGCTCTGAAGTAACAAATGTACAGACAATGAGTGGACAACTTTTGACACTGAAGAAAACATAAGTCAGTATGAGGTTATATCTTAAGTTATAGGGAGGATTTTATAGATATTGACCCTCAATGGATGCCAAAGAAACTTCCATCACTAAATCTCACTGATTATAGTGGTATTGTATAAGGACCAAAGTGTATAATGTCTGATATTCAGTCGTGGGAGGGAACTACATTTTTCAGCCTGTGAACAAAAAAGCATGTTTTAAATTAAAATTTGAAACTTGGAAACTATATGCAGATAGGAATGTATATGCAAACCATTGCACTTCACTCACTCATTTCCCCTCTCAATCTCCTTTAATTAGAAACAGCGGCCCATGTTTACTCTTATTTCTCCCTCCTTTTCTCGCCTCCTTATTTCCATCTGTGTCAGTTCTCACCTCTACACCTCTCACCAAAATTTCCAGCTCAAACCTCTGCAGTTAAATGTCATGGGTTACTTTTTTGCGAGCTTCCACACATCTACACTTCAGCTGGGTAATGTGTTGCTGTTATGGCAGCTGGAGATCCCTGTCTGATTGCGGGATGGTCTCCCAACTCAATAAGCAACCAATACTCAATGGCTTATAATATGATACAGTTACCCTCCACAGTGCTGAGTTGGCTGATGGAGGAACACACTGGAGAGTTACAGTATGTGAGTGGAAACTGACTGATGGGACTTCAGCAGGGTCACAGATGAGCAGTTATGAAAAAGCCCTTTTCCTGCTTATCCTCTTGACTCCCTGCTGGCTCTGCTATTCCCTGCGGGGGGGGGCGACATGTTAAAGTACTGGAAATACTCATTTGATTTGTTTTTATGTTAATTTGTAACTTAGTATTTAATTCATATTATAATATTAATATTATATTATTAATTCTAACATCTTTTTATTTTTATATTTCTTTCATTTTGTTCATACTACTTGAAATTTTAAAAGAAATGTACAATAATAAGCACTTATGACTTATTATAAGCAATACCACAAAAAGTACACTATCAAAAGTTATAACACCTGTAAAAGTGTTATATTACTGGATTATTATTAACAATGCATTATTGTGTTGCCTGCTTATAGCCGCTTTTTAAACTGAAAGTCTCTTTCATAAAGAGAAAGTTGCCCTACACACCACTGAGGCAAAACATAATGACCACTCTCAGATGACGCTAATAATGTTGATTATCTCGCATATGTCAAGGTCTGGGATATATTGAGATAGGCAGGTGGAGAGGCCTAAGTGACTTTTACAAGACCCAAATCTTGGGCACCCGAAACTCACTGACGCTCGGTCCGATCAAGCATCTGTGGGATGTGCTGGAACAAGTCCGATCCACAGCGGCTGCACCTCACAACTTACAAAGCTTAAAGGATCTGCTTCATACTTTTTCTAACGCTGGAAGAATTTTTATTTAAGTATGTTTGTATTCTGTACTAAAAGTTGTTTTATGTATATACTGTATGTATAGAGAGAGAGCGAGATAGATAGACAGATAGATATACATATAGATATACAGATATATTTATATATATATATATACACACACACACATTCACAAAGAGAAAGATCCTCTTTTCTTATCTGTATCTAAATATAGTGTCCATGGTGATTCGAGAGATTTTCCTGTTGTGATTTGAATTGGTTTATTTACTTTATCTTATTTTATTTATCTATTTGTTTTCGTTTTCAGGCAGGGGTTCCTTCCCACGATCTGGCTGGGATGGAGCCAGAGGGACGGAGATCCACGCCGGCAGCGGGGAGGAGAGAGGAGGACAAGTGTCGCTAATAGTTGTCTCCCTTCACCTCTTATCCCCCACATGCACAAACATGTGCACACACTAACTGTACACAAACGCACACAAGCGCTTGTAAATCCCCCCCTGACACTGACAGTAAGCCAGTGGATTCACACATTCATCTCTGAGCCAAGTTCAGGCTGGCTCCAACTCATAACCCCTTCACCACATCTTCATTATGATAACATTTAAACTGTAATAAATAAAAAAAAAGCATGACACTGGTATACTGTACACTCAAAATAATTTATGACATAATTACTCCAGGGGAGCTACTCACAAAATGTGCATGATTATCGCTGCCATCTCTTAAACAATCAACTAAAATGGGCTGTACAGTGTTTCTGCTCCATTTCCATGTGTAAAATCACTGTGTATACAGGTTTGCAGATGGCACTTTTAACCACGTAAGAACATCCCTTGAAAAGCTCACAATGCCTTTATCATTTATGATTAGATACACACAACCCAAAGGCAATGGTTCCTTAACTTGTAGTATATACCTTGAAGTCACCCAGGACTTAACCCCATTAATCACTGATGAAGCGGTGGATCTAAGAGCATAAGTAAAATTCATGGTTTGTCTTTGATTTTGTAAGAGCAAATAATAAATAATAAATACTTATTTCAAGAAAATGTCACCTTAATTTTAACACAGAAAATTAACAATTAAACTAACTTTAATTCATGACTTCAGTTCATGTTGCTTTAAACAAGTTACAGAACAGAGGTAATAGAGTTAGCCTACTCTTTTCTCTCACTGGCTGCATCAGTTGAAGCCTTCCATGCCAACCGTCATGAGCGCAAGGGGTGCTTGCCAACTCTTCTCATACTTAATCTATTAAATTCTCATCAATTTCAGCATTTAACATTATTACATACCACATTTTGCTGCATAATTAATAAACTCTGGCAGATCACAAGCACAGAATGACAAGATATTAAATTGGGACTGGATCTGAAGTCAGAACTTCTAACTCATCAGCCTACTGCTCGCCACCACAGCCTGGCTTCATTTAAATGTGTTAAACCTCTCTGACATTTCTTTTTTAATTACAAATACAGTGACATGTCAGATGTCCATTGGGTGCCAAACAATCAGTGTGCAAAGTCAAGTCGAGGCAGAGTTTATTTGCCTTATAGAGGACCTCCGGGTGACTTTCAGCTTCCTGTTG
Source organism: Lates japonicus (assembly GCA_033238685.1). NCBI lineage: Eukaryota > Metazoa > Chordata > Actinopteri > Centropomidae > Lates > Lates japonicus. The sequence continues at coordinate 1,589,441 of BRZM01000064.1, read as the reverse complement.
TTGTGCTAGAGTCCACAGAGGAAACACTTGGATATTTACTGAGGCAGACAGGTTAAGTGCTTCTCGTGGCCAGTAGCTAAAGTGGGACCGACTAAGAGGGTTGGAAGGCAAACCACTGGAAACTGACTAAGTTTCCCCATAATGTGTTGCTTTTGGGACAAGAAAACCTGTGGGCCGAGGTGCATGAAAGAAGTCAATTTACGGTTTTGCAGTTAAGTTAGTTGGTGTTCAGGTCAAACTCAAACTGCTGATCTCATAACAGACAGGAAGATTTGACTTGTGCCAAGATGCTGAGGTGACATTTTCTTTTTTCAAGCTATGAACTGAAACATTTCAGTCAGGATGGATGTTTTTCCATACACCCCTGCCATATAATTAAAAACACAACTTTGCATTTGAAAAAAAAAGTAGTGACCAACTTATCAGTTTGCTCATCTACTGGTGAAGTCAGACTGATACATCTATTAGTAGTGATTATAGTCCTAACCCACAGTTAATGAATAACCTATGAGAAATAATGAAAAGAGAAGAAAAAGTGGGTGGTTGTGTAGGTGGAGGGAGGGCCTCCAAATACAGAGGGGAGATTTATCATAAACCAGAATGGCAACTGGAACGAAGGAGGATGAGGGAAAGTCCCAAAAGGTGGAGATGAAGAGAGAGGAGCAGGCAGGAAGGAGTGAGTCAAGGCCTGGCCTTGTTATTGCTGGAAAAGGAGAAGGGGAGAGATTGGAAGCAAAGCGTGTGTTTCAGTCTTTCTGTGAGTGTGTGCTGATGAGTATCTGTATGCATATCCCTCTGTCTGCCCACGTACCTGATACTATCTAGCTGTGTTCAAAATCCCTGACATCTGGTAGTATAAGTTTTGGGGACTGAAAACTAAATATTAGCAATCTGGCCCAAAAATTCCTCAAGGGCATCATCACCTTTAAGCTGACAGTTAGATAAAAGGTTTGACACTACTCTTTTGTCTATACGAATGCCTATCAGCACCTCTTTATCTCTTTAATTAACATGTTATGATATCTCATTAGTTTAATTGTTGCAAAAATCCCCAGTGTGCTGGAAGGCTGATTTAGTTACAGTTCAAGGTTTGATGCTAACTCCAAACACTCTTTGAGCTCATGCAGACAAGAGAAGAATCAATTTTGTCATCAAGAAACCATATAAGAATACTTCCCAAAAGGTCAACTACTATTTTTTTGTTATTTTTTGGGCCTTTGCCTTTATTTGACAGGACAGTGAAGAGAGACAGGAAATGGGGAGAGAGAGTGGGGAAGTGACATGCAGTAAAGGTCCGGCCAGATCGGGACTCGAACTGGAGACTCACTGCTCAGAGCACTAAGGCCCATGTGGTGCCCATGTGGTACCATTCAGGTATCAGGTGACCCCCAAGCTAATCTTTTAATCATTTCCTCCAAGAAATATTTTGATGCAGAGACTAAACCATAGCTCAGAAGTAAATCATCACCACAGCATGTTTTATATTGTTGGACACTGTGGGGTTAAAATCTTTTAAAAGCTTCATCTATAAATTTGTCAACCCCGACATATTTCAGTATTTGGCTGATGTCTGTTAGTCCATCGCCTTCTTTGTTACTACTTGTATGGCTGTGGCAGTAAAGAGGGAGAACTACACCATGTTCCAGAGTCAGGGTAGAATTGAATAAGGTAATGCTGCCTCTCTCTGCCAAATATTTTTTAGACATGTGGCCATCTTGTTTGAATAAAACTTAATTGGAACTGTGAACAAAACCAATTACAGGTTACATGCTTCTGTTCACCGTGAGAACCCAGGTTGTGACCAGTTGTTCAATTTGTATAGTGTGAGCATATCAGCCCTGCAGAAAGGATGATTCAAATGTGCAGTGCGAGTTAACACCTACAAGATTACTAAATATGTACAGGGTCCATATGGTTTTGCACTTAAGTATATTCAGGATAAAGAAACAACTATTGCTGAGAAGTCTGCAGCCTACCAGCTGTTGCAATGAATATAAAACTGTGAACCATCCTGACAGCCTTTGTGGGAAAATCTGCTTCAATGCTTTTAAACACAAAGATGTGCTGCTTCATGAATCAACAAAGGTGTTTATATCCTTCAAGCACCTCATTGGTTTGTTCCATTTTCCAGCAAAGTTTTCCTGTTATTAAAAGCTGATTTCAGCTGTTCTGGCTTTAGAAAACAAACACACATGGAGCAATGCAAAAGGAGGGGGCTAGTAACAAAAAAAGCTACAGGGTTTATGGAAAATGTGGTCTTCATTTGCATTTGCTTCATACGGGAAAAAAATTACACATTGCACTTGCACAACTTTATCACTCTGCTTCACAGATGTCAGATGTAACTAACAAAGACTTAACTTTAACACCTAGCAACAGCACAACACATATCTAAAGTAGCATTTGACTTTTACTACATCACAGTACTGTACCACTCACAATACAAAGTTCCACTTGGTAGCTTGTAACTACTCAACTGTCTCAGATAAAGACCAAAGATTCTGTACGAACTGAAAAATCTACATATCCAATGAGGCCGTGAAAACATATCAGTGGGACATGATGTTGAATTTGGCTGCCTATAACACACTTAAAAAGTGATGTTGTTTAAGTATATGTATAATGAACATTCATACTAATGTTCTGAGTGTGTGTAAAAGGAGAGGGATGGAGCCTGAGAACAACATTGAGTAATCAAGTGCGCTGAGGTAAGATCCAGTCTGTATTTCTTCCTAAGCTGCTAAAAATACCTGTTCGTATGAGAGCGGGCGGTCCCGTGGAGGAGGGTGGTCTGTGCTGCTGATACAGCGGCCGTGCCAGAGCTGCTTTCTCACCGGTGTTGTCTTTCAACAGCTGGCAAAGAGCCCCTCAGTGGACCACCAGTCTCATACTGCTGAATCATTGTAGTGCTGTCAGAGGCTTTTGATTTCCACACTGACCTGAGGTTTGTGTGGAGCATCTCCATAAAGGTTCAAGAGGAGAGGAGATATTTATATTTTGTGTGCTTTTGGAAGTGGATGAAACTTACAAAGTAATTACTCTTCAAAAAAGACGTGCATTTAACAACAAATTAACAACTGAGAAGTATTTGATCAGTGCCATTTCCACAGAATAATTAGAATCTCTGGACTACATGACCAAAAGGAAAAATGCAACTAAACAGCCTAAAACTGAGGCCTGCAGAGTACTGACACAAATGACCAACACCAAAAACCATTTGAGGACACGTATCCTCACACACTTTGCACTTGATAAGTGTCATTATCTGCTTGAAACAAAATCAGATCATTATAGCGCAGAAACAACAAAACATAGACTTATACAATTACCTTTCTGAAATTACAGGAAATTAAGGCCCCTATGTGTAGATTTAAAAATGTACTAACTCCACATGGTAGCACCAAAAACGCAGTGTGGCAAACAGCAGTGTATACTGTAACCACTGCAACAGAGTCACAGGACATGAAGAATAAAAGGGTGGTAACAATAGACAGACTGCAACAATTTTCATCTGGATTGTGTAATTTTTCAACAAGCAAAAACGAATGAGATAAAACTGAAATTTGTTAAAATTGCGTTGTGTACACTATGTACACATAGTGGCTTTAATAAACATCCAGCGACTGGTGGTGGCTCTTTTCATTATTTGGCACAATGTTGTCATTTAAAGATCCTCTTTCATTGGAGAGGTTACACACTACACCAATATTTCCCAGGCAACATCAGAAAAACTAGAGAAAAGGAAATATTCAAAAACACACAAAAGAAGGAGGAGAGATCGAAAGAGAAAAGAGTTCTGAGAGGAGTGGGACTTATTAGGCGCTGAAGTGAGAGAAAGGGTGGTTTCATGTTTGAAACCACAAAATGTGACCAAACAAGATCAAAATGGGAATTAAAATGCATTGAAGTCATTAGAGGCCTTTCAGCTCTTTTTAACAGAGACCACTGACCACCACTGGGGATGTAAACAGCACCGCTGGCATACTGTTCATTACATAACTACAGTGTACAAACAAGAGTCGCTGATGTGTTGACATAGTTTTGGTGAAACCACAAATTGAACCATGCTAGCTTGATGCATTTAGCCTTAATTCAACAAGAAGAAGAGAGGGCAGAAATTTTCTCAGCCTCATCATACTGTGAACAGCTCATATCATTTGTGCAGTTACACACATTGGCTCCTAGGAGCTCCACAGTAGTGAAACGGCTTTACTTTTGGCCACTGAGCACTAGGACTTATTCATCTCACACTCCTACACTTGTCATCCCTGAGGCAAACGTCTCCAAAATCACTATGAGCAAAATGACCAACAAGTCACTGGAGCTCCATTAATTTCCCTCTAGTGAGCAACCTGGGAAACTTCTGTTGACATATCAGCAGTCAGTAACCTTTTTGTCATGTCATCGGTCATCAGCACCTAATCAGATTTCCACACTTATTGGATTTCATTTATAAATGTGTTTCATTAACTTCTTCTCTATGTGGTGGGTGCAAAAAATAAAAAAGAAATACTGACAACATCCAATACTGATGACAATAATTCCAGCTAGTCCTCCAACCAGATAGGTCACTTGTTCCTACTCATGCATACAACCCAAACCAGCAACACTCTATTAAGGCTGTGGAACGGTCACAGTAAAAAGAAACAACAATGACCGTCAGTTTCACACAGGAAGCACAAAGAAGTCTCCATCCCAACCTCCTACTAATGCCTATTTTGTTACTTATTATACTACGTCACCTAACTTCCTCCTTTGCCCCTGTCATAATTACTATAACCTAACAATTAAAACAGAAAAAATAAAGCTGCTTGCACAGCACAATCTATGTGGATGGGTTTTTTTTTCAGTTGGGCAGTCTCTATAACTCAAAGCCTCCCAGTTCTTTATAATTTGCATACTTTAAATTTAATTTCTTAGTATAAGCATGTGACAAATAAAACCTTTGAATCTTGAATCATGATGTGCAAAAATTGTAGAAATAAACACAGAGAATTGAGAGTAATGGAAAACTGCAAAATTTAAAGTATTGTGTTTACGTTAATGTAACTACATTGTGCAGAGCTCTAGTACCGGTAGCATAACTTACACACACACGTTAAAGTGTGGAAGTAAAAACCAAAAGCCAAACAAACCCAGAGAGGGAGTTCCCAGTGTAGGTAAGGGGAAAATCCAAGCTGATTACTGAGGCTTATTTTCTATATCCCAAAAAGCACTGGGCATTTAGTTAGCTAAATACCTCCAATCAAGGACCTTCCAAAAAATATACGCACCAACAAGTGGTGTATACACACACACACACACACACACACACACACACACACACAAGCAAACTAGGTAAGACTGGGCTGTCACAGGCTGCTTTTTCTGGAAGAAATCCATTGAGCTTAGCAGCTGCAGGCCGACCAATCAGCCAGCTGAGCTGCTTTAACTGATGACATGAATTAAACCCTTCTCCAAAACTGAACTGAACCTGCATTATTACTATACTTACATTTAAGTTAATTTTTTAAATAAAAATTCATTTAGAAAGTGATTTTGGCCAAAATGTTTACGGAAAAAACTGACAATATAAACATTTCTAGCGCAGTCACCTTGTTTTTCCAGTTTGAAACATTAATATAACATCTCACTTGCAGGTGTAAACTAGAATTTTTTTCTTTTCTAAAGGCTTTTATTTGTTAATTAACCATGAAATACCCATGTAATGCATTTAAAATCCATTTCAAAATAAAACCTAAATAAACTGTCAGTTACTTTGCTTTGTCAATATGAAAACAGTGACTCCATGCCCTTCTCATGAAATGGCCACTTTAATACTTTATATGGATATGGACATGAATTAATGTATAAACACACACACTAACAGACCACATGTTTAAAGTATATGCACACAATAAGTCCACACCCGTCAGATTACAGATGATGAGTCTTCGCAGAGAGGAAATGAGCTGGATCAGTCGTAGCAACAGGCCTGTTACCACGTCAACGCCCAGGGTAAACACACCAGCTCCAACTCTCACACCACGCGTGCGCGCACACACACACACACACACACGCACAGAGTCTAATCAAAATCTGATGGCATAAGTTTTCAGGTGGGTCACTGACACGCTCCTCTTATTACCCCTTACTGAACCATGATACGCATATTTTCATGTGGTGAGCGCAAAAGTGCTTGTGCATGTGCTCTCATATACTTTATGCATATTGGGTTACCAATAAGGACCATATGAGAATGACTAGACTTGGCATGAAGGTTGCGCTGAGGAAAAGGTGATGAGAGAGTGAAAGTCGAAGGAGGTTTACCAAAGGAGGAAGAAAGAGGGCAGAGTGGAAGAAGAATGGGATGAACAACGGTGAAGGGCAGCGGTCACATCTGGCTAGAGTTAGTTTCTCTGAGTGGAATGGATGGACCAATGGGGGTCTCTCTCTCTCTCCACACACACAGGTTTTGTTAAATTTCTTGCATAGATGTCACTTCTTCCAAAATATTCTGGCGAAGATCCATACACGCACACACACTGGTATTCAACCCTATCGTGTACTATAAGTTTAAAAGCCACCATATAACTATCATTTCAGTAAACCATTATAATAAATAAAACATATACTGTAATACATAAAAAACAGTCCAGTATGCTCAAAGAAAATTCCCTAGGATTTTGAGGTTCAGCAGGAGTTCAGAGAGGGTCGGGGTAAAGTCTTGGTATATTCAGGAAACATAAAACCAACCTCGAATTAGTTGCCACTTAGCGAAGTGCCAGGATAAAAACAAACAGATTTTTGGGCCCTACACACAGCGGGCTCCGTGATTGTTGATTATTACAATTTTGGCTTTCATTGGTGTGTAAAAGGCGAAGCCACATGAAAGGTTTTATTACAGAAATGCATTTACACAGCACACATCTAACCTCTTTGGGTTTCCACTTTTCTTGCAGCTTTAAGGATGGACCGTCATCTTATTCCACATTATCTGTGTGACATACTATGATATTCAAATTATCATTTTAGCAGCTGTGACTTGAAGCTCTATGATGTTTATTCTGAAATATTCAAATCCAAGACCTAATTTTTTTTTTTTGCTTAACTTGCTACATTCAGCAAATCTAAAAATATACTAGAGTCTTTTACACCAATTTCCCCTTAGCTCCTCAGTCCTGACATATTTGGAGTCTTTGGATCCATCAGGTGCTCGCTCAAGTTTAAAATAAATTTGTGAGTGTTGGAACTTACAACATTTTTGTTTGTCATGTCCCACCAGTAAGGCATATGAGGTCTGAGAGATTAATGAATACACTCCCTGGTTTAATTGAAGAGCCCCCAAATCCCCAAATTTCCTCCCAGATACTGTTACTGTTTTGAAACTCAACAACAGTTCACAGTTCAGTCTCAAAACAGCAACAGTAAGCTGAAACACAGTTTGGGGATTTGGGGGTGAAAATAAAAACCATAAAAAATCTTCAACTATCTCACTGATAAAATAAATAAACAAATAAATATTCTTTTTGAAACAGTAAGTGGGACTGGTGGTACATATCACTGTACTTGAATAACCCAAATTCTAGATTTTCCAACTGAAGAAAAACACACTAATAATGCTGACAAATAACAATGATTTTCCTTTGATTGAGAAAATTGAACATACTAAACTTCTAGCAATCCATTCAACTGTTGTCAAGATTTCAGTCTAGTTAACATGATATGTCCTGAACCTTCTTTCAGTATTCAACAAAGATAAAAAACTTTTGATCGTTTATTATTGGATTTGACACAACACGAAGCAGTTGCTGTTTCTTATAAAATATTATTATAAAATGTATGCAATATGGAGGACATAGAACTTTTGCAGAATCCCAATGACACGAGTCCTCATGGCCTCCCCAGACATTGTCATCAGCACAGCTGATCTCAAAATGATGTGAAGAGAGAGTTTCTTTTTACCTAGTTCCTCTTTCGAGACCAGATGATACTATTTGTTGGTTCACTCACAACCTGCCTCCAGTTTCTATCCATCTGTGCCTCTCAGGCGTGCAGAGCTTAGCACCACAGACCAAACACCACCAAATCCTCCTAGAGGGAATCACTAAAAGCCTCATCAACAAACACAGACACCTGAGATATGAGCCTGTTTAAGCACCATCCTGAATCCCATCTGCGTATGAGGTCTGTCATCATATAGATCCCTAGATTGTAGCCTGGGTAAACAAACAGAATGATGGCTTGGTAAACCACAGGATGGTGTCGTAAACCTTTCAGTAAACTGGGCTCTTGTTGTTAAAAGCTGTGAGAACTGTTGTCCTGGGGTTTATAGGTGACTGGAAAGAGGAGGTCGGTGTTCATTTCACAAACAAAGAGGGACAAGGTAAATTTGTTTGGTCACTATAGCAACAAGCACTGCTGAGCTATCTGGACATCATCTTTGCAGGTTCACGTTTAGACTATTGGATTCCATAATTATGCCAAAATTAATCACATCAAAAACAGATGTTATTTTTAAAAAGGAATCTGATAAAAGGAAAACAACTTAGTCCAGACTTGTTAAAATCAATCTAGCCAAATCCTGTGGTGAGTGCTGGTTGCTCTGATATCTAGGCGCTATCCCAGCAAAGTTATACCGTTAGTTTGAGGTTTGAGGTCTTGCATTTTTTAAGGTTACAGGAAAGGTATAAGTGCAAAAAATGGGAACTATTTTTGGGGTCACATAACACACAACTGTTTCCCATTATAGAAGACGCAGTGGGTCTTGTAAGCACAATGGAAACATGAGGCCAGAGGAGATTTGGAGCTGCAAAAATCGCTTTAGGAGTCAGTGATAAAATTAACATTATCACCAAATCTTGTGTTACTTTCAAAATTGAAAGAGTGCATGTCAGGTCTGTTGTGACTTCGGGAGAAAGGGCCCAGCCATCTCATTTTCATCTCTTGATTGCAACCGACCTTCAAGTTGATTCAAGGCAGAACAGCCACAGCCCCAAGTCTGAGCTGAGACCCGAACCCGAGTGTGAATGTTGCTCGGCCGAAAATAAAAACCATAAAAAATCTTCAACTATCTCACTGATAAAATAAATAAACAAATAAATATTCTTTTTGAAACAGTAAGTGGGACACAATTAGTACATATCACTGTATGAATAACCAAATTCTAGATTTTTCCAACTGAAGAAAAACACATAATAATGCTGACAAATAACAATGATTTTCATACAGTTGAGGAAAATTTAGTTGTACTAAACTTCATAGCAATCCATTCAACTGTTGTCAAGATTTCAGTCTGGACCAAAGCGGTGGCAGCATTGTCATCCCTGGACCCATTCTGCTGGTATGGCTAAACATCTAAGAGATAAAAACTTTTGATCGTTTATTATTGGATGGGCTTACAACACAAGAAAACAAGTTTTCATTTTCTTCTGCCTGTAAAATATTATAAAATGTATGCAATATATGCTGGAGGACATTGAAGACACTGTACTGAACAATCCCCAATGCAAACACAAAAGTCCCTCATAGCTCTGAACATGTGAACATGTCTGGCACAACTGATCTCAAAATGATGTGAAGAGAGAAGTTTCTTTTTACTAGTTCCTCTTTCAGACTCAGACAATCCCACCTGTTGATGGACTGTCACAACCTGCCTCCCAGTTTCTATCCATCTGTGCCTCTCAAGCCGTGCAGAGCTTAACGCACCACAGACCAAACACCTGCAAATCCTCTGAAGGGAATCATAAAGCCTCATCAGCAAACACAGACACCTGAGATAGACACTGTTTAAGCACCATCCTGAATCCCATCTGCGTGTGGTCTGTCATCATATGAATCCTAGATTATGTGGGCTAAACAAACAGAATGATGGCTTGGTAAACCACAGGATGGACGCGTCGTAAACCTTTCAGTACGCTGGGCTCTTGTTAAAAGCTGTGAGAACTGTTGTGTCCTGGGGTTTATAGGTGACTGGAAAGAGGAAGGTCAGATGTTCATTCACAAACAAGAGGACAAGGTAAATTTATTTGGTCACTATAGCAACAAGCACTGCTGAGCTATCTCTGGACATCATCTTTGCAGAGTTCACGTTTAGACTAGCCAGATTCCATAATTATGCCAAAATTAATCACATCAAAAACAGATGTTATTTTTTAAAAAAGGAATCTGAGTAAAAGGAAAAACAGCTTGATCCAGACTTGTTAAAAATCAATCTAGCCAAATCCTGTGAGTGAGTGCTGGTTCACTCTAATCTATCTCTAGGCGCTGTCACAGCAAAGTTATGGGTAGTTTGAGGGTTTGAGGTCTTGCATTTTTTAAAGGTTGAGAGGTATAAGTGCAAAAATGGGAACTATTTTTGGAAATTCATGACACACAACTGTTTCCCATTATAGAAGATATAGTGGGTCTTGTAAGCACAATGAAACATGAGGCAGAGGGAGATTTGGAGCTGCAAAATACGCTAGGGTCAGTGATAAAAATTAACATTATCTGCCAAATCTTGTGTTGCTTTCCAAAATTGGAAAGGTACTGCATGTCCAAAGATCTGTGTTATGACTTCAGGGAGAAAGGAGCCCAGCCACATCTCACATTCACATCTCTTGATTGCAGCAACAAACCTTTATCCAAGTTGATTCAAGGCAGAACTTGGCCACAGCCCCCAGAGTCTGAGCTGAGACCGAACCGAGTGTGAATGTTGCTCGGCCCTCAGAACAGCTTTTCATCTGGGTCAGAGTTTGAGCGTGCAGACGTAGTTTAAGGAGTTGATTTGGGGCAAAATTTCTCTCTTTCTTTGTCTTTCTTTCTTTTTTTAAACTTTCAGCTGTCCTTTTTTGGATTGTGGTGAGTAATTAACATGTAGCCTTTGCACACTCCATTTAGAGAGCCAAAATCATCCACTGCTGGGAGTTGGTGGAATGTGCACAGTACTGTATAAACAAAGTGTGTGTGCGTGTTTCCCTTTCCCCCTTATGTGCATTCATGATAATCAAGACTTCTATCGTAAAATGCCCCAGTGCAGCAATATGTTAATACATGGTGATGACTTTGTTTCTGCTCTCTTGTGTTGTAACAGCTGTGGTTACAACACAAGAGGAAAACAAACCCCCTCTGTGTCCAGTATGCAGCACATTTTTCTCGTCTCTCATCCTCTGTTTTCCTTTCACTCGCTTTCTTACATCTCTTCATCAACATCTGTTATTTACTTTTGTGTATGCAACAACATCACGTCACATATGCACGTATATTCATGTTAACAGGTACAAGCACTGGTCATGTGCCAGTTCAGTGCAGAGACATGCATGCAGGGTTGACGGGTTGCTACAACAATACAACTGTCATTTTTTCTTGCAACGCTTTTGAATTAAATCAAATGAAAACCATGAAGCTAATCCTAAGCAACATTGTTGAACTGACATTTTTCTATTCATTCACAGTGACTCTGCTGTCTTTCTCCTATGACCAGCTACAATAACATCAGTCTTTAGCCACAATTTTACCCTTTTATGGTGTAGAACTGAAAATGTTTCCACACGTTACTTCATTTTGCGTTGGCAAACAGAATAACTACAGACAACGATGCACGCATTGGGTCAGAGAGAATAATTCAGCATTTGTGAAATTATACTTGTTGTGTAAACATGAATCTACAGCAAGCAGCCAGTTAGCTTACAGTAGCTTAACCAATCAAAAAATAGTTAGGCACATAATCTCTGTAGTGTCGTTTTTATGTTTTTGTCTTTGTACCACATACAACATGTTAATTAGTGAGCTTTAGAGGCTCTCGTAGGCGATTTTTTTTTTACTTTGAACGGAGCCAACTAGGCTAGATGTTTCCCACTGTTGTCTTTGTGATAAGCTAAGCTAACAAGCTGCTAGTTGTAGCTTCATATTTCCCATCAGACATGAGTGGTTCTTAGCAAGAAAGCAAAGGAGTACATTTCATATCTTTTAAAGATGTTTATGGAGATAAGTCCATAATAAAAAACTAATACAAAATTAGTTGTAAAAGTAATTACATTTCAAAGATCTTATGTAACCTACCAGAGTAATTTCTTATTTTTCTTATTTTTTAAATATATATCTTTCCTACTCATTCACACTCACTCACCTCACTATGTTACTCAACCAGTCACTCATGCACTCCCACTCACCACTCCTTCTGCCTCCTTCTCTTTTCTTACCCCCAACTCCACCTTCTTGTGTTTCACTTAACAAGCCCCAAAGCAGAAAGGCAGAGGCGGTGGAGAAATGTCGAAATGTTGGGCCAGGTTTCAGAGCTTATTCCCTGGCCGCCTCCCTCCTCCCACCCTCTATCCTCCACCACAGACCCCATCTATCCTGCCAACACGAAATCACAGCTAAGAGCAGTGTTTCCAGCAGATCCTGTGTAATTTCAACACACGTGTACAAACACATTCAGCTAATTAGGTTCTCAGTGATAGGGGTATGCATGTAAAGGGTCATTAGTGGTCATTTCATGTGTTGACAGTACACACTAAAGCGCACACAGCGTCATGTAGAGCACACACAAGACAGACGCAAGCCTCTTCTTCCCCCACCCGCACTGAAATAACACTACTCTAAGTTCACCTTTTCCAGCCAAGACCGGCTGCACGTCTGGAACCTCACAGCCCAACAGGACTGACAAAAGCCTGGGGAGAGAGAGCACAGACCGTGGGCGTCCAGTGGCGAACCAGAGAGAGGCAGACAAAAATATTTTACACAAGTGGTTCTCAAATATATGATGCTGAGGCCTGAGTGCTGGCAGGTTTTCACCAAAACGAAACACTACAGCAGCTGACCAAAATAATTCAAAAGTAGCCTGGACCCCGACCTCTGAATCACTACCCACACCAGTTTCCACAGGCTGGAGAGCTGGAGTCAACCAATCTTCATCCTACACAACTAGCTTGCTATCTAGTTAAAAAATAGTGACAGATGGATGCTAACAAGCATGGACGAGATCAATACAGCCGTAAAGGTTGTTTTAAGTCATTCTGACTACTGACAGAACTAAACTTTAGCCCATTTTCACCTCATCTCCAAGGAAATTCAGTCTGTAACATAATTTTACCATTTGACTCCTTATCCAAATCCTGGCTAATGTAGGGGTTTGTTTAATTTGTAATTTTGAGATTAAAATGTTATTGTTACTGATAGGAATGATCACCAAGAGAGAGAGTAAAATCAAAATTGTAATTAATGGGAATTTCCCCCTTTGAGGGAGTTTTCATTTCTTGTACTGGTAGTTGGGATGGGTGAGAAGCAAAAAGGAAGAAAACTCTTCCAAAATCTTTATCCTCTTAAGAGATAGATTTTGTGACATAAATCAAGGAAGAAGAGGAAAAAGTAAAATGTGTCTTTATGACAGAAAGCAAATGTTTTATGAAAAAACATGGTTTAAATTTGTCGAAACACTTAGGACAACATTAGGATTAAATAAAAGCTACTGCTTGTCTCCATCATGGTCACATCAATGATGTGGTAATCATATCAACATAATGGATCAAAAATTTTTAAAAATGCTACTTGTAGTTTGACATTTGTTTATATACCACAAAAAGGCACTTGTCTCTGAAAGGAAAGAGTAAAAACAAACATTATGTACTACGCTGTAATAAACAATACAATTTTATGAATGTGTTAGAACAGATGAAACAGTTACAGTCCATAAACAGAAAACAACTCCACAGCTGGAACCAAAAAAGGTGCACTATAGCTTATTTTATCAATTTTTGAAAAGGATAAGAGGCACAGTGACGGCCGGTTTCCACATCACCAGTACCACACTCATTACTGTTTGGGCTTTTAGTGCTTTCACTCAACTTTCCACAACAGTAAAGTAGCCACACGGAGGAAAAAGTGAAAGAATAAAGAGTAAAAGAGAAAGAAGTGTTGCTCTCTTTCTGTAATCTGCTGTAACTGGATCTCTGCAAAGCACCATGACACAAACCTGCATTATAAAAAAATAATGCATCAGATTTAGAAGAGAGACAAACGGAGACAGAAAGAGACAAAGGCATAAAATACTGGCACAGCCAGAAACACATCTCCAAATTAATGCTATTGTTGCTGCATGTCTGTTAGATATGTAAATAGACAAGTTTACGTAGCTAATACGTTCACCAAATCAACTTTATAAGGGATAATATGTCAGTGTTAACACCTTATTCCCTCCCCGTAAGACTGTCTCTTACCTTCTACTATAACGTTGCCTATGTGCAAGGTACTTCACCTTCAACTGGTTCAGTGCAGCAGCTCACTGGTATACAGTATTACAGTAGCTCCAAGGTGTGAATATGTGTAAATGTAAAGAAGGATGTTACTGAGGAAGATAGCTTCTGTGTTCAGTCAGTTTGAACTGGAGCGGCTGCAATCTCGCACATCTCACCTCCCTGACATGATCCCCTCTGGACCCCCGGTCCAGTTGTGTTTACACCATGGTGTCAACATCTGTGTACATTCCCCCCAAACATAAGCTGTGCCAAGCGCACAGCAGAGCTGAGATGAAGGCAGACGTCTGCTGTAAAACTGACAGGAGAGGAGAGAGAGAGCAGGACCCTCTTAACCTCAACTCATACTGCTTCTATAGACACACACACACTCTCACACTTTGATCAAGTCTACAGTGGGAAGCCCGCAAGCTTGAAACACTCACACCCTCCATTTACGCCACTGACATTTAGAGTGGTCTTCAGGATGAAACACACACATATACCCCTACACAATCAAGCACACACTGAACGGTAAACAATGAAACCACAAGCTTGGAGTGTTTGTATTTCCTGTGCCATAGTTACTAAAGAGGCCATAGTGGATTGGTAGTCACACCACAGTCTAAACATTTTGGTAATGGAAGTCAGAGGAGGATGCAGGCTCAGTCATTATGCCTTGTACCAGTTTGACATTGTTTGTCTGTAGGAGGTAGCTAAGTCATTAAAGTTTTTTTTAAAGTATAAAAAAGTATACTTAAATATGAGTTAAAGTACATCTTAGTTCTTACAATAGACTAAAGATGTGCGACAGTGAAACTGAAATCACTGTATCAAAAGTTGAAATTAGGTGTAGATACAGGTATACAGGTACATTTTATGTCAGTGGAAAACAGTGAAGACGAAATCAGGGCCCCAGGAAATAGACAAATATGCTTTCACTCTATGTCTGTATGCCGATATAAAGCACCCTGATATATGCTACTCAGATGATTAACAAGCAAGATCTGACTTTCATTTAAAGTCATGCCAGCGAAAATGTGTGAACTAAAACTGTTAGACCAACAGAGATGGTAATTTTCATGGAGTGACAGTACATACCAGTTATTGTCTGAAATACAGGGAAAACATATTTTGCTTTATTAGCACCAAAAATAAAAGACAGTCCCTATCTGCCCCTCTTGGCTTCTACAAAAGTGTCTTAAGTGGGCTGAGATTTGACAGTTTTCAGACTTCCCTGCACTCAAAAATGAGTTTTACTTATTGTCACTTGAATGTTTGACCTCCACTTTGCAGACTAATGTGTCTGCAGAGTTTGACACGAGAAAGCTGTTCTCGCATTCATCTGCTGACGGGGAAAGTTTCTCTGCACTCACCTTAAATCAGAGTTTAAGATAGGAACGTATGGGGAACATTAAAGTGTATCAAGTTGGCTAAAATTTGGTGAAGAATACTTCTGAAACTAATTCTGGTAAGTCAACAAAGTTTTGAGCTTTCGAAATCTCACTTTTAACAGCTCAAAAAGGAGGACGATGCTTTTATGAAGGCAGCTGCACTATGGTACATCTGTTTCTGAAGCCAAATAAGGCACTCCAAATGAAAAAGCAGTATTACTGCAGAGCATGACTTATTAGTGATACTGATGATCTCAGTTACAAGGCACTGTTATTTAAAACAGAAACATCTGATGTTGGTTCAAAATCAATAAAAACAATATTATGCCCCTAAATGGATTATTCACTTAATCAAAATCTGACAGATGATTTCAAAACTTCAATGATGTAGCTTTAGATAAGCTGAAGGAAAAACTTAAAATAGATCCTAGTGAATCAATGATTTACACACACACACACACACACACACAGATTGCTTAAAGATAAGTTAAAATAAAACTTTAGTCAATATCCTTGGGTAATTTACTATTGGTCCCTAATAAAGATACTTTATTGCTTTTGCAATTAATACTTCTAGGCAGCTGCGAGGTCTTGTCCAAAAGCTGTATCCTGTCAGGTTTGTTGATACAGCATGAAAGTTCTCTACTGTGTGTGTGAATTTCAGATGATGTATGTGTTTAAGTGAAAATATTGTTTTAAAGTTCATGTACACATCCATTAATGAGAAAACTGAAATCTCTGGCGCTCCTGTCAGTGGCTTTATGTGTGCTGGTGAGCTTCTTTTTTCCCCAATAAGTATAATATGATGTACGACTATTCAGGACACAGGTGAAAGGTCATTTTGAGGGTTGCAAGGTTGTTCAAGGCCACACCACTCTGTACATGTAGCACGATTCCCACGCCGAGGGGATGCTGTGTTTATTCAAAACGACCCAAAATTCAACTCAGAAAAATAACTCAAATTCAAAACATCAACATAACCTTTTCAAACATAAGGAGGCAGCACAGTAGTGCGGTGAGACACTTTTTTATAATATATAATAAAAATATATAGGTAAATTCAAAAAGCAGAGGAATGAAAAATGATGACATTTTAAAAGCTTGTCGGCTGAGAGCTCAAGGACATCTTAATAAGAACATGGTCACTGTACATGAGCTAGAAGATGGACACTTCTCTAAACTGTGTTGACAAGTTAAACTGGCGTCTCTGTCAGCAACTTAAACATTTATACACGCCTGAAGCCCAAATGACAGAGTTCAGATACCAAAATGAGAAAGTAAGAGAACTGTATTTTCACTGGGCATCCTGACACCTTTGTTTCAAATAATCTATTCAGAACAACACACAGTGACTATTTCCACTCCGTGTAATTAAAGACCCTCGTGTCTTTGCGCTTGCATGTTCCTGTAATTAAAGGCAAAGCAGGGACAAATTGAGGAAGATTCCCATCCGTTCTGAACACGAGGCCGCAAAGCGTTGGTTAGACTGGCACATTGCTTCATTCTGAGCCCAGTAATTATCACAAGAAAATGGAGGGAAGCCCAATGCAGAATGATGGCAACACTAAAATAGAAAAAAAAACGACTTTCTTTACTTGAAAAACATGAGAATAAGTCTTTTTTGGGGCCTTTATTTACCCAGAGTGTTTCTTTTGAGTCTTACGGTGCTGTTTTTGAGAACTCCCAGGCTTTAAACTGAGATCTAAAATCCAAAATCAAGTTCAAGATTTGCTCAAGAGCACTTCTGATCCTTTTGAAGTTTTCCAGACTGCACATAGTTCATCGAGAAATCTCGGGGTCAAACTGCACTTCTAAACTTTTGACTCTCTGACTAATTAATAGACTAACAGACCTAGAAATGACACTGACAAGTTAAGCAGCTGACAGGACAAAAATAAAGAAGGTGCAGCACTTGTCTGGATGATTTGCACGGCAGCTAGGAGTGGGAATCTTTGAGAACCAATTCTTAATTCAAGTAGAAAACTAGGACTAGTTTAAGGCCATTATTCGAATGAACTGTGTGCCAACCACGCACTCATGTTCTTAGTACAATGTGAAACATAACTGGCAGTTCATCTAATTGGTTTTAATAAAGGTCACGGTCTGACTGAACAAATAAAGCAGATTAAAGTGTGTAAGAGTACACTTAAACTTGACTTCAGTAATTTAGAAGCAAGTTACAGAATAATTACATCAAAGTGAAATTTACCAACTTACATCACTGGCTGAAAAACTTGGTGTGTGTGCTCTGGGATGAGAGTTTGCATTTCTGTAAGTCAGCTGGTTTTGTTTGTTAGTGCTGGAGTTTGGTGCTCTTGTGTCTGGATGATGGTGCCAGTATTAATAAGGTACTTCACTTTCATCTTGCAAAGCTTATTATTAAGTTATTAAATCAAAAATGGATCCAAATACTCAACTTCACTGAAGATGAACTACAAAAGAACTCTAGTGCAAGTTCTGCCTTTTTTGTTTCATCACTTTTTACGACATAGACAAATCTGTGAATCGATTCAGAATCTCAGTTCAAACAATATTAAACTGATGTCTTGCTCATCTAATGTCTTTCTGCTCCGGTGAAAAAGCTGCAGGAGCACAGAAAATGAATGTAACAAAAAGGGTTTTTATCATAAATATCTGACTCTCAGAGCCCTCAAATCCAGAATAAATGGGTTTTCTTGCCCCATCCTGCAGAAGTTCCACTAAGTTAAAATCTCCCTTGGTTCCTCCTTGCTTCACTTGACTGCTGTCATTAAATGCACTGAGTTTCAAATAAGTCAAAAAGAAAACCTTGAAGTGGACGGAAGGAATCTATCTCTCAGACAAATGACTTCTGACTTCTCTCTCTGCAGGTCTTTCATTGTTTTTGGCTATAATGTTACTTTTTGATGAGTGTCCTTCTAGCTTTGGTTTGATTTTCTTCCGTTGGCCTCTGCCAGCTGCTATCTTTTTGTCTATTTTCTTTGTCCATTTTCCCTAATTGCCCAACAAAAGCAGTTTTGCTTCTTGCCAGACTATCATTATAAATAATTTGTTCTTAATTGACTGTCCTGGTTAAATAAAGGTTAAAAATAAATTTGGGGGGAAATAAAAACAGTCCAGTGAGATTGGGCCAGAACCACACCTGCAGCATGGGAACAATCTGACAGGGTTGGGTTACGTTCCTGACCCAACAGAACAGTTCTGGCTAGTTGCAGAGATGATAAATCAAACAGACCCCACCCACCCAGTCAGCTACAACACTTCTGCCAAAGACGTCTGGCTGCTCAGTTTCTGATTGCAGTGTCTATCTGCTAGAATGAAGATATTTTTAATGTAGCCAGAGCAATAAACAAGATTATCTTGTATTCTTGTTGAGGCATACTGACAGCTTATAGTGTTTCACAGCACATAAGTAGCAGTTAAAAACACATTACACTGTGGCCGTGGGGAATCCTCAGCTTTGATTGGATGCCTTATTTGTGAATAAGCACACAACTGACACAGCAGCAGAAATCATTGTTTTAAATTATTATGCACCGCTGGAAGGCTACAGAGAGTTTTCATTTAAAAAAGGATATTTCCTCAAAATGAATAAATGATATTTCAGCTGACAAAATAATCTCAATGTCTAATGTCTAATCTCAAATATCTCAACAGTTTGATATTTTGAGAGTTACATGAGAAGATATGAAACTGAAGCCAACAGCAAAAACAACTGACTACAAAGTTAAGCTAAGTATAACAAGTGAGCTAAAATACAGGATAGTGAACCTGAGCAGTTATGAAAAATCTAACATCTAACTTGAACAACACACACACACACACACACACACACACACATACCTCCTAAATACCACAACCCCTCCTTCAAACAGCAGTCAGATTTACCATAAGTGGCTGCAGTTAGCAATAATGCTTCATGCTGTGCTTGTTGCTGACCACGCTGCTAAGACTGTGTGATTTATAGTGGGGGTTGTTTGCTGTGAGGCCGACAAAACCCACCAGAGGAGACTGGCTGGGGGAGCGAGTGGGTGGGAGAGACGGCAGGAGACATTTTCCTTAACTGAATAATTAGTGTGTGCAGTGGAGTCTGGTCAGTTTCTCTCTGGGACTGCGAGTCTGACGACACCGAGGTCCTGACACATGCAGAGGTGCATGTACAAACGTAAAGGCACATATGTATGTATTTAAATCAACATGTAACTAATGAAATCACATGTGACTGCATCCATCTATAAGGCTACATAAACTCCAGAACACCCTATGCACTACAAATACACCAGCACTGGTTGCAAACAAATGGATACTTGAGGCATTAGGCAAAATTTTTGAGTTTCAAGTTGATTTTCAACTTTAAATAAAGATAATTTTTAAAAAATATTGCCATGTCTGCCTAATTTGCAGTTAAAGAGCTAAAGCTTGCTCTGACAGCAGTATAATAATTTAACAAAAACATTTTATCATTTTTGCATTTAGAATAAATTATAGGCATACAAAGTCCAAATATAATGAACATATGATGCATTTTAACCACACACACACACACACACACAGCTGCCTCCATCCAGTTCCAAATCATTTCAGCACATTGTGTTTTTGGCTGAACTGAGGGGCTCCCAGAGGCTGCCTGCTTAAAGGGCTGCTGGTTCCATATAATAATCATCCAACCACGGGAAACCATGATTTCACCCTGATATCCCTCTATTCACAGCAGGCCTATAAATCAACCAAAAACCTCAAAATGTATGTTTTTTCAGGCAGGCAAATTGGTAGCTGGGTTAAAAGCGAACAGGGCTACTCAGTCAGCATTACAAATCTGAGGGAAATGTCTGAAAAACATTACCAGGCATGAAGTCATCCATTTGTGTGCTATATGTCATTGTATTTCTTTAGTTGGGTGAGAGCGGGAGGACTGGGGCCAAGCCAGAACATCAGTCAGTGAGCTCTGGATTGATATGGAAAGACCATATGGAAAACATTTGGCAATCTGGTAATCTGAGACTAAATCTGGGGTCAGTCTTTTAATAGTTGGCGTGGCAAGGAACATCTCCTTGACCCCTTGAGATGGACATAAATATACATACGTGCACACACACACACACACGCACACACACACACACACACTGCTGTCAGCCCACATGCATGTGTCAGTGATCTGGAACCCTAATTAGCAGAGGATGGGGGTGGAAGGAAGGGGAGGGTGAAATTGGACGAGAGGTTCCTCTGATTGAGGGGAAATGGGAAACAGGCAAGAACCAATGTTACCCTTTAGCCTTACACACACACACACACACACACACTCTCCCGGTAAATGATGGTTACTGGATCAGTAATGAAATATCTCTGAGTTGGCCCACTGCTTGGTACAGATCTATCCCCTGTGATTATGGCCTCCAGTCCCTGGATGCCAATATCCGTTGGTCTGAAAAAATGCAAGTTTGGAGGCTGCGATTACAGAATGAATCACTGACTAATCTGATTTGGATTACTCACTCTTGCCTTTCTTTCTGTGCTCAGTCTCAAAGCGTTCAGATGACTAGGGTAATAAGCCAGATCCTAAACCTTTTATACAATTTAAGAACTGACAGTTTTATCTACAACAAATAAGGAGGTAGAGGTCAAACCTTAATACAGGGCTCTGTGGGAGATGTTGGCAACACACAGTGAGGTCTTGTGGGTTGGTAGATGAGTAAAACCGGGTTCAAGCTCCATGTAGTCAAGCCGCCTTCCTGCTGAAGTGTCCTGAAGCATTACAGTGATGCCTGCCAGCACCGTTTTTAGGCAGCCAACCATTTCTTTTGTGTCCCTACAAGCAACAACAGAGAATTATTTTAGTACACCAAAGTAGAAAATAGGCTTGGAAATATATAGCATGCTGTAAATAGGACATTAAAAAATACTAAAATCAGTATCAAAGTAACCTTCAGAAAGTAATGTGTAATGAAAATTTGAGCAAATTTAAGTTAAACACTCAAAGGGCTGGAAAATGTAAACAGATATTTCCAACCTTTGACTCTATGAGAGCTACTAATATCTTGCTGTCTAGTGAACAAGTGCCTGGTATCCAAATTTGTAGGGATTCCCTCAAGGCATTCCTCAGATGTTGCATTCACAAGGCCAAACACATGTTTTGTGAGGTAAAAGTGACCTTGACCTTTGACCTTTGACCACCAAAACCTAATCAGATTATCCTTGAGTCCAAGTGAATGTTTGTGGCAGAGAACATGAAATTCCCTTTGGGCGTTCCTGATATACTGCCTTCACAAGAACATGAGTGCGAAATATCAAGAAGTTTAGCACAAGCTGATCTTGACCTTTGACCATCAAAATCTAAATCAGGTCTTCTTTGAGTCCAAGTGAATGTTTGTGCCAAATTTGGTTAAATTCCTTCAAGATATACTGAGGTCGAGCATTACCTGCTGAACAAGGCTGAAAGTGTTTTTCATGTACTTGGGGTAGTCCAGGTGCAGGGCATCAATCAGTTCGAAAAGGAGACAGTAGGCCTAAGGCAGGTTTGCCAGTTCATCCATCACCACAGTCCCTTCCAAGAAGATCCAAATTCTGGATGGGTTGAGCTGAGGATTTTGTTTGACTCGACAGTTACATCCTAACAGAGCAAGAGACAGATGGACAAAAAGAGGACATTAGATAACAGTTAGAGATAATGCTGTGTTGTCCACCACAAAATACCACTGACTATTTATGTTGTACAGTATATACATTTAAAAAAGAAGAGTTTTGAGTGAGCTTGTTGTTAAATGGACAACTGGGATTTAACAACAAGCACATCCAAAACTCCAATTTGAATGTGGAAGCCAAAGACATTTGTGTGACTTCCAACTGGTGACGGTGAAGTAAAAAATAATGTAAGGGCATCATATGACTTAAGTTTCTGGCAGCAGTTTTTCACATCTTTTCCGCATGACTGGGCCTGAACATCAGTAAGCTCTCCTTTGCTGCCAAGCTATCAAGCTATATTTGATACACAGTTTAACTAATACTGCCTCATCTCACACTAGCTGACAGTGAGTTTACGGACATACACACAGGAAAAGACAGAAGAGAGAATTCAAGATTAACTATGTAATTGCTTTGTCACATGCATAATATAACAGAAAGGGTCACTTAACGGCTCACTGAGTGAAGACTAACAGGTAAAAAATGTCGGTCGAGCTGGTTAAACTAACATTTTCCACTGTCCACAAACAGCCCATGGATTGAGAAAGTTAGCTAAGATAGCTAACAGGAGGCTAATAGGTTAAAAATGCCTGTGGAACTGGTTAAAAAGAGACTCCTCTTGTGTAACAAACAAACAAACAAACAAAAAAACAGGTGGAAAATGTCCACGAACTGGTCAACTTCTCAACACACACACACCTATTCACACACTTCTTAACAGGAGAAAATTGCCTTGCCTGACTCTGAGGCGGCTAACCAAGTTAGCAGTTAGCAAGTTAGCCGTTAGCAAATTAGCAGTCTCAAAATAAAACGTAGTTAAGTTAATGGTACTCACCATTTTCAACAGGCCGCTCAGGCCGGAAAAGAAGCTTGCTAGCAGGTGATAAATGTCCCTTTGATTTTTTTTCACTTCTCACAAACAGCCTTTAGGAGTGAAATACGTAGTTAAGTTAGCCTACAGGTGGCTATCAGGTAAATGTAAATGTCCGTCAAACTGGTTCAAAAAAAGTTTCCACTGCTCAGAAAACGCCCCTCAAGCGAAAAAAAGGGAAAGCAACCGATGGAAATTATCTCGATTAGGTCAAAACAAATGTATCCAGTTCTCATCAACTTGAACTTGTGTAACAAGTACAGATATGTACAGTTACAGTCATTGGTTACAGGTGGCTGATGTATCTTCTTCTCCGTTACCTTCCTCTTCTTCTTTGGTTTCAAGGGCAGATTACAAAACAACTTCTCATGTGCATGCCTCCGCCTACTGTACCGGAGTGTGTCACTGTTAAAATAAAGTCCTCTGAACCTGTAGATGTTGGTCAGACAGAAAAAGTTGACTCCTCAGAAAGTTCAATTAAACTATTTAGAGGGTCATGACTTAACCATGTAGTTTTGGTTATTTATATATTATTTTGAACCTTCCAAATCATCTTTTCATCATTTGATAAATTTTGCATTTTGTGGACATTTGTAAATATGGGTGGCTACAGCTGAAATCAGACCCTAACTCTGTGTCATGAACTGTGTAGCTAGATGGAACCACACGAAGATAAAATCTTCTATGTGCAGTTTTTCATTCACTCGTTAAAAGCATTATTCACCATCCAGGTCCCATCACCTGCCTCACTTCCCTCCACAGATGAGGAGCTTTAGGCCCCATCTATAACCTCAAGTGTACTCAAGGCCCAGTGCACCCATTGGGAACAAAGCAGATAAATCCCAGGCTTAGTGCTCTCCACATAAAACAAACCCCTTTTCCCAGTGGACAGACCAGCCGCACCAGAGAATAATCCTGGTAAACCAGGCTTAGGATGGGTGGCTTCCAGGCATGGAGGCTACTAAATCTCACACACTGTCACCAGCTGGGAGACGTCCATGCATTCATGCTCAATAATGCAGACAGGGCCTCCTGTCACAAATAGGCAATTATAATGTGCATTCAATCACTGTCTTTCTGCTCACACAGACAGCATTCTTGTGCTCAAAATATAATTATCCATCAGCCTGCAATAGTAACACAAGAGCACCCTACAGCTCCAATTACCCTCCACACTCTACTTTTAACCTTTTTGTGTTGCCCTGTGAGAAGCTGTGAGGCTGTTTGTACTGTAATGCTAAAGTGAAAAACTCTATTATCACTCCACATGATGCCTTCTAACTTTTCCCAGTTACTCACAGCAACGAGCTGTCAGTCACACATGATTGGCAGACAGGAGCTTTTATCTGTTTGTATAGCTAAAGGTCTACATGTGTCTCAGCCTTCATGGCAACACAAGGTCAAATAATGTCTTTAAGTTGAAGAAGGTCATTTTGTCCCAGATTTAAAAGCCTTTTATTGACTCTGATAATGTCTGACTCTGTGGGACAAAATCTGTCACTTAATCATGTTGTAAAGCTTTTTGTTTTTCGTCTGTTCCCACTCAGCATTTAACATAATGTATAGCTGTGGATTTGAATGCAGAGCTGTTGAGTAAAAGCCTTGAATCTCCTCAACTTTCTGGGAGGTTTTTAGTTTGGCGCCAATCTTTGACACCGTCCAGTTTGGTTTGAAAAGCCTTTCAGCAGCCTGAAAAGGTCAAAGATTACTTGTACCCTCAAAGGAACGTGTGACAGATCAATAATAATGAAACACCCTTAAATAATGTGACATAATAAAATCAGATTTTAAAGTCAGTATTATTTAAAATTAACGCTGTATTCCACCACATGCAGTATTCATATTAACAAAAGGCTGCATGTAACTGCATATGGTACAACCCTGATGTAATTATAAACTATAAGCAACTTTGAACATATGGATCCCATTTTCTGTCTGTTTGAATATGTAAATAATAGTGAATTTAAAAGATGTCGAGAGATAACACAGGGAAGATCGCAGTATCAGCCTGAAGATCTTAATAACTAACAGGCAGTGCAGGGTGAGTGAACATAATGCACATATTTCAGCTGCAATATAGACTCCCAGAAAGCTTTTGATTGTGCAAATCTTAACATCACACTGCCCAGAAACACACTTGTACTGCTGTGTAGTTAGGCCAACCATCGTTGTACCACTCTTCTTTGCAGTGTGCTTAGCTTAAGGCCACATATATTTGTCCCACATACATTTAGATACATTCAATTCAATCACTGACACATTCAGTCTAACTTAATTCATAGTTTATATTCACTTTCAATCACCAAAAAGTTAGCACCTGTTGGCCATGTGTCCAAACTGTTAAGCAGGAAGTGACAGCGTCCAATGGGCTTTCTAGTATGAGGAGCTCAGACTGTACCATGCAGTGGGGGTGAGGGGGTTAAATTACTATTCCTGTGCAAGGAGTCAGAAGCAGAAGAGCTCCTTATTATCATCATCATCATGTCACCCATGATCCAACACATCTTCTGGTTGTGGAAACTCGACGCCTTCATTTAGCTGCAGAGGAGGACAGAAAATGTCACGTTTGATCTGGTCGAGGTTGAAAATAACATGCATTTTATAGCCTATTGTCCATTTTATTATGGCCTTGGAGTGAAGTTTTTCCTAAAAATGTCGCAATCTGTTCTACATAACCTAAAACAGCAGGGCTCCAAATGTAGTAAAGTTTGTAGTATAAAGTAAAGTTTTGTCTGTTTAAGTTTATTCTGAATATCTATATCTTTCAGTATAATATTGTAGTGTAATGGAGGTGTATGTAGGCATCTTTTAACACCAGTTAAATACATGCATTCTTTCAGTCCTTCACATAGATATATGTACATTTTTATTTACATCTAGTACAGCACGTAGGCACGGACACTAAGGATATAATCCTTTCTCTTTTCTCTTCCATCCTTCCTTTTTCCCCAAACCATAGTTGGTGGAATAAGGGGGAACCTTGGAAGGATGAGTATGTAGCAACCCATTCATTGTCACATACTGTAATGAGTGAGCACAAGTGATTTGCAGTGAAGATGACATCATAATGACTGGGGATGGTGGTGATTTGTAACATCCCAAAATCTTAGAAAGGAAAGGAGGAAGCCTGGGCTGCCTTACATGAACTCTAAATTCAGCTTCTGATGTAATGTCATCAAGGCTTATAAATGAAATTTAGTTTTTTTTATTAAGTTTTATTTATCCAACTTTCTCTTTGAAGTCACACCCAGCTTTTAATCTCCTCTTTCTACTTCTGACGCTGAACAGTCAAACTTAAAGGACAGTAAGAGGAGAAGACAAGTCACTCATTTACTTTCACTTCCAAGATTTTTCCAGCCAAATGTATTTAAGCTTTTGACACTGTGGCCACAAGTTGTTGTTCCCAGATGTTTACCTGTTAAGTACATGTTGTTTATCATGGTGTGTAAACACAAGTTTTCAGATGCTGATTGGAAAAGTTGACAGTTTCTGGTTGAGTGGAGAGCAAACTGAAGCTCAGGCTGTTGGCTTGGGCTCTTAAGAACTGAATTTAATGTTATCTGCTGATCAACAGTGTATACCAGGTTGTAATCATGCTAAACTGGTCTGGACTGTGTGGGATTCCTTCTGCCTACAGTAACTCTCTTATGATCCAGCAATTTTGTCATTCATAAGCCCCTGTTACTCCTGAGTGTACCAGTATACACTGCACATCCATCTCTACACTGGTAGAACCAAGACTAGCCTCTGTGCATTTACCGTACCTGATAAATGTAATTATTTTTATGTCACATTAACCTGTTTTTGTTCAGATGCCCACACTGGATTCTTCTTTGGAAAGTGCAGTACAGTCAGTTAAAGAGAGAAAAGTTTTCCTAAAGTTTTCCTTAAATCATCAAATTACATTCTTGTCCAGATGTTTTGGGAGAATGAGACATTTAAAAAAAAGTAAATGTACAAGACTGTGAGATTAGGAAGTGATGACCCTACAAACATCTTTAAGTGAAGTAGTAGTAGTAAAGTTTTCATATATGTAAATGAAAATGTGTATTATCTGTTTTTGTCAGGATTTCTTTGCAACACACACATCATCTTCCTTTCTACGACAAAGATTAACCTGCTATGAACAAGTGACCACCTGTCATGAAAAGAAATAGACTCAGAAATATTGAGTTCTTAAAAATGTATCAAAAAAGCATTTTAACTCTCTAGATGATGGGTAGTGCAAATATTTTTAAAGGATTAATGATCACAAAGTTCTTCCACCTGCTTCCAACATAGGAAATGTAGTGATTCTGCCTCAGTAGAAAGGCTTTGAAATGCTGCTGAGAATCCAGCTCATGTGTCCAGATAGATGCTCAGAGGAAGGTTGTATGACATGTTCCTGTAAAATGCATCATGCACACTCACCCCTGATGTTGTATTGATCCATTTAATCCATTTTTAGCAGTTATAGACCACATGTTAAAGAGAACAGAAAATATACTGTGGCAGCATATGAAAAACACAGCCACCGGCCCGTTCTGCATGTCAGTGTGACTTTGGATTAAATCATAACTCTCCCTTGGGAGGCACCACAAGTCCTGTTTGTGAAGACTGACCACTTTCAGTCTGAGCAGTTGGAAAACCCCGGTCTGAAATGTTCCCGATGACCCTCACAAAAGCTTCTGTTCAGACACTGCGCACAGTGATTAAATGGGTGGCTGAAAACATCAAACAGTCAGAGGACTGGAGTTTTGAGCACAAGCATGAAAGAAAGTTTGTTCAGTCTTGTGCAACACCAAACGAGGGCTGACCATGACATTACTGACTCAACACCGCTATCTACTGTTGACTTACAGTTTAAATGTTTAAGCTTAGTTTAAAAGCAAACGGAGTGAAATAAATGAATGAAAGCCAAAAACAAAACCTTTCAATGTTTAAGCATTTATTTAAATAGGTTTTGCTGCCACACACAGGTGCAACAAACCATAATGAGAACAACTAAGTCTGGATTTGACATGAACAAATATTTAAGATCACGGTTCTAGTTTTCCACCTGTTTTAATTTCTTGTTAAAACAATGGAATATCCCCTCAGATTTAACAATACCAGAGCAGCTAGTAAAGCTTCACATGGGGAAAAAAGTAACACATTATTTCACAGGATACACAATGTCCTATTATTTCCTAATCGGTTTCTGAGAAAGAATTATGTAATTTGGTACTAATCATAAAGAAAATAGAGACAGACTTCTCAGTAACTCCCCATTCATTTATCTGGACTCCTTAATTACAACTAAATAATAAAATTATTGACAAACTCCATGTAGAAAACAACACAAATAGAGTGAGATGAGATTATCAACAGCTGTTGATTTACAGAGACATTCCTTTCAAAGAAAAACTAAAATCTTACTGACGGGAAAAACTTTCAAAGATCCATTCAAACCCATGTAAATATTCACTGACTGTAGTGGTGACTATATTCTCTATTGCTATAATTAGTTACCAAATTACATATTCCTTAGGACATTATTACAACACTGTGGATAAAAAATAATAAAACTGTCACGCAGTAATTTTCTTCCTAAAACCCATATAATGTGTTGCTTTTCATCCAGGTACAATCCATTTTAACCTCCTGCCTTACTATTTTGGCTGATGACAACAGATTTTGGTCTGCCATGTCACGTTTTTATTTAATAAAGTGTGACTGTCTCTTTGTGCGTACTTTGTGACTCAAGGAGTAGTGAAGTTTCAATTACAGTAAGCAGGGAGGAGAATTATACCACAACAGTCCTCTATAGTCGCCATCTTGCTTCTCTTCCAGCAGTTCTCGTGTTTCTCAGCCCAGCACCTGTCTGTACGAGCCGGTGGGTGTGTGGGTGGACCTGACGTCTACATGGCCTGTTTGCCAACCGCAGCTTCAACAATGTGTGACTGTGTCAACACAAATACCACTCTGCCTCTCTCTTCCTCCTCCTTACTCAATCCCCAAAGCAAGAGGAGACAGCATGGAGGCCCAGTCAGCGGATATCTTTTCTTCCTTTAACATGGTGTTTTTTACCTGTGAGAAAAGGTAGAACATGTGTTAAAATAAAATAACTGAAGGTCTTTAAACTAGTAACTCGTAACTGCAGCTGTGGTGCAAAAGGTTTAGCACAGTCACCCTGCAGATGACGACTCAGTGTGCGGTTTATGTTTAGTAAAAGATAATTCACCTCAAATCAACATCTCTATCAGGGAAGGAGTGAGGTGTTTAAAGCTCCCACCTGCAGCCTGAGTGTCAGCTAAACATTTTCTTTAGTTTAGAGAAGAAGCCTCCCTCCTCCTTCTGCTCCTGTTGCTTTTCCTGTCCCTCCTCTGCGCTGGCTGTCTTCGCACCAGATCCTGAGGTGCTGCTGCCCCCTCCTGGACACAGACACACACTACATCAGTTCAGCTACTTCAGCAGATGGCATAAGACCTGAGAGCACAGGGCACTGACTGACTATCTGTCTATGTGTGTGTCTGCAGACTAGGGTGGAGTGATGTTTGGACTGGTGGAGTTGAACTCCAGCACTGACCTGCAGAAGGACTGACACCGTTGACGGTTCCCTGCACGTCCGTCTCCTCCTCAGCATAACTCAGCAACAGAGAGCGCTGCCTTCGAGTCAACTTCCTGCAGGAGAAAACAACAAGAACACGACTATATTATAAAAACCGAGTCGTGTGTAATTCTTCACAGGAACGCATCACAGTCTAAAGACATAAAGAAATGACAGCTTCTGCCTGCCTTGGCCTTCCACTGTCTACAAACTCAAACCTGACACATATTGTGATAATTAAATATTAAAAATTCTTAAAACTCAACTGAATAAATCATAGTTTTATTTAAAATTCCAGTAGTGCTTTGCATGTGTGTCTTACTTGGGCACTCTGATCTTGATGTGAACATAATGATCTCCGTAGCTGTAGCTGTTCATCCTCCGAATGCCTTTCCCGTGCAGCCGGATCACCTGATCAGCCTGGCAGCTGGGAGGAATCTAAAAACAGAGACAACAGATCTTGAAACAGAGAACGGAAACTTGCTCTATTGAAACTCTATAAGGAAATGTATGTGGTCTTCAGCTCCCCCTGCTGGCTGAGCACAGAAGAGCTGCTCACAGCCCTCAATTCCACTGACAGCAGTGCTTTTGATTCAGTTGCCCCTTACAAAAGTAGAAAACCTTAAATCAGATTCAGCCGTGGTTCAACACCACAACTCATAGAGGAGAGCAGAGCAACAGAAAGAGCTTAATATTTTTCTGATATCATGCAGACCCATTGTTTTATTTTATACAATACAGAAAGACTCAACCCTGCAGTCACAAATTGTTCTAAAGCAACGTGATACCTGTGAATATTTTCTAACAGTAACATTATTGAATCCCATATCTCACCCCCTTCCTGTCACCTGTTATTATTAAACTCATGCTCATCAGTTCTCATCAGCTTTGAGCCCATTTCTCTCTCCTCTCTGACACACATTATCTCACATGAAACCTAGTACATGACATTATTCCCTCATTACTACTTTAGGAAGTCCTAAACATTATTGGGCGCAGTATTATATCAATATTAACAGCTCCCTGTCAACGGCTATGGCCCCATCTTGCTTTAAACACACTGTCATACACACTCTGACCAAAAAAACTCTCTCTTCCAGATCACATTCAGGTTTTTTGTTGGTTTTTATTTATTCTTTTTGCAATGATGTTGTGTTTTGATGATTTTATCAAGACATTCTTTGCTTTTATTACTTTATTTATATCCTCTTATTTATGTCTTGGTGTAATTTCATCATTCAAGTGTTTTTACTTGATTGCAATCAAACAATCTCATACTTCCATCTCTTGCTGAAGCTCTTTGGTCAACATGTCTTGTTTTTAAATGTGCTGAATGAATGGCCTGACCTGACTTGACTTAATTAATCCATCTAAAAGCTGATATATTATTATTTTGAGTCAGAACTTGAGGAGGAGTGCCCTGCTGCTTACTCACCACTATGCTGATGGTTTCATAGAGACCCTGTGCTGTGGCTGTGCCCCCCAGGATGGCCTGAGCTATAGAAATCAGCATGTCTGAATGGATGTCGACTCCATTGCGCCTGAACACTGGACTCCTCTGGACCTGTAGAGACATATTGAATAAAACACAACACATACTTTTAACATCTTGCACATTTGCTGGTATTCAGTGCCTCCTGAAATGCTACAAAGCTAACAAACAACAAAGAATTTAATCAGTCACAGACCTGAGGCAGTAACAACTTACCCTGAATGTAATGAGGATTTCTTTTGTTCCTACTGACATGCGCACTGTCTGACCATGTTCCACACCTGTAAAACAACATCACATGGATTATTTTTGGCTCCGTGTATTCATCATCATTCTAGAACATCTTTCAATTTCAAGTCTGAAACTCTTAAAGCTGGGTACAGACATTCTTTATCTTTAATCTTTATCACAACTTTAAATAACACAGAGAATCTCTAAGGATCATTAACTTCAGCAGACTTAACTCTAATGTGCATTCAGAAGAAAACACATTAGGGTTAGGTCTTGCATACAAACAGATCTATGAATTTGTTTAAGCTTTTGTCCTTCACTTGTGATTCCAGGAAAAAACCTACCAGCAGGTACAGGTACAGTGACCGTCTGCCTCTTCTTGGTCTGACCTGAACCTCGGCACAGAGCACAGGGAGTAATTATGATGGATCCCTTTCCACCGCAGCGTCGACAGGAGGTGCGCATCATGAAAGGGCCTGTGTTGATCGACTCCTGCGGGGGGCGACAGACATGGTTTTATGCTGTATAGTAGCTGACTGACTGCACAGTGGAACAGTGTGGTGAAGTCCTGTTAGCTTAAACACAGCCCTACAAGTTAAAGGGCAGAGGCCCTGCTAACTACCTCACTGACACATCTGAAACTCACCATGCCAGTGCCGTTGCAATAGTGACAATGTGACACCTTGGTGCCCGGCTCACTGCCCTTTCCATCACACCTTGGGCAGGCGTCATCAATGTTCACACTCAGCTCCTTACTCGCCCCCTTCGCTGCCTCACTAAATGTAAGCTCCATCACAAACTGTGGGAAGACAGAAGAAACTGACCTGTTACATTTAAGGCATATACGGTATGTTTAAATTGTTCTTAAGACTTAAATTGAAAAACTTTCATGTAAAATAATTATAATAGTAACAGTTCTCACCTCAGGCCTTTGTTCAAACATGTTGTGGATATCCCCGAAGCCCATTCCTCCAGTAAACTCTCCAAAGATCTTCCTGAAGAGCTCTTCAGGATCTATACTGGCCGTCCCGGCTCTGTAGTACTGCTGCTGGCCTGCCCCGGCTCGGCTGGGGTCGAAGCCTGCTGCTCCGTATGTGTCATACTGCTTCCTCTTCACCTCATCACTCAGCACCTAAACACAACAAGAGCCTGTGGGTTTTTGCAGAGGTAATTGCTGCTTATCTTCTATCTTGCACATAGCTGGAGAAGATAACTACGTTCTGTTATTTGTTTCGTACCTCATAGGCTTCAGCCAGTTTGGCGAACTTCTCCTTGGCCTCTGGGTCATCTGGGTTGGTATCTGGGTGGTACTTCTTTGCCAGCTGGTGAAGGATGATCAAAAAGTGCAGCAGTGAGTGAGAAGGCATCAGATTAAACTTCTTTCCAAAGGTATCCAGACAAACTAGAGTCAAACTAGAGTCTGTTTCTTTGTACAAATCAAACTCTTTTAGCCACTTTCCACCTCCAATTAAAAATAAATGATGAGTAAGTAGTTAATCATGTACGTGGCAACAGCTTGGTCTCATTATAAAATGTGTCTCTGACCTGGTAGTAAGCCTTTTTGATGTCCTTCTGTGAGGCAGTGCGGGAAACACCCAAGACTTCATAGTAGTCCTGCTTGTTTGTGAAACTACTGCTGGTGTGGAAACAGTGGCTGGTAGTGACATGGGGAAACCTCTCCCCTGCAGAGAAAAGGACAAAAAAGGGACAGTTTAATTAGGAGTATCACATTCAGACACTGATGAGATATCTGCAATATTTAATGAGAAGTGTTTTTGTTCCCAGCCCCAAGAAAAAGAAGCATAAAAAACCTAGCTGTTAAACACAGCAGTAATTCATCAACAAGGTCCAACACTACTGCACACGTCAGCAACATGTTACAAGAAAAATAGATTCAAGTTCATGGCTCAGTTTTAGCACTGCTTAATTGAGCCACATATAACATCACTGGAGCACTCACAGCACAAAGAAATAGATAAAGTATTCAAATTTCTTAGCTAGAGTGGCACTCAGTAGAGCACATGCCTCAGCCAAGGCCAAAATGCTGAATTAGTATTAGTATCCTGGTTTTGATTGTATTCAGGACACAGTGTTTACAATGAACATGAAAAACCTGGTTATTATTGTCCTTGTGTAGACGATCATAATGACACGTGATCCAGGTTTCTGGTTGTCTGACTGCAGACATTATGTGAGGGTTCAGAAACCTGGATAAAGTAGGTTCCATGTCACAGTCTCCTGGTTGCTACTGGACTACTCCAGGTAGGACATCCAAGTTTCTCAAAACCAGGATAAGGTTTGTCCAGGTGTCTGAAACTGACATAAACAGTTTATATGCACACAACACCCTAACTAGCGTGCATGTTAATGCTCAGTGTTGTGTAATGGGCTCTTCCCATACACTGTATTAAAAAAACATTATATACAGTCTATGGTTCCTCCTCAGCCAATGAACCATCACTCCACCAACTTTAGTGCAAATCAGTTCAGTACTCTTACTGAGAAATAAACAAACAGACCAGTGAAAACATCAGCTCCTTGGCGGAGGTAATTAACCACAATTTAATCAGTCTTCTTTAAATGTAAACATATCAAGAATTTGGTTTAATAATTACATTTTGGCAGCATTTAATAATAAAAGTGAGCATGGAAATCCAGACGATGCTGACACACAGGAGATGTGACTGGGACAAGGTCAGTGTTTGATCAGACTGTTACTGATGTAACAACACTGCAAACACCAACAAACATTCTGTCTTCGCGGCTAACCAGCCTCGGAGGACTCTGCGAGCCTTACTTTAGTCGCCTGAACACTCTGAAGGTCACATCTGCACATCACAAACACCACAGCAACAGGGCTCTGAACATTTACACAGACTCTGACAGAGTGACAGAGGACTGCGCCTGTAAGAAACTCTTTGACTGTTATGCTAACAATTAGCATCTCACCTGTCAGTCTTCTCAATGTCACGACACTTCCGTGTCTCCAGGAGCTCGGGCTAAGCGTTATCCCACCCCGGTGCGTCTGCGATAACGTCGCCGAGCAAACTCCTACATGTCTGGCGGAGACGATTAGAAAACAACCGCTACGGGGTCTAGAGGTAACTGATGCTGCTAACCAGCGTGTAGTCAGCCGAGCAGCGGAGGACGCCATTTTCGCGTCACTACCGGCGTCAGAGCTGGTCTGCGCATGTGCGGGGGGATCAGATTTTTACCAAAATAAAAGTTGAAATGTTATGTAACGCAATAACTAACTAACTGCATTTATTCAAGTACTACACTTAAAATTATAAAGCTACTTGTTCTTTATTTAAGTATTTCAGTTTTATACTAATTTATACTTGCACTACACTGCATTGCAGATGTAAATATTCCACTATATTTATTTGACAATTGGTTAGTAGACTTTTAAAATTAAAAAACCCTGCACACACACACACAGGTGTTTTCAGTTAGGAGTTACAATTGGGAGTTACATGTCGCCAAACTCACTCACCTTGTAGACAGAAGATGGCGCCACTGAGCTGTAAATGGCCGACACTGCAGTTAATTGCACTGACTGGCTCTAGTTTGGAAACTGTTAAGTATTTGATAAGTGCTTATTGATGAGAATGAAATAACAATAAAAATAACATGTTCCAGGGGACACTTGGTTCTCTGGAGCAGTGAAACTCTAATCTAGTCACCTCAATGCTGTGATGGGACATTGACCTTTGTGTCCTAGGGTGAGGGTTCAAAGGTCACTGAAAGGATGGTGGGACAAGAACATCGTTCCTCTGCATTAGTCAGGTGTCAAGACATGTTTTGTTCAGCTTAGCAATTGAAAACGTCCTCATAAAATGACAAAATGTAGCTTATTTTGCACAAAAGTAGTCACACCTTCTACAAATTCATTTCTTCAGTGTAATCTGTTCAGTTTAATGCTCAGGAGGACTCCACCGAGACAGCAGTGTAGAGCAATAAACTAATATTTACTTGCTGCCAGTTACATTCATCTACTTTTCTCCGTTTTAGGCCGTCACACTTGCACCATCAAACAAAAATAAAAAGTTACATGACAATTCCCACGATACAACCACAATAAAATTAATAGAAAGTATTAAAAATGCATGTGATGCAGTATGTTACCAGCTAAAATGTACTTCATAGTAGATTCCAGTGCCCAGTGTTATATAGTATAATATAGTCAAGTTATATAGTCACATAATATCAGACGCCTACACATTTGCTCAACCAGACAAAGCAAAGATACGCAGGCTATTGATCTGACAGGACGACAGTTATGTCAGGGTTTCTACGACGCGAACATGCTGAATGGATGTCAGTGCGTGAGACCTGATGAAAGAGAAGCTCACGCTCCCTTTCACTTTCCCCGCCATCTCTCTCTCATTCCCCGCCGTCTCCAAGGCAACCTCCAAAACAGCATCCCAGCTGTGTGTGTGTGTGTGTGTGTGTGTGTGTGTGTGTGTGTGTGTGTAGAATGTACTACCAAAGGAAGCAGAGACATTTGCCACTCAGTAGTTTAAATATCACTGTGAGCAACGATTCTTATCTCAATAAAGATGCTCTGACTTCCAATATCTGAATGCTAACACAGAGGGGTTCATTTTCAGATATATAACAGTGTGTGCATGTGGATGTTGACAGGCTAAATATGCTCAGTGATGGGTTTATGTTCACACGTTTTGGGTACGTGACTCATCACATGTGAGTGAATAGTCTGAGCCATCTCTACTTATCCTCTGGTCATTCTTTGCTTTTTAATCTCTCCAACTATGGAGATGGAGGGTCTGAGGTCACGTCATCAGATCAGTGGGAGGTGGGGCAGGGGTGTCAATCTTCACTCCACTACTTAAGCTCCAACCACTGCACCCCTACACACACACACACACACACTGTCATAAAGTACTGAGTTCAAAGTAGCACTGTTCATTGCAAGCCTGTGGTTGTAATTAGTGTGTTAGAGTTATGAGCAATGGTAATAGAGCTCCATATATCAGCCCTGCTGTCAGACCCCAGCACGACTACTTCATACCTTTAAGCCAAAACACAGACGCATGGAGGGACACAACACCACTGACCCAGTTTGCTCCTGTTCAGCTCAAACAAACGCTCAATTGTGAGAAAAACCAATGCATTTTGCAGCATGAACCACACTTCAAAATCTGATGTCAACTTGGTGTGGATCAACTTTTAGTATATTTGTCATTGTAAATTGATGCACCATTCAACTCTACAACAGTAACAGTGAAGGTTTAGCTAAAGAGTTTTGAGCTAAGGTTATTTGTGTATCCAGTAAAATAAATACTTATCCCTCACTCACACTACATCACTATCCACATTGCAACAGATACATGATGTGGCTATTTGAGGGTGTCACAGTCCTGTAAGTTCCCTTCATATTTCTGGGTTTAAGATGAACTAATATTCCAGTGCTTTGGTTTCAAAGAGGCATTCCACAAATTTTAGAGCTCATCGATCCCTCAGCATGTAAAAGATGTATACTGAGACTGAGAAAAAACCAAAAACAAATTATGTCATCAGGATTATCTGGGACTGAGGTTGGAGACTACAAATTTTTGGGTATTTACACTAACAAATTACTTTACGGGAAGATCATGGCTGATACGGGGGATTAAAGTCAGGATATCTCATTCATCAAGACAATTCTTTCTTAAAACCACAAACTTTACTGAATTTAATTTGCTAGCATAATCATGAAAAACATAATTTGATTAAATTGCCTCAGTGACTTTATTCAAGCAGTCTGTGTTTTTACATCTCTTGTGGCAGTGTTATTATTGTACCTGCATAAAGTAAAACAAATTCAGGAATGCTAATGTCCCCTGCAGTACCCTGTTGCTCCCACCCTCCTCTCCTCCTTCCTCCTGCTGGTTGTTTTGACTGGGAGTCATGAGATTGCCCCCCAGTGACGTCCCATCCTCTCTCCACAGCCTCTGTGACATTTTCATGTCACAAATAAACATCAGAGGGAGACAGGAACAGAGAGCACATGGGGCAATTTCATAACCTCTTGAACATAATCAGTTAGTGTTCTGCTAGTTGTGGGTGTGTGCGTGTCCAGAGAGTGATCTCACAGCCAGAGGAAGCTGAACATCTCACATTCATCTTTCAGACACACACAGCTGCTGATATCGCTCGAGGGCAGAGCGAGTATCAACAGCAAGAGGAGAGAGCGAACAGAAGTCAAACCATGTCCAGCCTGACACTCCACACTCTCCTCTGTTGTGGAGATGATGTGGCTGTTATGGTTACAGACTGTGCTACTGAATTACTGAATGGTCTCATAGTGTCTCTCTGTGTGTGCGTGTATACTCTCATGCCAGTTAGCAGCATCTACTTGGGTACAATATAGTAAAGAAAACACCATTGAATGTTATGATGCAAAAGGAGGCTGCAAACCATTGATCAGAATTTGTGTGTTGAATGTTTAATTGATAGTGAATTGTAGTAACAGCTTTTGATCTTTTAAAAAATGTTTTTGTTTTTGTCACTTTTCAAAGCTCAGACATTTCCAAAGTTTACAATTTTTTTGGCCTAATTTCTAGATAATGTGCAAAAGAAAATGCAAATTAATGCAGGTTTCCACTCAGCTGGATGGAAATGCATTTAATATATTCTTGCGCATACTGAGAACCTGTATTCATTGATATCTGAACACGTGGGGGCAGTGCAACAAGCCACACACAACATCAACACTGTCATATCTTATAAAAGTTGATGCGCTGAGAACGTATTAGGAAACAGAAAGGTTTCTGAGTGGAGCAGCAGTTGTGTGGTGATTTGCTCTGGGGGTTTTTTTTTTTATCATCATGAACAACCCCTTTCACATTATTTGTAGCCTTTTCATCTGTTGTTAATATAAAATACTGATTAGCTCTAACCTGTTACCTTTTGCAGTAGGTGATCTGCCTGAAATCATTTCCTCCCCCTAACCTTTCAAGTATCAAACACTTTTAAAGCCTACCATAAATAAGAGTATGAATATTTTTCTTTGTCGTGGAGATATTGTGTCCTCCCAACTGGACGTAGGTGGTCCGCTCCATCATTAGATAACATGTTCACTAATATGAGTCCAGCTTCCTTTGGGAGAACTTGCATTACAGTGCCCTGTTGCAGCCCTCTGTGCTTCCCTTAATCACATCATCTGGCTGCCTAAGCTGAGCATAAAATGCCAATCAAACAGTGATGATCTCATGTGTTGAATCATATCATCCAATTACAGGACAAGAGGAAACAAAGCATGTGAAAGCAAACATGCTGTGAAAAATTGGCACTTATTCACATATATACAGCTTAGGGCTGATGTTTTGTTCTCCATCAGCATGGTTGCTATGAATGATGAAGTTGTCCTCATTGTTTTTGGAACAACAGCAAATAATAGTGTTGTCAGCTACAGCCTGGCCAAGAGTTTGTGTAAATCATCCCTGTTTTTCACTCAGGATTTGAAGCCTCGTGGAGCAGGATGATGGCTGTTCGGTCAGTTTTGGATAAGAGACCAAATTACAGTGGACTCTTGACACAGAATTGATAATTATACACGTGATTAAATTATTTAAAATTGGCATTTCTATTGCATTTCTATTGTTTTGTAATTCAAAGTCACTGAAAGAACATACACTTTGGACCATGAAGCAGGGCAAAAGGAAGCTCTGAATTTTGGGCAGTTTTTAAAAACAGATACCAGAGATTATTTTATTTCTGCAGGCAAACAGAACTTTGTTTAAATTCTAGTGGAGAAAATTTCTAAGGACACAAGATAGAAGTTTTAGGGGGAAATTGTGTGTAAAATGATGCCCCGGTCATGTAGAATAGTTTCATCAATGGGTTTCAATATATCAGTCACTTCACAGCTTGGATAACGAGATAGAACAAGCTAGTGACCAGGTTGCTAAATGATTTCAACAATCTTAAAGTTACTCAAGAGGGAAAAAAAGGGAAAAACTGAGGAGAACTGCTGGCTCTATGCTTGTCACTGTAAGGGTGACATTAGAGTTGTGATGTCTCAATAGTGCCAATCTGCCTGTTAGCAAATCACTAGCACGAAACAGTTCCAGTTATGTGTATGTTTAAGCTTCTATGAGTGTGTCTGCCACTGCTGTGGGAAAATACATACTGTGGTTAATATATACATTTTCACACACTTTTCTCAGTTGGTTTTAAAGCCACAAAATGAAACTGTTAAAGTTCCCGCCCTCCTCAGATGGCCAGGTTTCCACTGCACCATGTGTTGTTTTAACACTTAATCATCTGGACGGGTTGTGTAACACTGTACTACTGTATGTGGAAAACTGTGAAAACAGGCTGGCATCTATTTCAGATCACATCACATCAGCATGGAGGGCTGATGTTCACACAACAGGTCCTCTCTACCGTACGTTTACTTTGCTGTTTCCTCCTTTACGTCCATTGTTAAAGTTGAACAAACTACAGTGGAGCTACTTCACTGAGATTGGTAGTAAATAGATTATATAACCACTGTGGTTACTCTTCTGCTCCTTCTTCAGCATATTCCCTGAGTGCAGCAGAGAGAAAGGCAGCCTTTGTTTGGTCATATTAAGTCTCTAATCTGCGGAGTCAACAGACGGAGGGTTTCTCTGCCCCTGCGGTTCTGTGGCAGCGGCCCTGTTTGGGTGATAGCTGCCATGGGGCTGCTCATAAATGTCTTTGTGGTTTCCTCTAATTCTCTTCTTCCCAAGCCCAAGCCAGTGTGTGTGTGTGTGTGTGTTACTGATGGATATCTGCTGCTTCAGATGAGAGGGTCTCTCCACTGGCAGGACTCCAGGGTTTTGGCCCAAAGCAAATTATTGCCACCAATATACTGAGGCAGCATTGTGTCTGAGTGTGTGTGATTCATGGGGTCCTAAAACCAGGAGGCCACTATACTTGAGGGGTTGAACAGCTTCATGGGGATCAAAATGCTGGACCCCACAAGTTTAAAATGGCTGCTTGAGGGTTAAAACTTGGTTTTAGGTTTAGGGAAAGAATTAGGTTTAGGTTAGTGTGAGGGTTAGACCATCAGTTAAAGTTTGGGTTAGAACGAAACTGAACAAAATTCTGCAAAATGTTGCTTTTTGAGGTCAACGTTGTTGTTGTTGTAAGCATAATCAGGTAAACCACCAATGCAGGAATATAACACCGACATACAAACATGACTGCCTGTAACACATGTATGTCCAGGCTTATCGGTTACCATCTACCTGTAGGGGTCACAAACCCAGCTCCTTGTCTGGGTTTAATGACCAGGTGAGACTTTAAGTGAGATGGAAATTAAAGATGTAGAGTTGGGGGTGATGGCTTGTTGGACTTTCTTTTCATCACAGACCTGGAATCAGTGTTTGTCTTGTTATTAACTGCGATTTTATCCCTAACCATGAGTTTTAGTTGCCTAACCTTACTGTCTGACTA
Organism: Lates japonicus; assembly: GCA_033238685.1. Taxonomy (NCBI): domain Eukaryota; kingdom Metazoa; phylum Chordata; class Actinopteri; family Centropomidae; genus Lates; species Lates japonicus. The sequence goes on along the minus strand of BRZM01000064.1, from coordinate 1,548,607 downwards.
TTTGTTCTTGGTGTTGTGCAGGTGGCATACTGAGGGTTTCTAGAGGTTTTTCACTGGAAAGAGCTGCAGATGAAAATGACGATGAGAGCAGTGACAGTTAAAACAGTAAAATTGTGAGCTGAGAAACCAGTGAGAGACACTAAAATACTTTATAAAACTATAGAGAACTGCAGAATCTGGTGTTAATTCATTAAGGGTTTATCAGTATCTTTCATGTACAAGTAGCCTTGTGATTGATTGTTTATATATAAGTTTGTCATTGAACATGATCTGCAGTGTTCAAGGAGTTCCTCTAAAAGGGTGTGTTTACACATGTTGCTGAGATTCTATACAACCCAGTTATTTTCTCAAACAAAAATACAATTATTTTCCCCTGAATAAAAATAGCTCATAGACCGTAATGAATGAGAGCCTTTGTGATAGTTTGATGGAAAATCATCTTTCTGTTGAAATCCAGCCCAACTCCCTTCTTCCTTGTCTCTGTTTTTATCCCTCTATCGCTCTACCAAACCTTATCCCTCTCTCAATCTCAGCCCTATAGCCCTTTAAACGGCGCTGTGACGTCTTGCGGTTGATTGTTCAAAGCGTTTGCCAGCTGTGCTCCCAGTTTAAGGAGAATGTTTGTGGTTAGCCAATTGGTGGTTTCCACAGGGAAAACATTTTCATATTAACTGATAAAAGCTCTCAATAAGTAGAGCACACTGTGTTTTTTGTATACTCCGTGTATGTGTGTGTTGCCTGTCAGTGTATGTTCATGCATACAGGAGATGTATGGCATATGAAACCATGTGCAGATCTGGAAGAGGCCACCCACTCAGAAACTTGTGGACTGGGCTTTTCCCAAGACTCTTACCCAGGCCAAACTTATCCCAGCCAGTTTGGACGGCTCCATCCTGATCCTGGGAACATGCTGTACCTGCTCTAATGAACACTAATGTGTTTTCTCAAGTTGTTTTCACAAGTTAGTTATGGACTTCATCAAATACTTTTAAAATGCTATGTTCAGAAGAATCATGTTGGCACCATGTTTGGTTTCAGCACTGCCCTGCTTCACAGTCTAACATGTTGACATTATAGAGCTGCAGTTCAGTCACTCCGCTGAGCTCTGCAGGGGCTGTTGTTCTTGTTTCCTCTCTTCACTAAGATTTGTACATTCACAAAGTGCAGTTCCTGACAATAACCACCTCTAGGATACAAGGTAAGAACTGTGTGAGCAACAACACATGATCTATCTATCTATTCCTGGGCATCAGGAACAAAACTGGATATTTGGCATGACCGTTGTGACTTGTTTTATCCCATTTGTCACAGTGGAAAACAACTTCTTACTGATCAACTGTGCAAGCTGAGAAAGAAGCCAAGCCGTGATTGATCAGGGTCTAATGCAAAGATTCATTTTCTCTTTGCCAAGTCACTGCAAGAATCACTAATGACAGATTCCATCTCATCAATACTCTGACTCTGACTTTGTTACTGACAAGACTGAATAATCATCTCATGATGTCTGACATCTGTAAAGCTTTACTGTTAAAGTTCTTATTTGAATTTTAGAACTATAGCACACGATTCAACAATTGCTTATTTTACTATACAGTATCCAATGTACGCACTAGTTTAGGCAGAACTGGTTTTACTAATCAATGCACCTTTTAAATGTCGCCAAGCTACAGATTCTTTTATCCCCCTTGGAGATTTCAAAGCTTTTTTTATCTGATGTTTCCTTTCTAACGCCTATTTGTCACTTGATTGTGGTTGTTCTCAGGTCTCTCTTGAGAAAGAGATCTCAGTCTTAATGAGACCTCAGAGAGTATCATGTGATATGATGCTGTTATGATCTGATATTGTTAATAGTTTTTTGCATGAAACCCCAGTGTTGGCTTGACCCACTTCCTCCTGAGTCACTGCAGCCATTACTGTTATCTGAGGGTCAACTACTACCACCCTCTCTAATTTGTAAAACTGGGTGTGTGTGCGTGTGTGTGCCTAATTTGCACCACTCCCATGCTTCAAACCGTCCATTTCCCAGGAAGTCTCTATCTGCCCCATCAGCTCTGTAACAAAGAAGCCTGCTGGTTGTTCACACCAAAGGCCAGCCTGAAGCTCTGGGCTCTGTGGTGCTCCATCACCGCAGCCTGGTTCAGCCCATCATTTCTGACCTCCCCTCAGGTGACAGCTGAACCATGCAGGGCAGCGGCCCACCTGAGTGCAGCCTCTGGCTATAGGTCAACGACCACCTCTTTGCTGACAGAGGGAGACCTCGCTCAGGTCATGTCAGATTTGTGACAAAGAACAGAACCAAAAAAATGGTACAAAACAAGTTAAAAACAAAGAGACAAATCGCAACAAGATACAGGGTTGAGGTATGAAGGTCTTCTGTGGGTATTAGTGTAGTCTCTGTCTCTGCCTCCTCTTCCTTTCCTTTTCTTCTCTCCCTTTTCATTTCTCAACATGGACCACCAAGGATCTTTTTAATCTTTGGGAGAGGCGTCTGATTTTGACAAGTTCACTTAAGTCTCATACCGAATCGAGTGAGGCTCCATTAGCGGGGGAGTTAGGGAGGGATGAAAGATGTTTGCAGAGGGGAGTGAGGTGGGAGGGCAAACACGGTTGAAAACACAAGACTTGGCAGGATGTTACTTTCTCTGAGCTGTTTTGTCAACAGGTGAAGATGTAATTGCACACTTGACTTGTATTGTTCTTGTTGAAGTCTTCTCACTGCTCCTCTGTGAAGAACGGACATTTGGGGGGGGGGGGGGGGGGGGACAGAAAAGGAGGTTGTCAAGCCGGCCGGTTGTGTGTTGATGTGACAACACATTCCCCTGTCAGTTTGAAGTGTTTTTGCGACACGGTTCAAACAAAGTCATACCCATAATTCCTGCTGTTTGACCATGTGTGAAAATGAGAAAAAGAGATTGAAGAGAAAATACCCTCAATCAAACTGATCTTTTCGGTTATTTTACACTTTGCACTGGAGACGTTTTGAAGAAAAGATAACAGAGAACACATTTAGCATAAACTGCAAGAGTAAAACACACCTTAATGTCAGTCACTCATCTGGTCAGTCCAAACCACTTTGATCCAGCTGATTAGACACAACACAACCTATAGATGCAGAAAACACATAAAAGAGTAGAATGTAAATCTGACAATTTCTGACCATTTTTTAAACCTGCATTAGCATAACACTGTTACATTATTAGCATATAAAGTTGGGGAATATGTTTGCCAGCAGATACAAAGCAACATTATCATTCATTTGGTGTCAGATGACAAATCTAAGTCCAACACTCACTCCTCTTGTAGCTCTGTTTTGCTCACAATAAGCTCCTCAGGGAAACAGCTGGCTCTTTAGCAGCTAAATGCTCAACTATGTCCATTCACTAAGTTTCTAACTGTGTCTGTCTGCCTGTCTTTTTGGAGCTGGGGAGGTAGTGTACAGTGGCTTTTTCAAAGACTCCTCTCTCAGCATGAGATTCAAAGTACCTACATCATAATGAGTATAACGTACTCAGCACACTGCAGAGGAATATCAGTCTATACTTTAAAATTCATAATCTGTGGAGTGCACCAAGACTCAGTTTTGGATCCCTTTCTGTTTTCCATATAAGATGTATTCACCTGGTAAAATAAGCTGTTTATGCAAATATTCCATTTGTTGTGTGCTGTGGATGCACAGGTGTGTGATGATAGATCAAACTGATGCATCTTGTGATATCTATGTGTTTTAATTTACTTGTAGAGTTGTAAAAGTTCCTTTAACTGGCCAATAAAGTATTAATGTTATTTCAAAATGGTTCTATATAAATAATGTTTAATAATAATACTACTTACTCTAACACAGTAGAAACACAGCACAGAGCCTCTGGACCCCTGGCCTAAATCAGCTTACAAGAGGAATGAAGTAGAAACATTTTTCTAATGTACAGTGCTGTATAAAGAAAAATAGCCTCAATAAATTCAAATTGTCATGGCACCCCTAAAACAGCAACAGATGTTTGAGATTGAAGAGGCTGAGTGGTGATGAGAGAGGAAATGAGGTGAAAATAAAAAGATATATTTTGGAAGGAGGAGAAGGAGACATGAGGATTAAGAGTTCAATGACTATGAGAGAAGATCAGTGGATGAGAAAGATGAGAAGAGACCTGTAGTCATCAACTTACAAACTGTCAGTACTGTATGTAAATCTTGAAACTTCAAGGTGATTTTAACTTTGGTTAAAGGATAGAACGTTGTATATAAGTTGAGAAAACCCTAAATATTTGACCCAGAGATGATTAAAAAAAGAAGATTTCCTGGGCTAAAAGTGGTAGATGGTGGAAATGTGTTAGTTTTTATCCAACAGCAAATGATAACTTCAGATAAGCCCGTGCAGCCCTACACATGTGCTTCTCTTCAGAGAGAGGTCAGGGCTGTGCATCTCACCAGGCCTGTGCAGTTAGATACTTTGGCGTTCATGATAGATTTAACAACAGCTGCCCTCCAGTTCACAGCTGAAATAAAATTTCCTGTCTTTGACCTTCCACTTATTGGTTTACCTCTGCACCTGTAGGCCGACCTGCCACCGTCACATGCACTGGAAGAAGAAGAATGAGGAGAGGAGTTCAGAGAGGAGTTTTTAGTATGGCTCTGATCCCAGGTTCACATCTGCACAGGGACTTACTGTGCCAGGCACGTTAGCGTCTGAATGCATGACAAGTCATAACCCGGCATCATCATCCTTCACTCACACAGACTGTGGGAAATCCCAGCAAAGCCTTCCATAAAATGACCTGTCATCTTCATATAACATCTTCTGCCACTCTCTTTATTTTTTGCAAAAACTCCCTTCGTGTTTATTTATCTGTGATATCAGCTTTTTTATTCATGTCATGTGTTTGTTGTAACTATTTTGCTGTTCCCAGTCATTGTGAGGGACAGTCTGCTTTTTATGTGCCTGATACGTCTGACCTACAGGAACACAATATTCAACATTAGATCAACACAAAAGCATACAAATTGTACATTCAAGGGCTGTGAAAATTAGCTCTGTATTGATGACTTATTAGAAAGTTAGAAACCCACAGCGAGTAATCATCATTTGAAGAGATTGCTAACATTTTCTGTACTTTAACTTGAATGACTGGTGATTACTGGTGGTTAAGTGACTAAGACTTTAATGCATCTTCACTTAATCTCCAAAGATGCTCAAGTTAGAGGTGATCAGTCGTCTAATCAGCTCATGACATTAAAGGATAACTACGTGATTTTTGAACCTCTTATTTTCCCATGTATTTGGGTGTAAATGACTGATAGGGGCAGAAATCTTTGTAATCGATCCAGTATGGAGCAAGAACATTTACATTTTACATTTACTCATTTGGCAGATGCTTTTATCCAAAGTAACTTACAAGTGAGGGACAACACTAAAGCTTCAAGTACACCCATTAAAGTGCTGACAGCCTGGCACTGTCATTCAGTGTCTGATATTATAGATAGGATTCCTACAGAGATAGACCTTTTTATTAAAGAGTAAGATTTTTTTGTTTAACAAGAAACAGCTGAGAAACAGCACTACCAGACTCCACTGACAAAAACAGGAGTTTTACCTCGTATAACATGGGAGTTGCTGGTCAACTGCTGCCTTGATTGGTCACTTTCTTTGTGTTATTGTGAGATTTTCGGCAGTGGAGGAAGAGTTCGGCGGGTACACTGCCACTGTACACAAGCTCTGCTGGTGTGTATGTTGCTAGCTAGCAGATAGAAACAGATAAACTGCAAAAACAGTCCAGGGGTTAAATTTAACCAAATAACATGAGGTGAAAATCTGCTTCTCACTTAATCTGATTCCAGTTTAAGAATGTTAAAATTAACGCTTTGCTTTTGTTTTGAAAACCACATCGGCTCTGACACCCTTTCTCCTCATTTAAAAAAAAGTCTTTTTACCACTATCCTGATTGTCCCTCTCTTCCCGCTCTCTCTCTCTCTCTCTGTTTACACCCTGCAGGCATGAACACACTTTATGACTGTTCCTCAGAAGTCTCCTGGCCTTAATCCTCCCCGGGCTTAGGAGACAGAGAGACACTTTGCTCTTCACTTCCCCACCGTTTGATCCCACATATTGTGGTCGGTAGGGAGGAAAAGGGCAGGCCCGGGTGAGAGAGCAAGGTGGAGAGAGAAAGAGATGCAGGGTGGACGGGGACAAAGAACAAAGCACGAGAGAGAAAGTGCACTGTGACTTTGCCAATATGAAAACAAGACATTAACTCACCATTGCCAAGATGGATATCTTTTGTTTTTGAAGTCAGGCATGATTTGCCTCAATCCCTGGATTGAAGTTTTGATGCTGTTATTATGTATCGCGATGAGAGATGGATGAAGAACAGAAGGAGGGGAGCAAGGAGGGGTGTATGATATGAATTCCTGTTGAGGAGGACAGCCATATCAAAGCTAGCGGGCAAATATGATTTGTGATGGAACCTGCAAAATATCCATAAAGAATGATATCTCTGCATGAAAGAGGTAGCACTTTGATCTCAGTGAGGAGTGGCTGACAAGATGCCCACAAGATGTTACAAATTAAAGAGGAGGGGAAAGAGGGAGGTGGAAAGATTTCATATTTTTCCTCAAATGTTTTGATGTCTTAGTCTAAAGCATGTTTGAAATTCTCTGGCAATCGGCTCATCATGCCAGGAGAGAACTTTGATTGGAGAAAGGAAATGACAGACAAATGATGAAAACCATACAGAAGTAGAAAAAAAAAAGTGTGTGTGTGTTGTTTATAGGATATGGACAAGGGTGTGTGATTGGTGATCTTTCTTTCTTTGTCCTGGAGATACAATACTAAACCCCCTCTGGTGAGAGCATCTTGAAGGAATCTCGATCCCTGTGGAAAGCAAGCTGGCACCTGATGGCTGGACAAAGCAGAGGTCAAGAGGTTGTGAGTCAAAGGTCGGGAGCAGAGGCCTGATGTGGATGCAGAAGAAAGACCTATGAATCACCTCAGATCATTTTGTCTCCTTCTTATTAACTGTCTCACTCCTTGGGAGGCAGGAGAGCAGCTGTTTCTTTCTCAGGGAAAAGGTTTGGCTGATTGATGCAGCGGCCTGTGGCTTGAGAGAATTCAGTTGCATGTTTCCTGTCTTTGCCAGTGGTTCCCATTTTCTGTCTCATGTCCTCACATTCTGCCTGTGACACTTCTTGTTGTCATTTTACATCTACAGTAGTTATGTTCAATTTTTAATTCCATGATCATTCCTTAAGCTTAACAGCTTGTTTATTACTGCTACCATGACGACAAAGTCCAGTACTCAGGTGATATTTCAGGAGATGCTCCTTTAAGTCATGTCAGAGGGTAGAGATGGACATACGTGGTCGTTCAGGTGGGAGGACCTGTTGAGACTAGCAGCTCTGTGAGGACATACATTAGCACAGCAGTACTTTGAGCTGAATGCTAATGTAAAGATGCTAACATGTGCACAATGACAATACTGATGACATGCTGATGTTTTGCAGGTATAATATTTACTATGCTCATTATCTTTCTTTAGCATGTTAGCATGCTAACCATTGCTAATTGTGCAACAAAAGCTGATGGGAATGCCATTAGTTTTGCAGGTGTTTGATCATACATCAAAATAAACCTGAGGACAGCACTAGAGAAACTAGAAAAACGCTAAACATCCAGTTGTTATTGAGATGTTTCACTCAAAACTACAAATGTAAACCTCATGGCAGTGCTAGAGAAAAAGTTCACCAAGTTTCTCGATTTATTTCTGGGACCTATGAATGTCTTTAAAAATTCATGGCAGTTCATAAAAAGTTGTTGGGTTATTTTTAAAATGGGAAATCTTATCTCATCTCATTTACTGGGAAAATTTGATTCATTTTGAAAAGCAGGAGTTTTCATTTTCATTTTAATTAGAAACTGTGTCATTTTTAAAAACAGAATGAATATTAACAACATATGCTGTGTTGAATAGTAATACATGCTCCATACTGCACACACAGACACTAAGAGTGACATATCCTCTTCTTTAGAAAGAGTCCTTTGCAATCCACATTCAGTGGATTGAAAAGGATGGTTTATGGGTAATAAAGAGGGAAGTCATTGTGGTCTTCATTGGGTCACTGCGTGGCTTCCTCTCTGAAGTCAGACCTCCTTTTATGCAGCCTTGAATGAAGCACATTTAGTGGCTTCATTCAACTGTGATGGTCATTTTTTTCTTTTATGTTGCTTGCATGTCTTCCAGAGTCAACAAAACACAAATGCTGCAGTGTCAGGACATGTTGCTCTTCCCCTTGTGGTGTTTCTTTACAGTGTTGAAATACTGATTTGGTTTTTAGGCTACATGTGTGAATGAGCTGCTGTCTTGCCTTCCTTTGAAGATAAGATTTCTGATGTAAGTGGGACAAAGCAGGTTAAATAAAGAGGAAAAATGATTAACTTATTAGGCCTGTTGGTGGTGTGGCAAATCATCAAACTGTCAGACTGCAGGATGGTTTGTGAAAAGCTCTGCTGGTCAATTCACTGAAGCATGTGCCTGCTCTCTTAATGCTCATTCAATAATAAAACCAGATTTACTATCAGTGGCCCCCTGTCTACCCCTGCCTCTATATTCACCTCCTCATAAGCCCCCTTTTCCCTCTTTCAGCCTATTGATGTCTTTCCCTCTTTTCTCACCGCTGACATGAGTTTTAGTGTCTACTCCGAGAACTCTATAATTCAAATGAGCTCAGTACAGAAGTGAAGAAACAGCCCTTATTGGATTGGCACTCCAACACAAGACTAAGATCACATTGAAAGACGTGGTGGTCATTGCGCAGTCATAAGTAAATTAGCACCTGCTTTTCATTCCATACTTGTGTACACTCTAACTGTGTGACTGGCTAATTTAACACTCACCACCTCCATTGCAGAGATTCGGAAAATGTGATACCAGTTCACAGCTCATATATCAGAGCCAACAGCATGAACCTCCAAGTGAAGTTAGCCTTATCATAAATTATTTCTGAAAGTAAACCCCCAGGATTAGCTATTGTGGCTCCTCAGGGATCCACCCTTCTGACAACCTTCCCACTAATCAAATCTCTCACTGCAAAATTACCAAGACCTGTGCAATACTCATGACAGTAAGAACCTGGAACTTCCCTTTAATAAATATAACTAAATACTGAACTTGGATATGAAAAGTTAGAAATTTACGGATTGACTTAGTTAGTAGCATAAGCTACTGCTACTGCTAATGATTACAGCTGAGGCTGATTCATTTTGCAGGCTCTACACCGAAATATTCGACAAATGATAGTTGTGATCAAAGTTTATAAGAAACTTTGTCGGGGAAACTTGAATGCCTGTAGGAAGTTGGAGCCAATCCATCTAGCAGTGGCTGAGATACTTCACAATGTAAGTGAAAACCTATGACACACTGCTGGCACTGGAGGAAAAGTCAGGGAATCATCCAAATCTGTAGGCTTCATCCTCTGGAGGCCATTAGAGGCCATAGATTTCACTGTAATTCATCCAATAGCAGTAGTGATATTTCAGTCTGGACCAAAAAACTTTGAACTTTGAAGTTTAAAGTGGAATTAATGATAAAAAGTCCTGAACAAGTCATCTAAGCTTAACAACAACATATATACATGAGATGCCACCTTATTTACTCAAGAGAGTCATTGTTTACAGGAGGTATTGTCATGTTAATAATGGCTGAATTCTACTTAGCTGCCTCAGCTCCAGGCTCCTGGTACTGTGCTTGCTGGCTCTCTGTCACACTGTCATGGCTTACTGGAACACCTGGATAGAAATGAGCCATCGTTAGTGTTCCTGATAAAACCTGTGCTTCTCAAGTCAAAACTGCTGCTGTGAAAGAGGTCTATTGTTTCTCATTATCAGGTCATGTAGCTAAGGTATTTTATCATGACCTTCACATTGCTGCCGCATTTCTTTCCTTCAAGAGCAAAATGTTTCTTGAGTGTAACTTGAACACACCGCTATCTCTTTGGACTTCCATTGTTTAAACTTCCTGTCAACTTTGTGTCTCCCACACACCATAATTCCCAAGATTATCATCTCGCGCTGAGTTCATAAACTGACCCCATTCCTGCATGCAAACTCCAGCTAATCCTCTTGCTACAGCAGTGAATGGGTTTAATGACTCTGGTAGTGTTTTTTTCTCCCTTTGCTTTGACTAAAAAGAATATGATAAATAGTTTGATATGTTGTCTTTCTTCTTGTAATTTAATTATCTTTTCTTCCAACTTAAAACCATCATTTATATGGTACACAAGCAAACATGGGTTTGTCAGATTTGCAAAGTTTGGCTTTTTGATCGATAGTAGAAATAACAAACCTATTAATTCTGGAGGGAAGATGTTTATTCCTACGAAATGTTATTTCTTTTTTTCTTTCTTTTTCCATTTCTTTATCGCATTAAAGTGCAAAACACAAAAAGAATCCTTAATCAGGTGAAAACTATGTAATACTATGTCAAATAGGCTATAGGGACCATCTGAGTGGAGTACCCACTGTGTGTGACAGCTAAACATGGATGATTGTGTACATATGAAAGGGATAAAGAGAGCTGCAGGTCTTGCATGTACAGAAATATTCATCCACAAAATATATAAATATTCCAGAGGATCTACACATTATCTTTCACTCTTGTTCTCCTCTGGCATCACAATGGCTCTTAATGGCTTTGTGGTAAATGAGAACTCAACCACAGGAGGATTAAAGCGAGAGAACATGCTAGACTGACATAAAAATAACTACGATAGACAGACTTTGCTTACAGCTACATGTGACATGAGGCTTAATCTCCATGCACAGCCACACTCCTGCAAAATAGGTTAGAGGAAAGTCACAGCTCCGGATGGCTTGTTGGGTCTGTGGGAGACGAAGATGCTTTGATGTTATGTGACTTGATGTTGTGTAATATTACTGTGTGACATTATATCAGCTGGATTTGACACAGGCATAGCAAGCGTGCACGCTAAACTCACCTTGATCCTTGAACAATCCAACCTCCATCAAAAAGCACTTAACCCCTCCCGAACTCATTCACCCTCTCTGTTTTTATTTCCCCGTTCAGCCATGCTGCTGCTTTTCTCTTCGTGGCTCTACAAACCCTCATGCAGCAGCGGTAGGCCTTTTACTTGGCCCAGCCAAGACAATGGCGGAGCTGCAGGGGATGGAGACAACGACGAGGAGGGAGGGTTGTTTTATTTTGTTGAGTGATTTGGAGTGGTTGACAGCAGGACAGCTTTTTTGTTGCGTTTGTGTTTGTGTGGAGGCATGACTTTAAAAGCTGTGCCAGAGTCAAGGTGAATAGGAGAGCAGGAGGTGTGTGGTTAATAAGAGATAAGTGGTGTTTGGAGGGTATTTGATAGTGATCAAGCAGCTGTTTCTGAGGATAGTGTGGAGACCTGCAGCAGGTAGTACCTGTAAATGGAACAAACTCAAGGTCAAAATCATGTAATTGAAGCTAAAACATAGTGGATGTTTTAGCTCTTTCTTTTCGAAAATGACACCCTAGTGTATGGTCAGAAGCTACAGTGTACTTGATGTATGTTTCAATAAAACTCAAACCTCTGTAATAACCGAGTTCTTCAAAAAATACAGAAATGAAATATGATAACAAAACGATACAATGACAAGCTCAGCCAAAGATTGGCGCATACCGGAAACCAGTGCTGCCAAATTAACTAACAAGGTGAACTCTATACAGTTTAACCCATCGGAGGGACGGGAGGTGACTGTCACTGTTTGCTGGGGTGGGTTGTGCTCCACTGGTGAATGGTGGCAGAAGCCGAGCATGCTGGCTGGCTGAGCTGTCGTGTCATGTTTGTTATCATGTTCGACTGGGCTGAAGAGAACTCGTTGACAGTTGGTGATGAGAACATGCATCGAGCCGCTGGCGATAACGACGCCATCTGGTGGTCATTCGAAAAGAGCTGTCTTCGGCGTCGTGCGCGCAGCAATTTGACAGACGTTTACATGTTTGAATGACACTGCGTTACATATCTCGAGAAACAACTCGCGTGCCGTCTCTCAAGCCTGCAATTATCTCTCGCCGCTGCGTCGGCACGGCTTTTTCGTCATGAAGCGCCTCACCGACTTCGCCTTCGCGTATGCAACACAAATCACTCGACAAACCTCTCCTCCTCTTGTCCCCGTCATTATCATCCTCGCTCACTCATATCTTCAGGCCATCAAAACTACGCCTGAAACCGCGGCAACGGCGGCAACGGGCAATGCTGAGGAAGGCGAATGAGACCGAGAAGGGAATGAAATAACGCAACAGTGAACGGTAAAGAGACCGGAATGTTTCAGCGTGCAGCGACTTATGTAACGTCATCGGCTGATGTCGCGCAATGACCGCAACGTTAAGTCTGCGACAGGCGTCTTCGGCTCCACGAATAACACCATCGTCGGTGTTTCACTATTTTGCGAGGTCAATGTTTCGTGCGCATGTAAACCTCGTGTCACGGCGTAACGAAGTGCGTCTGTAAACGGACGACTGTGTCGATCGCGCATGTTCTTACCGGCTGTCGCAGCCAGACTAACGTTACAAAGTAAATAGGCGTTGGCCGGGCTGAAAGCAGGTGTTGCTATATTTTGTGGATGGTGTTTCTGACACGCGGGTTTCAGCTCTTTGTCCATGCTGTCATCAATGTTCACCTGATGGTACTCACTCAGATAGTCTATAACCTGACTGACTGTCAACCGCCGCGGATTTTTCACCCACAGATGGGGTGTGCTGTTTGCTGTGCGTGAAAATGAAGAAAGAAATATTCGTGAGGAACTCATCTTTCTCAAGTATGGGTTTATTCAAAAGCAAGCTTTAATCTGTTTAAAACCGCTGTTTAACGTGTATATAGTGATGGACAGTGGAAGAAAAAAGATAATTGCGTACAGAAGAAAGACAACATATCGACTATTTATATATTCTGGTCAACAAGGGAGAAAACCAGAGTCTCAAACTTTCATTCACTGCTGTGCTGGTTCCTGCGAGAATGAGATGGGTGGGCGGGCGGGGTCGCATGTTGGGGCTGGGGTGGGCAATGGAAGTCAGGGCTCAGCGGTGTCGCACTCAGGCGGGCCGCTCTTGAAAAGGCGACGGCCATGGTCGTGATCGCCCGGCTGACGACGAACTCTTTCGCGGCGGTTTGACGAGCACGCTGTCGGGGAACGTGGCGATGACCATTTCGGGTGTTCAGCCGCGGTGACCGGCGACCGCAGGGCCTGGGCGGCTAATTAAAGCCGTTATTCTTTGTGTTGACCTCACATGGTACTCTCTTTGACAAATGGTGACATGTGTTGTTAACCGGATGATGGGTTTCATTGGTCGCACCAGCTTCGAGGTTCAGTACGGTCGGTTCAGCTGTCACTACGCTGATGGATGAACCACGGTGATCTATGTTTCAATATTTCCGAGGATGAAGCCACGGTGGATGATTCGACTTTCGCCTCGGTGCCAACGGTCGGCCGCTGCTGAATGAACGGCTCGCTTTTCTGGCGTTTCAACAAAGTTTGATCTGGCTCATTTATTCTTCCGATGTAAAAACACAGAGCGAATCGACCTCGGCCAATCATTGGCGACAACGAAACGGTCACCAAAACAAAACGAACAAAGCAGGTGTTTTTCATTAGATTTAAAAGGTCAACACTGACTGCGTGATAGCAGATATAGAGGGCTACAGGTCAGAGGATGACACCCTTGATTGATTACTGACCAGTTACATTCCTGTGTGGTTGAGAAAAGAGTAGTTGTGAGTGCGATCTGCTCAGTGCTCAGCCCTCTAAAAATTGTAATTTAACTCTCACACTGATCCCTGCATACTTTGGTGGAAACATTATTCTCACTAGTCAGAGCCAGCCAGGACCACAAGGTTGACCTCTCAGCTGCGGTGGGAAACCGTGAAAGGGTCATTAATCTAGTGGGTTGGGGCCTGTGTTTTTAACAATCTGCACAGAGAGACAACCTGAGCTTGTGGCGTTATTTTTCCAGGTCAGATCCAGAGAGGCATGTGAATGTGAGGCAGGGCTGTGTGATGCCAATAAAGTACAAATGATTAGCTGATCTTGGCTGGAAAAATAAAAACTGAGGAATAACAATATTTTCATTATAGAACTACAAGTATAAAAATTAACAGTCAGTATGTAAACCAAAACAGAGTAGCCATGTAGGGACAGTATATGCCCCGGACTTCTTATCAGAGCCTTAAGACCAAAACATGTCATATCAATTCTGCCTGAGTACCTCCCTGCACTAACATCTGTAATTCCTCTCTGTGTGCTCAGATGGTATAGTCAACGAGCTGCTTCCACAAGTCTAGTTCAGTAGAAAAGGAAGTGACAGCATGAAGGCAACAATGTGTAATGATAGTGACACAACAGATTAACACTCCACTACCGGTTCAGTCACAGTGTTTCACACAGGAAATATTAAAGCAATGACCTATGATATAATGGGATGCTTTACTAATCTCTGCCTCTGATTGATAAAACACAATTTAATTTGGTTCAATTTAGTAAACATAACAAAAAGCTGCCTTAATCTCCCCTTCAGATGCTTCATTAAGACACAGAAACACTGTAAAACTTTTCCAGGACTCAAACCAAAGTGAGGAATACTACAAAGGCAAAAGAAACACAACGCCTTATGAAGGTTAAGCTCAAGCTTAATAAGCCTAATTGCACTTGGTGTGGCTGACAAATGGATTGGATTTGTTGATCTAAACACCACTCAGAGGGATTTTGTTGGGAAATGATGCATTTACTGCAGCAGTGACAGTGGTTTGTTTGAAATAAACAGAAGAAAAACAACTTAGTTAGCAAGGACAGCTACTGTCACCATGGAAGAAAAGAGCTGCAACTAAAGAAACTTAACTTCTCATCAAGAATAAACATAAGGAAAGAGACGTCCCAGAGATTAACCCCAGTTATAACGATCACTGCTGTGGAAAAATGCAGTAATATAATAGTCATATAACATTCAATATAATATATAATATTGTATATATAGTAAATTTCTGTTCATCACTCCACTTCATTAGACATAGCTTTCTAGTGTTGCTTCCTGCCTCAGTCATCTTCTGCTTTACCTGCCCATTTGCAGTTTTTAGATGTGGTTCCTGGCTGTTCCTTCCCACCTGGTACCAGCTGTAATTCTGTCTGAACTCTGAGTGAACCCTCATTTTAACACATCATAAATGCCTCAAGAGTCAACATTTGAATCCAAGCCCGGTAAGAACTAGTAGTGACAGTGATAGTAACAGTAAAAGAATAGTGAATCTGTACAGAGGAGACATGTTTGAGGTGGGGCACAAAATAACCCTTAGCTCATTGTTTCAATCTGAGCTCTGCATTATGTGATCCCTGTGTCACCTGGAAGACATACTGTGACACATTTGTATAGATATACAGTATTTAAAAACACAAAATCTTAAAAGGCAGTAAAAAAAATTCAAATGGCAATGAAATTTAGAATTATATTTGTTTCTAGACCATTTTAAAACATGAAAATCTTTCGATTTTGTAAAGAGCCACAGTCCAGTGATAAAATGTGAGTAGAGTGTCATGTGGTTCTCAGAGACATTTACCTTGGTTGTCTGTACAGATTCATGTTGGTTAGCACAATGTCAGGTCAAAATGAAAAGCTCCCCTATACTGCAGAGTTGAGGATGTTTTGCCCATGAGGTTTCATTAGTAACCATGGTGAAACACAGAGGACGACGATGATGTTCACACACACACTATCTGTGCAGTTATACACGAACATGGATCAGAACACATCTGACTGCAGTATTTATTACCAAAAGGTTAGAAAATCAAGCTTGTGACCAGCTGAAATTTTGAGTGGGGTGGTGAAAGAGAAGAATTTTCCCATCCCTTATTATGAATGCTAAGGTGCCCTTTTTTAAGACACTACCTCCCATTCTCCAGCTCCTGCACCGGAAATGTGTGTGATCGTTATAGAGGTTATTCCTTAAAAAGAGAAGTTGTATTCACCTGATCCACCCTGGTTTAGCTTTATCAGGTCAAACAAGTTGTGATGTAAAGATCATGACGTGTGTACAGTTCTGCATTTTGATGGTACCTGTGCAGCCACATCGACATTTTTTCCTTCATTTTGTCAGTCCACATTAAAGCCTTTCATGTTAAGTAGTCAGCATAATGATCAGTTATGGTTTTCATCTTGAACCGAACATATGCTTTTTAAAATGCTTGTGATACTCCAAAATATTAATAGAATTTGTTTATTTTATAATTGTCTGCTAATGTGTCCTGAGCCTGGCTCTGTCCCGCTTCCAGCCAGCTGCAGCAGAAGGTTAACACCTCTTCCCTTTTCCTCTTCCTCCAATTCTATCATTCTCCCTCTGATGTTTGCCAATTGATTTATGTGATAAGGTGATGATCAACACACCCGTGATCGACACAGCTGGGTCTAAGTGACCAAAAAAAAGGGAAAAAAAGAAAAACAAAACCCACTTTTACTTGGATTGACAAGAGCTGTACAGCTGACAGCTGTTAGGGAACTATGACTGTGTGAAAACAGGCGCTGGTGGATCATTTGACCAGTGGAACATCTGATTCAAACGTTCGTCCGTCCCCAATTGTTCATCGTTTCAGTTGGGAGACTTTAATCTCCTCTGCGGAAATAATTGGGAGGCTGTGAGGGAGTTAATTGTGTTTTCCACTGATGAATCATCAGGAAGTGTTGGTGAACCCCACTGACCACACACATGCACACACAGATGCAACTCAACTGTACGCACATGCATAGTCTACACATTAACACATGCACTCTCGCATACCTGCACATTATTTCACAGACATGCACACAATACTGACCACACCCTCCACAGTTAAAACCAAATCACATCGACGTTCACACATTCACTTACACAGACCACACACATACTATACACAGTCAGACAGACCACATATGCACATGTATACACACCATACACTCTAATACAAGCAAAGATTGCTACAGTGTGTAACCCACTCTCTCTCTCTCCATATAATTCTCATTTTCAACCTCTCTCACTCTCTCTGCTGCTCTCTTTCGCTGCTGTTTCAAAAGATTAAGAGGCCAATTAGTAAAGCTCTCACGGCAGTTATTACCACGCTGGGAACTGGAGAGAGAAGAAATCCCCTTCTCTCCTTTTCCAAAAGAAGGATTTCTCCCTCATTGTCGCCGGGTTGAGAGCGAAGGATGTGGGGTGTATTTGGAGGGCTGCTGATGTGGTAATTTTGGCTCTGAAACAATGCTACGCTGTCTAAAGAGGGGTAATGGAGGGAAGTAATGGAGGTAGTGTTTGCCCTGTGTGTGTGTGTGTGTGTGTGTGTTCACATGTGATACACACACTCACAGTGAGGTGACATCATGGCATCACTCTGAAGGCCACACTAGCTTCCAGATGAAGGAGGAAGCATCGTATTAACTCCAAATCAGGATGCTGACACAGACGCTTTGTGTGATTGTAATGAACACCAGGAAAGACAGAGTGGAACCGAGAGTGAGGCTGTTCCTGTGTGAGTGTGCTTAAGTTACTGTGAAGGTAACACCCACCCTAAATACCTACAGTATTTACTTATATATAAAGTTCTCTGTATAATCAAAGACTTTGCATGACTAATCAAATCTATTTTATGTATCACGCAGAGAGGGACACAACAATTCTGTGAGTTGTTCTCTGTAAAGTGTCTGCTTTTATACTGTCATGTAAACAGATAGAGGGAACACTTCATCAGATCTAATGTGTTCATTTCCCATAGTCCACACCATTTATATCAAAGAAGGCAGGCTAAATAACAGAAACAACGCACTTTAACATACAATACAGTTCAACGGCACCAAAAACTGCAGCCTTTCAAAATGTCCACACAGTTGTATGGACACCACTCCACAACAATTTCAACAAAAACATTATAAACTTCATGAAGCTAGGATTTATTGCAAGACACTTGTATTAGGCTGCAATTGTTTTAGCTAGGTGTACCTAATATACTGGCAGTTGAACTTACAGAAAAATAAACTGGACTGAAAACATAACTCAGGGTTTAGGAGGGCCTAAGGTTTTTTTTTAATTTTTTAATTACAGTGGGATTGCTTGGTTGGAAACATAAGATAATAGAAAGCTCACCAGCAACATCTGTTGGCAAAAATGTGAATGCACTATAAAAAAAAAAAAAAACAGGTCTGAGATCAGCGTTCTTTACCCGGTGTGCATGGCATTCAACACCTGACACTTCCAACTATCACAAGCTAACATTGCCTAGCAACTTTAGCTAGCTATCCAAACAGTTAGTGACACAGATATTTCCTTTGTGACATTTAGGGATAATGTGAAGGAGGGAAGGTAAAAGCCACTTCACCACACTTCTCCACCGAGTCAGCAACGTAAGCTCACCCTCAGGTCAACAAAGCACAGTCGGCAAGCATCTCAGTACAGCCCAGCACCTTGTGACTTATTTACAACACGTTTTATGGTCATATCTTCAAATCTCTCTTTTTTTGTTTGTGACACTTTTCACAGAAACTACAGACCCCTACCTTACTGCCGCCATCAGTCTGTCGCTGGACTGTGCCAGGCCCTCATCAAAAAAAGACTCTTGGCTGCCAGGCTTAACAACTCCTCTGGGGAAAACCCTGTAACCCTCTTGATGATGGTAATTACATGCTGTGTAACAGGACTCCAGCACTGATAGACAGAGACATGTCTCATTTACTTCAATGAGTAGTAAAACACACGTAAGCTTGTTACACAAGGATGTGTATTCACAGTCAACATAACATCATTGATGCAAAGCTGCCACTAATGACTTTTTAATAAAGCATTAAGTTCACAGGTATTTCAAGTGAAACAAAATCTAAATCCAATGCCAAAGTTTACACTAGAATGCAGTCCCTGAGACGGTATTATTTTGAAGGCATTTTTGGCAAAGTGAACAAAACTCGAGCATGTGTGTATTTATGTGTTAATTATACAGTCTTGTTATTTTGTGCTTGCCAACTTGCCAGCAGGTGATGTCGGGAAGACAGAACTCCTCTCTTGTGTTGAGACATGAAGTAGCCTGGCTCCACTCTTCTTTTCATCAGCCCTCATTATCATCATCCATATCTCTGCGGAGAAGTCATTAAAAGTCCTGGATGAAATAGAGACAAGTGCTCAACAAGCCCCGAGCAGGCAGGGCTCAACATGAGCGAGTGGAGAACGAACCACAGAAGAAAACTTATAAAAGCTGATGAGGCTTTGCCCTGGTATTAAGAGGCACTACTTAATAGTTTTGTCTTATTAATCTGTCTGGTTGTGTTTGGCACAGCTGCTTGGAGAGTTGCCTCTAATAAAAGTTGATAGTACACGATTACTACACTTAACAAATAGTGTATTGAGTGTAAACAGAATAAGGCAGCCTTAATTAATTGTAAATGTTAATTAACTTGTAAAAGCAGATCTGAGATTAAAGTTTCCCTGATCAATATTTGTATTTTATTGATAGATCAAATGACATATGATGTAATGTGAAAGGGATCATTTGTTGTGACACATCCACAGAGAAGTACCACCCAGCTCTTCCAGCTCATTGCTTTTATGACCTGAAACTTCTCTGTTTTGATTACAATGTCATGTTCATATCAGTGCTGTTTCCAGCCAAAGCATGCAGCTGTTTTCATCAAAAAAGTTCTGAAGAGCCACTACGTGCTACCTGCTCAGCACCAAATGGTAAATGGACTTTTAGCAACAACCTGATGAACACAGTGGAGCATTTATATACAGAGTTGGTGGAGAGCAGAACAAAGCTAAAGCTTACATTTACCAGGTGGCCACAATCACGACTCCACATAAAGGTTAATGTTGCTCTGTGTCTGCTCAGTGCATAAATAAACCACTTTTTGCCAACAAGTTTGTCACATCACCTTTATAAAGTGATAATACGTCAATAGTGTTTAAAGATTGTTGTCCATGAATACAGGTTTAACAAAACCAAAATGTCTTCGTCTTTGAAATTTCATGCACATGTACATTATGTGTGGTAACGTTTTCAAAAGTTCACAGTACAGAATCACACAACAATATAAGTGTGTATGTATAAAGGTCTTTCTGGAAAGTCTTCTGAGAAATTATAATGACATTATCAAACTTCAGTTTATCTCAAGAAGTTATCATTTGGTCTCTTGATTAGATGGGTTCACCTTGAAATACTGATTAGACATGGACCTGATAAACTGTATAAACACATGCAGATGTGCTTTTTAATTTTTACGTTCTCTTTCAGTGTGCTCACTTATGTAAAATGGACAATCTACATCAGAGTTTTGATGATTAAAGAATTTTGGCTTCATTCACTTGTCTTTAATTATTTTTAATTCTATTTTTCTAACAAAGGTATACCTGTGGTGTAGATGTGCTGTCAGCACCGATGGCAAGTTGCACTGACAGATTTATTTAGGTCCGCATTGTACCCTGTGTGCAAAATGGAAAAGGGCTGTGTGTCGGCCTGCATGAGTGTGATGCCAGAGAACCTGACCTTGACACGGTTCTCAGTTATGTTCTAGTTATGTTCTAGTCTGTCAAAATGATGGACTGCCTTCAGATTTTTCAGTCATTGTTAAAAGAAATTCAGTCAGTGATGGAAAATGTTTGTTTATTGCGTTAATCCAGTGAATACATTTAATAAATGTAATTTATTTTCACTTATTTAGATTATTACCCAGAGAGCAGCCAACCAAAGAACCACTGAAAACTGTGTTGAGCTTAAACCCCTGTAAAATTAACCTTAACCCGGCTGAATACAATCTTCGTACATTATTGTGAGTTACACTGATAACTTCTCGACTTCTTAGTCACTTGATAGTGAATTGATTACCAGAAATGAACTGTCCAAATAAAGTGTGACATATGTATATTTGGAGTGTGATTCATGCAAAGCATTAACCTTGGTCAGTCTGGTCTTTTCATACTGGGAAGTAAGTCACAACTTGCTGTCTGGCAGTTGTCAAGCATGCTAATGGCTTTTATTGACAAACCACAGCTAAAACACTAGAGTCATGTCAAAACAGCAGCAGGCTAATAGTGACTAGCTGCTCATACATGATGATTCAGCATTTCAGCTGCTAAGCTGCATTAAGAACTGTGATACATTTTACTGAGCCTCATTGTTTGAGTGTCACTGATTTAATGCTAGTAAAATAAAAGTGATTGAAATGTTTGTCCTTTACACACACACATTTACTTAAATTGCATTGCCTTCATTACAATGAACCTGTACCATACAATACCATACAAAGTATGTATTTTAGTTTCTGTCTTCAACACAATATTTATACAGAAAAATAAAATGGCTCATGGACATTTAACAAAACACTTCATCCTCATATAGCCTGCCTCTCTTTCACTACACAGAGTACACACACACACCATGGCCTTGCCTTTCTTGCAGAGGCTTCCTGTTTCTTCACTATGTTATGGCTGGGCACTGAGCAGTTCTGTGCAGCTGCAGCACTATGGTTGACTGTTAACTATTAACCAACTCATAAATGCACACACATACATACACACACACACTGCACTTGTTCTGGGTATCAAGAATTTTCTCATATTATCACCTCGATCAACTGGGCTCCAGAAGAAAGATTTCTGGTCTTAAGACACATTTTCCATGAGTTGCATTGCATCCACTGATCAGAAAACAGGGGACACTGCTACTGAATACACAACTGGCAAGGCTGTTGAGGAAAGGTGACCATTGACTGTCTCTTGTGGGGACTGTGTGCTGTACTGATGGCGCCCTCTGAAGGATGTACTCAAACTGTTAAGGAGTAGAATGAGGTTCAGTGTTCCAACTGAGTGTTTTATGTGAAAAATTAAAAATTAAAAATGAGCAGAAGTTGTATGAACAGAAATGCCTTATTGATGAGAGAGGTCAGAAGACAAGAGTGGGGTTGGAGCTGACAGAAAAGGGTATGGTAACTCAGATAATCACTCCTTACAAGCAGAGAGGCATCTCAGAATGCACAACATGTTGAACCTTGAGGTGAATGGGCTTCAAAAGCTGAAGACCACATTGGGTTCTTCTCCTGTAGTTAAGTGCAGTGGGAACAGGCTCATCAAAACTGGACATCAAACTGGTTTTATGAACGTGACAGTGAGGTCAGTGTTCTTCAGTGGCCTCCCCAGCCACCAGATCTGAATCCAATAGAACGTGTTTAGGATGTGGTAGAACAGATCAGCAGCATCAATGTGCAGCTGACTGCACTGCAAAACTGCATAAATAAAGCAATGTAATCATGTCAACCTAGACCAGAATATCTTGTGTAAGAAATGTGGGGTGGCTTTGTCCTGTAAATGCACTGAAGTGTTTGGGTTTTTTCTGGTGTTACTTTCTGTTTTCTATTTCTATTTACTGTTTTTACTTTTACTTGAACACTGCTGCATGTTACATGAGAAGCCAACACATTACATAAAAACTGAAATCAACAAGAATAGTAATAATTTAGAAAAAAAAATATGTGAAAAGTGAGAAAAATGAGGATACCTTTACAGTAAATTAGTTTTTCATGCCAAATAACTACTGAACCACGCAGATTCTTAACTGGATGAGTCTTGTTACTAAGTGGGAAGGAAGTGAATTGCTGGTTTCAGGTCCGCATGCAGTTTATCTTCCTGTCACCTAAACAGACCATCAGTCCATTCTTTTATCAGCCTTTCATCTGTAAGAGGACTGCTGCTGATTTTCTCCATTCATTTACATTTCTTACATTTCTGGTGCTTTATAAGCTTTCATAAATACAGCGATAAAGTCATTTAAAAAATCATACAATCAACTTTCTGAACCAAAGCTGAAGACTACGACAGCCATGTTGTTGGCAGAAGCTGGACGTGTGTTTATGGGTTTAATCCTGTACATCTCAGGTATGAATGGTTGTTTATCCTTTCTTGAGTTGAAATCTAGAAAAATTGTTGAAAGTTTTTGACAGTTATTTTGACCACTTCAGATGTATTACAGTATGAGAGTATGACCATTATTTAACATTTTCATACCAATATAAATGACTCATAGGTATGAAGATGACTGTTTTCTGTTAAAGGGGTTCTGGGGAAACAGAGGAACATCTGTGCCTTAAAAGGTTCATCGGTGAATCTGCCCTGCTCAGTTGAACATCCCACTTCAAGAAACAAATGGTACACTGTACACTGGAATGGCTACAAACATGTACAGACTGAGATCTCTGCTGATGGACGTCATGTAATGTACAACGTGTCTGAAAAAAGTCAACCCACTCTAACAATCAATGATCTAAGAGAGAGTGATACAAAATAGTTAGAAGTTAGACCAATTAAGACAAGATATGACATCTACCAAACTACAGCATTAAAAACATTCTTTCACTAGATGTCTCTCTGTACTAAAAATGATAAAGAGGAAGGAAGTCAGCTACACTGACACTGGACCAACAGTCCAGGTGCCCTAACCGCCTTCCATCCGTGAGAAGACTGCTTTTCTATAATTTTGTCTGTTTATTTCACATTTCGTTGATTTATTAGCTTCTGGAATACAGGAGGACCATTAAAAAATTGGGAACAATCAATAATCTGATAGGAATTGAAGATCAGTGTCGGCAAGTTATGTTGGGTGGCAATGGATTTGGTGTTTATGGGTTTTATCCTGTACATCACAGGTAAGAATGGTTGGTTGTCCTCTTATATAGTAATATCAACTACAAACTGTAAAAATATGGTCAAATTATTTTCCTGGAATCATTGAAGTGAGATGGTGAAAACCAGGTATTAGCTTGAAATTATTGTGCGCTTCTTTCAGATGTAGGCTTTCAAGTGTAAGTAAGTCTGAGGAGTATTACCCATTACACTTCATATTTGAATATAAATGATTTAGTATAATGTAAAACTGTTTTCTTGTTAAAGGGGTTCTGGGGAAACAGAGGAACATCTGTGCCTTAAAAAGGTTCATTAGTGAATCTGTCCTGCCTGGTTGAACATCCTAATTTCAAGCAAATAAATGGCAAGCACTGTACAGGAAATGGATCTAAATATGTTCAGAATGAGATCTCTGCAGATGGACATCTGCAGATGTACAACGTGTTCACAAAAAAGTCAATCACCTCTAACAATCAACACCCAGAGAGTGATACAATACTGCAGAGAGAATATAGAGACCCAGAAGACTGCTGGCTTATGGCATCAAAACCCCATGTTGCAGGTACAGTTACTCTCTGTTATGTAATATTTTTAAGACTGACATCAGCAAGGAATTCTTTACTTTGTACCCCATCATGTCATCTGCAGGCAAGCAGGATTCCCACCACAGAGGAAATTTGCATGTCACTGATGTGTAGCAGTAACAGCTGTCCTCTGACTGAAACCCTGCAGCCCACATCTGGTATAAGAAATAGGGTGAGAGCTACTCTATAAGGACTGGTCTCCTGGGCAACCCACAGCTGGTCAGCAGTGAGGAAGCAGTCATATACTCCTGTGTGTGCTATCAGCACAAGGTGATCTCTGGGAGCCCTGAAGTCTCAGTGGGTGAGTGACAACATTGTGCCCCGCCAGTTTTGGAATTTCATTGATACTGAAGGAATCATTTATAAATTAAAATGCTTAACTAAATGAAAAAATGCGTGAAACCATGACTATAACCGACTGGTTGTCCGCTGGTTTGGGCTTTTTCGGTCTGATTCTGTCAGTACTCGACCTTGCTTCAGGTGGACCGCGCTAAAGGCAGAATGTGTCTCCTTATCAGTAGAAAATCAGAGGACACTTCCTGGCCCATCATATACATCCCAGGTCAGTTTTCCTCAACCACCATAAACACCAGCGCACGTCCTCTCCTTTTTGGTTACATTTTCAGAGAGATAATGCTTGTCATTTTTCTAACTGTCTAGAGCTCAAACTTCAATTTATTAAAAACTGTTTTACCTCCTCATTGGCACAATGAGGAAAGTCCTAATATAATTTTCTTTTCATTACAACTCTTGTTTAATGTTATTTCAGAGTTCATTTATTATTCATCATCATGTAGTAATCTTATGGAGTAACTATTTTCCAATAGAAGCGGCATACACCAAAGACTCATGGTAAAAGTTTGGTTGTAAAGTGTCCTGTAATACCAGCTGTCCTCTCATTGATTCAAGCAAATCAGAGTTGGTAATTGAACAAAGCTTTCAACATCCCTCTGAGAGAGTCCACTAAATTCCATTCTCTGATATAAATCATTCTAGCTGTAAAAAGGCCATAAGGAGTCTGTTCTGCTGAAGTCTGTGAGTAAGGAACTGTAACTTGGGAATGGGACATTTCTGTTTTTGTCTCCAATGTTAGAGAGGAAATTAAAAGGCTAACAATTTGAGTATTAATAAGGAGGTGGACAGCTAAACAGAAACACTTCAATATAATGCTTATGAAGTACTTTATTTTCATCTTTAGGGCTGTTTGTGATTTATATTGTTTGCATCTCTACTTTGCTGTTTAGGCTCTAGGTGTATCAAATGATAGATGCTATGTTGGGTTGTAAATTATGTCAAAAGGAGAATCTGTGCTCTGAGAGGCTCTTCCAGTGAACATTTCCCAAGTGAATACTCTTATCCCACAACGAGTGTGTCTAAATTTTGGTGAGCAAACAGAGAAGTGGTGAGGAGGAAGCTTGAAAGCTAATTGAAGCTGTCGGTCGGAGTATCATGATGCCAAGAACCACCACATCCTGACAATAAAGAAGCTGGAAGAAGAATGACTCAGCAGAATACACATTCAACGCAACACAAATGTAGTGATGGAAACAGTCTGATCTATTTGAGAATAAGTGATCGTCATAGGTGTTCCTTGAACATACATTTTCAAATATAAAATTTCAACAGCAGCATCTAGTAGACTTTACCTTGCTAATGTCTGAACATAACTAAAGGCTCAGAGTCTGTAGTCACACTCACTAAGA
This sequence comes from Lates japonicus, assembly GCA_033238685.1. Classification (NCBI taxonomy): domain Eukaryota; kingdom Metazoa; phylum Chordata; class Actinopteri; family Centropomidae; genus Lates; species Lates japonicus. The sequence continues at coordinate 1,522,674 of BRZM01000064.1, read as the reverse complement.
CTGCTGAATATTTAAGGTCTAACTGCCCACTGTGGAAACTGTGCTGTGAGGGTTTGTTATGAGAGTGTGTTTATAATTACTGTTTATTAACTCTTTCTTAGATCTGAAAGTGAAGTTTACCCCCAGTGGTGAGGGAGGGTCAGAGTCACACTGACCCCAGTACCAGCCGTCCTGACCACGATGACATAAACTACATTTGGCACCAAACAGGGCCGAGACTCCTCTGACCCTGCCATAGAGAACCAAAGCAAACACCTGGTTCTGACCCAGTCAGTAGTCAGCAGCCTGCAGGAAACTACTCCCCAGGCTGTTAAAACCCACTCAGCTCATCCAAAGACTCACAGCCAAAAACAAAATGGGAAATGGACACCAGCAGCAGCTGCAGGAGTCTGTGCTGTTCTCCTGGTCATCATACCTCTTGCTGTCTTCTTGTGGATTAGGTGAGCGACTCTCTGCTTTGTTTCAATGCAACAACATTCAATCTCCAGTCTGAAATTACTTATTCATTTATATACTCATTCATGTCTCTAACCAGAAAAAAGAGGACTTCCAGTCAGTCTTGTAGAACTGAAACCTCAGACAACATGGAACAGGTAAAGATTAGAATTTGAAAACTACTTCCCTCAGAATGATCTTTTCCTTCCAGTTGAAGTCATTTTATATTGCTCTGAATACAGCAAGAGAGGTAAAACCTTAAAGTGAAGTATAATGTAAGGTGGTTATTTGTCTTGTGTCCTCATCAGCTAAACCCTGGTCCTGTGTATGACGAGATCTCAGCTCAATCAACAGAGAGGGATGACCTTCACTACAGTACAGTCCACTTCTCTAAGAAACTCACAGATCCTCTTTACTCCACCGTCCAGCCACATCAGCCCAAAGAACAGGAGCTTGTCCATTATGCTGCGGTCAACTTTAGACATGACAGGAGCCCTGAGTGAGCATCTGTTGTCATTACAAAAGATTTAGACTCCACAGAAGGATTTTGAGAGAGATCAGCTGAGCTCCAGAGTACAGATCTCTGGTCCTTTAAAAACATTTCCAATGAACAGAAACACATCAGCAAACAGTGGAAAATATTACTGCACACACATCCTGCAAGGGTGCTGAGAAAATGTAACTGATTGCATCAGAATTAGTATTACTGTCTGAGAACATGTGCTGTGATGAGCAGTCAGGTGTCCCTTTAGCATGTTATATGTGAACAGATGGTGTTGTTTCAATTATCTGTATGTTTGTTAAAGCTTCAGATGTACAAGAGAGAGCAAATTATACTCTTCATTTCATTCATTTCCCTGTGACAGACAAACATTAATCCATGTGAAAAAGTGAGGGTGGTCACACAGAACAGTGTTTCCACTAGAATGAGTGTAATGGGATGTGATTGAAATTCAGTTTTGTAATGCAATTATTCAAGTTGAGCATTTCAAATTTCAATAAAAATTATTAAAATACATTTTCCAGCGACATATAATTCTGCCCATACAAAGCAACCACAGAGTTCAGTTTGAGGAGTTTTTCTTTGAATAGTAAACCAACTAGATAACACCTTCTAATGATTGCGTCACCTCTCAAAGCTCTCACTCAGATGATTACAGATAATGCTGATTAGATAATGCACTTTACTTTTGCATGTTGCATGAAGACCTGACACACTAAGTAGACATTTTTAAACATAACAACAATAACTGAGAAAAGACAGCATAAAGTAGTGATACTATGTAGTTAAAAAACATTTTCTTGATGAAAATATGACATTGTATAAATACTACAGAGCCTGATGTCCTAAGTCTTGTGGTTTCCTTTTACTAAGAATAACGTTACTTAATTTGGAAGGAAAGGAAGTTATAGTTTAAGAGCTGCATGCAAGCTGCCAACTGCACTCACACTGACAGACAGCCTTCTCCAGTCTTTGGGTTGTAAGTGAACTTGTTATGGAATTTAATCACTGGGTTACATTTTTTATTCTTTTTGATGAGTTTGTAAGAAAGCAGTGTTTTTTATAAGGCTGATACAAATACTGTTATATAATCAACCTTCTGACTAGAAACTGAAGGACCACAACAGCCATGTTGTTGGCAGAAAAAGGATGTGTGCTTATGGGTTTCATCCTATACATCTCAGGTATGACTTATTGTTTATTCTTTCTTATAAAACAATAATTATCTGTAAATTATTTTACATTTGTTTTACTTGAAGTGATTTACATTTTAAGATACTGTAAAAAAGTTTCAGTTTAGCTCTAAAGATTATGACCTGCTACAATTTGCTCTTACAATGATATAAACCTGTCCTGATGTTTGCTTCTGTTTTTAAGGGGTTAATGGAAAAGTAAACATCATCTGTGCCTTAAAAGGTTCATCAGTGAATCTGTCCTGCTCAGTTGAACATCCCAATTCAAGCAACAAATGGTACACTGTACACTGGAATGGATCCAAATATGTCCAGAATGAGCTTCCTGCTGATGGACGTCATGTAATGTACAATGTGTCTGAAAAAAGTCAACTCACTCTAACAATCAATGATCTAAGAGACAGTGATACAGATAATTACTGCTGCAATACAGACGACACAACACACTGCAGGCTAAGTGGCATCATGCTCCATGTTGCAGGTACAATTTATGCTTATAATGTATTATTTTAAAAAGGGCATCACTACATTAATTCTTATTTTTTGTGCTATCATGTCAGACCTGCAGGTAAAGGTGATTCCCACCACAGAGGAACAGACAGTATCACTGATGTGTAGCACCAGCTGTCCTCTGACTGAAAACCCTGCAGCCTACATCTGGTACAAGAACCGACGGTTTCTCTATCAGGACTGGTCTCCCTGGTACCAACAGCTGGTCAGCAGTGAGAAAGCAGTCACATACTCCTGTGCTATCAAAGGCTACGAGGATCTCAGAGCCCCTGAAGTCTCAGTGGGTGAGTTACAATATTTAGCTCCTCACTTAGCTCCTAACGATAAACAATTATTTGAATCCACTATTGTTACAGCAGAAAAAATAGAAAAAGGCAAGATGTAAAAGTATTATGCTTTACATTGTGTGGTTTAACACTTTCAAAGGAATGACTGACACTATGTTCACCATGTAAAATACTTTTGTATTGTTTATATTGTTCATATTTTTTATAATTTTTACATAGTGTTATATACTATCTTGTTTTGGATTTTGTCTTGTTTACATCTTGCCTTTTTCTATTTTTGCTGCTGCAATAATGTAAGTTTCGCTGCTGTGAGACTAATAAAGGATTATCTTATTTCTTTCTGTTAAGATTCTGTCACATCCACCTGCTTTACTGTGACCTATGCTAAAGGGAGAATGTGTTCTAATAACCACACATCAGTGGATAAGTCCTGCTCCATCACATATCCTAGAGGTTAAGTTTCCACAAACATTTACAACATTTACAAACATTTACACTGCTTTGTTTTTTATACGTAAATATTAATTTATTTAACACGACACAAATTAAAAGTGTACTTATTATCTTTCAACAGAAGTAAACATTGAAAAGACTGACACATCAGTGTTAACACTGACCTGTACCACCAGCTGTCCTCTGACTGATAATCAAACTGCCTATAGGTGGTACCAGGATGGACAACTGTACAGACACAATAAGGGACAACAGCTGTCAGTTTACAAAACTTTTCACAGCTTCTCCTGTGCTGTAAAAGGTCTTGAGGATCTGCTGTCACCTGAAGTCTGTGAGTATGACTGATTAACGGACTGTACAGTCTGTTTAAACTTATGGAATCATTGTTGTCATAAATCTAAACACATATAAGACAAGAAGAAATATGATGATCTGAATGATGACACAGCATAAATCAAGTGGATAATGAAAAACTGTACAGTTTAATGCAGCAGCCCTGAAGTTCTACTAAGAACTATCAATTCATTCAATTATTATTTAACCAAAAAATCAACAAGCCAAAATTTTATAATTTTATAATTTTGGCTATCAAATCACTAATGAAACTGTGTTGAAGACTTGTAGAGTGTGAGCATGTTATATCAGTCATCAGTCAGGGAAAAACATAGCAAAACTCATAATAAAACTATTCATTAAACTACTGGACAAATCTGGTTGAGTAAAACGTTCTACAACAGTCTGCACAGAAAATACCACTTTTACTATTAAGTGTTTTGTTTTTTTTTTGCCATTTTTCTTTGACTTGAAATTCACATTGATGCATGTGAGGAGCAGTTCATGACTTTCATTACTCACTGCATATGCTCACAGTTGGGAAATGTAAATAATACATACAAAAAAAGTCTTGATCTGGTTGTTTGTTTTCGATTTTTCGATTTCAAAGAAACATCTGAATGAAGGCATTTAAAGATATGAAGACTGATTGTGGCAATTCAATGACCAGTCATTCATAGGTCAAAAGCACTTAGTTTAATGTAAATTCTATCAAAGAATAATGATATTTGACTCAGCATTTATTCTGAAAACTAATGTTAGTGTTTTCTATATTTCAGGTGTTTTGGATAACAGCTGTTGGAGAGTGAATTATGTCAGCAGGAGAATTTGTGCTCTGCAAGGCTCTTCAGTGAACATCTCAAGTGAATACTCCTATCCTGACCACCTGCAGCCCCCGTTTAAATTTTGGTATAAAATAAGGAGAAGTGACAAGGAAGCTGGTGAAAAAAACATGTCTGAGACTGTGGGTCGTGTGGAGTACCATGACAACAAAAATAATCATCACATCCTGAGAATCAAAAACCTGAGGAAGAATGACTCTGCTGAATACATATTCAGACTCCAGAGAGCTGATGGACGGAAACAGTCTGATAATCCTGGAGTGACTTTGATTGTCACAGGTAATTTGGTAGAATATAATACATACATATAATATTATATGTGTATCTGTGTGTGTGAGTTGTTCTAATATTAACTATTAACTTTCTTTAACATTTACTGACCTCATCTCACCATCTTTCAGGTCTGAGAGTGAAGTTTACTCCTCCTACAGTGGTGACAGAGGGTCAGAGAGTCACACTGACCTGCATCACCAGCTGTCCTCTTTCTGTTAACACAACCTACAATTGGTACCTAAACAGTCGACCTCTGACCCTGCTAAAGAGTCAAACCAAACACCTGATTCTGGATCCAGTCAGCAGTCAGCATGCAGGAAAATACTCCTGTGCTGTTAAAACCCACAACATCAGCTCATCTGGAAGGACTCTCACAGTCCAAAGTATCAGAGGGGAACACAAATTTGCAACAGCTGCAGGAGTCTGTGCCGTTCTCCTGGTCATCATACCTCTAGTTGTCTTCTTTTGGATGAGGTGAGCAACACTGTTGTAGATCAGTGACATTTAATTTTGTATCTGAAACACCTTATTCATGTACATTTATATATATTCATTTATTTCACTAACCAGAAGAAAGAGGACTTCAAGACAGTCTCCTACAACTGAAGCAACAGAGAACACTGAGCAGGTAAAAAACAGAAACCAAGATCGTGCATTCAAGTCACAGTAACAGGTCCAGACTTAAAATTCTTGAAAGCAAATGGGAAAAAAAAATTATTGGTCATTTGTATTCATTTTTTTTAGAAACAATTTTGGCCTCTTCTCTGATAACAGAAATTTTGAATTACATTGTGCCATTAGTTTTTCTACTGCAGTGCACATTAGAAAGCTATTAGTTTTCCAACACACTAAAAATATTGGGTATGCATCAGTTATGTCATTCACCATTGATATGATGAAGACTACTCTGAGCTGCAATAAAATTAGGTGGTCTACACATATTTCTTTTAAGATCTATTAATAAACATATTTTGGGCAGAATCATTATTTGTTTTAAGGATGTGAGGTATCAAAGAGTTACTCCCGCCAATGACCACCTATACTGTATTTTAGCAACACTGAGACCAACACTAGTTTAGAATTACTGAATTATTGTCCCACAATAGTAAAAATATTATTTGTTCTGTTTCCTCATTAGCTAAACCTTGATCCTGTGTATGAAAACATCTCAGCTCAACAAACACAGCAGGATGACCTTCACTATAGCAGAGTCCACTTCACTAAGACCAGGACAGATCCTCTGTACTCCACCATCCGACCACATCAGCCTAAAAAAGAGGACCATACTGCTTATGCTGTGGTCAACTTTAGATCCAACATGACTAGGTGAGCATCTCTTACCATTACAACTGTTTCTGGATCCTCTAAGTGACCTCATTCATTTGTAACATAAGTTCTAATAATGATTCACCTTGAAGGATCAAGCCTCACAATCAACTCACTACACAGTTTGAAAAATATCTGTCAGAAAAGGAGACCAGAGGGTTTCTGAAGAAGCAGTGACAAGGAACACTGCATGTGCTATAAGGCGTACAACAAATATGTTAAGAGCTGCCTCAGTGACAAACACAAAACAACAAAAAACAAAAACTTTAAGAAACCAAAACTGCAGCAACAGTTGCAATATTAAGATCAATTTTGTTGTGTTTTCGTCTGTGGTCTTCTTCAGGGTCACACATTTCGGTAAGATAAGTATGAAGAAAGGAATCCCCACTGTAGTTCTACATGTGACCAAGAGTTTTGGACTCATCCACAGAGTGGACCCTCTATCTACTAAACTGTGTATGGTCCACATTATGACACATTTACTTGCTTCGTGTGTACTTGTAAATGAAATCATCTCAGAAGGGAACCACAATGATTATCCTGTGCTCCACAACCCCCAGTGGATTTTATTCTGGTGTTGCTGACAGACATGACGGACAGATTTAACTAAGATCAACAGTGTTAGCAGAAAATTCTGGTTGACTGTTATCGACACCTGTGTCAGATTTAAGTAAACCAGCAGCTACGGTACGCAGCACTGCTCAAAACTCTTTGAGGACAGATTCCATGACTAACAAGTGAACAGGCCACACATTACGCCCTTCACTGACCCTGTCACCACCAAATCATGAAGATTTAAACTTTTATTAGTGGCAGATGAAGCAGCATCTCAAGGGATGTCTGAACAGACTGAGTCTGCCTGATCTACTGTACTGGTAACTTGTGATAACTGTGTCTTTGCTTCAGATTCTGGTGTGCTTTAAGTTATGCTACTTTCTGGTATATTTGCAGCGAGAAGTGTAAAACGTTTTTGTAAAACTGACTCTCTAAAACATGTTCTATCATGCTTCTATCGTGTATTAAAGGATCATAGACACATTTGCAGCTTGTGCTTCACATTTCTTTCACATCTCTCAGCTCTCACAGTAGCAACTGAAAATATGAAGCACTTCAACATTGCTACATGCTGCATGAAGATCCAGAACAGTATGTCAAATCTGAAAACAGTAACAATTGCAATAAAATGCAAAGTGAGCAAAACAGTGACACCATTAAGTCAAAGCTTTCCATGTCAAAGGATGATGACAATAACTACTCCACTACAAACATTCTTTAATAAAGCTCTCTCTTTAAAAAACAAAACAAAGATAACAATGAGGAAGGATGTGAATTCTTGGTGTCAGATCTGTACACAATTCATCTTCCAGCTGCCCTCAAAACAGCAAGATTGTTGGTTCATTTACATTCTTATGTTTTAGAAATGTTCACCAGAATTTTAATAGTGATTAAATTACACAATCATCTTTGATTAGAAGGTGAAGACTACAACAAGATGTCGTTAGTATGAACCTGTCCAGACAATCTGAGAGAGAGAGTGATACAACGCTTTATTGCTGCAACTAGAATACACACAGGACTGCTGGCAAAGTGCAACTTCCAAGTTGCAGGTACAGTGGCTGTCATTTCTTTTTACATCAAGCATTACATGAGTATATGAATACCTGGTCAGTAGTGAGGGAGCAGCCACATACTCCTCTGCTATCAAAGGCTATGAAGAATTATCTCAGCTCAACCGACAATGCAGGAAGACCTTCACTATAGCAGAGCCCACTTCTCCAAGAACCACACAGATACGCTCTACTGCACCATCCAGCCACATCAGCTCCATGGACAAGAGCACACCCCATATGCTGTTGTCCACTTTAGATGCAACACAACCCCTGAGTAAACATCTCTGGCTGTCACAGCTGATTCAGGCTCTATTTGAGGGACATAAAAATGATATCACTTATTAAAGAGTGGGCTATATGTTATCTCAGACCGGACTGGTGCTTTTTTGATAAAATTTAAGTTATGAGTTATCTGAACCCATAATCATTGAATACACCACTCACCTGATTTTCATGACACTTACTTAACAGGCTACCTACTATTCTGAATGTATTTAAAGTCTGAGAACCTTATAATGAAACTGAAATCAAACTTCTCAACTGAGAAAAAATGTCTTTTTTCTTTTTTGTTTTTCTTTTTACAGTTTGCAATATGATTAACCACAAGTCTACTTATGTATTCTTTTATTCACTTTCAGGCATAATGGCCAGGTACTAGAACTCTGAATTTTGTACAACATAGAAAACAAAAACTTAAATAAATGCAACAACCCATCCGTCTGTTGTGACATACAGAACTTGAATACGGATGTGTTCCTTACCTCTGCTTTGTACTTACATTTAAGCACTTTGGTTGATGAGCGTGTCTACAGCAGCTTACTGGGAACCAGCAGGCAGCCATCCAGCTGTCTTAGACATCTCAGGAGCACACTTGAGGGGGCTGACGCAAACCCTCTACCTGTTAAAAGAAGTGAAACCACACCCCCTTAGTTTCTGTGATTAACCCAGTCTGTTAAACCACTGTTCCATTACTCAGTGAGCAGACTTTAAAAATAGAGGTGGACTCCTCAATATGCAGCAATAACCCTCAAACAAATACTATTTTAGTTTGGCAAACGTTGTTGGCAAACGTTACCGTTTGTTTACCGTTCGTTACCGAGGCTGGTTTACCTTGGGTAACAGGTCTTAACAGAAACAACTGAACACAAAGCTAACGCGCGGCTAAAAAAAAATACTCACCCAACATAAAATGACTTGCTGACTTGACGCCCTTTTCCAGTGTCATCAGCCTTGACCATATTTGCTAATCACCGTCTCTTACAGTCACTTAAAGTGAACTTGTTTAAGTTTTTGTATTTCTTATAAATTTGCTAGCTAGAGGTAGCTATGCTGGGTAACCAAACCAACGGCTTTAAAAAGCCAAATATTTTGATGCTAAGCAAAGTTAATGGTTGGTTTGAGAGGTCATGCTAGCAATCTTGTAGGCTAATGCTAATGCTCGGTAACGACACTTAGGTTACTTCTTTCTCAAAAATTAAAATAAAGAACGTGGGTTACTATTTTATGTTAACTGTTAACATTTACTTTAGTCTCAGGTCTTTCGTTACAGAAAGCTAATGTGTGGCTTAAAAAAAGACTCACCCAACATGAAATGACTTGCTCACATCCGTTTCCAGTGGCTGTTCGCTGGCAAGAGGTAGCTATGCTAGGTAACTGAATCAACGACTTTTAAAGGTTAAATCCTTTGTTGCTAAGCAACCAGAGCAGTTAATGGTTTGTGAAGTCATGCTAGCAACCTCGTTAGCTAAAACTTTAAGCTAACCAGTTATTTCTCGCATTTGTATTAAAGACCTCGTTTCTATTTAATGTTATACGTATTGGGTATCAGCTCTTAACGAACGAAGAAAGCAAACAAATCGTTAATTAAAAAGAAAAATTACTCACCCAACATGAAATGATTGTTGATTCCTTTGTTGCCCGTAACTAATGCTAAAGGCTAACTATTAAATGAGTGTCGCTTTTTCCAACCTTTGTTTTGTTTTTAACCGTTACATAATTTTCGTTGCAAACAATAACAGCAGAGTGACTAGTTTCAGAAGCAAGCTTGAGATTGTTACTAGTAATGTAATGGGTCTGTACTGCTTTTGACCCTTGCTAGATTTTGAAGACATGGTATGTGCAATGTGGTAATTTTTAAACCAGTAAATTACAAGTTCATTCATTAAATAAATGTATGTGGTGTGCTTTTATACAAACACAGCATGAATGTTGATTACTTGTTGTTTAACATTAGTCTGTCTCTGTATCTGATTCAGCATCAGGACCTGTCAATCAAGGAAAGTAAGCCAAACCACAGTGGTGTATTAAGTTTTGCTGGTGAGGTGAACTAGACTCTAGATTGTGCCTTTAAATAAAGTCAACTCAGTTAATATCTTACACTTTTTTCAAAAAGCCACAGTAATAAATTAATAAAACTCAGGGGGTGGTCTGACACCAGCTGAGCTAAAGTCAAACCACACATTTTAAGCAAGTGCATGTCTGCAGCAACAAAGGAACAAATCAGCCATGGATAAATCTTAAGTAATTGTTCATACCTTTTATTACCATACCAGTGTACACATCAGTAATTAATCCAAATACAAAAAACAGGAAATAATTTGTAGCCTCCAGTTTATGTTGTGCAAGTAGCAGGGAGTCTTCTGCTTCTTTGTCTTTCAAGTATGTTCATACTTCAAGTCTGGTTTCCAGTCCCATTGTAACAGAAAAAGTTAAAGACTCATTTACAGACAATTGTCTGGGAGTATATAACACTGTACAGTGTGCAAGCAGGTTATCACTGGATGTGAGGTTAAATACTGTGTCAGTATAAATAACTTACAAAGGTATGAAAATGCATTGTGGAGATAAGTAAGGAAACATGATTTAAATCATGACCATCATCAAACTGCTACAGTATAATGCAGATTTTGCAGTGGTACTGCAGGGTCCCTTTGATCATACAACCTTGTCAAAAATGTCTGTATATTAAAATGTCTACTTGTTACCAAACATTATGGAGAGGGGAAAAACCACAGTTAGCTGACAGTTCAACAGTCAGGGTGAGTGCTACTTGATACCATTTGCTCCTATATTTACCCTGTATTCATATGCCCAAGAAGGTACATTCTGTCCTTCACTGGTTTATATACAAACAGTAAACTTGATAAACCATGATAGTGATAAGGTCAGTGATAAGGTCACATGATGCTACATAACTTGCCTTTCAATAGGCAACATCAAGTCAGTAATTTTCCTGTTAGTCATCAGTTTGTCATGTTTCACACACTTGCTACTGTGCAGTGACATTTCAGTATATATATGAAAGTCACTGGTCACATCATGTCATTTCAAGGAGTTTGTCTTAAAAAGAGAGCACACCAACACGAACATTACAGTCTTGTATCAGACAAACGGCTTGCTAATCTTTGTGCCTCGTCCAACCACTCTTGCATTTGACTTCACTCACGGGACTCAACTTTGCTCTGATATATGCCACCTCTTCTGCTAGCACAGGTCCATCTTCATGGCCTCCCCGTGTGACTTTCTGGTGCGTTCAGTTATCCATTAGCATTTTTGCCAGGGACTGGAGGATCTCTCTTTTCTCATAAAGGTACATCTGGGTTTCCCACAGCATGTCCACCAAGACTGCGTCACTCACCTCATCCAGCATCACCTCCTGTGACAGCTGGGGGCTCAATCTGCACAAAAGACAATAAACAAAGTGATTTGTAAAGAGTTTTAAAGTTAACAGACAATACTTGGTAACTACAAATGAGACAAACACTAAAGATAAAAGATACAACATTAAATTAATGAAAGCCTGCAGAACTGTTTGAGTAAACAGAGTTATGGATAGCTCTATATGCAATTTATTAATTTCCATGTAAGTGGTTTAGACAATTAGTTAAATTGAGCTTAATCTCACAGAGAATGAAACAACCAGTATAGGTTAAGAGTCTATGATGTGATAAAACTGCAGTCATGTCTTGTTTAAGCCAGACACATAGCAGAAAACTTGATTTCCAATTCACAGATTTTGTTTTTTTGAATTAGTGTGTTAACATGCTTCCAGAGGACTGATACACTCACATTTGACCTATCCTCTGTGCTCCCAAACTCATCTGGCACACTCTGACATCTATGAAACATGTTTGATTTTATATGCCACTATAACCTTAATGTTTCCTCTTTGCCAACAGGATTTGTGTCAGTTAATACAACCCGTTGCAACACATTTCTTACTCTCATGCTTTCTTAAGAATAATGCATGAGAGTATAAGAGACAGAAAGAAGCAGAGCAAAGAGGAGATGGAGTGATAAGGATGCTTATTCAGCAAACTGGATGATGGGGGCTGATTCAGATAAGACAGAGAGCAGAAGTAGCAGTAAATAAGAACGGAAATGTGGCAGGTTTATCGTCAGCAGACCTGTGATAGATGGTGTCGATCATTTCACACCAGGCTCTGGCCCTGTCCACTGCACAGCCATCAGAGTCTGTACACTGTTCAGTCAGAGACACATTTTTATAATAAGAGAGATGTCCAAAAGTTGAAGAAAATTTCAAGGCTACAAAAAATGAAAAAGACAACTCTGACTGGGTGAATAGATAAAAAAAAATATTGTTGAAGCAGTAGAAATTGGTGTTTAAGAGCCCATCAGTCACTGATTTAACCACAAACTAAAGTTGCAGATTGAAGCAGGTTCTGTTGCTGTACTCACACAGTCCACCAGCATCTTGCCCAGCTCCTTTGCTCCTACAAAGCTCTTGGCCAGCTCCAGAGGATTGGAGGGCCGGAACACATCCACAGAGCTCACCACCACCTGAGGGGGTTTACCTGGAGACACGCAGGGGTGCGTATATGATAAAAGTGTATAAACAGTGGGACTGCTGACAGACATTCCAGCATGCATCTATATTTGTTAAAACTTTGCTAAAACTATAAAATATTAATAACGAAGCTCTGTTTTTCCAATCAAATCATATAGATATGTTTACATATTGATTATGTGCATATACATAATGAAAACTAATATTAGAGGAGAGAACAAACTGATTGTGGGTACACAACATATTCAGATTCACAAGCTGATCTTGAGTTTTTAAATTTAGTAAAGTTCAAAAGAAGCATAAAATATTGATGAGACACAAGTGGCTTACCTGTACCAAGGGAGACCACTATACCCAACTTTTTGATTTCCCCCCCATGGCCCTTAGAGGCAGAAGGTTAAGAAGAGTTAAAACAGGAGGGGACGGATAAATAAATAAGCTAGTAAATACAAATCTATATGGGTTAGAACTAAAAAGAGAATGCAGCTGTCAGTTTGCCTACCTCTGCTTTAAAGGCTTTGTTGTACTGATGGATTTCTGACATGGCGTCTAGTGTCGGGTTATTGGCCAGCAGCCCTCCATCCAGAAAGCGGCCCATTGGTCGGAAGTAGGTGGGAGCAGCACCGCTGGAACGGGCAGCTCGCCACACAAGTTGTTCTGATGTAAGACAGGAATATAAAATCTAAGACTTGGAGTTTGGATACAGGCTTTTAGATTCAAAATAAAAGATGGTTAACACTCACAAAATACATGCTTGTGACAGCTTGTTTTCATCAAAACAAAATTAAATTCTTTGTGAAGGTGTTCCTTTCAAATGCTTTAGTCTCTCACTCACATCCACACACCTTCATCTGTCACCTTCCTATGCTTTCTGCGTGGGTCCTCTGTGTATCCTACTATCAACACATCCTCATCCTCCCATCCTGTAACAACAACATGGCTGGCACTCATACAACACAGCACACTTGTTCATGGATTCACAAACTCAGATGTAGGTTTTGCCTTCACCCAGAGATTTCCTTTTCAGTTTTCATTTCCTGAATGGACTTCGACCTATTTAATGTCACCAAGTGTGGGATTTGAAGACTGCTTGTTTTGACACCATCCAGTGGTAGAATCAATCAACTACACCATACCCGTAGTACAACATGTGAGGATTAGCGCAGTAGGCCAACAAGCACAGCTGGCAATTTCTGAATTACCTTGAGGGATGGTGAGGGGCTTGAATGTGGCAGTGGTTGCATATGGGGGCTCTCTGTGGACGGAGGGTGGATTATAGTTCCTGAAGATGTGCAACTCGCCTGGATGTCTGTCTGCCAGAACGCTGGTCACCATCACCCTGTACAGAAACAAATAAGAGGGAAAACAAAAGAGAATTTGTTAAAGATTGGAGAGGTAAAATGCAGTCTTCTGCATCTGACTATGAACATAAATAAAGAGGCTGGACTTTTTCTTTGAAACCTTTGCACCAAATGACGCATGAAGTGTTTCATTTTCAGAATCTGGCTTTTATTTCAAATTTTTCTTTGGTGGTTTTGCAGAACTTTTAAACATTTCTAAGCCTCATTTTTCCTGAGCACTGAGTCAAAGGCGCTGTACTTAATAAAGTCATTTTCGTCAAACTGACCAATCACAGCAAAGAAGCAGCATATTTAAAACTGGTTGATGTAATTTTTCCCAACAGCAGAAACAAAGGAAAAACACAAATTAGAGAAAGAAAGAAATATAGCCTACTCTGTGGGAACTCTGAACACGGCTGAACACCGAATCTTCCAGGAAAGTTTTTATGAGTATTGGTTTTATATTTGAATATTTTCTTGTGGTAGTGCTGGCTTACACTGTCAACTAGTTAACACTGGAGTATTTTACCACTTGCTGGTGAGTATGTCTGAGGACAGCATTTTTTTCTGCATTTTCATTCCTAGCGCCTCTTACACTTTTCTGCCTATTGCCTAGTGGACAGATTTTGACGAGAACAGTGACCTGGGGTATCGGACGTCCGTCATCTTGGTGTTCTCTCCAAACTCTTTTTTCAGGAAGTCCTCCAGCGGTGCTGATTCATAGGGTCGTGACCCCTTGAACACCTGTTCCTTCATCCTAAAGTATAAGCAGCGCAGGTACTCCATGGACTTCCCTACATATAAAAGAACCATCATTATTATTTTCATTCTACGTTCTAAAAACATGTGAAGTATAAAAGGAAACACACAAACCGTGAATTATAGCAAGGGCCAGGATGCCCCCAGTGCTCGTGCCAGCCACCCAGTCAAAGAGCTCTCTGGTGGGTCGACCAGCCTCTTTCTCCAGAGCGATTAACATCTGGATCAACACAAGACCCTTAATACCTCCACCATCCAGACACAGCAGTCTGTCCATCCTGCAGGAGAGGAGATAAACTAATTCTGACCACTCTGCCTTCAGCAAACAGAAAAACTGACATTATTATATTCCCTTTCTTTAACACCCCCACCCCCACAAATTACATTTGTACAGTCCCTTACTCACTTCTTTTTGTCCATTCTGGAGCCATCCACTTCAGATGTGCCTTTGCTCATTGCACCAATTGCAGCCCCCACATACATGATGTCCTCAAACCCTGTCAGCCAATCACAACAGCTATTGATATGATACCAGCACTCAGGGTCAGTATTGATTGGACGATGATGGAAAATAAAAAGGGGTCACAACTACAAGCTACATTAGGCTTTAACAGAATTGTCTGTTATTTAATTTCATGTAGTCATGTAGTCAGACATTCGTTTTATTCATTTGAGTTATAAGAAATAAGTCAGCTATACTTATATTATTATTAATCTATCATTTTACTATCATCAGAACTACTCTCTTTCACATTATGTTGCTCAAGAAACTGCTTAAGAAGAGTACAATTCTGATATATCAAAATAATATCACACCTCATAGCTCAGCTTTTTGGGTCATTAATATGGCTCATAATTTAAATCAGACAAAGAATTATGGAAAATATAAAAGAGCTTCCCAGTAGATACGGTTCCTTCATGATTCAAAGGGAGCCATTTAAATTGAAGAAAGTCTAAAACAGAGAACAGTGAAGGGGAGTTAAAGGTAAGGGATGGTGGTGTTACCTATGCTTTGAGACTTGGCCTTGTAGGAGATGGGGGGAGGACTGCCGGGGGAAGGAGGGAGGCAACGCTGGACTCCTACACTACACAGCATGTCCAGCAGTATCTTTCTATTAGGACCTTTCATGTTAACACAAACACACACATGCTGGCAAGTCAATATGTTAGATATGCACACACCACAAAAGGCAGAGAAAGAAGAGAGAGACAGATGGCAGTCAGAGGGAGAGAGAGAGAAGAGAGAGACTGAGAATGAACATGAGCAAGCTGTTAGCAATCATCATGCATTTTTCAGAATCAATAAGTGACAGCAAATTCAATTTACCACCATTTTTTCCTCAGAGAATCAAGATGGTTTCATATACAGTCATCTCTGTGCAAACAACAAATATGCTTGTGCAATAATCTTGCATTAATAGAAAGACAAAGTCAGCAGTAACAATGTTCTTTTTCTCACTGCATTACAGACTATACATTTAACTTGTCAACAGAAACATGTTTGCACCTTTCCAATATTAAGCTTGTGATAAATTCTACATTTGTGACTGTGAAATTAATAATTTTGTCATAATTGACACTGTGTTCGAGAGGTGTTCAACTCAGTTATCTAACTAACTTATCTATTCATAAGCGGTATAGCTAGAGCCAATCCCACCTCGTCATTGGGCAAGAGGCAGGGTATACCCTGGAAAAATCGCCAGTCTCTCGCAGGGCCAATGAATTTAGAAAAACAACCATTCACAATCATATTCCCTCCTACGGCCAATTTAGAATCACCAATTAACCTGACCTGCATGTCTTTGAACTGTGTAAGGGAGCCAGAGTACCCACAGGAGACCCACGTAGGCACAGGGAGAACATTCAAACTCTGCACTGAAAGGCAGGTTCAAACCCAGGACCATCTTTCTGTGAAGCAACAGTTCTAGCCACTACGCTATCGTGTTGCCCCTATAATGTAAATATTATACTGACAATCATGTGAGTCCAAAGATTTTTACTGTAATATGTAAGGTAAATTAGTCAAGGGAGCTGTAAAACAGGATTATGGGTTAATTAAAATGTGTTATTTTGTACATTTTCAAACTCACTCATTACATACCCAACCATTTTCATGCAGAGGCTTTACCATCTACAGCACAACATATGATTTTAAATAAGACTGCATGACATCAAACTGGACTGTGCAGGCTTGTTAGATGACGCACAAGAAACTCCTAAGTTCCTTATTTCCATATTTTAACCTCTGTACACCCTCCTTGTCACAGGACCTCTCATCTCTTCTCATCACAGTGTAAACACTCTTTCCCGTCCCTCCTGCTTCACTTACCTTTGCTGGTCCGTGCAGCTATCAGTCCAGGAGTTTCTCCCAAGTCGTTGTGGATCTCCACATCAGCACCAAACACAATCAGAGCTTTGATCAGCTCTATGTGGTCCATCTAATAAGCACAGTGTACAAAAATTACACAATATACCATGTAATCAAATATAAAAAAAAAAACATATGTATTTCCACAGCAGGATGACAACGATGACAATGACAGAAAAATCTGCCTTCCAATATTATCAATCTTTGACATTCAATACATACAAAAAGTGTTGTAATTACATTTTTGGTGTATCCATTTCAATTGTGAAGAAGTTGCATCAATGCATAGTTGCAACAGGATAAAATATTTTCCAGCTGAGTAAAAGCTGAGTTGTGCAACTTTCTTTCTATTCAAGAAATATTAGTAAGAATTCATATTAAATGAGAAGGAGAGATGGTATTTGGAAGCGTGAGTATGCTGGCTATTACAGAGGACCAGATCTGTAAAGGTCATCCTTACACTGTAATGTGTGATGCAACCTGATTTCCAAAGTAATCTTACTGTGTTTTCCCACTGTTACTAATACTATGTTGCAACCACTTTGCGAAATCATTCCCTGACTTTTTGATTATCAGGCAGAAGTTACTGTTTTCAACTGACTGTACACACCTTCATAGCAAGGTGAAGCGCTGTGTTCCCATCCTGGCCCTTCAGGTTGGCATTCGCTCCGTGGGTGAGCAACACCATGGCCGCCTCAAAGCGACCCCTCTTGGTCAAAATATGGAGGGCACTCTCTCCGGTCTTACTGAGGTAATTCACTGTGCAGCCATGCTCCAGCAGAATACGACACATCTGCCGCAGAGAGACCAAGATTCAGGAAGTCAGCAAACAATTTAAATGTAGTCTTTATAAACTCCCCTTGACATGGTTTTAATTCCAAACACCAAAACACTAGTTTGAGAGACCAGAGCACCTGGGGGAGCAGCACCAATTACAGGCAACCACCACTGGCAGGGAGCTGTGCCATACATTTGTGCAGGATTAAAGGTTTCTCTGTGTTGCTCAATCTCCAACTGTTTGCTCACACAGGTGATCAACATCCATTAACATTTTATCAAAGCTTCAACATGGTCACTTCTCTGGATTTATACCACTTGAATGCAAATATGTAATTAAAACAGCTCATTAGGGATTTCTAACCACAAAACCCAAGTAATTTGTTTTACCTCAGCAGTTTTGGCCCAGTGGAGAGGTGTCCCTCCGTACAAAGAGTCCTCAGCCTGGAGCTGTCCTGGATCTGCTTTGAGGATCTCCTCCACACAGCTGACAGGCAAACACAAATTGAAAGAGGACTGTTCACTACATATCAACTAAAGTACACAATTAATTAGCTCTAAAACATACTGCACAGAATCCCCTCTGTTTTTATTTTGTACACTGACAATTCTAAAACTTCAGTGTCTTCAGCCTTTCATTCCTTAAAAGTACTCTCCTTACTCTGTAGAAAATCACATTTTTATCAACCTCTACAGCTTCCCCACCAAACACTGCGACCCAATATTGCTTACATGGGTATGAGGGGTACTCTTATACATCATTCTAAGTATTATATACTGCCCTTATCCCAAAGTCAACAAATATAGGTCCTGTAGGCATACTGCAAAAACTCATTAGAGTACAGGCCTTTATGTACAACTAGAGGTCTATGTATACTTGAGGCAGTGCAGCAGTGTAACCGAGGAAACTGAGACTTCAACACCATATGCTCTCTAGTGTCACTGAGGAAAGTAAAGACACCCTTCCTGAGAGACTATATGTTGTAAATCATCATCCTCACCCTTTCCCCTACTCACCCCTTCTCGCTGTACTTCATGGCACTGTGAATGGGGTAGCCAGTGCCACCAATGACATCACACTTGGCCCCTCCATCCAACAGAGCTTTGACAGCCTCTACGCGTCCCAGGCGGCAGGCCACGTGGAGTGGTGTATCCCCGCTGTTGTTCAGCTCATTCACCCCCGAGCACAGCCGCGAGCACAGGACCTGGATGAGGAGAGGAAGGACAACAACATGGTGGAAGGAGGGAAAATGATGTAAATATGCAGTTTAGAGGACGTGATTGGTTAATACGTTTTAGATTTTGACCTGAAACAATAACAAGCATCAAATAGCTGAATTTAAAAAAAAAAATAAAACAATAAGACATGGTGGTAAAATTATTCCAAAATGTGTTGGTTGAATTTTGTCAAAAGCAACACAGCTACAGGATGACCTTTACACATGAAGCTGAGACTTCACTTGCGCTCACCTGGATGATGGCAGGAGAATCCTGCTTGGCGGCGCAGTGCATGGGCGTCTCTCCATTGCGGTCTTTGATGTCAGTGCGAGCCTGGCTTTCCTCCAACAGCTCCTTCACACACACAGCGTCACCGCGCTCACATGCCAGATGCAGCGGCGTCTGACCTGAGGCATCCCGAGCGTTGATCTGACTGGAGACATGGTTGATGACAGGTTGACTTCAGAGCAGCATGGATTACTGACCTTCAGCTTTGTTTTAAAGTTCTTGCAGCTGTGCACACTGTAAGATCAATCGGGTTGTTTTGCACATTTTAGCCACTAAACTAATTTTTTTTAGTATAAACAGGTGTTAAAACTATTTCCTTCCTGCCAAGCAGCTATCAGTTTCCAATCATATCAGTACTGAATGAAATCCAGCTTGAAAGCCTTTTGTTTTTTTTGGCAGATTCATGTTATCATGATGTGGTAATGAAGGTCAAGCAGGGACCATTTTGAAAAATTCTTCCATGTTTGTGCATTTAAGTGATTCCAACATCCCAGTTCAGACACTTGGCAGCAAAACTGCAAGCTTTTTAATGCAAGATAAGATCAAAGTTTGCCTTCAATTTCCCATTCATGATGTTCAGGTTTCCTCATACTCTTTCAGATTAAATTTCCCAGCAGAACTACTTGTACATACAACAGAGGCTTTTTGGAAAATCTTGATGATAAATATCATCCACTGAGATGGCTTAACTGTCTGAAGTAGCTTTCAAATGCTTACAGGACACAACTATTGCATGAAAATAAACAAAATCAATCAAGAGACATGATTAGTAAAAATGGGAGGAGAAATGTCAAATAATTTGTAGCTATTGGGCTAAAACTTTCGAAATCACCATACGGGTTTAAAAGTCCGGTTAACATGAAGCAATTATAAATAGTTGATAGTATCTGTTTACCTTTAGCTGGTACACTTATACATACTGTCTCATGATAACTACTTCAGTAGAAAAAGCTTATGCATTACAGGC
Source organism: Lates japonicus (assembly GCA_033238685.1). Taxonomy (NCBI): domain Eukaryota; kingdom Metazoa; phylum Chordata; class Actinopteri; family Centropomidae; genus Lates; species Lates japonicus. The sequence goes on along the minus strand of BRZM01000064.1, from coordinate 1,502,386 downwards.
TAATCCTCTCTTCATTCCTCTGTTTATTGATGCACTTATCCATGGTCAGACCTGCCCTGAGCCAGAGCCACAGCTGAAACAATTCATTATTATAATTCACTGGCTGTCCTTTCTCATATGTGTATGTTGTATATGTTGCTTCTCTCTGTTTTGTAACTATTTATACACTGAATATTTTGGGACTTTTAGTACAAGAGATACAAAGACATCATTTTCGATTGTGGAAAAAGATGAGCCATTTTCTCTGTTTTCTGACATTTCATAGATTAAAAAAATAACTGGAAGACCAATTGACACTGAAAATGATTATTAGTTGCAACCACCAAAACCAAACACATTGTGTCTTACCTCTGGACATAGTTATGTTTGAGACACTCTCTCAGGCCTGTCTCCACGGCGACGTGGGCAGAGCTCCAATCTGGATGGTTGCGGATGCAGTCCACAATTGGCTGGGTGGTCTCAGCCTTAAGAGGAAGTGTCTCATAGAAGGGGCGGAGCTTGAGGGCATACTGCGGAAACCAGTTCATGGCATCCTCCTCTGACGCCACCTGAAACAGCCTGGTTCAGGCAACACAGGCCACCACCATCCCCCCAAAAATTAGATATTTTGTTGATTTCTGAAGTGAAAAAAGTTAATTCAACTTCCTGCTACAAATGTTAATGCACCGTTACTTTTTATTTGTCAAAGTTAAAACAATAAAACTAAAAAAATTAAAGTAATTGTGGTGTGTGGAAAGGTTTTCTCATAGCTAAATCTCAGGATTTATAATGTTCAGGGTCAGGGGACTGTGAGGACTGGTCCAAAAGCTTATCCAGTTGAAGTAGTTCATGATGGATTTAGAAGTGTGCTTTGGATCATTGTCCTGTTGTAGACGCCAGCCTCTAATGCATGACATCTGTATCCAGAATTTGCTGATATTAAGTGGAATCAACACTTACCCCTATCTGAGCACGATTTCCTATACCACTGGCTACAACACAGCCACAAAGCAGATTATCAATATATTAATAGAATATATAGCATGCTGTAAGTTCTGTAAACCTTTCCCTTTATAACCTCTAATGTCAAGTTGGCATGGATCCTAATGTTTTCATTAGAGGCAAGCCACACCCTAGTACTATGGTGGATTTAACATTTGGTTCCAGTTCTGGTAAACCATAGCTTCATTACATAAGCCTGCTTCTCAGATCTATAGCTGAATGACTGACAACACTGATTCATTCAATCTAAAGCTTTAGTTTAGTTAAGTGGTCTAAACAAAGTCACTGAGATGCCATAGACTGAAAGTGGGAACCAAATCTGTAATTTCAGCTAATATCTGAACTTTAACACCTAGTTCAGTGGTTGGATTACGCAACAAATGACACATATGACACCACTCTCCAACTGTGTGACGTGATCAATACTGACCTCACGACCACAGTCGGCGTCTCAGGACACATAAGCACACAGTCCCATGACTGGCACTGGCTGTTTTTGTACAGGACCATGCGTCCCTCCTCTTTCAGCAAGATTTTGCCTCCTCCACCGTAGTCGGACAGCGGCACATCACGGACACGGTAGGGGTTGACAAAGAGGGTCGACACAGAGGACACTGTGTCCAACAGCCGGCCAAGGAACTGCATCGTCACCTGAGGGAAAACAGAGAGCTTGCAGGGGGGACTGACCTAATCAACAGCACAGTCTCTATGAACTCCAACTGATAGAAGAAAACAGGTTTTGGCAGCACATACAGAAATGTTAAGCTTTGCCCTCTTTGGCAGCTCTGCTTGCTCTGCCACAGCCTGTAGGATTGTTGTCAACACTAATGAATGATTTATTTTATCCCCAGGACAGGATGTAACCACTCAAGATATAATAGCAACAGGTATAATATCCATGATATTACATATTATGGCTGCTGACAGTCTCTAGTTTGTGGTTAGATAAGTGGAGTAACGAACTGCACCATCAGAAACAATTTCCTGTGAGCTTAAGCTAATTATACCACCCTTATTACCAACTGGGCTAACACATAAGTTGATAACTCATGTTAGCTGCCAGCTCTCCACTTCCTGTGCACTCCAAGACCTTTTAGTATCTATGAAAACCGACTGTGAATGAGGCTGGTCTTTATTTTAATGATGAACAAATGGCTCCATTCATGCTGCTCACGAGTTTCTACTTGTCCGGAATCAATTTGACATGATACCAGCGCTAAAAGGCAGCACGGAGTCAGCGAAACATCTCCGTAGTTTAAGTATTAAAATTAAAACATACACTATTCTGAGTATCTACACTAAGGTTTGCTAGCTGTCAGGTGCTGCTAATCGCATTAAGTAGCATAAACGCAGCCTGCTAGTGTCTCTCCATGCTTACCTGCTAGCTGTCCTCTGTGCTGGCTTGACTTCTGACAGCGACATCAACAACCGCGAGCTGCAACCATACTTGCTAGAGATCATGATTGACATGAGCTCCTCCAATCAGAGCTCAAGGGCTATTAACTGCTGGGTAAGGGGGGAGGGGCATGTTACGTAGAGGATGCTGGGGTTTTCTTTATATTGGAAAGTCCCACCAGAAAAGAGGAGACCTTTCTAGTCATACGCACTTTATGTCATGTTTTTAAAAAAAAATGGTTTTTATTATTTGATCCTCATTTTACAAATGTGTATGCATTTATCTATACATTTTATCAGGGCCTTTGCAATATTTTATATCTTTTTAATTTTGTTGTATGTAAATTGTTGTGTCTTTCGTGTACCACTGTACTGTTTTGTCAGTATGTATCATATTTAATTGATTGCAGATGTGTGTATCACTATTGCAAAAGTAAAATTTTCTTGCTTGGACAACAAAAATACATCTTAAATAAGGTGAAATGTATCTGATCCCAGGGGTGTAACCGTGAGGGGAATAGTGAAACATAATTATGGTGTAAAATAAAATTAATAAAATTGACATACATTTAACTGAATAAATAAAAAGGAATAAAAGCCGCAGGTTTGCTCCTTATCATTTGGGTCTGCATAATTTCATCACCAATAGGTCTATGTGATGTGCCCTTACATAAAGTCATGCCCTCAGTGTTTTTAAAACCATGGCTACGGCCATTGGTAATTAAAACTTTCTTTTGATGCTTGAAGTTGGAGATGTTTTATCCTTAGTTTTAACGTAAACTCGGTAAGTTTCCCTGCGTCCAGGGAGGAGTTATCATGGCGCCGCCTGTCATCACACAGGGATGATGAGAGCTCAAAGCAGCGCGCGGTTCTTTGCATCCTCGTGCGTGTCTTCGTCGTTGCCAGGACAACCAGAGGGGCTGACCCCGGCCACGTGACAGACAGCAGGCTGGCCGCGCCGCCGCCGCCGCCGCTGCTGCTGCTGCCGCCGTTGCTGTAGTGGAGTGTGTGTGTGTGTGAGTGTGTGAGAGAGAGTGTGTGTCTGCCGCCTCACACACAGTTTGGCTGTGGTCGGCCCGAGCAGATAGCAGAGCTTGTCGTCTGGAGAGAGGCAAACACAGACAGGTAGCTTAGTTCGGGCATGAAAGATGGAGCTCTCGGCGGTGGGGGATCGTGTTTTCGCCGCGGAAGCCATACTGAAACGCCGCGTTCGTAAGGTGAGCCATACCGCCGCCGTCCCGCGTCTTTTGACTGCCTGCAGATGTTGGCCGCGGTCAGCACGGCACGGCGCGGCACTGCTCCAGTCCATAGGCTCGGGGCTGTCTTCTTGCGCCTATGCAATGCTATGGAGGCCTTGTGGCTGGCGGATGCCTTTACTTTGCCAGTCACAAGTAGCTAGAAGCTAACTAGCAAGGCTACCAGCCAGGGCTCGTATATCCAGGCTTTAGCAGGGCAATAAAAACAGCGACACAAAGAAGGGGCTAGCTGCAAAAGAACAAGGCAGCCCAGCCGATGGGATGTGGGCTGTGCTTTGAAATGGAGGGGCCTGACTTCTCTGCCAGCTAATGGTAGCTAAAGCTATACGGTCACAATCTTCATTTTACAGCCTGTAGAAGAGGTGCATGTTTGACCCACGTTCAAGACTGTTGCTTTCTTCTGCAGGTTGTGAAAGATGGTTCCCAAAACACTAGTCCCTGCACCCATTGAAGCGAAAGGAGTGTATCAACCACAGCTGATGGAGGTCTTTTGGTCTCAATGTTTAGCAGTCCTTTATGGCTTGTATACAGGGAAAGACCCTGTTAATGATGGCAGGATACCATCTTAAGTGACTGGTGTTAACCAACAGGCCCACCAGGCCTCCAGTTACCTCTGAATTTCCTGCTAGAACTTAACAGTTGCACCCTTTCTTGGTGAGATGCATATAATCCACAGGTTTACATAGGTTTAAGATGAGCTCCTCATGCATGCTGTTAAGAGAGACTCATCTTTTTTGGAAATACCTATATGTAATGTTTGAGCCATGGAGCTCAGGTTACTTCTGTTGGAAAAGAAAGGTTTGTCTTGTATGACTTTGTTGAGAATATATGGGTTTATAGAACCATCAGAAGCATACAGAAGTTTGTTGTTATGTGTAAAGGACACAACTGAAACCCAGCAACTCCCAAATGCACATAAATGTAAGACTAAGGTCTGAGCAACTAAAAGGAGGCTGATGCAAATTAATTCCAGATTTAAGGGATTTTTAAAAATCTTTCTCTCTCCGAGTTGTCACATATGAGCTGTTTTTGCTAATCCACCATCTGTCATTTTCTTGCAGGGAAGAATTGAATACCTGGTAAAATGGAAAGGATGGGCAATGAAGTAAGTGCTACTCTTACTGACGATTTTATTTCATAACTCTCAGTCTCTCTACAGTGAGGCATTTATCTGTGTTGGTAGGCTTGGTCCACATATTAAGCCGAAAATGTTGATTAAGTCTGGTTTGGTGCAAAATTCCTTTGTGGTAAAATGTCTCCTTTGTTGTGTGTTTTCTTCACATTGCTCCATTCTCGTTCAGACACAGCACTTGGGAGCCAGAGGAGAACATTCTGGATCACAGGCTGATCCTGGGCTTTGAGCAAAAGTGAGTCAAGCCGGTACATGATGGGCGCACACACACACCATGTGTAAAATATATGTCTTGTTGTGCTCATTGTTTTGTGTACTTATAGTCTGTCAGTGTCTGCTATGCTTTAATTTTGATTCCTCAAATATCATGAATCTGAGTTTTGCTCATTTCAGTTCTTGGTCGTCTTTTAGTACATCTCCGAACTTTTCAGTTAACTCCTCTGTGTTTCACTGTAAGTGCTTGTGCTTGCTCTGTTAGTGTCTTTACATTCCTCCTCCTCTCCCCTCTGATTGTAAAAAGTCCCTCTGAGCTGAAGTCCTTTATACCTGCTGCCAAGCCACTTGTGCTGATGTGCTGAGAGTAGATGTTTACAGTAAACTAAAAAAAAGACAAAGCTAAAATGACACATCAAGTGGAAACTAAAATGGACACGTGAAGACCGAGAAACCGGTTGTCTCCAAACATGGCTTCAAAGGCTCTCTGTGCCTTGCTGCTCTACTTTCACACACCCACATCTTTCATCTTCTCGTTTGATTTGTCTCATATTTGCTCATGTTGTCTTGTTCTTTTTTAGCCTGTGTTTGTCATCTGTATTGTGCATTAGTAAACTGTCATTTCTTTTTTTTCCTTTTTTTTTGTAGGGAGCGGGAGAGGGAATTGCATGGGCCGAAGAAGCGGGGACCAAAACCCAAAAACTTTGTCATGAAGGTAGTTTTCAATGTTTTATATCTGCATGAATATGAGCCTTGGATTCTCATTTTATCATCAGAAAATTACAGTGGAATTTAAGCTTTTAAGAATCTATTTAACCTAACTCCTCTAAGGTAGCAGCACCTTACAGGAGAGTGGAAAGTTCTGTTTGTGGTTTCTGTTACTATTAAAGTAAGAATAAGGTCAACCCACTTGAAGCAGCTTTTCTTGCTTGTTTGAAGTTTATTTTAATTCTTGTACTCACAACATTCATCACTGTCAACACTGCTGTTTCTTGTCTTTAGAATACAACATGAATAGAAGTCAGCACTGTAGGGATGCATTTGTGCTGTGCTACTTTGTTTGTCACACTGCCATTTTCATTTTTGCAGATCAACTTGGAGCAGGCGCAGCGCAGTCGGGTAGTTGTTAAGGCCAGCGACCTTTGGCCATTGAAAAGTGCTCTCTGAAGTTTAAAAGAGTTTAAAAGAGTATCTGATATGATATGGCATATTTTTATAATCAGTTCCAATTTGAGCTGTAGTTTGAGCTGCACTGGCACTTTAGGATCATTTAAAGTAGCATCACAACTAGAGCAGTATTTGAGGGTTCTGATACATTGGTTTTTATTTTTTTAGTTACAAATATTCAGTTAGTGGCTGGACTTTCTGGTTAGGTGTCAGGTCCATGTAGGCTTTGATTTTCAGATCAGAGGACCAAATTAAAACCAAGACTAGGTCAAACCTGTTTAAACCTAGAGACCATGATGTGTTTTCTCCTACAAATCACAAAAAACATGTTTGTTAGAAACAAAGTGGGTATTGCGCAATCCAGTTTTCAGACTAGCTGTTACCTTTTCTACAGAAGTGAAGCTCACTCCCTGGCAACAATGGTTTCTTAACTGTATTGTTTCTTCCAGGCACGTGCTCAGAAAAGTAGGACCAGCAGCCAAGCCTCCAGCACCCGCCGGAGTACATCGCGTTCCTCTGTGTCTACTTCCAGCCGAGCAGCTCCCTCCTCTTCTGCCTCACCTCATCATTTGCCATCTTCGTCCTCCTCTTCCTCAACTGTGGCACCCTCCCCTAAACTCAACTCCCTCGCAGCCACCCACAAGCTGAAGAAGGACATCCACCGTTGCCACCGGATGTCCAGGCGTCCTCTGCCTCGCGCAGACCCCATGGCACCTACTTTCTCCAACCCTGGTGGCTTCCCTTCCCGCATGCATGTCTCCCCCTTCTCCGAGACCGTCCGCATCCTTAACCGTAGAGTCAAACCCCGGGAGGTGAAGAGAGGTCGAATCATTCTCAATCTGAAGGTCATTGACAAGCCAGGTAGGGGTGGCACAGCTGCAGGGAGTAGGAATGTTACAACAGGACGCCAAAACATCCCTTCTCGCAATCGCATCATTGGGAAAAAGGGAGAGGCCCCCTATAGACCTTTTCAGCCTCCTCAGAAGATGCTGGGGTTCCCAATGTACGGGAAGCCATTTGGGCTGCAGTTTGGAGGCCCTGTGCCTTTCCACTCCCACCCGGGGTCATGCTCCAGCACAGGAGCCAGGGACAGCCGCACCAACTGCTCTCAGTACCAGTCACCTCCTTCTCCTTCCAGCTCCAGCGGCTCTGAAGGAAAATCTCCCACCGCCTCGGCTGCACAGGGCCAGCCCACTACTGGAACCTCACCTTCCAGCAAGGGTCCCAAGCCCAGTAAACTTCACACAGAGACCCAGAAGGGCCAGAGCGCCAAGCATTCTGCTCCTGCCCCGTCCTCAGATGCAAACCCGGTGGTGCCAGCGTCTTCCTTCCTCCCTTCTTCTCCTTCTTCTTCCTTGGACGAGGAGGAGGAGGAGAGTGCCCTGGACCGTTCGGCACCCTCAGAGGGAGGCAGGAAAAATCCCCGCCAACGCAGGAGTAAACGCCAGCTGCCGACCAGTGTCCCCTCTGTTGCCCAAGGGGACCAGAGCTCTGCTCCCATCGAACCCCAAAGGGTGCCTGCGGAGGGAGACCCTGACTGGCACCCGCAAATGGCACCAAGCTGCAAGGATGTGGTGGTCACTGATGTCACCACCAACCTCGTCACTGTCACCATAAAAGAGTTCCCCTCCCCTGCCTCCTGCCCTGCCTCCCCCTCCGGTAGCCCCGAAAATGCCTCTTCCCCTCCCCCTGCCGCCACCTCTGATGACCCCTCCCCAGCCAAGCCATAGGAGATCAGATGTTATGAAGTCGATTGCCATCGATGATAGAAAAATATCATGCCAGTGTTGCCACTTCAGCCCCCTCCTACCTTGTCCTCAAAGGTGTGTCCATATTTGTGTAATGATTGATGAAATGTAATGTAACTTTACACCGCCCAGCCATTGAATAGTAAAAAAAAGAGCATATTTTTTTTTAAAGGAAAATGTATAAATTCGAAAAGGGGCAGCTAATATGCCCTTGTTGTCACTTAAATTGCCATATTTTGTCCACTTGCACAGCACTGACTCTTTGAAACAGACTTGGATAGAGATTGTATTTATTTTCTTTCACTTGCACCAGACATGCTGAGTTTGGCTTGTTGTGGTGTAAGATAAATGGAAACCCTTGTCCATGTGGAGTGTTGGGTGAGCTGTTATCAAGCACACTTGGAGCATGTGAAAGAAACAAATACTATTTATATACATGCTCTGCTGCAAAGTCTGTTATAGGCAGCCTTAAGGTGTTACGCCAGTTTCCTGCCCCCTAGTCTCATTGGAAGTCCAGCTTGTTAATGATAAATGAGGTGATGTGTTTTTGCACTTAACACAGTTGGACTCTCATATATTGCATCAATACAGCGAGGTAAATGCAATGCACTTGACTGCATCGAAAAATGACCTATTTTATGTAGTTCATAAATTTTTCAAGGCCTTTTCCTCTTGCTCTCTTGAACGCACATGCATATACATACAGTATGAGTAAGTATTTATATGCACGCACAACCTTAAAAGCTGCAAAAGAATATACAAAAACAATAGTTTTTAAGTTATTGCTGTCCTTGCCGTCTTTCCCTGCTTGCCTTGTTTTCTCACAAACCCACCACCTTCTTCAACTCTGTAACGTCCACCAAGACTCTAAACTGGCCTGCAGTTAGTTATGAAATTTTCTCTTTATGCCAGATTTGCGCCATGTAACTTCTCAACTTGTCAAGGTCTAGAAGGTCCATGAGCTGAACACAGTTCAGGCGGAAGCCACCAACCAAATGCAGCTAAGAATAGTAGATTGTTGAACCTGTGAGCTACCTGGTAGGTGTTTGAAGTCTGTGGAACATGTACCTGGGTAGTTTTGGCTTGTGAAAATCAGTAGCGACTGTCAAGTTTGTCTGTTTACCTTCCAAATTGGCAGGTAGAGCAAATAGCTTTCCACCATGCGTGGTTCCTTTGGATGTTTCTGGTCAGTCTTTTAGCTTAACAGTGCTTTATTTGTATGTTCTCAAGTGCTAGTTTCATTATAAATGGTTAATGTAGCATGGTTCACAGTGTCCTGCGACTTAAAGGGCTGGAGAAACTGAACCAGGCCAAGACTTTGCCAATAATTTGAGGACAAAGGTTGTTGTCCTTTTTTCTGTCAACTTACCCAATATCTGTCTGTTAGACTAGGTGCTTGAAATAGGTGACTGTGCCAGTTGTTTTTTGATATATCATAAACACAGAAATGCATTTGAGATTTTTGTATTGGTGAAACAAAGTTAAAATTTTGGGGAACATTTTGATAAATGTGCTATCTGTCTAAAAGCTTCTGTGAATGGTGACAACAAAGGACCTAACACCACTGGTATTGAATAATGTTCTGCTCTTTTCTCTATTTACACTCAAGTACTTTCCAAGTCAAAAGTATCCAAGGTTCCAGTGTCTCTGGTGTTGTTTATGTTGCGTAGTTGGTGTTTGATGGTTGCTGAGGTTCCTCTCTGCTCTTGGTTTGGTTGATGATGTTGTTCAAACTCTAGCCACTGCCGAAATGCTTTCTAGATATGCTGTAATGGAAAACCATGTCAGTTAAACTCTTGAGCATTTTGTTGTGTTACAGCCACAAATGTCTGCATGGAGGGTAAGGGTAACAAAACCGTCCTTGAACCAGACAACTTTGTTCTGGGTTCCTGTTTTTGGTAGCATCTTTTCTGCTGAAGTCTCTGAGCAGAGACTTTACACCCTGATCTTTGACCTGGTTATTTCCTCACTTGTGGTTACAGAGTGCTCTGTGGCACATGCAGTGAAATGATGAGGAATTAAGCCAAAGGATGCACTGACGTACCAGACTGAACACAGAACAACATCCTCTTTCACTGCTGGTTTCTCAGTTGGGAAATGGCCATTATCATTTTGTCTGTGGGTGATAAATTTATCTACTATGTACTTCTCCAGCTACTTTACCAGTTTACAGTTGATCAAATGCTTCATTTCACTTTCCTAGTGGACCAAGTGTTTTGTTTCCTGCCTTGCTGCGCTTACTTTTTTAAGGCAAAAACCTATGACTTAGGACCTGATGTTTTGTTTTCTGACTGGAGAGGAAACAAAGTTGGTACAACTGTTTTCTCCAAATACAGAAAGCGTGTCAGGCAGCCTGGTTAGGAAAAAAGTTTGATCACCGAAGTTTTGATCCATCGCCCACATGTCCTTTACCGTGACCCTCTCCTGAGCTCGTTCTCCGCAGGTTTTTTCCAGCTAAAATGCCTGAAATCTTGAAAGTGATCAAAGATTTGGACTATGTTTTTGACCTTCATGAGTATCTAAAGTACTTCAAAAGGAGCTTAGCCCTTTATACGCAGACTCCAAACCCTCCTCTGGTGCTGCCTGCTCTGTCTAGACCTTCCCAGACCTTGGCTCTTACTCTGGTGTACCTGTGTGTTACAATATTTAATAAATCTTCCGCATGTGTTGCCTTATAGCTGCTCCATTCAACCCCAGCTACACTCCAGGTGACGTTTACCTCGTCTAACTCAGCTCCTGTCACTCAGAGCATGATAGAAAAACCACTTCCTTGAGCCGTGACTTTAGCATGGTAACCTTAAGGATTACATTATCACAAACTAGTAACTTTTAACGGTTTCTGTTGTCTTCTTTTTCCAAAAGCTTTGTGCGGTATTCTCCGTGTCTCTGTTAAACACTGACGAGGAAGATGTCGCCTCCTCTCCTGTCATGTACTGGATGGCTGTAGTTGTTGTCAATACTGTCTCAATACTCTCATAGGTTACACATGGAAGGATTTATTCCAAAATGACATATCCATTACATGAAGAAAAAGTGACACTATTATGAAATGGTCAATAGCTCAAATTTAAATTAAGATACTCTTAAGAAGGACAGTACTTAACTTAAATCCTGATTTGACAAAGTGGGAACAGACTGAATCCTCTTTATTTTCCAGAAATATGATGACCTAAAGGATTATTTTCTTCTCCAAATGGATATATCGTGACTTGGAATAGATTATTTCATCTACTATATCTTAAATATCTTTAAGTGGTGGATAGAAGTGACTTGCAGTTGGTAGATGTGTAAGGTATTAGGCTGCTAGGCGACGTTTCCAACTGTTGATAGCAATGTTTTTCTTCTTTTTCTTTCTCATATGGGGTAGCACAACTCAACTTAGTGGCCTATCTTTCAACCAAATAGGGCTCTTGATTTTATTATTTCATTTTTTTAAAGCTTTTTTTTTCCCTTTTGAATTGTTTTACATTTATATGTGATGTAATTTTAAGTGCTAGATTTATTTGGCACTAATTGGAAAAAAGGAAGGATCCTTGTTTAAATGTATTGATTAAGATGCTTAATGAATTGAAAGTTGTGCTTTTTAAGCTGTTTTTTTTTCCTTTGTACTGTACTTTTAATAGTTTGTTTTTTTAAAATATGCATAATAATGTTAATGTGATGCTGTTAATTTGAATGCCATTTTTTAATAGTCCAATATGGGTTTGATCAGAAGGCAAACTCTGACTGATTTTAATGTGTCAAGACTGCAGTTTTGTCTGGTTTTATGCTAATATGAATTATGTACATTGTATTGATGGTTATGACAAGGACGTGGAGGATAATGATGACATTGTAATGTATCTGAACTTCTGAAGCATGTTTTGCAAACCCTTATTGTACAGATTATGTATTCAGTGTCATGTTAACTGTTACTGTTGTTGCTTTCTGTGTGTTTCTTGTACGAGGCTTTTAATTAAAAGCTCTTTAAAAAGCAGCTTGCTTTCTTTGACTTTTTCAACTGGTGTCATACTTTGGTGCCTCTAAGTAGACTTAAATGTATGGCTTAGGGGGCTCTACAGCATACAGGATTCTGAATGAACATATAATAGAATTAAAGTCATCTTTACATATAGTAAATATAGTAAGCTCAAATATGCAAAATGTATATCTCGCTGGTACAAATTGGTACTCTGAAAAAAGAAAACCCTACTGTTTCTGTTTGGGGCTGACAAGTGTTAAACAGCTTAAAAGCCGAACCAAACAAGTCGTCAGCAAGCAACATTATCCTCTTAAAGTGTTTCAAATTTGAATGCAAGGTACAACAGTTCAATCCCTGCCTTTCATCTCTGCCATAAAAAAGCTCACACAAGTCCCTGCACAGCTGAGCTGGATTGTAGCAGGAAGATAACATGGTCCTATTTGCACATCCAGCAGACATTAGTCTATACATACAGTCACTTTAACACCAGTTTGGTGTTTGGTCAGTCATGGTTCTGACAAAGTGATGAATGCAAGTCCAATATTCTCTCTCCTTCTAGCTTAGTTTTGGTTTTCATCAACTTCTTAGAAAAATATCAGGCTCATTTAGCTGCTCAATATTCCACTGTGTTCACCAGCTAATCACCAGCTTCCTTTGGTTTTGGTACTGGGCAGGTAGTGAGCTGCTGCTGTGACTGGAAATGAGGCTTAAAAACAAACAAAAACAGAACGATTAGCTGGAAAAAGTGAAAATGCTCCCTTTAGAGTCAGGTGATAATTCTCTGTGAGTTCATTAGTATGAGTTACACCATTACATACAATGATATGACCTGCTGTTAAATCAAAAATGTTGATCAGTGCAGTTTTAAAGTGAATGTGAGTAATGCACATTTGAATAGACTTGCATCATACGTGACTCTCATAAAAGGCATCTCAATTTCAGAAGGTTTTTTTAAGGACTTTTATAAAAAGTAGATGCAGTCTTAGACCTTTGCAGGTAAGAAAAACTCAAACTAAACTAAAAACGGATACACTGCAGGCTGCCTTTATACATTTCCCCTGCTAACAGTAATAATGATGTAGTGGTGACATTGATGTACTTTTCAAATGTACCACAGGGAGGCCCTGTTGAGCCACTTTGATTCGTTCAGAGTCACAGAGCAGGGCACTCTGTTTGCAGGATTGTGAGGGCTGGGGTGACATTAAGGTCATCACGCCTGGGTGTTCATCTCTGACTGTTTTGATGTTGTGATGAATATATACATTTAGCTCAAACAGCTTTACTCTTTTCCACAGGCGGTCTTTTATTTCTCTACTGTTTGAATGGATGTGAAAAGGAGAGAGGCTGGCAGCGAGAGGTGATACAATATTTCACTCTTTCCTGTGCTCCCTCTGTTCGTCTCTCCTGTCTGTTCCCTCCCTGGCAGGATACCACTGGGCTTATGAGCCAGATGGAGCTAAAATAGTCATGGTGGTTTGATACGAATGGCCCACATCTGAAACATCAGGCATCTCTCGAGATTAATCCACAATCTGGGCTACTGGTCACTGCAGGGAAGCCTCGCTGGAGTGGTGTTTGAGCCTCTGATTATGTTGGAGGTTTAAGCTTAATTTCAAACCATCTGAATATTTCCATGTACAATGTGTTCATTAGGTTTTGACACGGGAGTGGGCTAAGCTATTGTGATTCAGAGGTTTAATCAACTTTTACATTCACATTTTAGCACTTTAGCTAGATACTGTAAATGTAAACAGTGTGGTCTAAATTTAAAAGAATAGACCTAATTTGTTCACTAACACTGCAAGTAGAGAAATATGTAGCATGTTGTAGAAGTAAAGCATTTGCAGGAGAAATAAAATAAAAGCTAAGAAAGAGGAACGGTGGAAATTACTTTTTTTTCTCTGCAGTTTTGTAGATGTTAGCACCTGTTCACTCTGTTTAGATACTGAAATCTTGTTTCATGAGGTTAGGTTACCTTTCTGAAACATCAGTCTTTCAGAATCAAAGCGTGACAGCTTCCCTCCAGACTTGTCCTGAAATACAGCAGTCATATAATAAATGAAAAGGCAGAGAATTTCTCCACCAGCAGTCGGCTCAATGCCATCACAAGACATGCAGTACTTTACCTTCACGTTTTTAGCCTTGCTAGCAGACTGAAATATCTTAACAAGTATTTGAAGGATTGCCATGAAATTCTGTACAGACACTTATGGTGCCCAGAGGATGAATCTTAATGACTTTGGTGAGTCCCTGACTGTTCCTCTAGCTGCACCATGAGGTTGAGATTCCATGATGACTTGTATTAACTTTGTTCGAGCCGACTTTTCATCTAGCGCCATCATCAGATCAACATACTTTGGACATTCCCATCAGCTGTGCGTTGTGATTAGTACTACGTAGCAAATATTAGCATAACTAAACTAAGATGGTGAACATGGTAAACATTATACCTGCTGCATGTTAACATTAGCATTTACCTCATCACTGTGTCTTAATACAGCCTCACAGAGCTGCTAACATGTCTGTGTGTGTGTGTGTTTTTTTTTTCCTTTTGGTTTATTGTTGTCACTCAAAGTGAAGTATGGATGATTCAAAGGAAAGTGTGTTCACTAACAAAATTCATTTTGGTATTTCATCACAAAGCAACTCCTGGAACTCATGAAGACTCACAGACTGATATCTCAGGTCATTTCTGCCTGAGGCTGGATTTTTTTTTCTCCTTTCATGTTGTGCTAATTGGCAGATTCACTTCCCTGACTGGCAGCGGACCATGTCCCATAGGTGCAGCGAACCAGAAGGAGATCCATCCTGGATTGCATGTCTCCATTTAAACTGTCAAGAGCGAACGGTCTAAAAGTGTTTTTTTCCACCCTGTGAAGAAAAACTTTTGAGTGTGAATGTTTTTTTGCTAAACAAGGCCACAGAGGACCATTGCGTCAGGGTCAGATCTGTTGGCAGCAGTGGGTGAGTATTAGTTAGCACAGCCTCTTGAGGAAAACACATTCTTCATCTTCTCCTACTCAGTCCAAAAAACCTTTGTGTTTAAGGTCCCAGATCGTTCTGTTTTCCCTTCTTTTTCTTCTGCTCCGTCTCTCCTCACTATAGCTGTGAACTCTTTTTTCCCATGAAATGTGTTATTGTGACTGTACTTGTGGGAATTGGTGATCCGTTCTTCATGTGATTTGAGTTTTTAAACATTTTTATTTTAGCCTTTTGTGATAGATTTATTCAAGACTGATGAAACTAACACCACCTCTGCAAACCAAAGTGCCAAAACGCCTTTATTTTATTACAACATCGAGTCAAAACACTAAACATTCTGCTTTTTAAATGCTTTTTAAATTTTCCACTCTCCAGCTTCTCTGTCTTATATACACACACTCACTGCACACATTGATCCATCACTGCCTTGGTTGTTCACGCTGCTGCTGGAGGCTCACCTCTGCTCTGAGTGACGCATGCCCAGAGCCTCGCTCCTCCTCTCCCGCGGTCCCCATGGTAACGCACGGAGGAGAGCAGCTTAGCAACACGGAGACGGAGAGGGAGCATCTCTGGTCCAGACAGCGCGGTGCCATCAATATTAGGACACACAGAGGGCGGAAAGAGGAAAACAGCAGCGCCTCTGGAAAACATCTTCTCAAGGTAAGTGCCACATTTTTACAGCGAACAGCTCTCGTGGTTAATCTGAGATGTCAGACTGAATTTCGTTAATCGACTTAGTAGATCGTGGTTCATGTAATGCTGGCTCTACGGATGCTGCTCTCTGTAGCCTCTGTCAACATTTTTCTGTGTGAGCGTGTCCGCCTTCCCCCCTGAACCCTAATCTTTTGCATCGCTCTCCACAGTCATAATGAAGTTCGTGGTGGTGCTTGTGGGAGCGGGCTCCCTGGCCTTCCTCGGTGCTGTCATCTGCATCATCGCCAGTGTTTATCCCCGCAAACGCGCCGCGCCTCTCAGCGACAACGGCACTCTGACATCGGAGACGCTGCTCCAGACTCTGGAGCCCGGGTCGGTGGCTCACGCCGGCCCGCTGGGCGCTCTCCACGGCGCCGAGTCCTACGACGGAGGGAACGGGCTCGGCGGAATCGGACTGGAAGTTCCCACTCTGAACGAGCTCAACCTCGGAGAGGAGACAGGAGGAGGAGGGTCCGCGAAACAGTTCAGCTTCAGCCGGTTGATCTGCACACCTGTACCGGTCGAAGACTGCAAGACTAAAGATCTGAGGCAGCGTCGGGAGCAGCAGCAGCAGCAGCAGCAGGCGGATGAACCGCTGTACGGAACCGGGGATGAGGACTGGGCTTATCTCCGGACCACCGCGGAGGAGCTCCGGCAGACAGTCCTGCAGCAGAACGACCAGATCCTCATGGACCAGAGGACCATCCGGGAGCTGACGGGGAAGCTGAGCGAGTGTGAGAGCGGCCTGGAGGACGAGAGGAGCGTCCCGGAGCGAAGCATCGGAGTCTGGAGCGGCAACCGCCGCGTCATGGCCGGGGATGATGTGAGCTCTTCCGCCGCGGCGCAGCTGCAGACGGCCAGGGCTGTGGAGGAGCTGGCCAGGGCCATCATGGACCTGAAGGACCGCATTGAGAAACTAGAGGTAACTGTAAAGACACCGAGCAAAGCCGAGACAAAGTGTGGCAAAACCTGTTGTTCTTGCTGTTTGCCTCCTGTTAGAGTTTTGTTTTACAGCAGGAGATTTGGACTGAAACCAAAATTATGAATTAGCCACTGTTGTCCAGAGACTAAATTAGGCCCGTGTCTGTTCTATTAAACAGCCAATTATCCTAATGTTTATTCACTGTGAACTGCAGTTTAAAACTCTGGTAAAAGTGGAGAAATAATTCTCGATTTTGACTTGCAAATTTTAATATTCAGATTAGAAAAATATACCTTTTCAAAGCTGCATTCCAAATAATGACAAATAATGAGATAATGAAGGTTTGAGCCTGTGCAGTGGTGTCTGCTCATCTTAGAAACGTGATCTTTCTCTCACGTCCTCCCCTCCTTCTCTTTATCATTCCTCCTCTTTCTCTTACCTCACCTCTCCTCTGACCAGTCTGGTAGGCCCGGCTCCTCGCCTTTGTGCACGCTCCCCATGGACCCATGGGAAATCTTTCCACCTGCTGGCCCTTAACACCCCTCTGCACTCCCCCATCGTGTCAGCCGCATCTCCCCTCTACCTCCGCATCCAACAGGAGGATAGTCACATAAATAAAAGATGAAGCTGGCTGGACAGGAAAGAGGGTGGTGGGTGTGTGGTGGTGAGGGAGTCAGGTTCTTGACATGCCTTTGTGTGTGTGTGTGTGCTGAGATTGAGACATGGGAAGCATAATACACACACACACATGCACACACACTGCGTCACCTCTCCAAGCACAGTGCAGTTACAAGGTTTGTCTCGTCAGTGTGAATTTATATCCTGGACTTCGAGGATTCAAGTCCTGCCTCATGTCTCTTGATGTATATATGCCCTGTGGCCGTCTCATCACATAACAGCAGCACCTCTCTGCTTTCCTGCAACACCTTCTTTTTCAACTACTATGAATACTAAGCCACTGCTGCTGGGCCTACTATCACCACACACAACACCTCTGTGCCTTTATCATTTCTCCTCTTTGTTTTCGGTTTCTTCACCACTGTCATGGTTATTAAAATCTTCTATTTCTGTTTCTAAAATGAAGACGAGGAATAGGCTCTTGTTCCTTTACATATTAAATGTCTCCGAGTCTCTGAGGCTGTTCAGACAGGAACAAAGAATCCTCTGATTGCAAATAAGTGGGGCCCGGCTCAAATTCTCTTTCCCTTGCATTTCTCTCATTAAATTAAGAGCAATAGTCCCACTGAAATGGGAGGCTTTTTCATTCTCTGCCTTCAACTTACTCCCCAGTATCGGACCAGATGTCACTTTCAGAGATTATGTATTTTAACTCTGCCCATCAGTAAATCAGGTTAAGACGATTCACAATCAGAGCTATAACCTAACTGATCCAATATAATGCGTCTTGAACTTATTCAACACAGTAAGGGGCTGAGTCAGGGTGTGTATTTAAGTGGGTGTGCTGCCCAGCAAATCCTGAGAAAAGAAGGATGCTGATTAGTCAGCCCACAGGTTTAATTGAAAACTGACATCTGATCTTTTCTAGATCTTCATTGAGGGCAAAAATTATAAAGGGAATTCAGGCTTATAGCGGCATTAAAAGAGCACACAAGTGCGCATGGGGAATTTTTAAATCAGAGTTCATAGGAAATATAGTATAATACGGCATATGTAAATCTGAGTTAAATCATGCAAGCAATCAGGGTAAAGAATGAAAATATATAATAATCTCAATAATAAAAGGAAAGGACGTGCTATTCACTGGCCTGAGAGCAACAGCAATTTCCCAAAAACAACAAACTACAAAATTATTTGTGAATAATATCTTGAAGCTACAGAACTACTCCACTAACAAATTCTGTAGACTCTACAGTTCTGTTAGGTGTGTACTGTATTATTCTATGCCAAAGTACTGGACAAGTTACAAATTTGATGTGATAGCATGAAGATGAAAAGTCAGGGGATCACTGAGTTGTTAAAATTCATCCTGGGGGAACATGAATATGTGCTAAAATATCATGGTAATCCATCCAACTGTTGTTGAGATATTTCACTAAAGACAAAATGTCACCCTGCTGTTGGTGCAGAGGAAAAGTCAGGGATTACCAAAGTTGGTGGGGTTTATCCTCAGGACTAAATATCTGTACAAAATGTCAAAACAATCCCTCTGATGGTTGTTGGGGATGCCTCAGTCTGGACCAGAAGTGGTGGCCGACCAACTGTCAGATAACTTCCTTTATCATTTGTCCGTTTTATTTTCAAACACTCACTATACTTTTCACTTTCTCTCTTGTAGGCTGAGATAGGCCCTGCTGCTTTAAACCTCACAGACACATCTCTTGGGTACAAGCAGCAGCAGCCCGGCTGGTAACGTCGGCAAGGCTCCAGCTCCGCCCACCAGCAGTGCTTCCTCCCCACCTGCAGCGGCTGCCCCAGGGGCCCGCCGTCCTGCCTCCCACGCTCCCAAACCCCCATCTAAGGGTTCCCCTGGTCGAGGAAAGGGCACCTGGAGGGTGGAGGATCTGGAGGGGGAGCTGGAGAGGAAGATAAAGATGCTGGAAAAGGAGCGTCAGGCCGTGAGGAAGGAGACGCAGGGACAACACGAGAAGATCAACCAGGGCATCGACACCGTCAACCACCGCGTGACTGAGCTGGAACACAGTGAGTCAGGGAAAGCGGGAGAGAGAGTAAAGGCGTGGGGTAAATGAGGATGGGATATGTGGATGTACCAATTACTTTTTGAAACAACTGCATCACCTAGGTGACATCGTGAGAGCATTGCAGAAGGTTAATGAAACTTTAATGAGCACTGTGGGCAAACTGTGTCATCATCTGGCAACAGGAATAAGCTGGCATGGAATTAAAATAAAGTGATTAATAATGAGTGCTGAAGGTTGTGAAATGTCAAAATAGGACTAGAGGTGAACATAAAAATGATACAGCAAAAATAAATGAAATGGAAATAGTACCCTGAAATCATTTGCTGCCCTTACTTGTAACCTGTAAGTCTTCATAATTACAGGAGTTTATACTAAAAGATCCTCAACTTTTTGGCTAACGGTAATGTAGTTTGAGGATATCACATTGGTTTGAAGGGTTTCATTGGTAATTTGCTCCTGAAATTCAATTGGATACTCAAGGTAACTGCAGGTGAAAACCACTGCTACCACTATATGGAAAGGGGAGCCGATAAAGGAAGAAGTAATCGAGAGGTGAGACTGAGAGTTCACGGGTGCAAAGAAAAAGGTTAAAAAGGAAAGAAAAAGCACTTTTCTATTCTCTTTTAGCTGTCTGTCTTCAACCTCCAGACTGTCTCATCTTCTCTGCTTTAAGAGCTACACTGTAGCCTCAGTTACAGAGGCAGATCATTAAGTGTAACACTTGAGCTCTTACCGAGCCCTCTCTCTCTCTCTCTCTCTCTCTCTCTCTCTCTCTCTCTCTCTCTCTCTGTGTGTGTGTGTGTTGGAGTAGATTGACAATTCTGGGTCACAACTCTCCACCTGGGGATTCCAACCAGATGTTTCCAGCTGAATGTGGGTCAGAGTCAGTAAGAGGGCTGATTAGGGAGGACTGAAAAAGGTTTTACCAGCACACAGTCTGTTAGACAGTGGTGTAATTTTAGAACAGACAGACAGAGAGTAACTAAGTACATTTACTCAGCCTTCTTACCAATTCTTGATTACAGTGACTTGTTACACATGAATAAACCAGCACAATGCCTCATTTGTCACCACCTCTGTACTCTTGAGCTGGCTGGCCACCTCTTTCTGTGCATCATGTGATAACTGATAATCAATAACAAATTCATAATCTTAGATCACAAGACACATGCCTGCTGTCTGTTCCCAGTGGATGGACAGAAAGTGTTGGTTTTTTTGTTTTGTTTTGTTTTGTTTTTTTGTTGTTTTTTTTTGCTGCAGCCACTTGGAATAGTTTACAGGGGGAAATTAAATCAAAGAACTGAGTTTCTCAGACTGAATTCAATGCTATTGTACCCTCAGTGGTGAAAGGTTCCTTTTAGCTTTCTCAGTACTGACAATTGTTTTGTAACCTTCTTTATTCTTTGTTATATTTGAGCTTTTGTACATTGTTACCTGCTTTTCATTATTGTTTATTTGTGTCTGTGATGTTGCATTGTCTTGTCTTGTCAGTATTGTATATACTGTAAATTACTTGTACTTCACTTGAGCATTTTAAATTTATGCTACTTTATACTTGTACTGTGCTACACTTATGAAGGAAATATATCACTTTTTACTTCATTTATTTGACAGCAGTACCAGTGCTTCTTAGATTTAGATTTTACACACAAAATATATATCATGTTGTCTTTTATTAGATGAAATTACCCTTTAAAGCAGTTGAAATTAGCCCTGATGTATGTTAACAGCATACTAATGACTGAAATATTCTGATCCAGTGACATAAAAATATACAATACACTGACCATTCTGCAGAATAAGTGTAAGTACTTTTGTGACTAATACTCCTGTATATTTATTTAAATAGGTCTACATTTTTGAATTCAGGGCTGCTGCATTGTCTCTTTCTGTTTGTGTAACTGCACTGGTTTCCCTCTTACAGGTAAAAGACCCAGTGTATAAAAATTAGCAAACACTTGAGGTGAAAAGGGGCGGTTTACAACTGTTCTTCTTTCACTTGATTGACAGCCTCTAAACCAATAGGAACGGGGGTATGTTGTGGTGGGCGGGGCTTCTATGTACGGACGTCTGTTGTTTAAAATGTCTCCTTAACGACCGAACTGGGAGTCAAACAGCAGAAGTTTTCGCTGGACAAACGCCTTGTAAGTAACCTGCCTCTGTGTCACTTTGCATTTATTAACCGTCGACAGCACAGTGTAACTCGCAATCATACGACAATGGATTAAAACAAGTCGAATTTGGGTTAGAAAACAGCAACCGGCAGCATCAGCTGTTTGCTATCAAACAAGCTAGGCTAATTAGCTAGCTAGTAAAACCTGTTAAGCTAGTTACGGTTGCAAACGCGATAAAGTTCAAGCTCACCAACCAGACGTAATGTACGGTATCTGTTTATTTTCTGTAGGCTAAATAGACTATTCTGATGTAAACTACGATGAGAAACTTGCTTTAGCTAGCTGGCAATGGCTAAGTGATCTTAGCTAACCTCGTCCCCAGTCGGGTCTTGTTACAGTGTTGTTAGCTACAGATGTTATCCCTTTCTGCAATATTGGGCTGTGCACATGAAACACTTTTCTTACACACATTCAGCAGAGTCTCTAACTAGGCTGGATTAGTTTTTAACATGTAGAAAATGTCTTTTTGCAGGACTCGGAATGGCTGGGACTGGCGAGGGAAAGAAAGAAGAGGCCGACTACAAGAGACTGCACAGCTTCCCTCTGATCAGGGTAGGAGAGAAGTGGGACAGTGCCTCTGGGTACAGGACAGGAACATTCTAACTGGGCTGGGAGCAGCGCGGTCCTCAGTGATAAAGTCCACATTATATTTTTAATGTATAAAGTTGCTGTGTAGGCCGCTAATTGTAAGCGGTCGAGGTTTATTGCTGGAAATGATCTGTATATACACTGTGACTCAGCTGGATGTATTAAGTGTGCCTGCTAAAATGTGTAGCAGGTTAACATAACTGTTAAGCTTTTTGGAGAAAACTTTCTAATGACACGAATTGCTACTTTGTGTGTTGACTCAGTCACCAAAACATGATCTGTAGCTTCAGTCCCTGAGAGAATTATAGACAATGTGCTTTACAGACAGAAATATAACACATATCTGTAAAGTAAGTAAATAACACAAAACATGCAAACAAAGAGGGGTTGAGTAAAATCTCTAGCTCCGATTGAGTTAATATTAGTTATTATACACTCGAAGATTAACAAACTGTAGCAGTGCTGCACTGTTTGCTGTGACTGCAAGTGCATTTGTCACTCTTTGTGTTATTGAGTGTATAGTCATACATTTGGTCAGTCACAGCATACAGGCATCACACACTTTTTGTTTGACTTTGTCATGAGGATAGGTTTATGCTAGTTTGTACAAAGTGTTGTCTGGCCATGCCAAGAATCAGTCACAGTGAAAGGTGGAGTGAAAAGCCAGTAATCCCAGGGAAGCAGGAATCACTGTATTGTTTAAACATGAAGAAAACATGCACATTTTGAGACAGGGTCCTCTGGAAGGCATTCATAGTGTTACACTTTTTTGTTCATATGAAACATGAAAGATAAATTGTTGTGAACTAAATGAAAAAACATGGCTAGAGATAGAAGTTCAAACTGTGCTACTGTTTCTGTGTGATGCATTCAGTGTGAGCTACAGGTGTTTTGTCTTAAATTCTTGTTGTAAATATCCAAAGTCAGAGTGTTTGTTTAATTCTCATTGGTCCATAGCTTTCTCGTAATGCTTAATAGAAGAGGCCGATACAGTCAGGAAAATGCAGACTCTTATAGTTTGTGTTGTTCTCAGCACACGGACATGCCAGAGGAAATGAGGGTTGAGACCATGGAGCTATGTGTCACAGCCTGTGAAAAGTTTGCAACCAACAATGAGGTAAGTGTGTATTGTGCTGTCAGTTTCTGATGAGCTCATGGTAGCACGGTCAGAGATGTATATTTTGCTGTCATGCTGTGAATTAAATCACACTCTTGAGGGTGGTATTGTGTCAGGACTTTGTTTTATCAACACTATAAGGCTTTAGTCCCTATAATAACTTAATATTCTTGCTAATATTTTTTTGTCCTTGTCTAACCCAGAGTGCAGCAAAGATGATCAAGGAGTCCATGGATAAGAAATTTGGCAGCTCATGGCACGTAGTGATCGGTGAAGGCTTCGGCTTTGAGGTCACACACGAGGTGAAGAACCTGCTCTACATGTTCTTCGGAGGAAGCCTGGCCGTGTGTGTGTGGAAATGCTCGTAGCACCTCCTCGCTGTCCCTCCTCCCCTCTGACATGGTCACTGGGCTGGCAATGAACACCAGCTACCAGCCAGACGCTGGTTACGTTTGTGTTGCGGCAGGTCAGTTTGTCCACACTACCAGCCACTGTGGCAGATAATAAAACCAACATTTGGAGATCTCGTCCAGTTAAAAATGTAGTTGGCAGGGAAAATACTTGAAAGGGAGTTTTGAGAGCGGCAGTCACTTTGGCATAAAAATAGCTTCCTGCCTTGCCTGTCACTTTTCTGTCTTTCTTCTTTGAAGCTGTATCCATGGTCCTAAACATTTGTGAGTGTGCATGTGCAAGTAAGTTCAACTTTTACAAACAATACAGCCAGCCAGGGTCTCCAAAGTCCTTTATCCTCATTCCTCTTCAGGGAGCGTGTGTGTGAGTGAGTTTATATGTTTGTGTGTGCTGGACACACACTTTTTTTTTGAAATAACATTTCATTGTCACCTCCCTCAGCAGTTAGTGCAACAGTAAACTGTCCACGCCGTCTGTAATATTTCACACGTGTCTTTCTCTCTCTCAAGCCGCACTAGTCTTTTAATAAAATTTGTAATATTTTTTATGTGTACATATTTTGATGCGACTTGAAAACTTCTTTTTAAAGGCCAGTGTCGTCTTCTTACAACTAAAGGCTCAGTCTCCTGAGCCAAACAACACTAAACCCGATCCACCTTTTCTCCCTGTAAAGGTGTTTGTAATAATCCCTATTAATATCACCCTGCTGAGTGATATTAGCAATGTGATTGTTTTCATGGTGATGCCAGTTTTAATGATCCAGTGCAATGGACCATTATGTGTGAACTGACCTGATTGTACAATAAACTCTGAAATGTGATGAAATAGGGGCTTAGACTGTCACTTGTGTTCTTCACAACATTTGTTAGTGACTGAAGGGATATGATTAAATTCGTTATATTTCAGGCAAGGCATTTTAGGTCAAATTCACCATAAGCAAATTCAATTTTTGTTAGCCCCACCGCTAAGAGGGAGAAAATTATAGCTGTCGAGCTAGAGGGGATTTCTGGTAAGTTTAGAGCAAATTGGAAGGGGTTAGATTTGTCTTGTAGTTGTTATGCAGTCCAATTACTGGTGACTGCACCTCCATTGCCAAGAAATGTCAAATGACACATTTGTCTCAAATATCAATAGATTTTGGATTTGAATGTCAGGTTTTAAAATGTCAGAAAAGAGTAAAAGTATGTGCTTAACACAGAAGCCAGCTACAGCTCTTACAAGGCTTTTAGAAATAAGAAATACACAGAGGAGGAGACTAACAGAGATGCTTCCAAAAATATCAGCCAAGGGTTTATGTTCATAAGGAGATAGGTGAATGATTGAACGGTAGGGACTTGTCAGAATGGATGATAAATTGGATAAAGTTGTTTAGAAAAGATGCTGTTCTACAAGTTATATGTTATTTCCCTTTAAAGGCAAATCAAATATTTTGTCTTTGAGTTCATTATGCACACAAAGAGGCACAGTCAGACTCAGCTTGTTCCAGTTCATGTAATCCACTTAGAATGCATCAGTGCATCAGTTAAAATCAGTCTTAGTAAAAAGTACTCTTGGTATACAGACAGCTGTGTTAGAGTAAAAAAAATCAAAAATAAGTTCCCATGCACCTTCAATACTTGTCCTCAACTCCAATTTTGTCCATACAGGGAATTTATGTTCAGCAACTTAAACATTACAATAATGTTTACAATAATTAAAGCTAATATGATAAATGTTCAAATATAAAAGAGAAATCTAGCATTAACACGTGACTATTTATACATACTGTATGTAAACATATGTAAACTGAAATAAACCGCAATCATGGCCTTTAATATTTATAAATGCAGTAACTTTGACATTTGAATTGGCACATTGTTGTCAGTTGATAAGTGAAGCATCAGCAGTACATCAGCAGTAAACAAACCAAATGTGTTTATGTTCAGAATATTAATGTGTTCTTGTTGGCAAATCTTGCACACTGAAACACGCATAAAGTACACTCATTATGAGGGTACACATGCAGCAACAGTATATAAAAAAGTATTCTTAACGTAATAGTCCACAGCACAGGTTTTAATATCTGAACTGCAGATTGTTGTAGCTAAAAGAAGCATGTGACACTTATCTGCTCAAGAGAAAAAAAAAGTATAATGTTATGTAACTGAAGTGTCCCTTTTGCACCAGGACAGTGCAGAGGGCATTTTGACCCAGCAGTGGAGGGAGGGGAGGCGGCCATTATTGACAGATTTGCAAAATCTAGTAATTTAAGCCTGAATGTTCGAGTACCCAAACACCATGACCCCAAGTCAGGTCAGCCTGCTCTCTGGCTTCACTGATAAGGCTGTGATCTTCAAGCCTCACTCTGGCCACTTCACCTCTGCTCACTCTTGTTGCTACATGTCTAGTTTGTGCAGGAAATAGTCAAGACACGGTAAACTGTCTGATTGTTAAACCACAAATGAAACTATCCAAATTAAGAATAAGAGTAATTCTACACCATATTCTGCACAGTCATACTGTATCTGTGAATCTGACATATAGATGTTTGATGCATATAATAACAGAGAGCAACCCTAGGTCCAGATCTGTTGATCAGTGTTTGTTTGTGTGTTATGTTTTCGTGAAATTGCCCAACATAAAATTTCAGGGTAAAGGTACTATTTCCAAATCTGAAGAATGCAAACAACCATGATGGAGAAACAGGTTTGAGAATCAACACTAATAGCTTTTCCCCCAGATTCACCTGGTTGGCCTACTTCATGTGAAGGAGCCTCCACATTCTGCAGTTATTGTAACAACCCTCTGATTAATCTAGTGGGTCTTGTGTCAGTAAACATGGTTCCACCCTTGTGATGCATCTCATTCATTATTCACCTCAGACGCTCTTTATATATCTCCTCCCTCTCACTGTGTCTCCTCAGCCTTGTTAAATATTCATACAAAGAGCCACAGAGTCACACTAAAGACTCCGCTTGTTTGCTCACTTACGACACTGAAATGCTCTCCCCAGTGCGCTGGAAGAAGGCTCATTATCCTACAAGAGGCTCTTTGGAGCTTCCAGTGAAGTTAGGGACACATTACCTCATGAGGGGGATGTTAAAGGTCATGCACACATCTCCCTAACACCACACAGGAGTATCTGCACGTCAGTGGTTTTTTACAGCTGGTGTTAAGAGGTTATTGCTGTGGCATTAGAGCAATATACCACCCTGGAGATCACCTGTGAATCATATAGAGACAGACATACAGTCTCTCCAGTGTGTTCAGAGTCTTAGCAACTTGTAAAACTTTGCAAGCTATCATGCAAAGTCATTTATAGCAGGTAAAGGATTTGTTGGTATTACTAATCCAGCAGATGTAGGTTAACATTAACATTCATTTGGAGCTCAAAACACTGATTAGTGCAGCTTTAAGTTCTTCCTCTCTCATTCTATCTTCTGCAACTAAATCCCAGTTTCTGCTGCTGACAAGATTTAACTATCACTGAGGATACAGAAGTCATGTCCTCTGTGTCTTTTTCTGGGAATGTTAGGATCTAAAGTGCATTTTACATTTTAAAATTTAAAGCGGGTTTAAAGTTAGGACACATAATACATTTCTACGGGCACATAGCATATTTTTTAGTGCTATTAAAATTGACGATTTTCAAGCAAGCCAATAAGAAAACTGCATAGTGAATAAATAAAATAGTTCAACAATATTCCTCACCAAACTTTAATTGCCAGCAGAGTGGAGAAAGCTCTTATAATCCATCACTTTTTCTACTTTGAGACATAAAACCTGCTTTTAATGAATAAAAAATAAAGAAGTTATAATAGAACAGTTGAATGAATATATAATGAATATTCTTCAGGTTGTGGTGGTGGCTACTGGCTCAGTAATAGTCAAAAAGCCTTCACATATCATGTTACAGCAACAGGCAGAAGAAAAAATGGCTTTTTATTTGCACTGATTAGCAGTGTAATCATTGATGTTGAAGTTCAAACACAGTTTTCTGCTCTCACACTGTGCCCTCATTCGAAGCATCTCTCAGTGATGGAAAAGCTCAGTGCTGTATCTTAGCAACCTCCTTACCACCTGCAATGACGGGTGGAAGGTTAGAGCATCCCCGAGTGTGTGTACATGAGTGTGTGTGTTAGTAATAGATGCAGGAGGTAAAATCAAGAAGGAATCGCCAGCAGTGGTTGAAAACGTGGTGACTGACAACTCACAGAATTTAATTGCTGATACAGAAAAATGAGACTGAGAGACAAAGAGGATTTTTGAGAGTTTAGAGACTGAAAATTCACAGATTTCAACAGTCGCTCAAGGATACAGAGAGTTAGAGAGGAGCAGAGCATGAAGTGGGGTTTTATCGGGCAGCCACCAGTTAGGAACGGAGAGCGACAGAGGACGGCAGAGGAGAGCGGGAGAGATGAATTTTTCATCTGAACATTGCTAGTGGGCTTTTTTTTTTATTGAGAAATGAGAAACACAATCCAATATTAATATGAGTGTGTATGTGTGAGTCTTTTATGACGCCACGAGCTGAGGCTTTGGAGTCTGGTTTGTTGAAACTGGAGGCGCTGTTTGATCACCCTCTTTACAATATGCCCAGCCCTCCTGTCCCTGAAGAAGACTGGCTGCTGAAAGTGAAACCAAAGGTCAAGGCTAGTGAGAAGAGCTCTCAGATGTGGTCAGTATTAAACAGTCGAAAGACTTTAGTGCATAAGATTCTCCCTACATCATCTATCATCATTCTTCACAATCAGAAAGTACATCTCAAAAATCACTTTCCCCCAACCAAACATAGTCATTTGCTGGTATTACCTATTTTAAAGACCAGTTGCCATATTTATCCCAGTACACTGCATCTCATGGAGTGACAGACCCAGGACAAACATACAACATATTTGGGAAAATCTATTTAGTTAACAAAGCTGGGGCAAGTAAAAGCTAATTTGAGCTAAAATTGTATGTGCATATTCTCTGAAATACACATCTATGTAACAGTGTTATCCAAGATTTCAGTGGCTAGCTAGTCATGGAGGGACACGTATCAACCCCTGTTGTCAAGGCTGGTTAACAGTGCCGGAAATAGGTTTCTGTGGTGTCTCTGCAGGTCTGTACAGAGTTACTGTATGTTGATGGTTACATGGACAGTATGTCCCTCAAAAGTCTAAACAAATGGTCTCCCTGTGGGATGCCTGTATTTTTCATATGGTGTTCTTTCTAGTAGCATTCTCCTCCTTTCATGACTTGCACCATACCACAGTCAAAAGCCTGAGATGGCATCTTCAAATGGTTTTTCTGATCAACAATCCAATATATATAAGGCAAGCATTGATGTTGGTGGCCTTTGGAAGTGGTAAGAGATTAGTTAAATGAGAAGTCAAACAGCCTCATAAACACAGGATTATGATGAGAGTATGAAATTAATACATTTGTGGTAATTGAGAGTTTCAATGTAAAGGGGTAAAAGGTAACAAGAGCTGTTTAACTCATCTTTGGCCACTTTATTGGTTTTGGACCATTAGCCAGAAAGTTGCATGAGAGCCAAATCATTTGAGAAGTTGAAAGAAGTGAATGGTGATCCCATAAATGATCAGAATTG
The DNA here is from genome assembly GCA_033238685.1 of Lates japonicus. Lineage (NCBI taxonomy): Eukaryota > Metazoa > Chordata > Actinopteri > Centropomidae > Lates > Lates japonicus. The sequence goes on along the minus strand of BRZM01000064.1, from coordinate 1,473,411 downwards.
ATGCTGATAAAATTTTCATTGTTCAGCTATTTCTTTAACTGGCTAAGCACTATTTTTCTTTAAATGTAATTTTATCAGTAACAGATTAATCATCAGTTTTGCTGTCTGTGAATCAGAGAGAATAATGTCACATCATCACTCTCCCTTCCATCTCTTTTCAGGGTGAGTGCTAGCCAGGAAGCCTACGAGGACGTCCAGTGGACCAGCAGCAGCAACACTCATCCTCCCTGGCTGCGCTTCCACCTGGGCATCTCCCGCTGGCAGCTCTACCCCCACCGTGACCCCAACATGGAGGCTCTGACCCAGCAGCTCGCCACTCAGCGCATCGTCAGTGCAGGTCTGACACACAGCTTCTGAGTTGTGTTTTCATCTGGGTGATCAGTGTTTGTGCAATATTTACTTTTTGTGTTTGCTCAACAGTTTTGCTCCACCACAGTATGGTCGGAGCCGAGCACAGAGCCTGACACCATCACACCAGAAACACACTGATTGAGCATGACAGCTGAGGCGTCAGACGAACAAAGGCGAGATGTTTTTCAAGTAGATGACAGGAGGATCTGAGTCAGTAGAGAGGGTGACTCATTGAACCTCTTCAATAAATTAGTGTATTAAGGACGTCTCTTGGACTGCAATCTGCACAAAAATTATACTGCGACTTGAAAAGAAGGAGATCTAACAAGAACCAAAACTAATTTTCAAACTTGTGGGAGTGAAGGTGGGAGGGCTGCAGGGCGGGTGAAGGCAGGAAAAAGGCGAGGGTTGTTGTGATTGTGTGACACCTCAGGTTTAGGGTCAGACTTTCAAATGTAGATTCACTTTGAAGCTCTCCTGACATGAAAGACGCTGTGAAGCTTTGAGAGGCCGTAGAGGCTCAGCAGAGGATGGACAGGAATACATGAGCCACTGGTCATGTAGTAAACATCTCAGTATCAATCAATCACACATGTTTCTTTACAGTTTCACTTGTACTCTGAGTCTGGTCTGTTTAGGTTTAGTGGTTAGAACAGGTCTTGGGTTAGGATTGGTACACTGATTTGAAAATGAAATGAAGTAACTTTTTTGATGTAACTTGTGGCCTCAACAGTCACTGAATTACTGGATCTTGGTAAATGGGAAGAATAAGAGAGAGTCTTAAAGTCAACAAATGTTCTCATCAGTTATAAAACCAGACCTATCTGTTTAAACTTGATTTATATTTTTTCTCCATATTTCTTTCACAATAAAGCAATAATGTTGCCACAGTGTAATACAATAGCATTTAAATAAGAAATCACAAAAGCAGCACCTAAAAATGACAGAAACATCAGCTGAATCATGTAGTCTCTGTACATCAACTTGCAAAGGTAATTTGGAAGAATGTGTTATTCATTTTGAATAGTGACATAGCCTTGCTTTAACAAACAGCAGCATGAATATGACATGGTTTTCTGTTTGTGTATTTGGGATGATGTGTGATTGAATCTTCACTCAACCTTGACAAACTATAAATAATGTGAACGCACAAGGCCTATCTATGTAAATCAGTCTGAGATCCCAGTATCACTGTGACAGGAGTTGCTTATTTTGTAACAGCAGTGGGCACAAAACTAAAATAACTAATGAATCAAAGTATTGCAAAATAGATGAGACAAATCTTTGAGCAAAATTTTGCCACAATTTTGTCTCCGTAAATTAGGTTCAGTATCACTTCTGATTAAGTCTGACTTTTTGAGAGTAAACGTGAAAGATACCCTTGATAAAAGACCAGGTTCATGCATTTTATTTTTGGAATAGTGCACAAAAAACACATGCTTGCTAAGAGGTTGTGGCTAGATCTTAATACTCCTGAGAAACAGATATAGAGTAGGTCAAAAAAAAAAAGAAAAGAAAAGAAGGACAAAGCTCATTTAAAGGAAAAAAATAATGATGAAAATATATTGATATCTGTGGCAAACATTAACTATACTTAAACTAACATTAAGGATACATCCTTCTCTTTTTTCTCTTTTTTTATACCTACTACGTCTGATAATATCATGTTCATGTGAGGCTGGGTAACATTTGCAAGAATGTATGCAAATTAATACAGTGTCCAGCCAAATATAGCAATAGTCATGTGTGTGCACATGTGAGAGAGCGACGGAGATGGACACAGTGGTGATGCACATATTTTCTCTTTGTATTTTGCTTTATGTGGGTATGTTTGTGTGTGTGTCTGTGTGTGTGCCATTAATGGCCATTGTGTTCAGTCACAGCATGGTATATTGTGTGTGTGCATGCATGCACACTGTGTGCTTTGTTGCGATGGTAACGCTCTCAGCACTGTTTTTCAGTGCAGAAGTCTGGGGGGACGCAACTGAAGCTGGTGATGTCATTTCCCAACTATGGACAAGCTCTGTTCAAACCCATGAAGTGAGTCGCAAAGGGGCAAATCCAACACGCTGATCATGTTACAGAATTTGTATAAAAATGAAAGAAAACACTCAATCCTTTAAATCCTCTTGAAATGAATCCAATAAACCATGATGGGAAAACTGTAGATGACGCAAACAGAGGGATTTTAAAACCTTCAGACAATTGAGAAATGTATCTTTCAAGTAAATATTTGGAAGGAAAGTGTGAAATAATTCATAAGCTGAAATGTCTGTGAGAGGATTAGTCACATTTTATGGTGAATGGAAACTTGTGTGCATGTTTGAGTTTGTAAAAGACGCCTTACTTGATGAAAATATATAGCTAATGCATGTGTTATGTACTGTGGTTTAACTGCTCCCTGGCAGGCAGGAGAGAGATGACGAAACCAACTACAACCTCTACTACTTCTCAGACTTTGAGAGACACAATGCAGAAATAGCAGCTTTTCACCTGGACAGGTACTAAGTCCATTTTTCATTCAAGAAACTACAGTATAACACAGCTACAGTGAGGATGGATGTGTGTGGTGGATGAAATGACCACAAAATGAACATGTTATATAACTCTGTATTGTACTTTCTTTGTCCTCCCTTCCCTCTTTGGTTTTCTCCTCCTGTCTCTCCCCACTTCCCTTTGTCCTTTCTTTCACTCTCTCTGCAGGATTTTGGGTTACAGGAGAGTCCCTCCCGTGGTTGGGAGGCTGGTGGATGTGGTCAAGGAGATCAAAGACGTCACTACCGACCGCAAGCTGGCCCGAACATTTTTTACCTCCCCTGGTACTGCTGACAACACACCTCCTCCATTATTCATTTACCCTGCTCAAAATGCCCTTGTATGTCAATTTATTTTGAATCTCTTTTGAATGTTGTTCTTTTCTTCTAATTCTCACTATACCCACAACCTCCATCATCCCAATTTTTCCTTGACATTTTTCCTCCTCCCCTCCTCCTCCTCTTTTCTCCTTCTCTGTGCTCCTCTGGCTCCCCCTAGTGGGAAATTTGTGTTTCTATGGCCAGTGCACCTACTACTGTTCAACTGAACACGCTGTGTGTGGTCGTCCCACGAACCTGGAGGCCTCCCTGGCTGTCATGCTCCCAGACCTCTCCTTGGCCACCCGGAGGTCCTGGAGATCCCCCTGGAGACGCTCCTACAGCCGCAGCAAACTGGCAAAGTTAGTAGGTATAGGGTCTTTAGTCAGAGAGGAACCAATGTGCTGTGTGATTTGAAGTGATTCAACATATTATCCCCTCAGCACACCTCCAAAAATACTTTGAGAGACCATAACAACAAAAAGGTCTCTGAAATCTAATTTAGTTTTCCTCTGGAGGTTACAGCTACAGCTGTGTAGCATTTTGAAATCTATAAATCATCATTAATTAATGTCATACCACATTAATTTTGAGATACTAGTTGCTGCAGTTGCAGCTTCTACTGGCACTACACACTTGTACTGTGTGAGTGGAAGGTGTATGTCTATTGTTTTGCAGCAAAAATGAAACAGAAAACACTTTGACAGAAGAGTGAAAGGTCTTCTTTGTACCAGAAAGTGCTGGAAATACCAAAAAATGAAGTCCTAATTTTGAAAATCACCAGCAATAAATAATAAACCTGTCGTTATCAAGCACAGGTGCCTTTGTTTAAGGTAATAATGCCAAATGGGGAATGATGCTTGTCTGTTTCAGGTGGGAGACAGAATCAGACTACTGTTCAACAGTGAAAAAGACTCCACCGTATGACAAAGGCACAAGACTAGTGGACTTCATAGATATGGTCATACTGGACTTCTTGATGAGTAGGTTTATACTGTGTACATTGTGTCATGGAGGCTATAGTTGATGCATTTAAACTCTATGTGTTTGACATAGTTCTTCTTGCTGAAACCTTTCTAGTGTTTCAGTGGTAATAGAGCTTTTTCACTGCAGATGTATTTTTTGACATGCTATAGCAGGAAAACCACAGGTGAATTTAATAACATTAACGATGGTTGCAGTCCACTGAGGACATTTTTATTTTCACCTGTGATTTTACCTGCAGTGGTAATTGTATTCCGCCATCACTGTATGTACTCAAGTATTGTACTTGAGTACAGTTTTGAAGTGCTTATAGGCTACTTCACTCGAGTATTTCCATTTTATGCTGCTTATAAGATAAGATAAGATATACTTTATTTATCCCACTTGTGGGAAATTTACAAACATTTAATTATACTTCTACTCCACGACAACAAACTAAGAATGGGATTGAAAAGTAATAGTACTTTTTGTAGTAAAGGCTTGTGTCATATGCTTAAGTCTTGACAAGCTGTGTCAGAAAAAAAGCCAAACTGTAGGGTTAAGGGTAACGAGCAGTTTAAACTCGACATACTTGACCTTCAGCCAGGAGACCAACTCGAGTTACTGTGCGTTACCGTGGCAACGAGCCGTCGCCGTGGTTGCGCTGACAACTTCTTCACAGACAGGTAAGAAAGTCTAACAAGTTAGTTTTGTCTCCTTCGTTGTTAGGTAGTTGTTTCGAAGTACTTATTTAACTTTAGAAACATAACCTGCTGTTTCCAATTATTTTGGTATCCAAATTAAGTAGTTATTAAGGACAGAAAAGGTGCTAAACTGCGTCAAGTGTACCGTCTTTGGTTTAGTGCTTACGGAGTTAACTTTAGCATTCATCACAAAGTTAGCGTCGATTAACTAACTAGCTTACTCGCAAACAATTCTTGCCCGTTCCAGGATTAGCAAGTAGATGTTTACGTTATTGTAATGGAGGATAAATCACGTATGTAATGCAATTTACATAGGAATGGACTTGAAGTCAAAACGTACCTAAATTACTGTATTTTTCTGACGTTTGGTAACATTTACTGTAAATTAACATTAATCTGCGCTAGCCAGAGTCGTCGACAAGATTTTACCTGTACACTATTTCATCATGACTTGCTGAATGTCAATAGGAAATGCAGATTTTTAAAAGTGGAAAAGTATTTTTCATGATAATGAAAAATAATGATAATACCATATATTTAGATAAAACATTATTGAGAAAGCATATTTTTCCACACAGCATATATGTCATTAGCTTGATAATTTCTGTGTTCAGAGAGCAAGTATTAACCAGTTCATCCTGGTCTGCAATTGTATTGTATAAAACAGGACCTTGGTTCTGTTATTAAACTAAGTGACAGTGGTAAATTAACCTGTTTGTTTTTACCTTCCAGAACTTCCAGGGTAAAGTCCTAACCATCAAGATAAAGTCTGTGGTATGTAAACTGACTGATGGTATTTATAGAGAGATTAGCAGCATGTTCGCTGCCACTAAAGGGGAAAGATCCCGTAATATAATCTCTCAGACTGGTGGTATAGACATCCCTAAAACTGGATCCAAGGTTAAGAAAAAGGCACACTCTGCTGAAGTGACTTTACCACCTATATGCCCAAAGCCACCTTCTCTCTCAGCCGCCTTTGTGGCCAGGCCCCTGTTCAGCCCTACCTCCATCCTTCAAAATGTCCCTCCTGACAGACCTTTATCAGTGGTGGAACTTCCTCGTCTGATAGCCCAAGTAGGACCTGGTAGAGCCATAAATGATACAAAATGGACAGAAGGACCTCGACTAATGGCCTCAGCATTAGGGACCAACATCCCTATCAGAACTGCTGCTGAGTTGACAACACAAAGGTACATGGAATAATTCAGATTTTGGTAATTTATTACATCAATGCAATCCTTTTGTCACACCTCTCGAGTAAAAAAATTGCATGGTGAAATATGTAAAGATGATTGTGGTTTGTAATAGGCCTAGCCCTCTCTTGGTAGGCCTTGGACAAAAGTGAGGAGCTGAAAAATTTAGCTGCCAAGATTTACTCCCCAAGCTATTTGAGTGCAGAATGATTTTCTCTGTTCTTTATTCTGTTTTTCTTGTTTCAGTGTAACAGAGAAAGATGAATCAATGAAAGTCGCAACATGTAAGGATAAAAAGATAAGAACTGTGAAAGATGGGAAAGCAACCAAACCAAATACATTTCCTCTCACTGGCACAGAAGTTGTTCAAATCTTTGTCCAAGAAAGACGCCTGGCAGAACTGAAGAGTTATTACCTTAAAGAAGTGGATGGAGACTCTTACAGGTACAGTTGAATAGTATTTACCATCCATAAATGTCAGACTTCTGTGGATCTTCTCGTGTTGTAATTTCATTCCATGCGAACACTTGAACGCATATTAATATGTCCTCTTTTTTTAGACCCTATGACCTACAAGTGGTTCATTCCAGTGAGGCTGGTTCTGAGCACTACATCTTCTCTCCTAATTATGTACTACATGTGACAGAGAAGGGTTATGGTGGATTTGTTAGTCTGGCAGAGTGGTACAGAGAGTCTGTGTTGTGGACAGCTTTGCAGGAAATCTCATTTTTCAGGAACTTCAGACTGTGGAAGACATTCACCTTGTAAGTACATATAAGCTGTCCTTTGTGTATTTCTCTCTACTTACTTGTAAATTATGTTTTGATTTTTTGTTTCTCCATGTTTCACCTGCATGGGTTTTGTTTGTGCCAGGTGGCATAGAAATGTGCGCAAGATATGTTTTCAGCGCAAGTGTGCGAATCTGCAGGACATGCTGCTTATAGCTGTGCCTCAGTTCAGAAGTGCTCTTCAACTTTTCACCAGGTAAGTTATAGCACAGCACTAATGATACAAGGGTGCTGGTTCTCAACAGGCAGATGATACTGTTATATATTAATATAATATGATAATGTAATATTCTTTTGACTGGCTGTTTTTTGTGTATTACATAAGGAACTATCAGATTTTAAACCAGTGGCTCTGAATTGCTCCAGCCATTGGATCTGACCTTTTAACTTTGAGATAAAATGTAGATGTTAGATGTTTTTTTAATCTAAGTGATGTTTGTGTCACTATTTTTTTACAGACTAATTGAAGATTTGAAGGAGACACACTGGCTGCCCCAGGAGGACTCTCAAACCTACACATTGCTGGAATTCAAGAATGTACTGATAACTAAGAATCAAGAGTGCCTGGAGATTCTGGGGAAGTTCTCACAGTTTCGCACTGTCATCCTAAATGTGGTACCTCATCCTTTTTTCCCTTACATAATACAAAACTGTAACAAACTCAAACCTATGTTAAAGGTTAAGAATAGCATCAATAATTGAGCATTGAGAGCATGTCATTTATTTTTCGTACGTAAATTTTTGGAGCATTAGACAAATCTTTTGTAGTTTTATCCAAGAAGGAAGCCCGTCCATTTCTGTAATCATCTCTAATAATGCTCTTTTATCCCCAGGTGAAAGACAACAGCTATAAGGCACACCAGGAGCTGAAACTGCACATGGAATATGCTAAAAAGCCAAATAAATGCTACGAACCTATTCACCTCCATCTGGCTCACCAACAGGAGCTGAAGAAAGAGTTGGCTCGGTCTGAAAGCATCTTATTGAAATTGGGGAGCTTTGCTTCTCTCATCAATCAAATGATTGTGCAGAGTCTCATCACGATCGTCAGACAAGATGCCATATCTTTTCTCAGTAATGTTATGAAGGTGACAAGAGCATTCATTAATTCCATTTATGTTGGTCCCGCTACACCAGCACACATTTCTGCCAGAAAAAAAAGTAATGTTGATTAAAAACATAGTAGCCTTGCACTGTTGCAACCTGCCCTTGAGCTATAACAAGGAGGGCATGGATACAAAACAAGTAACTATGAAGAACCACTGCTATATAAAATAATGGAGGAAGGATCAGATAAAGCAAATTCACAGTATTTAATTAATATTGAAGTAAATCACTGTTATTGATGTTTTTCTGTTTGTTAGAGAAATACATCTCAGCAGTGCAGTCTCTTCCACACTGAACTGTGTCTCAGTGCTACTAATCAACTGACTGTGGACCCACCAATACACCTGTTCCAAGAGGCAGTGAGTGAAGCACTCCTGACTGTTGGCGACTCCATAGTTCAGGTAATTTCCAAATTTGAGCAGTTGCAATGACAGTTACACCTACATCATATGATATTTCTCAGTTGTAGGTGTTGGATAGTTTTAAGGTCATTGGAAAAGCGCATTATATTTTTGAAAGTTGGTCCCCATAAACAGAAAAGAGTTTGCACTAGTAAAATGAATGGATTACTAATTACAACACATTGAAATGGACAAAACTAAGTATTAATATCTCCAAAAGGTTGAGTTGCACAGATGTTAGCCTATGATACACTTATGATAAATTATGTTAAATTTGCTCTAGAGCCTCAATAATACAATTTTTGGTAAATCAACAACTATGTGGGATTAAGACTTACATTATATTTAATATGTTATATTTATTATATCTGTTAATTCTAGCAATGTTGTATTTTTACAGTGTCTTGGTCATGAATTTATCACCAGCCTCATAAAACCTCTCTTCTCTGGTAGATGTGTGACACTTGTGGATTCTTCCAGGAGATCAGTAGCAGTGTCTTAAACTCTGATTTTGCTCGGGATTTAACTTCTGACCTCAGTCGTATTGAACATCCTACTATTACAGGTATAGCTAACAGTTGTTTCTGGTCTTTAACAGAACATTTCACTGTTCTGATTTCAGTTGATTTAAGTGTCTGCTGACCCAAACCTGCAGTCATTCCTGTTGTTGTATGGATCAATATGGTCTAAACACAGAATACTTCCAAAATTAGATAAATGATAAACTTATTTATTTTATAAACAATGGGAAAACAGATTAAATGTCAGTGTGTTTTATTTACCAGGGGAGAATAAGAACAGTAGTGGGAAGACTGGTTGCACAAAGTTTTGCTGCTGGCGATTGCACAGAGACCTGTCAGCTCACTGGCTGGTGCTGCCAAAGCAAACCCCACTAATGGTACAGGGCAACATGGTGCATGGCTGCTACTATCCTCTCTCCAAGACACAGCTGGAGTGGCAGATCAGCATCAATGACTCTTCAAAACAAGCTGACAGAGAGCAGACCAAGGTCATGCAGGTGAGACTCACTTTCAAATCCAGTACTAGCCAATGTTAGTGTATAATCAGTAATCATGTGAAAGAATTTGCATACCAGCTCATTTACTTTTAGTAATTCTAATTGTTCTCTGGACAGAAAGCTGAACTAGAGATCCAGCAGCTGTGTGAGCGCTACAAATGGTTGGTGGACATTAATTTGTTTATTTGTCAATGGAGTCAAGTCTCTTTGGAATCCATGAAGGGTCAGCCTGCTTTACGGTATGAGGAGCTCATTAAAAAGCTGCGCCACTGGGCTGAAAGAATCAACACAGTTCCCTCATCACTTTCTACCTCCAACCAGCTGTTCATAATCCACTGCACCCACACAAAGGACACTCTAGGTATGACTGCATTTCATGAAAGCAATTATATCTCCTCTCCTGTGTGACTTGAATATTCAAAACGAGTCCTATTCAGGAACTTTTCTTAGGTCAGAGTTATTCTTGACTGGTTTTCTAAAATAGTAGATTACCTGTATGTGTCAGTTATAGGTTAAGAAACTTATTTCCTGGACTTAATAACAATTGGTCTTTTGTTCTTTACCTTTGTCTCTTCAGGTCAACAGCTGAGGTTCATTGAGGAGGAGGTGCTGGAGCAGCTAGTTGAGCAGACAAAGCTACACTCAGAGAACCTCATAGCAGATTTTGAGAGGACTACAGCCGAACTCAAGACAGAACCGCAGGACTTACATGACCTCTCAAGATATGCTCTTATGGTATAGAAACTCTCAAAACTTTACATACATGCATGAAAAAAAAAACACATAATGTAAAGAGAAATAGATAGATCCAAATGGTTAGAAAAAAATCTCATAAAATGACAATACCCTAGTTCTCTGTGGTTTACCTTAACAAGGATGGGTGATGGAAAATCCAGATCCTCTGAGACTCCTCTTTTGGTCCCACATTCACTTTAATTGAATTATTCATCCCAAGGGCTGTGCTTTGTCAGAGCCAATGTGTTCTGAATTTAGATTCCATTATCCAAGAATGATCAAGTGATGCATAGTGGATTAAGGTCCTCAGTGCTGTTATTTGAAGGAGAACTATTGACTGTATATACTCATGTGTATACTTTTGCAATTGGCATTAGTAAGTACTCCAGTGGACTTTTGTTATGATGAGTTGTTTAATACTGGCAGGATGTTGTTTCATCTAGTTGTCACTCAGCTTGCTTATCCAGCCTCTAGGCACTAAACTGTTTCTCTTAGTCCTCTGAAGTATTTTACAATATTTAAAATTGATAAAAATGTAAATTTTTTCCCTCTCTCTGCAGGTGAGGGAGTCTGTGAAAATGTTGGCAGACATGCAGGAACGGTTGGAGTACATTCACTCCCTCCAGAACGCTGTTTGTATGAACTATAGAAAGATGACTGAGCAGGAGCTTACTTTGAAAGATAAGGTCTGCAGGGATAAGAGTGAAAGTTATGTCATTAATAACCACATTTCACATCTCAGCTATGGCTTTTTTTACACTACCGTGACTATGCTTCTGTTTGTGTTCTATATTTAGATGCTGGGCTTATGGGATAGCTTTATACCCTTCTTGAAGGAAGCAGACAGCATTGTCTGCCACCGTCTTCCTTCAGTGGCTAATGCACTGAACACAATGTTCTCATTTTTGGTCTGTGACCTTAAAAATACAGTCTCTAAAGCTACATCTGGACCCTTCCTTGACCCAACCCAGAACACCAAAGAGATGGTGTCCAAACTGAGCAGTATGTGTGCACATGTGAACAGTATAAATGCAAAGCTGGAGCAACTTAACAGGAACAGTCAAAACCTACAAGGTATGAATTATGGCATGAAAAAGTTGGTTACTTCTGAACCTTTAGCCTTGACTTGTATATATCAAAAGGTGTATGGTAAGCTTAGCAGCAAAAAATGATAAATAAATTAAAAAGAAAACCATGGAACATTTTCCATTGATCACCAATGGAGAAAAAAATGTTCCACTTTGTATTTGCAAGAATCCAAATCTTACTAATCCTAATCCAGAATTTTATGTTGCCTCCCATTAGAACATACAATGGATTTGACCAAGTTGTCAATGGATGTTCAGAAGGTCAAAGCTCGTAAAGAGTTATGGGAGCTGATAGCTGCATATACAGCATGGATGGAAGAATGGAAACAGCTGCTTTTCAGTGAGGTAACATGCCAAATGAACCTCTCTCCGCTTTTTGACAAGATGATAAAATGTGTTTGGCAAGGAAGTAATTATTTTAACTTGAATTTGCTCTGTCCTTAATTAGTTGTCATCTTTCATTTCTTTGAAGAAAAAAATAGTCTAATAAAACATGTATGTGTGCTATTCACTGCTTGTAAACCACTCTCAGTAATAAAATGAACACTATTTTGTTGTCCATGTGAGTTAAACAAACAAATTCTTTTCAAATTTTCTGTCAGGTTGTGGTGTCACAAGCTCAAGGAAAAATTGCAAAGTGGAAGGAGCAAGCTCTGTCTCTAACAAGTATCATACCTGCCCATGATGCGGTGCTGCAGGAGACTTTAGGGATCCTGGAAAGCTTAGGCAGTCAGCTTGCAGTCATGTCCAAGCTACAGAGCCCCACACTCAGGCATAAACACTTGAGAGCTATTTTTGAAGGTCAGACTCTGTGTCCATATTGTAACATATGTATACTGTGTGAACCACGGCGTATTTGAAGTAATCAGAATATATTCTGTCTGGCAGGCTTTGGCCTACTGAATGTCTCAGAGAGGAAGGTGACTGTTGGTGAGCTGATGTCTCAGCAACTTCACCAAGAAGCTCACCAGGAACTAATTTCCAAGGTAAGAGCAGGAGAGAGGTATGTTATGGCAGTGACAGACACAATAAACAACAAACTTTTCTTATATGTAACTGATACAGCACTTGATTATTTTTTTCTGATGGCGTCTTTTACTCTGTCAGATATGCAGGGATGCACAAGCAGAGTGTAACACAGAACAGACCTTCCAGAAGCTTCAACGAGAATGGAAAGCTAGACTCTTCCGGCTGGATGAATTTACTCATCCTGTTTGGAAGCATTGTGAGTTACAACATGGATTAACAGAGACAGAGAAGCCCACAGAGGGGATTGTTTCAAATCTCCAAACTGCCAGTCACCAACCCTGTAAAGAGGAAAGATTCATCATCATTGGTGAGACTAAATAACAAGCTAGGAAATTAATAATACAGATGCTTATTGGAACACATTTTTTGTTCTGTGGGGGAAATGTGTAAAAGCAATATTCTGCTCACAAGTTGGTGGGATTTGCCATGTTTTCCCTCATTCAGGTCTAGAAATACACTTTTCTGAGATAGAGAACGATTTGATGACTCTGACCACCATGTTGAAGTCTCCATACACTTTTGAGTTCAGGCAGCAGATGGAAGATTGGATGCAGTCACTACTAGATCTTGGTAAATCAGATATTCAGAATAAAATTCATTGCTTGCTTCCAAGTGCAAAAATTGTTTGAACAAACAAAGAATTCATTGCTTTTTTTTACTTTTTCTTTCAATATTAATAGAGAAGCTGCTAGACTTATTTGAAAGATACCAACAAATGTGGGCCTTCTTGACGAAGATGTTTGATGAAACACTCTTTAGCATTCAAAGAGATCTGGTATGTCTCTGTGTCAACGCCACGAAAACTGATACATTTCAGAACTTTACTATAAGTTTACATCAGACTAATATTGTTTTTTGTGTTTTTTCATAGCTGAAGCAGTTCCAACCAGTTGATGAGACATTTAAAGAAATAGTGCGCTCTATATCAGCTGACCCTCATGTATTGAGCTTTGTTAATTCCAAGAGCAAAAATGATAGATTTCATGGCAACAGTCTTTTCCAGATTCTCATTGATGGTCTATATACAATGGAAGCTATTTCCAAACAGATGGTGGATCCTCTGGATGCCCTGCGTGAACAGTTTCCAAGACTCTGGTTCTTGAGTGACAGGGAGGTGATACAGCTACTCTCCTTTCACCCAAGGCCTTTCACACTGCAATATTTTGTACGCAAATGCTTTAAAGGGGTTCACTGGCTTGAAGTGGATAGGGAAATACCATGTAATACAAGAGATGTAAAAACCCATGGGCCTACATCTGGGACCCACAGACAGATGAAGGTTCTGGGGGTTTTCGCCAGCCTCCAGGAGCACATTACCTTCCTGTCTCCTTTAGAACCAGATCTCAATGCCTTGGTTTGGCTGAGTGCCTTTGAGAAACAGTTAAAGTTGACCATGGTACAGCTCATGAAACAATGTGCTGTTGTGCAAAACCAGCTTCAACCATCCAGTCAAGATTTGGAATGTGATAAGAAAGTTGGAGACATCTTGTTCCACATGGCTAGTAGGAGAAAAAATATACAACCTGTGCTGGATGTGCTGTCTGAATACCCTCTCCAGTGTCTGCTGGTGGCTGAGGAGGCAGTATGGTGCAGCGTTGTGCTACAAGCTTTCCAAGAATCAAGCCCAGTGAAGCTGAGCAACATAAAGGCGTACAACTCTGCAAAACTGAAAAATCTTGGCTGTTTCATAAGAAATGGAGTCACAGGGGCTAAAAGTGAATCTCTAGTTTCTAAGTACATGATGATGTGTCTGCGCGCCTTAGTGCTGCTTACAATGAGTCATGCACAGCAGCTCTCTCGACTCATGGAGGTACAGTGTGTGCTGGACTCTTCTTTTGAGTGGCTAAGTTTGATGAAGTATCATATAAACTCAGAAGATCAGAGTCTGAAAGGCAGTGATGATTCAGCATGTTATGTGGATGTTTTGGGCCATCGCTTCCAATATGGCTATGAGTATTTTGGTCCAGAAGACTGGATGATGGTGCACACTCCTCCCACAGATCGGGCAATACTGGGGATTCTCCTTGCACTGACAAGCTACAGGTGTGGGTTTGTGAATGGACCTAGCATGTCTGGAAAGAAAAAGACTGTGGTCCAGTTAGGAAAAGCACTGGGCCGGCAGGTTGTTATTATACAGTGTTATCCCAGCATGAGACTTGGTGTTATTCAGCAGATGCTGTTTGGCGCCCTACAGACTGGAGCATGGCTTCTGTTGGACACTGTGGACTTACTAACACAAGGGGTCCTGTCGTCACTAGGACAGCATCTAGTAGACATTCACCAGTCCTTCTGTGGGTTAACAGGAGATAGGAATCAACGGGTGAATGACAAACCAAAGGACGGGACTGCTGACGGGGCAGATATTGTTAATCCAGAGTGCCATAGGGTACTTGGAGGGAAAGGCATTTCTGCTAACCTCAACTATGGGTGTGTTCTCATCTCATCAAAGGGGTATACAGCCGAAGTTCCAGAGACTCTGCGACTTGCAACAAGACCAGTTGCATTAACCCATCCACATTACAGGATCATTGCGGAAGTAATGCTGACTTCCATTGGTTTCACAGAGGCCGTGTCTTTAAGTCAACGTCTGGTGTCTCTCATCAGTTTGGCCAAGGATTCCTTCTGTCTGCCTGATTTCATCACTGATGATCAGAACTGCTATCTTGTAATCTTGCAAAAGATCATCTCTGCTTCTGAAATACACTTAAAACAAAGTGTAAGGCAATGCCAATTTACAGATGAGGCTAAAGGATTAGCTTCAGAAAAAACTGATCTCATGTCTTCTCAAAATGAGCCTGTCAGAGTTGCTGACAAGGATCGAAAAGAGTCTGAAAAGTCTTCCAGGTTGCGCAGTTCTCATGTGTCAATTATCCAAGGCTTAACGGAGGAAACTGCCATTGTCAAAGCAATTCTTTCTGCATTGTTACCTGTTCTTTATGACCACAAGAAAGCCTCGCAGTTCTACGTCATTTTCAAGGACGCATTCCCTATAGCCTGCCAGTTTCCTCTTTTCCAGCAATACATTGAGGAAGAAGAAAAGAAGCAACTTAAAGATGCAGTTACAGAAGAATTACAAAGGAAACAGTTTAACTGTGACAAAGAAATAATTTGCAGTGCTCTTAGACTTTACCAGACTATGAAATTTTCTCAGGCAGTTCTGCTTATAGGCCCCTCGGGTAGTGGAAAGACAACCTGTTACTGTGCTCTAGCTGGAGCACTCAATAGTCTGGCTTCCAAGGCAGTGGAAAATGTGTTTGAAAATGACAACATGATCAAAGAAAATGCCCCACAGGCAGATCCTCAGATCTCTTCTTCAAACTGGAACTCTGTCGACACTGTGGTTTTATTTCCTAATGCCATGTCCCATGATGAGGTATTTGGCTGCTTCTGTGAAAAGAGAGGATGGCAGGATGGAGCTGTTCCAAAAGTACTAAGAGTTTCAGAACGACGGGAACACAGAGGTTTTAAATTGTGCGACAATAAGAAGAGAAATGATCAGATGCCAATAGTAAAATGGCTGGTAATGGATGGGGAACCTGTGGGGCAGCCTGGCTGGTTAGATTACTTAACCACACTGTGTGATCCTGAGGATCCATTTCTCTTCCTGCCATCAGGTGAAACACTTGTGCCATCCCAATCATACCTAAAGCTACTTATGGAGATCACAGACCTAAGTGATGCAAGTCCCTCTGCAGTGACCCGCTGTAGCCTCATTCATTTCACAGGAGCTGATCTGTGGAAAGCTGTGTGGAAGAATGAAATGGATGCTCTCTATTGTGTACACAGACTCGATCAAAGGACCTTGAAAATGTGGAATCGTCTCGCTGAAGATCTTTTCTCTAGCACTCTCAGTTTGCTTAAGCAGAAGGCTTTAACCTCTGCAATCCACAGTAAAGGAGAAAGCCCAGTGTATGGACTGCAAGAAATCATGTCATTTGTCCGGATCCTGTGTGCTCTCCTACAACATTTTGGGAAGGAAGTAGAAAAAACTGAGATGATACCTCAAAGCGACAAAAGAGGTATAACCATTTTTTTTTAATCAACTTATAACCTTGCTATAGTAGCATAGTGGTGTTACCTTTATTAAAACTATCTTTACTCTTCTACCAGATATAGCTCTACATGGAACCGACACACAAGGCATAAATACCCAGAGTAAACAACAGCTGCTTGACAGGGACCTTTTTTTGGTGGCATATATTTGGGGATTTGGTGGACATCTGCATCCTCGGTAGGAGAACTTTTTATGTAGTCACATACTGTATATGTGCACAAATATTCAAACTATGTATACTCTTGCTATCAAAATATGTCAAGTCTCCATGATGAGTATCAGTAACTAATGTTATTCATATGTTTTTGTTTTTACTTCAGCCATTGGCCACAGTTCGACTTGCTTGTCCGCCAAGCACTGTTTACTTGCCGGTACAAAATTGTGGTTCCTGATGAAGAGAGTGTGTTTGAACACTTTTTTAGCATCGACAGTAAGATGTTCCCCAAGAACACGCTGTTGACAAATTCCATCATGCCCAAGGTTTGTCTTTAATACTCTGTCTAGTGTAGTGAAAAAGACATAAATATGGTATTCACTACATTTGAATATTTTAACTTACATGTGTCTTAAATGTCTGTTCATAGTATTGGAAACATACCAATCTCCTGAACCTCATGTTGGAGGCAAACCAGCCAGTGTTGCTTGCAGGAGAGCCTGGTACTGGAAAAACCAGCCTGTGTCAAACTTTGCTGAGTTTTGACAAGCCACACATCAGCCTACCAGCCAGTCCACTCTTGAGCTCCAGAGACCTGCGCACTATACTGAAAACCATCAGTTGCCAGAAGAACTGCAAAGATAGTGTGGGTTCTGCAGCCAAACAGCCAAGACTGCTTCTGTTTGTGGATGATTTGCATGAAGCCCCCTGCGGTGAGTAAGAAAATTTACCTCAGATGAACTAAAATGATTAAATTTGAATCTGACTGAGAGAAGCTCTGTTAAATTAATATTTCTGTTGTTCCTGTTGATAGATTCTTTTGGGAAGACATCGACTGCTCTAGAATCTCTACGACAGAGTATTTCAAAGGGAGAGATTCTAACATTTGATACCTACCACTTCAAGTTATTGAGTTCTGCAACCGTCAGCTATATGGCTACTTGTTGTGTGTCTGGATTTGGCAATCGCTACAGTAATGTGATATCCTCCAGGCTGTCACGCCTGTTCTCCATTTTTGTGCTCCCTAGTCTATCTATAGACATTATATTGTCTATCCATTCTCCTAGGCTACAAGTCTGGCTCAAAGAAATGCCACTTAAGCAGAGGGGTGAGGACATGGCATGTTGTATCATCACTGCAACTAAAAATCTGTATCATGCTGTATGTGACCAATTCCAGCCCACTGTGCAGAGGCCCTATTTCATGTTCTCCCATCATGACCTGCAGAAGGTGTTTCAGGGGATGTATCTGTGGCAGCCTAACATCCAAAATACAGGGACAATGCAGAAAAAGGAGTATGCGCTACCAGGCTTTCTTCCAGTCCTTCCTGGGCCTACAGCATCAGTTCTTAACATAGCACATCTCTGGATGCACGAGTGCATGCATATTTTTAGTGATAGGTTATGCTCAGAAGACGAAAGAAAAACTCTTATGTCACTCATAGCCAAGGTTGCAGCGACACACTATGGAGTTGGATTGGTTGATGAAGCCCACCCTGACAGTATAGATGTCTCATCCACTGTCACAAGCCTTGCTACTCACACACTACCCACTGACACAGCAGGCACCTGTAAGCAAATAGGCCAGAGTCCAGAAACACTAAGTCTGCCACCAGAGCCAAAACCAGCTGGCCAGTCAGACCTGAAGATAGACTATACATTGACTGAATCTTCAAAAGAGGCAAGCCTAAAAACTCATCCTCTGCAGCAGCAGATTGTTGAGCATATGGAGGGCATAATGCCTAGGCTTGTATATGGTCCTGAGCTTTCAGAGGCTTTGAATTCAATGGATCAGCAACACAATTTCAAATCTAGCTCTTGTTACAAGGAGCAAGACCTTGATACACTATTGCAGAAACTGTCTGCTCTTGTGGACAAAAAAGAGGACAGTCAAGGACACAAAGGACACAACATTAAATCCAAATACATTTTACACAGAGAGAGAGTGAGACAGCTGCTACATATCCTCAGGGCTTTGCTCATACCTGGAGGTCATGGAGTACTGATTGGCTCAGAGAGAGGCACAGGCCGTAGAACCACTGTGCGTTTAGCGGCCTACCTCACAGGCTACCAGCTGATGGAGGTTGATTCTGGTAATGAGAAGAAGTTGCATGAAATCCTAAAAGAGGCTGGAAATCGAACTAGAGTGGATGGCAGTAATGTTATCATACTGGTCCATGAAGAAATCAGCCAGTCTGTTAGAGAAGAACTGTTGGTGGCGATGGCCCACAGAACCTACCCGGCGCTCTACACAGAAGAGGAGCTGAGGAACTTTGTTTCCAGAGTGACGGCTGTGAACAACTCAAGAAGATACCTTATGGACAGTTGGGTGTTTGATAAGTAAGAAGAAATACCTAATTGATATTTTAATCCTCATATTAGAACTGGTAGTTGTTACCACTCAGCCCGATCAAACTGTCTTTTTTAAGAATTAGACCTAGAAGTACATTTATTCAGTATTTTGTCACTTGACAATCATTTATACTGTAGTTGAACTGTTGGTATGTTAATGATGATTCACCATTCACCAAATAAGCTTATAGGAAAACTGGTTTAAGTACTTAAGGACTAAATATTTGGAAAAGATAATTTGTGTACATTATAAATCATATTCAGTCTGTTTCTTTTAACAAAGGTACTTGAGTCAAGTCCACAGAAATGTCCATGTGTTCCTTCTAATGCCCTTGACCACGTCAGACACCAGTGAGATATGTGCCAACAGTATAACCCATTGTAGGAACGTAAGTATGAATACTTTTTCTTTGAATTATTCTGCATGTAACTGAAGCTTTGTGCTTGTATCCCAAGCAGAAGACAAACTATACAGATGACATTGGTAAAAAACAAAAGACTGTACACCTCATTTAGAGAAAATATTTGCAAGCAAGATGTGATTAGGTCATGAAAAATACATTTTAAAACTAAGCCGTAAGGTGAGGAAATCAGCCATGGGACAGTCATTTAATGCAACAGACCTTGACACAGAAACCTCTCTGTCACATCACAGTTGAGTTTTTTAGATTGTAGCCCTTGTTTAGAATACACAGTCTGGCGTACTAAGTGCAGTGATTTAATTTTAAGTAGTAGGCCTAAATAAATGACATTTTACTTTTTATGATCCAGAGACAAATGATCAAGGCCCTGAGCCTCAGCTGCTGCGCCGAGGTGTACCAGCTGTGGTCCAGCCAGTCCTTAGTGGAAGTTGCTGTTCAATGCCTCAAAACCTGTCCCAACAAAAATGAGTCAGACCACAAAAGTTAGTCTATGTTCACTTCACTTTTACCACTTTTTACTGCCAGTGTTATTTTTAGTGTACTGAGACATAGAACTTTTCCTTTTGTTTTAATGCAGTGAGGAGAGAGGGCTCAGAGGCCAGCTTGTCTGTGGCTATGGCAGGAATCCATCAGTCTGCATGTCAGTATGCTTCTGTCCTTCTAAGTGCTCAGCCTTTCAGTCCTCAGACTTATATGGATCTCATTGCCCACTTTGGTTACCTCTGCAACCACCTGCACAAACAGTGGCAGGACCAAGCCAACAGGTAATTAGTCTTAAACTAATATTTTAGTAGAATTTTTCCCTCCAGTATTTAATATGCTTCTGTGCATCTATGAGTTCATTTGTGGTGATTATGGTGCTAACTAGCTTTATCTGATAATTATGTTTTCTTGACACTTTTAAAATAAAATAAAAATACACATTCTAGTCTACAATAACTATTTCATTTTTTCAGACTTGCCTCTGTTCTGTCTCATTCGGATGTCATGAACAACACAGCTACACAATACAAAGAGCACTTAAAAAGACTGAAAGAGAAGATTGCTGAGACACAGAAGGTATTGTAGAGCAATTCAGCATATGCAATTCCAGTGCGATCAATATCCTATATAACAACAAGGTTATTTGTCATCACAGTCAAAAAGGATTCAAACAACCTTGAGAGCAGTATATTCAGTGCACTATAGAGGCTTTTTTTTTTTTTTTTGGCTGCGGCAGAGCTTATGTTAAAGTAACTGTACACATATACATCAATTAATATTGCTGTGTTAATGTTCCATAATCACCTTAAAACCTTTTTGTGAAAAATACAAATTTAGATACCTTCATTAATGCTGTGTTCCCTTCCTCTTTGTCCTGCAGCATGAGAAAATGCTCCTTAGAGCTGTAGATGATTATAAAAGTCTGCTTGAGGACGCCCAGGAGAAATGTGTGGTAGAGGAGAACAAGGTGTATGACTTGGACGAGCAGATCAATCACGCTCAGAAACAGGTAAACAGATTTCCTATTTTATAGATATCTGCATCAAAAATCATATAAATGTATAACTTAGAAGAAGTCCAACACATTTATGAACAGATCACATTTGTATAAAACACCTAATTCTAATTTGCTGTTTAGATACTGGGTGGTCAGATCCTTTAGAACAATGTAGAACATTTATTAGATGTCACAGAATATGAACTTTTTTTCCAGGTGAGACCTGTGTTCCTGTCAGGTCTCAAAATTCTTCAGTGTCTGAATCCGTCTGACCTGGAGGAAGTGCGTCACTACAGAGATCCGCCTGATGGAGTGGTGAAAATCATGGATGCAATTTGTTTGCTGTTTAACCGTCCACCAGGCTGGGAGAGTGCTAAACAGCTTCTTGGACAATATAACTTTTTCCAGGTGTGTGGAAAAATTTATTTAATTTTATTTTGGAACAAACTTTTTTGATTCCTGTCAAAAACTGTCGGTGCATTAAACATAATACTGTAATACTACATGCGAGTCCTAGGCACTGAGTTGAGTCATCATTCTAATTTGTGTAGTATACGCAGTTGTTTTGATATTGAAGTATTGAATTTGTTGTGTATTAAGTGGCTGTTCTTGGGCTACTCTTTTGCTAATATATCTCCTTTCATCAGGAGTTGGAATTTTTTGACCGGTACAGCTTGACAAGTGAGCAGCTGCAGCAGCTCGGCCAAATAGTTCACAGTCCTCAGTTTGTGCCAGAGTCTGTGCGAGAGGTGAGCAAGGCCTGTGAGTCCCTGTGTCGATGGGTCCAGGCTGTATATGAATGCTGCCGTATCCAGCACCAGATGTTGGTCAAGCAGAAACTGGAGGTGCTGGTGGAAGAGGCACGAGGTCATTTGTACCTGGCCAATCAGCGGAAGGAGGATGCATTCCAGAATCTAGAGGGTGTTAAACTTCAACTTCAGTTTGTACAAAATAACCTAGAGGAGCAACTGCTGGAGCTGCACAAAGCAGAGAGCATGGAAAGAGAAGCTACTGTAGCTGCTGGTCAGTTAGAGGCACATGTCAGAAACTGGAGGGCTGCTTCTCAGGTAATAGAATTTGCAAATATACTGTACAAGTTACTTATACATTCCACTTAATTTTGGGTGTTATTTTTGATGACTATTTTCTATTTATTTGAATTTTTCTATTTTGCCCTCAGGAGGCAGAGTTACATAACCAGAACTTATCAGGAGATGCCTTAATCCTGGCTGCAATCATCGCTTATTTAGGCCCCTTTGCACCTGATATACGCACAGAATTACTGAGCAAGTGGAGAGAGCTATGCCAAACAGGAAGCATTAACATAAACCCAAAGGACCCTAGAACCTCCCTGTTTACCCAGTCAGACCCTGCACCTCCTCATCCTCCTCTCGGTTTTCACATCCCTGTGTCTGAGAGCCTGCAGCAGCTTCTGGGTCGGGCATTAGGCATGAAAGAGTGGCAGCTCCAGGACACTGTGTCTGCCAAACTGGTGGTTCAGCTGTTGCTGTGGGGCTACAGAAGTGCCTTGGTTCAGCGTTGGCCTCTACTGGCAGACATCAAGCAGCATCTAGAAATAAGCTCTCAGAGCTGGCTCATCACAGGTAGGTCCTTAAGAAATCACCTCTGCTAGGATTTGGCCATTTGTTGCTGTGCCGTCCTGTATCATACAAATTGTATTTTTTGGCCACCGGAGGTTGAAGTGCATAGGCTTCATGTAGAATGAGATCTGAATGATAACTTATGTTGAAAAACTTAAGCCAGCACATCATAAGTGTCTGCTCTACAGGAGAGAATACCAAGCTTGAGTGTGGGATGGTGGTTCGTGCTGATGATCCAGAGCTACTGGACAAGCTGGACCAGGCTGCTGAGAAAGGTGAAACACAGAAGAAATTAATTTCAATATATTCTGCTACTTAGTTTAACATGATGTTGTGTGTCTTTTTTCCACCTCTAACTTAATCTTACCATTTTGTTTTGCAGGTTTGAGAGTCCTGGTAACTCACGTGGAACATGGAACCCCCAGTCCTCAGTTTCTGGCCAGATTGGCCTCCCCTGCCCCTTGCCCACCAGTGTTAATGAAGCATGTTCACCCGACCCACCCTGACTTTTGCCTCTTCCTCAGCACTCATCTGCCTGTCCGACTGCTTAGCAGTGGTAAGAATGATTCAGTATAAACAGGTTGTTTCTGTTAAAGTTGTCTAACTTTAGTATAGGTATTACAGGTGGTATAGGTTTAAGTATTTTACCACAAAAGTGAAGGATAAATCCAAGGGAAATTAATGAAGATTTTGGATTTAGAGAGTCTTTAACAGATATTTTTGCAGTTACAGTTAACAAGGGTTTTTATTTTCAAAAATGTTGTCCTTATTTTTGTGATGGTATTATGTGTTTTTTTTCCCTGATTTTGTTGTGTAGTTTTAATTTGATGTGCCTGTGTTAGAGATGCCGCATCCCTTGGAGGCTGGCCATCTTTGTGTTTAGCTCTCATTGGATAACTGATAAAGGTTCAGTCTTCTTGCAGAGTGTATATATAGGTTGTGTTTTTTTTTTGCACTTTCTGTTAATCACCCTGATGAATGCTCTGTGCTGGAATGCACTGGTAAAATAACAAATATACTTCCAGTTAGTCTGCTAGTGTTGCTGAGTTGTTGTTTTTCTTTTTTCAAATGCATTAATCATCCCAGTGCAATATATGTACAGGATGTTTTATGAGTAATTGCCAAGACTTGTAATTTATACACAGACAAACTAATAACTTTTCACACATCATAATGACACACATAAGAAGAGAAGAGTGAAGAGAGGGCACTGCTGAGTATAAAGAGCTAGAGCCTCACATGGGATATCTAAAAACAGTAATGAACTGAACACTCTGGACATTTTGGATGTGAGCTCTTTTAACTCATCTAAAAATAGTGACTAACTGTATTCTTGCTCTTGTTCCTTAGAGATCCATCCATCCATATTGGCTGAGGTACATGTAGTTGACCTCTCCCTGAGCTCAGAAGAGATCCAGGAGCTGATGCTGACACAGCTGCTGCAAGCTG
Source organism: Lates japonicus (assembly GCA_033238685.1). NCBI lineage: Eukaryota > Metazoa > Chordata > Actinopteri > Centropomidae > Lates > Lates japonicus. Next base: position 1,449,671 of record BRZM01000064.1, on the reverse strand, counting down.
AGTGTAAAGAGCTGCTGATTCAACACCTACGGTTCCAGAATGATAAGCAGTTACTGCAGGAGAAGTTGGTCACAGAGGAGGTGACCAGACTACCATTTACCATCAGATCAAGCAAATACTGCTCCATGTAAAAGCTCTCTGGCTGATAACTGTCAGGCTCTAATTATTATCAGTTTTCATTTTCCAGACTTGAATCTTATAATGTGTATTGTGCCCATGAGTCTGACTTTGCATGTCCACATTATCTATATTACCTGGGCAGAGTTAGAATGTAGCTCATGTGGATTCTAACATGACGTGGTGGTTGTGGTGAAGATACTGTACTAGGCTTTTGAGAGTGATAAATGAATTTTTTAATTAAGCTATCACTGTGACTGTGGTCACTTTACCTTTAGATCAGACTAAAGTAGGTTGCAGTTCTTTTATGCAAAATTTGACTTAATAGATGATAATGTAATTATCTGCTGCTGTTTATAGCTACTGTCCATCAGTTGACTGTACACATTCTTGTCGTAGGACGCTCTGATGGACTACATCCTGCAGTCTAACACTTCACTGCTGCAGGACTGTGATTTTCACCCCCGCATGGCTGTTTGTCAAGAAGTAATGAAGAAACTACAGGCTGAGATTGAACAGCTGAGTGAAGAGCTGGATTACCATGAGGCTCTGGTGGCTGCCCCCCGACAATTAATGAGGCTAGCTGCTGCTTTCTACCAGGCTCTGGAGGAGGTGTCCCGTCTTTCCCCTGCATACTACTTTTCCCTACGTGGCTTCATCACAGTTATGCAAGAGGCCTTCATTGTGAAGGGCAGACCAATAGTGTCATATATCATTGGCAAAGTACCAAGGGGTATAGTACCAGAGGTTACAAACAATATGGTTGCCCAGCTGCTGGTTCAATACAGACCTTGTCTCTTCAAGAGCCATGTCGCTGTTCTGAAGCTGCTGGTGTCTGTGGCCCTGCTCCAACACAACCAGCTCTGCTCTGAGGGTGAGAGGGTAGCCTTCCTTAGGGGCCTTCAAGACATAGAACATCCTGTCTTTAAAGTTAAACCCAGCCCCCCGTCTCAGACTGCCTCACAGTCTACCACCTCTCTACCCAGCTGGATACCCCCTCATATCCATCCAGAGCTCCTCCGCTTGGAGAAGATCTTGGCCTTCAGAGGGCTGATTTCCTCGCTTTCCAGTTCCTCCATACAGTGGCAGGAGTACCTGCACTTTCCTTCGTCCACTGTGGCAGGGACTGTTCCCTGTCACTCTCACTCCCATCTGTCTCTGCTACAGCGGGCTCTCCTCTGGAAAACCATGCTCCCAAACTGCCTCGATGGACTTGCTGATGTGATAGCTGCCTGTCAACTCTGTCTACCTGTCCAGACTGTGGGATCTGAGGCCCCTCACACTGGGAACCCAGAGTCCCTCTCACGATACCTCGTCAAACATGAAGGACCCATCATTCTTGCATTGCCCAGTCTAAGAGGAGATAAGTGGACAAATATTCAGCCTCTTCACTTAATAAACAGATTGGCAGACTGTGTAACAGAAACAAAGAAGGTAAGACACACTGTTTTCTTTGTTTTAAGTTAATAGTTGTGACTATTGTACTTCAGTGCAGTGCTTGATGTTTTTCTTAATGAATATGTTTTAGGTTCAAGTCAAAGTCATTTCTTTTGGGGCTCTGTTTAACAGAGAGGGCATCCTCTCAGCACTGAACAAGGCAGTTAATGATGGCCACTGGTTGGTTTTTAACAACTGTCATTTGTTGGAACAATGGGATGATAAAGTAGTGGCTCACATCAGCCAGCTGATCTTGCCTTTCAGAGGTAGGTGGTCCATCAAGAATTAATTTACATTGCATTTGTATTAATCATAATCATTGACAAATGCATACAACCCAGTCTTTCTGTTTATGTATTTATCTGTCTGCCTGCTTGCCTACCTGGTGCACAGAGGAGCGATGCCTGATTCACCCGTGCTTCCGGTTGTGGTTTATAACTCAAGAATATGCATTATGCCACATACCAGGTAGATTTATTTTATTGCCATTACTGCTATGTCCAAGTTTTCTTTTTAAGGGACACTAGCTGCAGTTCAAAGGATTAATCAGTCTGTCTTTTTCACTACCACTACCACCTGGTACTAAGCTAGAAGATTATCAGTCTAATCCTTTACCTTCCTCAAACAAAATACACACAGGACATTGGTTTGCAGTCAAAGCACAAAGTATATCCATGTTTCTCTATTAATGCCATCTCACAGTCTTTGTGTTTTTTTTCCTGTGATAATGAAAATCAAAGTTGTCCATTTGTGATTCAATTCATTGATTCAGTTAACTTCATTAACTTATATTTGTCTTGGTTTTGGTCAGGTTATATTAATGATTAAAATGATAATGATCATTGTTATTTTTATTATCAAACAGCGGCAGTGCGACTGTGTGCGTTGCCTCTGGTCTGTGACTCTCCCTGGGATCTGAAGGAGGAGCTGAGCTGCTCCTTGCAACAGGTGGTGTCCATCATACAGTGTCAGTCACTGTCAGGTGTGACAGCAGACAACATCGAGTTCCTCCTCCGCTGTGCCATCTTCCACTCTGTCTTACTGCAGAGACAGTCCTACAAATACTTAGGCCAAGGGAGAATCTACAAGTGGTGAGGAAATGGGCCCACATATTGTACACATTTGCCTGTCATATATATTTAGAAGCCAAACATGATTTAGATTAATGTATTGGTATTTTAAAACCAAGGTGCATTCTTCAAATGGTGGGTAATGTCATGATGGATTAAGACTTGATTGTTTCCATTTCAAAGGAGTCAGGAAGACCTCCTGGCTTTGGTGGATGCACACAATTGCATTGCCAATCTTTGCCATGACAAGACCAAAACTTTGCAGTACATAGCAGGTAAGGTAGCATTAACAGGTAAAACTGTCCCTCTAGTTCAGTTAATGTATGCTGTTAACCTTCTTGTACTTTGCATTCATAGTCAATCTAGTGCATGGTGGCCATGTGCTAGACTCTGCAGATTTGGAGGTAGTGGAAAGTGTTGCCAAGGCCTGCCTTACCAGAGTGTCACCTCTGTGGGGCAGTGTACCACACATCCTCTCAGATATTATCAGCAATCCTGGCCAATTCGGTAACCAGACAACTTTCTGATAGAACTGTATTTTGCATATTATTCATCTGACAAGCTAACTGATGAGAGAGTGGACTGGAGGAAATGGATTATGCAAAGATTTTTTTCTTAATTCTTACATTTTAAACATTTAACAGAAGGCTTTATGTAGAGCAAGTTATACATGTAAGGAGTACAAGCAATAGAGCCACAGTGGGTGTTTCTGTTTGTCAACTATTCTCTTTAAGTACAGTGTATTGATAGTGGCTATGTTTCATGTCCTCAGATTTGTCAGGACTACTGCAGATTTTGGAGCAGGGTCTTCAGGATTCAACGAACATCAATGACCCCTTTGTGCTGGGTTTTAGTCTGGATGTGGCAGCTGAGATAATCAAGATCAATAGCCGCAGTTTGAACATACTACTGCAGGCCTCCCAAACTCCTCTAGGAACAGTGAGGAGTCTCTACACTCAGCTAAACCAGCCCTCCATAATGCCAGCCTACAGCCATGCTAGAGACAGATTACAGGCCCTGAAGAGTTACCTTACAAACAAGAATGACAGCAGAGTTACAAATGCAGAAGCATTTTCTCACAATCCCCTGAGTGACTTCCTCCAGGCTGAGTGGGATGATCTCATTGATTTGGTGTCCTCGCTCCTCTCACAGCTCCAACAGCCCGTTCAATACAGTGCGCTAACCTTCAGTTCCCTCCTCAAGCTTACCGACTTGTCTCGTATGGAGAGGAGGGCAGAGTTGCTCAGTGCTTATCTCTGCCACTATAACACTTCAGATCCACCTGGTGCATATAGACTGTCTGCTTTCAGGAATGCCAGAGGCTTTCTGGTGGCAGTGATGAGAGAGGCTGCTGAAGTAAATCGCAAATTTATCAGTGATATAAAACTGCATTTTCAGGTAAAGCATACAAATCGTGAAATCGTACTAAAATAGCCTTTCAATTTTGGAACTCTGTGGATGTACTGTAGCCAACTGCAGGTGCTACAGGATAAATACTTATACTTTCCTTGTTCCTACAGGTTCTGAGTGATAGCACATACCCAGCCTCACTTCCCTTGGATGCTGTGTATTTGTGTGGCCTGGAGCTTAGAGGGGCATCATGGGATACGCAGCTAGGAGCCCTACAGGACACAGTCTCTCTGCAGCCATGCTCACTGCCCCTTCTTTGTGTCAAGGCTCAAGTCAGGAGCACAAATACTGCTCAAGATACCTTCCCTTGCAAAAGTTCATATTTAATGGACACCAGTAATGTTCAAGTCTCAGATGTTTCTTCATCGACTGCCTCTCAGTTACCAGTGTACCACTGCCCACTCTATCTAGATGAAGAGCGGGAAACAGGAGACTGGGGGCTGGCAGATATTAACATTATCACTAAGGTTCCCCTCCATGCCAGGTTAAATCCTGTGTTGTGCAGTTTGAGAAGAGTGAGGCTAGTGAGTATACTCTGACTAAACCAACCTGGATGTATCAGCTGTGATGAACCTCACTGATGTTGGATGCAGTAGGACTTGAATCTTGTATATATCATTAGGACTAATGCTCATATGAATTTATGTGAATCCTCAAATAAATTTGCAGTTACTGTATAACGTCTGTTTATACAATATGTTTTTGTAATGCTTTGAATTTTGTTTTTCATTAAAAGTATTACCCAGTGGCATTTAGGCAGTTTCTAGCAGTTTTGTCTAATCCAGCTGGAACTTACTGAGCCCAAAGGAGTGGAGGTCTTATCTGAATAAACTGTGTTTAATCTGTTCAAAGGCTTTTGAAATGTGATGTGTAATTTCTACTTGATGATTTACAAAGATAGTTATAAAGTCTTCCTGGTAAACAGCAAACAAATTACAGTTGTTATTGCTTTAATGTGTAATCTTGGTTTCATGTATCAAAGGATATTTACTGTGGGAAGCTCTACAGGAGGAGGTGTGTACTTTGAGTTGTAACCATGTAGTTGTTGATAGCAGTAACTGAATAATTTCCTTTCTTTCCATAGGTAACATGGACAGGCACCACTATGAGACTTTTGAGAAGTTTGGCAACAATGCTTTTATGTTGCACCTCGACAACGGGAGAGCGTAAGCATTTCTGTCGTCGTTCTCACAAACAGTGTTCGTGTTAATGCACTTAATGTTTTTAGTTTTTTTTTGTTTTGTTTTATGGTTAGTTTGATAGGTGCAATTGTGACTTTACTGACTCTTGAGTCTGTTCTTGCTGCAGATTTGGGCGTCACTCCAAAGACGAGCCTTCTATCTTAGCTCCTCTTGAACAGTGCTGCAGGTACAAAAAAGACTGAGATAAAATGTGGTGAACTCTATCTATCCCCTGTCCCTATGCACTCTATGTTAATATACTCCTTCTGTGGTTACTTGCAGTTAAAATAAATTGAATTCCTCTTATCAGAGATGAGGTTAATCCAGATTTATGCAGTTACTTATACCTCAAAACTCAAAAAAAGTATTGTACAGCATCACCTCAGTATCATAAAAGCCATCATAAAGACAGTTGTAAAAAGTTCCCAGTTCCGAAATACAAATCTTTGCTGTGACCATCAGATGCTATACCTACAAATTCACCATTACAGCTTTCCTCTGTCTTCTCCACACCTCTTTGTTTCACTTTGATCTTTCACCAGAATCCGTCGCTCCACTTGGCTTCGCCTGCGTCTCCTGTCTCTGCCTCAGTATCGTCTTAGCGATGTCATGCGGGCCTCGCTCTCCCAAGATCCCCTTCACAGTGTAGCTCCACTGCTGTCGGAGCCCCACCTTGCTGCTCTCGATCGGCGTTTGAAAACTGTGCTGGAGACTGTAAGTCATTGCCAAAAGCAACAGAGTCAGGATGGCGGTGGTGATGAGGTCATCTTTGATGACACTGCCTACTTGAAAGACATTTTCAGTCCTGCTGGGTAAAGCAGCCTCATACCTCCTTCACATATCTGTGTTTATGATTGCTTAGCACATGCAAAATGGTGTCAGCAGTTATATTAAGATCATAGTTCAAGGATAACTTGGATTTTGGAACATGATCCTCATGTTTTTGGGTGTAAATGACTGATATTGCACTTTCCAAATTTTTGGCTCTACAGCATAAGTTCATTCTAGCCACTGTAATGTAATAGTGTCTTAGGATGCTATTACATGGCAACATCCAAACATCCCAAAAAATGCACTTCAAATCCATATTGCCAACTCACATCACTTGAAATGTTATTAGTTGGAAGGGGAAATTGGAGGATTAATCAGGTACTTAATTATAGACAGATACTCTTGCCACTAATTTGAAAAGATGATGCATTTAAATGTGATAAAAACACTGGTCTTGTACAGGTTAAAATGTGCATGTCTTCAGGTGTGAAGTAAGGGGAGGGCATTACATGTTTAAGACTAAATACACAGGTAAGGTTAACTGGTAATGAACAGTTTTATTTTAGTTTTGTCATATTTTTTATGCATTCTGTGACAGTTGTAATTTTCTTCAATATTAACTTTGACCTGGACTGATCTGTTTCAAAGCTGAAGTACAGATAATAACGATGAGACTTTTTTCAGTAAAATCTACATTTTGGCCCATCATGCTATTTAGCTAATTTTATCCTTGCAAATAATGCAAATAAGAGTACTGTCTACAGTATACATATAACTTGGTATTGTCTTGATTTATTTCCGGATTATATTCCATATTTGAAGTACTTTTTGCAATGTGGTTCTTGAATGTTTAAATAAATTGTTATAGACCGTATTAATTGAAAAACTGTTGTGATTAAAACATCACAACAAATTCTTAGGAGAATAATGAGATAACTCACAAACACAAACTGCTTGATAAAAGCAAATTAAAATTGGAGGAAGACATTCTGTGTTTACTGTGTCACTATGGTTTGTTAACACTAAAATAAGAAAAGACCTGATCTGTTAGGAGTTCTGCTACATAACAAATAATGAAAAGGGCTTCTAGTCGAATGGACTTCTTGTAGTCAGAAGCTGCTTCTAAATTTTGAATTGCCCCTTTTCATTCTTTAATGCACATGTGAATTGTTTTATGACCTTGCCTCTCCTCTTCTCGACTGACAGCTAGTCAGAAATCCCAGCTTTCATCTGGATTCAGTGTGATGGTCTCTGTTGGATGGAGGTGATCCTTATATTATTTTTATGTACTTGGTGTGTGATAGGTTTACGGTACATGGTCTTGAGTCTTATGAACAGGTGAACCTGTATGTGTGTGATTGTGCTGCCAATATTTCCTCCTTAGCATTACAGAGGAGTTTCTATTAGTTTGTTGGAAGTATATCTGTGTATCTAACTGCATGATTGCCAATAATGTGTATGCCTTTTAGGGGCAGCAGTTAGTTTCACCAGTATTTGAGGTACTCCCTTGGGTGTGAGTATTCATCACAGCTAGTTGGGCAGCCTGGCAGTCCTCCTCCTCACTTTCAGGGCTCCAGTAATAATTTACCTGGCCTGAACATATCGAGTGGCACCTACTCCTTTTCTCTTCCCCCTTGCTCACTTGCCAGCTCTTTCCGCGAAAACTGCTGATGACAAGGGGCTGAAACTCATTAATGAATGACAGAAAAAGGGGAGAGAGAGGAGAGAGACACATCGTTCTGTCAGACAGGTGTTATCAGTCTTTGGAACATAGCAGAAACAGTGGGACTGCAGTGAGGGTGACTCACTGCTATGGGGCAGCTGATACACACAGGGCCGAAGCATGAGAAACTTATTCCCAAGTTTGAATGAGATACAGACTCTTTACAGAAGTTTGTTTGTCTCTGACATTCCCATTTTTTAAAGAGACTTTTCTTTGTTTTGAAGTTAATATTTCCCGCACTTACAATTGGTCCCTTATGTCAAGAACCTTGTGACCATCTGCACAGATCAACCTTAACTGTCTATTCGGTGAGTTTATATCATCTGCATCTTCACATGATTTCTGTTCATGTTCTTGACACATGGGATGTGATACACAATTTTAAATGGAAGCAAGAACTATGATGTACTGTATATTTATAAATGTAGCTGACTTGAGTTACTTGGGTGGTATCTATCGGACTTTCAATCCAATGTCTCAAGTAATAGTTGAAGTGATACATTTTTCCTTTGAGTACGTTGGTCTGTTTGTGTGTTACTATAGAACCTGATGAACACTTCAATCCAGGCCTCCGAAGCTTGTTGCTCTAGGAACCAGCTATGTCAAAGCTTGGTGGGTAGGCTTTGTAGTGGCTGGGTATGGAGGTACATTTTTGGGTGATTGAATGAGAGTGTGTGTCTTGTGTTTGTAGAAATTTGAAAGTTATTTTGATTATTTTTAGTTTACATTTTAATTTTCAATGTTATTTGAGAAAGTATATCAAAGTATATATAATGTTTTTAAAGCGTTTTTTTTTGCTTTTGGTTGCACATCCTCTGTTGATATCAGAGGAAACACATTACTCTTTATGTTTGATAGTGCTTGAGGTCTTGTGGTCCCATGTGGGATGGGCCAAAGGTTTGGCATGACACAGAAAAAAAAAGCAGTAGCTGCATATGTGTAAAATATAATACATAATCAAATATAAATTACAAGACATAATACTGTAGGTGCTATTGCAAGATTTTCTTTTCTTAGTTGTTGTTAGAGAAGTATCAAAGATGATGGAGAAGTTTTACTGATCTGCGAGACCTGGATTGTAGCACAGATTTTTTACTGAGTTGTTTAATAATACACCAGCAAAGTTTTTGTGTTTTTGAACAAGCACAACTTTTTCCAGATGTCTTTAGAAATCATAGTCTTGTGTATGGGGTGTTATTGGCTTTTTTGGGGTCATTAAGAAAAGTGATATGTTGAATGTGGTAGACTACAATAAATTCACACCAGTACGTAAAAATCAATCACAGTAAAATTAAGTTTAGATTTCAGTACTGGTGACAAGTAGAATTTTAACCTGTTTTACTTTACAACATGAGGCACCAGCGTTTAGAGCAGAACCTTTTGTTTTGCATCTCATTGTGTTGCTTGTCTGACCTCACTAATCCTCCTTGTCCTCGTTTCTCAATCTTTATCATGTAATGTTACATTGATGATGGGTGAGCAGCATATCATTAATGCACCTCCTTGTCACAGTAAAACAAGACCAGACCGTCAGTCACAGGGCAACAAGGCAGGCGTGGTAAAACCTACCCACTGGCATGGGCTATTCCTGAACCCGAATTCCTTATCACATATCCTTTTCTACGAGGCCTGTGTAGATTAAATAAATAAAGCAGATTAGTTGACCCAATTAAGACTATAGTTTAACTGGCTGTGATGTTGTAAGCTATAATGTTGAGTGTTGAAAAGCATTTGGTTTAATATGCATATTTGTGTGTATTTATTGTGTATACTGCGGCCTTAGCTGTTTGCAGTGAGGCCTACTTCAGTCTTAATAGTAAGATGGGCAATAGACTCTTCTACGCTCTCATCTACTTCGCTTGGTAAGAGATGTGTGTGTGTGTGTGTTTGTATGTCTGATTGATTACTCAGTCTCCATTTACAGGTTTCAACCTTAATTTATTGTATTCATTACAGAAACAAATTGTCCTCTAGGATGGCCAAGTGCTCTATCAAATTCAATATCAAGCCCAATCACATCCTGGCGCATCTAGTTGCGAAATACCACACACACTCCAGCCAGCAACAAAATTACATCCCCTCCTGCTCACCCTCTCCTGTATATGTCTCCGTGTGTGTTTACATACAGTGTGCGTGTTGTGTGTGCACAGTCCTGAGTGCATGCATGGTGCATATTTTCCACCAAGCATCACTTTCCTTCAGCCCTGGGACGTGCAATAGCATTGTTAGCGGTGGTGTAATATGCTAACCGTCCCACTGAGGCGTGTGGGCTCATACGGCCTGCTAGCACACAGCAAGACACACGTGGTTCTGTTGATAAGTTGGCTAACTGGGGAAGGTCAAGGGGAGCCTGGCGTGACCGAGAGGGGCCCTATTGGTGGCCCCTGAATTATAAATAGGACAGTCTTTCCGGCTGCACTCAATTCGTGTTCAACCACAGTCCGCGACAATAGACAAGGCCAGAGGCACCCATAATATGAGGGGCAGCTAACTTTTCCACTATCTTAGCAGTTCAGCTAGTTAGATCAAAAGATCTGCAGATGACTTGAGGCACTGTTGAATTGTGTTAAAGTGGTATATCAAATTACTGACATCCCTGTTCCACTTATATTGTGCCTTTATTTTTGTAATGGACATAAATTCAAACAAAATGTGTGATGGACTTGGATTGATGGTAAGTTAAAGTGTCATGGATCTTATATTCAGAGATTTTGAATAAAGGATTTCGAGGCCACTCCTTTCAAATGGCATTTTACATTTATTGTATCTTTACACCGCCTCAACTATAATAGACTTTTTTGACATTTAAAATTGTGGCAGTGTGGTTTTGATGTGTGTAATGATGTGGTCCACAACTGGTATGTCAAGTCTCTAATTAACCCAAAGTCTTTGTTTTAAATAGAGGATGTCTGGTCAGATATCAGACACGCAGGAGACTCACTGCAGAGATGGGGAGGGGGAGTGGTTAGTACACATCTTGACCAATACTCCTTGTCATTCAAATCAAAACACAGGACCCCAACAGACTGAAACACTTTTAACTTAGTACACAAACCAGTGAATAAAAAGATAAGTTTAGAATACTTTTTAGAAGACCAGGTCCTACTTCCATTCACTCCTTGTTTAAAATTCATGAGTGCCACTCTCAGACCCTTGTGTGCTTGATTACTGCGGTGGCTGTGGTGATATTAATTTGCTTGAACATTGGCCTGAGCAGGGCACATTGCATATAGATTGAGTCGACAAAACAATCAACCTGATAATAAGCTAGAGTTTGAACAAGGGACAGTTCCATGACAGCTTGGCACCTACAGGGACATTGTTTTCTTCCTTTTCCACAGTTGATGGTTCCAGATGAGGTGCTGCAAGCCATGGAGAAAGAATGTAAAGTTGGATAGGAGTACATTGATGTAAGTTTACAGGCAGGGAGAAGAATATGTTTTTTATAATAACTTATTCTGAGAGGACTATTTTAATGGCTTGTAATCAATTAATAGCTATTCTATTTATATGTGGTGAAAGGTCTCTGCATAAATATTGTATTACCTTACTATATTTGTGTGTTCTCATTCATCAACAATTTTCCATTATTGAAAGCAATAGAAAGAAAATGTTTAAAGTGGAGTTACTGAATGAATCAAAGGACTGTGTGACAGTTCTTCTGGGTGAAGTAAACATACAGGAGCACTTATTGTGTGCAATGCCCCAAATATATATGTTGAGTTCACATTTCTTGCAGTTTATTATGGCCACATTCCTGAGAACTCATAGTGGTAGTATGAAAAATAGATCTTTATCAAATAATCCAATGCAAACTTCCAGTAAAACAAATTGTCCAGCACATTCAGGAAAACCCAAGGTGCCACTTCAGAGAGTTTCTCTAAATCAAACTGTTTCCCTGTGCTGCAGGGTGAGCTCGCAGAGTCGCCGGCTGGGTGAGGAATCAGGCTGTTGAAGCTTTGGAGAAACAGCTCAGACGAGGAGCCTACAGAGACTCCTAGTACATATATATACCTCTATACTCATTATGTAAACCCACATATATACACACATCCAGTAACTTCTTCTGTACCACTGTATATGTATATTTCCTGTGTGTGTGTGTGTGCTCCTCTCTCTTTGTGCATGTTTTTAGGAGAACAGTGAGTACATGCTGTACCTGAGGCAGAGCCAGCAGGAGATCCTCAAGGAGGAGGAGAGGAGGTATCGCTTCATGGCAGAGAAACACTGTGGCCTCACTCAGTCACTACTCTTCTTAATAAACAAGGTACACACATATTATACTGAACACACACTGCCGTCACACAACAACTAGGCAAGTCAGAGCAGCCTGCCTGCTACTCTGGCCAGCGTCACAAAAGTGAAGGAACTACTTATTGAGTAAACTTAAACACTAGCTCAGTTCAAAATGATTATCTGTGCTTTCGGTCATTGACAGGTGAAGGAGCAGTTTAATGATGCCAAAGTTACCCAAGCCAGCATCACTGTCTTAGCAACAGTTACATGTTTTCTTTAAAAAATAGCCACCATGGCCGAGGGGTTTTATTCACGCATGTAATATCATGTTAGTGCTTGATTTTCCTAAAACTCACATCCCATGTTCATTGTCTCATCTACTCAAAGCGTTTCTATTTCTGTTTCTGCCTGATAGGGTTGAGATTTAATGGGTGCTCACCTCTCTTATCTATTTTCAGACGGTGCATCTCTCAGCAAAGGCAGATGGATGGAAGGAGAAAGTGAATGAGACCAGAGGTCCAGACCTAGAACTCCCACCCGGCTGGACCAAGAGGCTGCAGGTACCACCACATTACCAAGTTTGGGCAATTATTTTTACCCAGTGGGAACATTAATAAATTAGTACTCACTGACAGCCTGTAAAAAAAGCTCTTTTGGCTTGGTTACTCCACCAGTGCCTGAAGGAAGCCTCCCAGTGACATGATTTATGGAAAATCAACTGCACAAAATAAGATGTGGGTCTTTTATTATCTGGAGAAGAAAAGAATTTTCTTAACCGAGAACTCCCTCTGTTGTGACAATATCCGCAGCTCCTGTCACTCATTTCTCTTTTAATATCACATTTCCTGTTGCTTCTGTTAACTGCTAATTCTTCCATGTGTTTCACACTATGTTTTCCTCTGTGGGTACAGAATCACTTAATCCTAATAAGTACAGTTAAAAAGATTTTTACTGTAACATCTGAAGGAAGTACAATTTAATATTGTTAATTAATCAATCAGTGAGAACCAGTTTTCTGTTAAGTAACCTAAGTTTTGTATACACTTTGGTGAGTATGGCTAAGTCCATATTTACTCTATTTTTGATTGTGACACTCACTGTGCAGTTTTTCCAGCAGTGAACTACGTGGCTCTGTACAGATCCTACAACTAAATTAGCTACAGACTTCTTTAGGGTCTATCTGGAGTGGGTGAACTTAAGCTTTCCGCAAGCAGAAAGACCTCTGTGCTGGTCTTCACGGTTAATCTATCTGTGTCTGACCAGCTGCGAGGTTCGTGGCTCCTGCCAGACAGTAGCCAGAAGATGAAGACATGTCGTGGGCCGGGAAGAACAACAGGCACTGGCAGAGTGCCACCCTCTAGGTGGAGTGAACGGTACTAATCACGGTTCCTGTGGTAATAATCTGACAGCTACTTTGAGGAACAAAGAAGAAAAGTTGTATTTTCTCTACAGCATTAGATGGAATAAACAATGTCTAGATTCTGCTCTGTACATTTGTCACATTCTAAATTAACTTAATAATGTTTTCTGCTTTCTAGAGAGTAAATACATTTTGCCTGTGGATATGCATTCATTTTATACTCAGAATATTCCTTCTCCTCTTTTCTTGCCCCTGTAGATTTCTTTTTCAGGCGCCATATCAATTATAAAATAAACTTTGTCCCCTTTCCTTCTCTACATTCTATTAATCTCTGTCACCTTCCTTCTCCATTTTTTCCTCCCCTCCAGCACCCATCTCCCTCCCCAACCCTTTCGCTCCAGCTCAGTGGGGAATCTCTGGGTCTGGGAGGAGGAGGCCATGGAAAACTCTTGTGTCTCACCCCTCTCGTCCAATCCAAGCTTCTACCTCACAGCAGGAGAGACTGTCACCGTGCTGGTCCCAGGAACCCACTGGCTGGCACGGCTGTGCGGACGCACTGACAGCAACCTGCAGGTGAGTGGCGAAATGCGAAGATTTATGTGTGTATGCAGGTGCAGGAGCCATGGCATTATGATTTTTCACCAGTTTTTTACGGTGGCATTGAATGTTCTGTGGCACATCACAACTAGAAAAACTGCATCCTGATTACTTTGGCTGTGACTATGGAACCGGTTTTCCACCTTCTCATTCCTCCATTTTATTGACAACAGAAATGAATAACTAACTGGTTATTAAGACATAACAAGGCATTCTAATGGAAATGGTAACGGTCTTTATGATTTATTAATTTATCATGAGAACACAATGTCGCAATGATGATTACTCACATTCAATAGCTAAGGCGGTAAGGTTGAAGTGGCGCTTGGAAAGCAGAGAACAGGCTGAGTCTCTCAGCAGCCATTGTGATATGAGTGGAGTCACTGGTATTGACTCCGTGACCACGTCTGTAAGTGTTGTTTTGTGCAATATGGCGGCAAGCTATTAATTTTGACAATTTAAACTGTGAGAGAAAATCGATCTCTCTTTTGTGGGTTTCCATTTGAGAACATCAAAAGAGTGCTGTGAAATAAAATACTAACTCATCTAGAGCAGAAAAAATAGTGCTAATGGTTGTATACTGTGTGTTCATGGACAATATACCCATGCATACAGAATCACAAGAAAAATAAGTTAGATATTATATGACGAACTGTTATACAGAATATACTCCAACACGAACAAAACTATAGAGAGTTTGTGTTGTTTTGCTTCTTGTTTGCCTCATCTAACATCATCTTATCTCTCCTCCTTGAGTCAGGGCTGGTTCCCTGCTGCTTATGTGGCTAAATTTCTCCAACACTTTGTGACAAGGTAGGAATTTTGTCAGTCTGAGCATCACATTTAAAAGCAGGAAGTGTTGGAAACAGCCAGCTTTATTGCTTGTTACATAACAAGCAGGTGCCGCGGTGACAGATTTCCAGTGAGACAGGTTGAGGGATTGGGTTTAGAGAACCAAGGAAAAATCGACCTCCCCAAGTACCAACATGTGATCTGCTGATACAATCGCCAGGCAGAAACCAAGATGCACTGTACTATTGCAGATCCTAAACTTGCCCTGACACTGCACCAACAGAAAAAATTCACCATCTTAAAGGGATCACACAACAGAATGTCGGACTAAAGTTTAAAGACACTTACAAAACACAGAGCTTATACAGCCTAGAAATGGGAATGGAGCTTTATTTTCTATTATCTTTATAATATCTTTCACTAAAATGTGTGAATCACTTTGTATTTCCTGTGTGTGCCCCTTTCACCCTCAGTGGTGGTTCTCTAAGAAGCCACAGTATGAACAATCTACTGGATCCCACTGACACCTCCACTGACCAATCAGAGAGCAAGAGCTATGGAATATCCCACCCCAGCCCGTAACCGTGAGGCTTCATAGACTTCAAGCCAAATCTCTCCGCTCCCTGGAGGCAGAACAGAGTGACAGAGACAAAGCTTGGTCAAATGAAAACTATAATGAACACCCTCCACCTCCTCCACCACCACCTCCTCTGCCGAGTCCAGGGGAATCTTAGAAGGGCTCTGCAGATTTTAGACCAATCTCTCCCCTCCCTGACCCAGGAAGGGGTGAATCATCATCAATGTCAGGTACCAGGGCTTTAGTACGAAAAAAGAATTTACTCAAGGATGACAATGTTTTCTTTTCTATTTCCGTACACAGTAACCTAGGTACACTAATCCCACTTCATTTTTTGTGGTTGTTCACAATGACAATCCTCTTGTTTACGTAGAGCATTATCACCCCATGGGCCACCTGAGAAACCCTCTCTTTCCCCAGGTAATTTTTCAGTGTGTATGGGTTCCAGTGTGCTTAAAATCTGTTTGTCTGTATTCCTGGATTCAGTGATGAATTCCACTGCCTTTTGACATTTATTAAGGATTATCTAATTGGGTTTGTGTCCAGGAAACCCTTTTCTGAAATGATCCTAATTCCTTTACAGATTTCATATACAGGCTTGCATGAATCTTTTTATCAGGAGTATTGAAGATTCACTCGTAGAGATTGTCTGGGTTCCATGTGTGCTCATGTTTAGGTGCAGGTACATGTTTTGTAGATACACTTCAGTTTTGTAGTTTGTCACTATGCATTTTGTTTTAAGAGCTGAAACATTTTGTATCTTGGACCTCTGAAACATGCTCACTATCACAGTCAAAATCTACCATCCTCTGGCTGGTGTTAGTTTTCCAACCTGGGTGTGTCCATTTGTGTGTGCCTGTTGTGTTGACTGAAAGCAGCTGAGTGCATGGTGTTATTAGCATTTTCGTCATCCTCTCATTTCAGAGGCACAAACCCATTACATACTGTAAGCTTACGCCCCACGACGACCAATGACAGATCTGCTCACCGGGATCCACTGATCTATCAGCAGCACTCAGGCAGGCGGGGTTTGTAACCAGGAGACTGCCAGATCAGGCTGTGGAGGCAGGACATGAAGTACTGTTTCTGGAGAATGTAATGATATCTCGATATGTGAAGACTTTTGAGGCAGAAGGGCAGAGGAATGGTTGAGGTGAGATTTTTTGTACAGTGTTAGATAAGATGAGGGTATTTCTTTACCAAAAGCAAAAGTAATGCTTAATATCACTAAATAATTAAATATCAAAACCATATACTTTTTAAAATGATTGTTTTGTCAAATCTTTGTACAGTATTTAAGTTTCTATGTTAATAGATTTGTTTCTTTTAGTAAAAATATTGAGGTAATAGTTAGAAATTTGAGGAAAAACACTTGTTGCATTTTGGCTGAGAGTTAGATGCGAAGATCGTACCACTCTCAGATTTGTCTGCTAAATATTAGACACAGCAAACAGCTTAGCTTAGTTTGTCAGCATAAGACCGGAAACAAGAGGATACAAGCTAATGACTCTGTCCAAGTCACAAATCCACATACAAGCACCTTTTTTAAAATATCTTCTTACCTCTAGGTAGAGAGCCAGGGTAGCTGTTTCTCCTGTTTTTTAGTAATGCTAAAGCTAAGCGCTCTGAGGCTACTGGCTCTAGCAACATATTCAACGCAGCAGAACATAAAACGACGTTGATCTTCTCAAAATTTAAGCACATAGAAAATAAATATCATATTTCCCAGATATTGAACTATTCCTTTGTTGATAGTACCATATGTTTTCTTGTAGGATTATCATATGTCTCATGGTCATGTGACAGATCTAAACATGAGTCTTTGTCCACTTTTATACTTGATCTCTTTTTTCTATAATTTACATATTTGATCTCTCACGCTTGGTAGTAGTAGTTCCTTCTAATTTATCCTCTACACTGTTCTGTGATTTGACATGTGTAGCATTGTTTAATCTTGGTAAATTTTGTGAGTTCAATATTTTGTGTCCACTGTAGGTAACAATGAGTAAAGAGACGGATTATTATTCAACTTTTTTTTTATTATCATTTCTTACTCAGATCTTCTCTCTTCACAGCTCTTTTATGTCATTTTATTGACTTCATCATCTGATCGGAGGCAGGGGTGAGGAGGGAGGGGATAGAGGAGGAGGGTGGTGAGGTGAGGTGGGGTGAGGTGAGGTGAGGTGAGGGAAGGTGGATGAGGAAGAGGAGTGGGAGGAAAGTGCACTGATGTGAACATCTAGGTAAAACTAAATGCACACAACCTAAGAAATACACAGAGGAAGAGTAAGATTTAAAGAAGTCTTTATAACATCTACACCATCTACAGCACTAGTACCACCTGTTTTAGACCACAAACTATCCTCATGGAAATCATTAGAATGATTCCAAACCACATACAACATGAGTGATTAAATATATATAAAAATGAAAACTTAAAAATGAAGCAGGTGCCTGTAGTAATGTTTCTCCTCATGGTAACTCCCTGTCGGCCCTGTTTCTGAGTACGTGTTTTGCTGAAACGAGGCTGGTCTGACTTCCATGCTTGGGGTCCCCAAGGGAGGTGAGAGGAGGTTTGAGTGCTTGGTTAGAAATATGAATGCAGGGACGAGAGGAGGAGGGAGAAGAGAAGAGAAGGGAGGTGTTCAGCTGTCCCCTACTCATACACCAAGGCCTCAAACTCTGAAAAAAGAAAAGCTAAAATGAAAGTGCAATCCTTGAGACAAACTTTGGTGAACTGAAGGATAAGCCTGACAATACTCTATGTTCTATACTGTCAGTGAAAAGAACAACAACAGAGTAGCATTACACCAACACTACATGAACATTTGAGTTGTCAGGCAAATAACATGAGTGTAAATAATAACATTAGCGATAGCTGTTTTCTTTAAGGGTGTCGGAGTGGGTCAGTGGTGAGCATGCCTGGCGGCTCTCATGATTGCACTTTGTAAAAACAATTATTAACACATTCATTTTTCCAGACATCATAATTTCCAGTAAATGATCAACTTTAACTTTTTGGGTTATGTAAAATTCATCCCTAGCTTCCACTTTCAATTACATTGTTTAACTTAGCAACATCCTCTTTGCTGGGAGGCGCTGAATTATAGAAACAGTAATATGTTTTATGTAAAATACTACAGACAGCACTGAAATCAGGATGAATTTCTCTCCCAGTCTGGAGGTGTAGAGCACAGGTAATCCACCTCCAGCCTATGTATAAAACACACTCCTTTCACCAACCTCTACCTTGTTTCCCTTCTCCTCTTCATTTTTTTAATAAAATTTATGATGAAATTCTCTCCCTTTCTCTCACCGTCAATGCCGGTCTTTGCCATCTCCATCTTTGTCTACTGCTTTGGGAATGCTTTTTGTCTCGATCGATCAGGTCTGCCATCCTAGGAAAAGCCTTCAGTACAAACCTGAGAAAAATACAGGGTGTTGCAAGGAGTCATACTGTAGGGGTAAGGTTAAATTAATACATGACAGTGTGGGACATAGACTTTTTATGCAGTGTGCAGTCTGTTGGACTAGCCTAGCCTTCTTTTTGGCATGTTAATGTGTTTCTGGGTCTGTATTATTTTCATGAGCTCTTCCTCCTCTATGGATCCACCGTCCACATCCCAACCTGGAAGACCTTCTTGTGGCGTTTCGGCTGACATGACCCTCATCCCCCCACCGACAAAGACTTTTTAGGGTCAAATGTTTTTCTGCTACAGAAGGCAAGACAAAGAGGAACCAACAAAAGTACAGACTGAACCATCCGAGATGACTCTAACTTCTGCTTTTACATTGAGTCAAGTTTGGAAATGTTTGAAAGTTTTGTGATCGGGGCATGATTAATTTTATCAGCCAGCTGTGGATTAAGTACAATTGCTTCACATACAGAGCAGGATAGTTGTTTTGTCCACTGTAACAATATGTATGTGGATTTAAAAGATGGCAATATATTATTGGATTTACTGTAACTCAGTATCCACTCTGCTTCTTCTGGAACTTTGTGGTTTGTCTCTGCTGAGAATACCATGTCAACTCCACAACGTTTACAGACCTGCAAAGGCATCAAGGCTTTTCTTGATCTCCTCAGCTTTCAACAGATCTGTCGCCGACATTTTGTCAGCTGGAGAGGCAAGGAGTGGAGACAGAGAGGACATAAGGTAGAAGTGAGGTGAAAAACTGATATTTCAAATAGCTGATGCGAACAGCAACAGAGATGGGAGCACAGGAGTGGAGGACTTGGTACAAAAGCTTGAACCTGTTAACGTACATGTCCTGTGTTGGTTGGTTGAAAATGAATAAGCTCTGGCCAAAGAGACATAGCAAACTGATGGGAAATTAATATAGTCTGATGGTTGGATATGATGTTCCACACAGACGCCCACAAAGGGATTCTGACCTTGATGGACTTGGTAGAATTACATTTGGGCATTCAAGGGATAGCTCAGTGGACTTGGCACAACAGAGGCAATCAAGACCATAGTTTAAATTGAAGATGTGGGCATAAATACAGTCTGGCATACACTGAGGACACTTGTTAAAGCGTACCTCCATTGTACACACAGGGTGCACAAATCATTCACTTTAATGTGATCCTCTCTGTCCTTAAACTCTGGTGTTGTAACACGTCTTGGATCTTTTTGTCTTGGCCACCTTGCATCGCTCTGACAGATAAAGTGTCTTGTTGCATACACCACAAACACAAGGCAGCACAGCACTGTGCAGAAAATACAGTGGGGAACTGGAATGACCACCATGATCACTGGGTAACCCCAGATTTTGTCTGCAGTATGTATGCAGCACTAATATAACTACATAACCCCAAGCTTAAATTTGTGTCTTGTGTTAGGTCCCCTTGGTTTGCGGTACCTGCAGCCTGTAGATGTCAGTAGTGTCAGAACTGAAACCAGGCTCCTTGTTTATCTGTTTATAGCGCTGGAACAGAAGTGTCAAGCTGTCAAGACAGATGTTTGATGAATGTGTTTGTGTCTGTAGAGGGCAGGATCCCCTGTGTATGTTATGCTTTGTGTGGTGTGTGCATCTTTGTGGCTGTGTTTCCTATGCCACACAACGAATTGCCTCAGTGAATATGAGACTTGCAGAGCCCCAGTGGTGTGGCTTGATAGCACAGTTCCACGGTTGCACCTGCCAGCCCCAATAAGAATACTTACCCCTCCTGACTAGGGACAGAGTGACTTATAACAAATGAATACACAATTGTCTTCTTTTCTGTCCATTTACTTCTTCTCGCTTTCTCTCCACCTGTTATGCATCAGCTGGCAGTGAAAGCCAATTAATGAGCATCTATTTGTGGATAATAATGTCTTCAAAGAGCCTCCAGTGTCTCTGACTTAAGAAGTCTTCCTTTGAAGCATTCCAAGACAGAAAGGTTGTTTGGGTACTTAGAATTAATGCTGATAGTTACAGTAAACCAGTCTGGCAGCTTGTTGATATCCTGTCAGAGTTATTCAAAATAGTAGTAAAACTGCAGACAACACGGCATATGCATCTCAAGTCATGTCTGGCATTCATATGATTGACAACATTCCTTCTAATGTGCAGAAATTCTCAGGTTCTTTCTAGCATCTTTGATGACTTTGAGGTTACGAGTGATCACTGTGAGGAAAATGTACTGTAATCAAAGAGCTGAAGTTTCTGTATCACCTTTGCAGCAACTAGGCGTCGATATCCCTGAGCATGCACCTTTTTCTCAGTGTAGCCTAAAATGTAAAACAATAGTGATACAGACATGAAGACTCCACTATCTGCCCTGTAGTAGAACAAATATGACGCTGTGATGGATAAGTGAGGGCTATATTTGAGCATCATATGTCTATTCATCAAATGACAGACTCTGGAGATTTAAAGACAGTTTTGCCTGTTGGTGTGCTATAAATAAATACCAGAAGTTGCATGTTAAACTGGTTACTTCAGTTCTACCTTCAGCTTTTATCCTGAGAAGGAGGCAGGAATAGAAGAAGAGTAGGTCAACATTGTTTGAACAGAAGACTATGTGCCCTACAGCACAAAAGATAGTTGAAGATTGAAATTCTGGTAACAGAACAGAGGTCAGCAGTAAGTGTAGCACAACAAGTGTATTATTGTAAAATATATTTTATTAAAATCACGTAAAGCCTCACGAACATTTAGATGAGCTTTCTCAAGAGGACCTGGTCAAAATAGTAACAACAGTGAAAAACATCCAGAATATGCATTACTAATAACTACTGTACATAAAATAGCGCAAAAACCATGGCACTGTTCTAAACACCTGTTCATGGTGAAACAAAAGGTAAGAAATGCACCCATTAGAACAGCACCTGCTCCTAACGTACCTTTATTTAATGCAGGCTACTGCAGGACAGAAAACAGTAGGGAGGCGGACAGTTTGCAACACAGGAATGTGCAACCAAACCAAATGGAGTTACAGAGACATAAAAATAATCCCAGATTGTAACAGCCCTGTTTTTTTTTAAAGAGCAGGAGACCAATTATAAAGTAACAGCAGAATAATTTAACAAGTACTGACAACTTTTGGGAAGTTGTCACATTCAGGCCCTGATGCTGTATTTTGGGTTGTTATTGTTGGCTGAATTTTGTCTCACATTCTTTAAGAATGAGGTTTGTTGAATTAAAGAGTCTGAATCAAATAGGGTGAAATGGTGATATTACTACCCTATTTGTTTGAAGTGATAATCCCATGTTGATATGTGCCTCGGCATCATGTTTCATAGTCCTGGTTGAATTTACATCCGTGAAGCCTCTGTTAGATTTTTTGTGTCAGTTTAGTTTCTAGCAGACATGACTCAAACTTTCTTCACTTTTATGGAGCTATAAAGACTTAATCGTTCTGTGTCCATCACAAACATTTATACAACTAACAAAAGTATTTCATTCCAATTGCAGCATATCGCTTGTCATAGATAACCCTAAAATCACGTGTTTGTTTTCTGTTCTGATGGCCTATAGACTCATTCTTGTCACTGACCAAAGCACTGAAAGACTTGAGTCCTGTTATGACTCCAAACAACTGTTCTCTGCTACAACATTTAATATTTCTTTTCTGTCTTACCTGAATCAAGGGGTGGATGAATGCACCTGAGAGGGAGAGAGAAAGAAGAGGGCAAGAGACCGCAAGGTGATGGAGAGAAGCAGATAGAGAAGAAAAGAAGAGGTTGGAGATGGAAGGTAAGATGAGCAAGTTGGGAGGAGGGACAATAAGACTTTTATAGCAACCAAAACACCTTTACATTTATATACCCCTCTCACCCTTACATCCCCACCTAGTATTCTCTCTATTTGAGAAAGGTGGGGGGTTATCAAGACATGACACACCGTTGGCTGGTGTGATCACTTTCTACCTTTTAACAAATCACACAGGCCTAATATGCCACTCTGTCTGACTGCCTCAGTTCTATCTCCACCAGGTCCTTTCTCTTTGCATGGTATCTTCTTCATTTTTATGCGCCTGTCCTTTTACTCTTATCTGCTTTGATTTATTCAGTATTATCCATTTCTAAAAATGAAATTCTCTTTTCCCACTGCCACAATACATAAAATATATAAATGGACAGATTCACATATATATAAAACAGGTACCTAAAATAGACTGTGCATGAGGTATAGAGGCCTTCTAAATACTTAAAACAAAACCCTCCTCCTGACTCAGTCACTCTAAAAAATGGATTACATTAATTATAAATGATTAAAGATGAAAAGCAAATCTAAAAAGAAATGGGAAAAAAATATTTCCCATTCTATTACATAAACTTTAACTATGGTGAAAAGTAGCCAGGTGTTTATGCAGAATCAACAGTAGTGCTGCCTTTTGATTTAAGCTGTAGTGGTAATTTTCTTTTCTAACAATGGATGAAATGTGTCATGTGAAAAGTGTTGCTCCTGATGATGAACCAGCAGGGGATCAACAACTCAGCAGTTCCCCTCAGTTCATTTAGCCTCTTCCAGCACTGTTTTTGGTTTCTATACCAGCACATAGGAGGCACTAATTCTACAATGGTGCTATAGGTGCTATCAGAGGAAGTAAGGACAAATGGCCTGTGATTGTTGCCACCAAGTGCTCAAAAATCTGAGTGCGGTTTAAAGAACTACCCCATCTTAACACACAAAATTCCACATTTCTTTGAAAAGTCAGTTTCATAAATAAATGTACTGAACTTGGTTTGGCACCAACCTGAGCCTTGGAGAGTGAGGCACTTTCACTGGCAGGAGCGGTTTCTGATTCCTCAAAGGAAAACCATGCTGATTTGTATGTACCATCTCTCTCTCTCTCTCTCTCTCTTTTTACCCCAAACAACCTCTGCTCATACAGCTTCCTCCCTCCCAGTATCTCTCCTTTCGACTGTCCTTTCCTAATTTCTAGCATGTCTGCTCCTGCCTCTTCCCTCAAATCTAGCAACAAATTTATCCTTTTCTCTGCCTCACTCTGCTTCTGTCACTATTAATCTCCATCCTCAAGGACCCTGACAGCTTGTATTGTGTCTGTCTGACTCTCCTCTCTCTTTCTTTTTCTCCTTTCATTACGCTTATCATTTAAGTCATGTAGTAGATCATCTGCTCCCAGTCAGTCAGGACAGAGACAAATTAATTAATGATAGGTGCATGTAGAGATAGAGGAAGAAAGGGCTATAAGTATTATAAGGCTATAGCCAGAAAAAAGGCCGAGGTTTTTTTTTTATCCAACTGAATACTTTTTATTAATACTAGTTTATGTTTTAACCTTATTATACAATTCACATCAAATGTTCATATGGATTACCCCTCCTGCAGTTATTTGCTTGATCCTGGGACATTTAGCTGAAGGCCTATTATCTGTTTTTTTGCAGCACTTACTGCAGAGGCAAGCATTTTACACTGGTTTTTAGACAACGTTCAGCAGTAAAAATCTTTAAAAGCCTCCTAAAAAAAGTCTCCCCAGTGAAACAGAAATGAGCTCCTGTTCAAAGGGTGGCTTTGATGAATGATCAGCGAGGCTCAGGCACGATGCCAGGCTGAATTGACTTCTAAAACTATATTTAAGATAAAGAGGGCAGATGGTCATAGTTAGCAATACAATGAATGTAGGCCTGTGTGAATCATGGTGTCAAAATCTATAACTTTTTTACTTTCTCGCAGTTAACCATTTTCACATATTGGATGTGCTGTAAAATAATATAGCATAATTTTTCTTACTAACACAACAGGATGACACATCTGTCATATAGGTTGGGAGCTGTGTTGTTCAACTGCACCCAGCATTAAAAAAGCAAAATAAAGTGCTTGTCTCTTGAGTCCTGTCCTTGTTTCTCCTCTATTGAATTACCTCATCAGCTTTCAAAGCTTTGCTTAGAAGAGGATGGGGAGGATGGGAGTAGTGGTGAGCATTTGTCAATGGGAAGTGGGTCAAGAGAGAGAAAGAGGGTGTAAATACATATATGGATGGAATTTTCTGTAAATAAATGCTGCAATATATGAGGAGGGGAGTAGGATGTTGTCAAGGACAAGACTATTAGAGATAGACAGGGACTATTAATATGAGATAATGAAGGAGTAACAATGTTATTAATATTAAGGAGGCAAAAGAATAAACAAAGGTGGGCTCACTAACCAAAATAACCCCGCTCTGGAAGGAGACAAGAGGCCAAATTTACAGGTGCATATTGGCACTAGATGATGAATTAGATATACAGTGCTCCATAGATCAGAGCGAGAGAGAAAGTGAAGAGAGTGACCAGACAGAAGAGGAAATTAAATGTGCTTTTTAATGACCAACTTGCTGTCCATGACGGGTGAAGCATTAATTCACTTGGCAGGGGGCAGATACAAGTCACAGCTATGTATGTGTGTGTGTAGTGTGTACCGTAAGTAATGCCAGTATCCTAGGTGTCCTTGTCTACTCACCCAAGATTAGCAGTGTTAGCTGCAAAAATAAACATGGGGAACCCAGTGACTGCTAACAGGACACCCGGTCAAACAGTGATATTGGATGTGTGTCTGAACAGGCGGACTCACTGTATGTATATTTATCCTCAACTGTAACAGCCTGAGGTGACCTCAGTGACTTAAAAACAGTGCTGGGTAGTGGTACTGGGTGTAACCTATTATTTAGTAAAGGTTACAGTTATATACACTTTACTTTTTTTTCACCAACAAGTACTGTGAGGATTACAATTTAGAATTCAGTGATTACGGCTGCAGTTACTAGTCAGTAATGCTCCATTACCATGGAGGGTTGATATCAGTTTTGTCTGCATGTGTCCTGTGGACGAACTGGTTCAGGATATGTTAGCGTGGTGCAGGGTGGGTGTGGGACAATCAGCCTTGACAGCAGGAAAATCTAGTCCTGGTAAAAGGTAAAGTATGTATTTGTGTGTGTTCTTATCTGACGCTAACATTAGCCACTATAAGCCCACTCCAAGAATCCTGGTTTTGTTTAGAGTTGGAGAATCTTGAGACGATTTGACTGTGAGGACAGGACTACAGAGCTTCCTTGTTAAGAAATGTAGACACAGAAGATGTGACATAACGGTTGTGGAGGCTTCGTTGTTATATAAACATTTAATGAAGCCTAAGCTGAGTAATGAAGTGAAACTAGTCTCAGTGATTTCACGGTTTGTCGATTTGGTTACTCTTTTGGTGACTTGTCAACAACACCACTCAGCCTCATGACTCTAGGTTCCAGGCCAATATATACAGTAGAGTGGGAAAGGCCCTCATTTGCCAAATGTACGTAAGCTCGCTGCAGAGCAGTGGTTGGTGGTATTCAGTGCTAATTTGCGGCTTTCGGTATGTGTGGGAGTGTGTGAGGCGGTGAGGTTTAAAGACACACACCAAGTTGTTGGGAGTTTGGCCTGTTATACGTAAGCTGTTAAATAATGAGACATAGATCTTCTACATTTCCTAGTGGATTTCCAGTTAGTCATGCTGATTGTAGCTTGCAGCATGAAAGTGGGAACTAGCACTTGATCTCTGCAATGACAAAAATTAGAGCCTGCTTATTATTACACAGGTTGTTAGTGATTACAGACAAAGTGGGACGAGTTTCACGATGTTAAAGGCCCTACAGAGCTCTTATAAGAGTTCAGACAGAGCTATGCATGGTACTAATGAGGTTCATCAAATAACGATACATAAAGATGTCAGTCAAGGAAAGTCTGAACATGCCATTACAGTCCTGAGAAGAGGGTGTCTGAGGTGTTGAACAGTAACCAGGAACACTTGTGTAGGGCGCCACGGTTTGTAAGGAATGGTCGCACACACCTTCCAATATAAGGAAAAATATTCGATTATCAACACATTATGATTCTGGTAATTAACTTATTAAGATAAAGCGTGCAAGAATGAACACAGTATGTGTTTTCATTGGTTGATGTATTACTGTCAACTACATTAATGTCAGCTCCTCTGAAAATTAGGCTTCCAAAAGTACTTGCGTCTGGTCAAATACACACGGAATAACATAGTTGAAACAGAAAACACATTGCTGTGATTCTTTAAAAAGTGTTAGCTCTACTCTGGTAATGGCGATATTAGGTGGCTCAAAATGTATACTGCCTGTACACATAAACTTTCAAAAATTTTCAGCTGTTAACGCAATAGATTTAACACAGTTTAACCAGAGATATCTTTCCAGTTTGTCGTTACCTACCGTCAGTGCTTATTCATATGATCATAATTCTGTGGTGGATAGACTTGGGGTAAAAACTTTTTAGTTGCACCACCAGCATTGGCTGACATTATATTTTCTCCAGTCTCAATGCCCAGATTAGCTCATAGGTTCCTCTTCCCTCTTTCCGCTACGCCACTGTGACGTCTCTGCGGTAACCAGCTGTCATATGGTAAACACGAGCTGTGTGTTTGTTGAGACTTTCTGTCAGTCACACCTCTTCTGTTTCTGTGTGTGCAGATGTATGTGTGTGTGTTGGTACCTATTTGTCTGTCAACTTAATGGCTTATTATATTTCATCAGCAGACTTTTTACAATTTACTTCTGTTTGGGCTAGCATACGTACCACGATTAACAGTACACTCAAGCCACACACACATGCATCATCATCTTGACCATATACACATTCACGATCACACATTCCCTCTACGCACACATACTCTGGCTCGGCACAACAGACTCTGCCTTCTTCTGACCTTGAGAATAAATACACCCTTGAAAAACGTTTCTACCAATTTCTTGGCTGGCGATGGTCTGTTATACGAGCAGCGTTTCAAAGGATCCATCTCAGGCTGCATGAAAATAGATGGAGTCAATATGTGCTGCACTACTTTACCTCCTCTATGCCGTCCACCTCTACTGCACTCTTTGTCTCTGTCTTTTCTGACTCAGTCACTGTCTTTCAGTCTTTATGTAACAAGGCTAAGTCTTTCCACACCTGGGTTTTTCCTTGTGTGACCACATCTCTTTTCTTGTATTTCTATTTAATAATAATTTCGTCTTTCTCCAATCAAGTCACAACATTTTTGTAAACCCTTTTATCTCAGTGAGAAAATCAAAGTCAGGCCAGAGTCATGGTGAACACGCTTAGTGTCAACAACCCTCAACACACCCTGTTTGATTTAGCCGAAACATGTAACAAGATTGTCTCTTTTACTTTCAGCTCTGTCAGTCTGTCGCAGTCACAGTTACCGTGATTCAGGTGTTGTCGTTACAAAGCAAACAGAGGCCAGCCATACAGTATAAGCTTAAAGTGCCGTGGTTTATTTGTCTTTATATGTAAGAGAGTGGTTTGCTGAACCTAGACATCATGTTGTGATATGTTGACATGGAGATGAATAAATACAAGTCACATTTGCTACTTTGAGTGTTCAGAGAGTCTGAAATGAGTTTGATATGTCACAGAGTCAGATTAGATTGTTCTTGACTGATGAAATCACAATCAGTAACCTACTTGTACATCCTAGGTTCCAGTTTTAAAAATCTGTTTTGAGATTAGACAACCCCACACACACACACACCTCGGCTTGTAACAACTCTTTGACATCTAGTGTTATAAGATCATACCCCAGATGTTGTTTTTGGAACAGATTCTGCATTTTTATTTCCAATAGTTTTCACCTGGATTAATTTCCCACATTATCAGCTATCATCTGTATTTACTTGTATATCAACTCTAAAAGGGGTGAAGGTCAACAGTGAGTCATGACATGTTGTATGAGGGTGTGTGTCTGGCTGATGCTATTGATTTGGAGAGCTGTGTGCTTTTCTTCTTTAAAGTGAGATGATGTGACCAAATAGGTGGAGGTGAAAGATTATATCGCAAGCAATGGAAATGAAACTTCTGACTCCACATAATAAGTTTCTAGTTAAAAGCTTGATTATAGCCTTTTTAACATGGGTCAAGTGAATGCATTATCATGAAATTATAAAAGATAATCAGTTTTCATAGTTTGGGACACGATCATCATAGTCAGCAAAGAACAACTGAGACATAAGCTGGGCATGCTGAACTCAGCTCAAGTTGGACCATTTGGCAGAACAAGAGAGTTTTAATATTTTCATTATCACTTGGACCGATAATTTTATCCATACATTTATCAGGTTTAAAACTAAATCTAAAAGAACCTTTTATCTGTTTTCTTTTTGGACAGAGTGTTGTTTATGGTGACAGATCTGAAATTATCCACCAAAGCTCTTTTGGCTTTCTTTGTTTCATGAGCATTCACCGTCTTTCCAGCTCTGTTTCTACTGGGTTTACCCCAATACAGGTTTTGCGGCACCAATTCAGTGTCCTCTCATCCAGCCAGTTGTTCCTCAGTCATCAGATGGCAAAAGCTTTGTTCTGACCACTTTCAAGCTGCCCAGCACCAAACAGCAGGTAAATTTCTCTTGTAATGAGAAACATCAATCCAGTCCAGGACAACCCCAGGCTCTATATTGCAGTCACAGTCTGCTCCTTATGGCTCTGACTGCAGGCACTCCATCGGCATTTCGTGGAGATAGAAAAATTGAGAAAATAGGTCTGCTTTTGTACTCTCTCTCCTGTACATAGTCTAAGTAGTCTGTCTCTTTAGATACATGAAATTCACTAAGAGAGGTAGACATCTTAAAAGCGTGAAGTACAGTACCCAAAGGGAACAAAACTGACAACAACCAAAATTCAGATTCAAGACCCTGAAGTCTGAAGAGATACTGAGAGGAGGCTGAGATGGTTAACTGCACCAGGACTCTAAACAGTAATGGAATTGGCAAAAAGTGTACGTAATCATTAACTACTGCATTTTAAACATTGGTTTGACGATAAACCTGCCATTTGTTCAGTTTAACCATACTTATACATCACACAGTCTTGACATTTTCAATCCAGTGCGTCACTGGGAGTTAGGAGAAATCCACTAACTAGGGACAACAAAAGATTAGGAGACTACAAGAGACTCTTTATTTGAAAAAAGTATCAAAATCACAGTGACATTTTGGTACATCACTGAGGTGTAGGTGACATTATGGGTGTTATTCAGTCCAAATCAGTGAAAGACCTATGATTTTATCATTTATTAAAAATCGTAAATCTGTACTCAATGCAAATGTTTTTGTCTTTAATGACTCCTAAGTACTTATTGACTGTAGTACAGCACCCATACTGCATGTACGGGTGTGTCAGTATGAATGTGAAGGATACCATCTGTCACAATGTGTTTTAAGGTGTATATATTGAAAATAACATCATCTGGCTCTTCTATCAGTCTCTTTCTCTAAAGAAAAGATTTAACACCTACTCACAGGAGAACAAACAGTAAGTTATCTTTACTCTACAGCTGCCACAGTTAATATGTAGGTACGCTTCTTTTATAAGTGATAGTGTAACTCCTCACTACATTTAAACTAAGGCTGTGTTAAGTTACACTGCACAGTGCAACCTGCTGTTGCTTCAATTTCATTAATCTCATTACTAATCCTTGCATTTTGTTTGTGTGATATACAATTAACAACCCTCCATTGTGTGATATGGTGTGGGAGGCTGGAAGGCTGCCACTGTAGTCAACAACTCATCTTGCTTGTTCCACAGTATTTATACTAATCAGTCAAAATTAGATATGGGGTAGTTGCTGAGCTAAGATGGTGTATATGGCACTGCTAGTGTGAACAGACTCTGGAGGAGACTGCTCTAGGTATTTATTAAACTGTAGAACGCCCGCAAAACAGAAGCTAATGTAAAACTAAACAGTGACAAGCCTACTTGAGAAAAGCTTACGAAGTCCCAAAGGCAGGATGTGACCCAAGATTCCTTTTTTAAATCTGCATTTAAAATCTCATTTCAGTGGTGATATTTGTGGCCCCTTTACATTGAGGAGAAAATACAAAAACCCAATGTGAAACTAAATACAGTAACTTATCTACTATTTTTCACCCTAAATTAGCAGCCACCAAGAAAGTGTTTACTGCATATTAGGTACTACAAGAATTAAGTTGGGTGGGTTTGTCTCTTCTTCTTAAATACCTCTGTGGATACCCATATAGAAACTTCTTTTGTATTCAAATAATTAAAGATGGTGTGGTTTTACTCTCTAAATTCCCACAAAATATTGCACTCCATGGTCTGTGTGGCAAATGAAACAATAACCACCTGCAGCAGTGTAATGATTCAAATTGAGAAAGTATTGTACAGCCTTTTGCTGGCTGTTAGTAACAATTGTGTTAATCAAAACAGACAAATTGAATTTTGAGTCAGTTCATCAAATCACACACACAACTCATTTCTGGTCACAGTGTAATAGTTACCAGGATGGTATTTTAATCCTCATTTTGATGATTTGAGCATCACAAACAAATTCAGTAACTCATTGTGGGGCAGCAGGAATTTCTAAAGGTGGGTGTTTCAAAACACTCCGCCTCGACCCACATCATGTTCAATGGGAATAAACCAACTTTTGAACACATTTTGTACAATTTGGATTAGACTGACCGTTTAATATAATCATATCTGTTTTCCAGTACATTTTACTGTTGTTAGTCCTCCTCGCTCAGCTGATGAGACTTGTCATACCTGCCGTCTGAACCCCCCCTCCCCCATTCAAAATGTTCCCCACGCCCCTGTAGCTTCACGGCCTGATGAACTTTCTCTAGTCTTTAGGGAACTTTCCTTCCTGTTGCCGTTTCGCACTGTTGCGCATGCAAGCTGTTCCACACGCAGGTCAGTCAGTCAGTCAATTTTCCGTCTGCAATTAATGTGATTGTAGTCTTCCCGCTTAATCTCTGTGAGAAGCGCTTCTCAGTTTCTGTTTGTTTGCAGTGATCAGCACCATAGCGTACCGTCATGCCGCTGCCGCGGCAGTTTACGAACGAAAGGTAGGTGTGATTGATAAATTGAATGTCGTATAAACTCTTCCTGTCTTTATATGCACCTGTAGTACGCGTAGCGCTGTTTATAGCATAACAATGATAGGCGGCGGTATCGATACTCCGATATTTTGTGTCTATGAGCCTATTAGTTAGAATATCACCAAATGTAGTATCGGGTTATTATTGGGCTACATCTCAGTTCCTTTTCTTTGATCTGCACCTAAAATATAACGGAGTGGCTGAAACTAAGCGGACTTTTCCTTCCAAATATGACGTGTTTGCACAGTGTAAGCAAGATCTGGGATGTTTATGGCTGTTTGTTGCTGTCAGGCACTGTTCATACAGCCGCTACGGCCTACAGTTGACTTCCATTAGACAAAACAATGTATGACAAAAAAGTCTAAATATAAAATATCTAGCCTCAGATGGCAGGCTATGCTCATAGCCTGACTTGACTTGCATTATTTAAAGATACATTCTAAACACTAGAATCAATCAATCCATTTGGAATTTGATTTCATTAGTGTTCCACTGATAAAACCAAGTTCTTTAACGCCAACTGATGGGAAGTTTTGTATTTGGTGTAAAAATAACCATCATATTTGTATTTACTCGATGACTTTGATCAGCTGCCTCACTGCTTGGCCCAGTCAGTGCCACCATTGCTGATACAGGAAAGAAAGGCTTCATCGACTACTTTGTAAGTTTTAGAATTCGACCACAACACCTTTGAGCTTGTTTGCATAAATGATGTGTTTCTTGGCTATTTATGTCTCTGTTTCTCTTCAGGAGGTTTGTTGTTAGGGTGAAGACTAAAGGAGGTAAGTATCTACAGTCTCACAGGAGGCCTGCAGAGATTTTTCAACCTCCATCAGACCCTCGAGGCCAGGTGTCCCAGACCCAGGAAGCCTGGTCCCAGCACCATCTTGCCTCCTCTTCCAGGTGAGTGAATGTGTGCATAACACTACAATGATAAACTGATAATAAAAGTGGCATGCAGACACACCACGTCACAATATTAACCACAGTGTCAGATTCATTGTTCAAATACAGTACATGTCTCTGTTTCTTGGGCTACAGCTCAGCAGACAGTTCATTACATCTATAATTCGTTGCTTTTCCAGATCTGACGAAGGCGGAAAACCTCTTGTTAAACCTAACTGATAACAGTCACCAATTTTGTTACATTGCTTTCTTGCGCTTGCTTATAAACGTTGTACCTGAGCCACAAACAAACAAACAAAAAGGTGCGATTGAATACATTTCATAAAAAGTCAAACTGTGTGGATTGATGGGCAGACAATTTGAACCTAATGCAAGCTGGGCTTTTAGTATTTAGACCTCATCCTCAGGTTTAGGTGAGGGCAGCTGGTTATGAAACCGCAAGTAAATGTGCAATGTTCAAACAGCATGTATCTCGATCCTGAGGTGCATTACAGTACAGTAAACACTGATAGGTGGGCTGCCATGAGGCGCTTTCAGACCAGACAGCACAGTGTGAAAAAATAATCCATCAAAACAAACAAAAACCAACCCAAGGGTGGGTACAGAAAAATGTGGTTTAAATTCTGCTACAGCACAATGCTGATGTCATCACGCTCTGTAATCAAATATAACAAAACATTTCAGCTCTAATTTAAATTTTCATTGAGTATTACGTGTGGCAGGAACCCACTGTCCTTTTCCATATGAGGACAAACCTACATAGGTTGTCTGTACAAACATGTATTCTCCCAGCCTATGATGTTTAGGACTTTCAGACCAATTTGTTTTGTCTTTTATATCTCTCCCTGTGTTTCTCAAATGATAGTCCTATACATAAATGACAGACAAGTAATCATTTAAGTGCTTTAAGCATAATGAAAGATTAATTCTTATAATTATGGTTATGTTTTTGCTATTCAGTGAATAGAATTAGAATTATTTTGGCTACTGTAATTTAGTTTCTAGCAGCACCAGTCTTGCTGTGCTCAGAGCTACTGCTGACTGAATACAGTGAGACACTGTATTTACCTGTTCTGCCTTGTCATTCTGTAACCTTCACCTTCAAATACAAACTCATTCTGCTCTGCTTCATGCATATGGAGGAACAGACTGGGTTCTGCGGTGACAACTTCAGCTGAATTTTCTCCCTATGTTTTGGAAACTGAAACCCATCTGAACATGGTTTTAAAAAGCATCTAAGTCTGCTGTGTATTTTGGACATGAATTTATCATGTCAGATGCCGTAAATCAAGATACAAATCAAGATGCTCCTCTATTTCAATCCTAAGTATTTGGAGTTTCGGCGCGATGGGCTGGCTTGATAACTGAAGTACATTAGCTGTAGATGGTTAATAATATAACCATATTTGTAGTCATACAGATTTGATGATAATTTAACCCCAGAGTTTGAACATGAACTGCTTCTCCATAAATCCAATTCTATTTCTGACCCACAAGGGTATAGTGACAGCATATTTTAGGCACATGTTGCTGCATAATAATGTAAACTTGGCGCTGAAAAGTGCTGCGTTACCTTGTTTTACCAGTGAGATATTTTCCCTCGGAGGAATAACCTCTACTCTCAAATATTATTCAAGCTGAATTACATTTTAGATTACTTTGTTAAGTATATTGAGTAATTGTTAGAATCTTTACAAGTTATACACTTCCTTCTGTTGAGATCAGTTAACTAGTATAAATCTCTCTCTCCTTACCAAGGTCCAAAGCATTTGGAGATGGTGACTCTTGTCATGTGTTGGCTAAATGTGAAATTCTGCATTGCAAGACTTTAGTCATACTGATGATTATATCCTTAAGGTCAGTATAAAACCTTATATCAGAAGACTGTGATACGTGACAATAATCATATACTGACATTAGAATAGCCAGAGAAACCCAGAGGCAAGGGCCAACGGATGAATGACACAGGAGGCTGGAGGTTTGAGGAAGATGAGCAGCAAGAATGAGTTGAGAACCCAAATATTGTTATGCAGTAACCAGTGATATCCTGTAGTTGGCTGAAGCCCTTGGGAGGCCACCTGGGAGATCACTGACCCTCTATCCTTGTCCACATTTTTGGGATCTCCTCCCAGTGCCTGGAACACCTCTAAAGTGAGGCAACCAGGTGCTTGTATTAAGCGGATAGTCGTTCTACCTCCCTGGAGTCACAGCTGCCCCAAGCTGCAACTTGTTTAGAGGTTCTACCACATCAAGTAGAAAAATCCAACCGCCTTGCATAAAACCTCAGTCTGTCCTTTAGCAGGTCAGGTTCATGGGTCTACATGCTATCATCTGTTTGGAGCTGTGTCTTCGGGATTAATGAGTCCTATCTTATCTTCTGTCAGTCAGCAAACTGGCCTCCTCTACCTGACTTCTCATGTAGTTGCTTGTTGCTACCTCAGACAGCAGTCGGCATACAGAGCTCAAATAAGTGTACAACATCGGATTTTGAGACAGAGTATTTATTTATTGGAAGAGACATAGTTTTCTTATGTAACTCACAGTATTTCCAACGCAGACAGCTGTCAACAATACAAAGCAATGGGCTTGCCAATGTATTTCTTTGTTACACCTCAAAGGTATGGTTGTACAAACCCAGGACCATGAACTATTTTCAAACACAATTAGAGCCAGGTTATGTGTCTCACTTCTTTGTTGCTGCTAAAGGACAAGGGTTGGGTTGCATGAGGAGAAATGAAGGAGAGATGGAATGAAGAGATACAACCAACAGAGCATGTCTCGACATTTTATAGTCGAGGTCCAGGGAGGAGAAGTCATTGTGTTACAAGTGAGCTGTTATTAGGGAAGATTAAGAGTGGGAAGAAGCGTCTGGACTGGCCACAATCGAAGCAGAAACTTTAGAATTAGAAGAAGTCACCAGGTGCAATAACCAATTCTTGAGAGACTGAGGAGGCCATTTAAAACTCACGATCAGGAGACTCAGCAGACAGGGGCCTGCAAAAATGAGACCAAATCAGTCTCAAGCTCAATTAATCTGCTAAATTCAAGTTATGCAGCAGTTTGTGTGTGTTAGAAGCGAGATGCATGCTTAACAGCATAATATTCAGGCTCAGTCATTGGCTTTGCTGCTGTGTGGCTGTGTTTGTCCTCTTGTTCTCATCTGCTCCGTGCTCCAGTCTTATTCTGCAGCTCATTGTTTTCCATAAGCCTGTCTGTCTAGGAGCTGCCGTCAGTGTCCGTATTGATTATCGGAGGCTGGAAACCAACATCTGCACCAATAAAAGCCTGAAGGCTTTGAATGGGCTGCTTGGACCATTGATTTGGGAGAGATGAGGACAGAGTGAGGTGTGTGTGTGTGTGTGTGTGTGTGTGTAGATTACATACAGATGGAGAATCAAGCTGCACTGCAATCACACTAAGGTCACAGATTTATCTCTTTCTATTCTGACTCACATGGCTTCAGGTGCAGCTGTCAACTTGTAGCAAATGAAATAATATATTTGTTTAGTGCTTAATGCTGCAGCTATAAGTTATATACTGCATCTCTGCAGTTTGAAGCACGTAATCTATGATAAAAATTAATTTATACTGTTCTTTTTATGTCTTGGACAATGAAGTACTTTTACTTTCTGCCAAAATTGGAAGTTTAGGGCAAGAAGGGTGCTCACATGTATGACTGAGAGGCTGTAGGGGCTGTTCTTATATACCGCACACACAGTAACAATGGTAACATGCCTAATGTGTTCAGCAGGTGCTGATCATCTCGTTATCGTGCATTAGTATGCTAACCAAGCCTAACCGTATCAGTTCTGTCTTCACATATCATAATACAACATTGTGGACGCTGATTTTGCTGTTTTGGTCTTGGTTTTGGGATCGTTACACCTAAATTTAAGGATGTGCATGTACACCAAAGTATTGAACAAAGTCAAATGCTGTAACTGGAAGTGAAGAAGTAAAACCCAACTCCCATGAACTCCCTAGCTGGGATTCATTAACTTCACACTAGGAACCAGTGGACAATGTGACTGATCTTGTGCTCCTAGAGTTTACATTTTCAAGTAGCCTCATCTGTGTCATCTTATTGGTGCACCTGGTGTTATGGCTGGAGCTTGCAGGCTGGATTTGGTCTGATCCATTAAAACAAGGCCTCTGCTGTTCTCACGGAGATCTCTTTGCTCTTTTCTCTGCCCCTGTCTGTCCCTGCCCTAAGTGTCTTCTTCCTTTGATGTTTACTGTATTTGTTAACATGTACTTGGGCGGGGGTAAAAGTACAAATGATTCTTATTCTTGGCATTTACTTTAACCTGGCAAAGTACTGGCAGGTGAGGGTTTACTTAGATTGTATATCCGAGCCTTAGCAATCACAGAATATTTTAGACATGCTCTCAAGCATCAGAGCCTTTATTGTGAAAATTTAACATACATTCTTCATTGGATGTAAAATTTCCTTATCTCTGTTGTCACTTGCTATATTAGGAAAGAGTTCTACTTTTCTACAAACTCTGATTTAGCAGCTGCCACTGAGGAGTCCTGCTGGATAATATTAGATGTGATGGGTTTTAATTGCGGTGCAGATCTCATCAGGATGGAAAGAGATAAGAAGAGACCTTGAGGGAGAGGAGGGGACAGAGGGGAGGATGGAGTGATGGGTGAACAAAGAAAAAGGAAAGAATATAGGTCTGTTTGGTCAGATTAGGCAGTTTTGATGAAAATTACATGAGAAATTTTGTCTTTATTTACCAATGCCGTTTGGTTTCAATTCTCTCTATTTATATTATCTGATTGCATCTTAAATTAATATTTTGTCACATAGAATATTGTCTGTCAAAGTAATCACAAATCTTCATTGTAAATCAAAATAGAAACTATAATGTGATAGATTCAAAGTCCAAAGAGCATTTACTCAGTGAGCCCCAAGGATAGAAGAGGTGAGTGGAATGGATTCATTCAGTAGAAATGAAGGTAAATGAGTGAATTTGTCTGTGGTGATTGGGTGAGTTAGCCAGGCTCAAGGTAGATGAGATGAGAAGAGGTGAGAGAAGAGAGAGGAGGCTGAATATTGTGGCAGAGGGTGGCTGAGACTATGCTAAATCTGATTTAACAGCAGTGTTAGATGGCCTTGGATGAATTGTTGAGGCCTGATTTAGGAGCTTTAGGAGTCTGTGCTGTACCTCATAATTTCTGACTGGACTTTATTTGAGTTGAAGGGTAGTATATTTCAAAGAAGATATGTTTTCTAAGAGGTGGTGTATTTGTTTAGTTGGGCACAAAGGCCGTGTGATTTCAACATTCATACACACATGGTAATTGTGATATTATGTTTTGTAGATATATAGATCACGTAGAGTGATCTAACATCAGGACCAGATGCATGAATGGCCTTAGATGCAACTTTTCACAAGTTTGTGTACACACTCTTTCATCAGTTTATAGTCATGCACACGTGTCGTTTCTGTTTTATAAATCTCACGGTGCTATAGGCCTGACTACTCCCACATCAATTCTTTGCATAATATTATATCCATCCTCTGAAGGCACTCAATGAAAAATAATGAGATTTAATTTTCTCAACCAGGGTGGAATCATTAAACACCCAGCCAAAAGGAAATATAAAATATCTAGCTGTATTGGTGTATCAGATTGTATATAATTTGAGATATTCATTTCAAACATTTATAGCACAGGACATCACAGAAAATTACACCAAGTCTAGCAATAGCATAGCATGTTTTGCTGGATTAGACTTTTGCAAGTGCTTTACAATATAAGCCATAGTGGAAAGGATGTTAACATGAGGAGACACAAATGTTGGAAACAACAAGCAGAATAAATAAAAGTTTGCCACATTGCTCCAGCTTCTTTGTGCATTACAGCCCACAGACTCTGAATAGCATATGACTGTATACTGCACTGCCTTCATACATATGTATCCTTATTTTTAACTTTTTTGGTGTGTAGACTGCATAAACTTGTTTTGATCAGTGAGAAACTAACCTAACCCAGTTTATTTTTCTATTTCCATTTATGCCCTTTCATTCAGCCAGAGAAACATCTGTTCCCCGATCCTGGCGCAGTGTGTGTGCCATTCCTATTTATCTTCCCGCCGTACTGTAGTTTATATATAGGAAATGGTGCCAGAAGCTTTCATTATAGATCCCCAGCCCTTGCTCTAAAACTCTTTATTGACTCAGTAGTTTTTTACTCCCTTTCCATGAACATATTTCTCTTTAGGAAAAGTCTACATTGGCAATAAGCGGAATTGCAGAGGCAGAATCCTGAACTCTAACACGTACATAGAGGTAATGACATTTTGTTCAAACACCAGTGCAGTCTTTAATTTTGTACAAAGGAAAGAATTGTTGGCATACTTGGTATCTTGGCAGTGTGCAGGCGCAGTAGCCTACAGCAGTGGGCTGAATGATGCAGGTGGATAAAAGCACTGACTAGGATATTTCCAGCAGTAGTTTGCCGGTCGGGCTCAACAAGCGTTGCTCCTCTCTTCTCTTTGCTCTGCCCTGTGCCCACATCGTCCTGACTGACTGTAGTTGTGGGACTTTTGTTATTTCAGTGTTGCTCCCATCGCTAAAACACAATCAGGTTCTCTTTCTCACTCCACTCACTTCTCTTTCTGCTTTACTCTTTTTCCCGCAACCTACATGGTTTCTCCTTGGCCACCTCTAGCATCGCTCTTCTTGCACTTGTAATCTTTCTCGCTTCATCTCCTCTCTTTCCTTGCCTTCCACCATCTAGCTTGAGATCTCCCACCACCCTGCTTCTCCTTCCTCTTCATCAATCTCCTCTCCTTACCCCTCTTGTCTCTCCAGCTGCCTCTCTAACCATCCACCTCCTTTTCCATTTCTCCTCCAGCCTCCCTTTTTCTTACACATCTTCCGTCATCTATGTCTTTCATCCATCCTTTTCTTACTCATCCCTCCCTCCTTTTTCTGGGTAGCCTCATCTCCATTGCCTCATTCTCCCTCTCTTTTCACTCCCAGAGGCTGCTGGGTTTGCCCAGCATGGTTCCTGCTCGGCCAGGCTATCAGGAGTGTTTTCTATCAGGAGCCCAAAGACAGGACAGCCAGCACCAACCCATGAGCTCTCAGGGCGTCTCCGCCCGCCTACCCATAAGTGTAAGCCCCCCCTGCACACCCAGCTCACAAGCACTGGACAAGACTGACCAGTGGTAATGCTAAACATTTAGTTGAACTCCTTTAAGCGCCAGCCCAGTGTGACTAGCTATGAGACTCAAATCTCTCCTGAGTCTTTTTAAAGGTTATACTTAGATTCATGTCCTGTTTTGTTTATTTGTGAATAATAAATCATATAGTAGTTTAAATGCAAAGCAAAGGCCCATAAAATTTATTGAGTCAAATATCAGTAGCATTTGATCACCAAGATGGAAACTGTCTCCTTTTATTGTTTTTAAAGAGTTACTATAATTAGTATCAGTTTTGTGGAATTAAGTTTTTCTCTAAATAATGTGTTTTAATGTTAAAGTAGTTAGGGTGGATTTGGGATCCAAGAATATCAAACACTGCTGTTTGGTGGATGTGAAGGAATTAGATGGATGATTACAAGGTACAAAATTCATTAAAACAAATTGGTGAAGCACTAAAATGCCACATAAGTACAAATATCCACCCTATATTAGCAACTGTTTATTTACATCTGCTAACACATTAATGGTGTTATGTTGTTTTATCCTGAGCTTTCCATCTAGATAGTGCTATTAGCTCTATACTATGAATAACAGAGGTTGTGTAGACGGAAAGTCAGTTAGGCAGAATAAACTGGACGGCGAGTAAGTACACAAACTTGATATCACCAGTTCAAGTGTTTGGCGTGTAGTGTACTTCTGATGGTACAGTCAAGTTAATAGGAAGCTTTTGGCGGACAAAATGAGCTATGAAACACCTAGACATCCTGAATTTATCAGCATTATCTTCAAACACAGGACACTGAAATGTTTAAACAATATTTATATCATCCCCTTGAGGTGTTTGATTGGTTATAATAGAGACCTTGACAGAGTGGTGTTCTGTCTGGACCATAATGCTTTATTGGCAAATTCATCATATTTAAGAGCTTTTAAAGTTGTTTAATGCTGTTCTGAAATTCGATGAGCTCATGAAAGCATGGCTGTGAGACACTTTCATCAAGTGTTTGATGCCGGTTTTATGAAATGGTTACTCTGGTTAGATTATGTGGAAAAGGCTCTGCTCTTTGAGGAGGAAATGAGATTCTACTTTTAGAGAAAACTAATCCCAACCAAACAAACACATAGCATATGAACATTAGATCTTTGAAAGGCACCAAATACCAAGCTCCAAGCTCATGAGGAAAGGTTGGGTGGGGGAAGGAATCCTGCTGCAAGCAGACTGTGTTGAGTATGGAGGTTTCTAATGGTGGCTAAGCCTGCGAGCCATAACTGGATATTTATTAGTCAGCTGATAGCAAACAGCAATAATGAATGAGCCACTGCCAGTCATTAATAAAGCAATGACTCTGATCAGAGTAAAGTTACCTTACCTAAGTCTCCATCTGAACAAGTGACATATTTTATATATTTACGAAAAACTTGAAAAAAGTTTGATATAAGTTAAAGAATGTTTATAGTTTGTGTTTTAATACATCAAACCACATGCTTGATGAATAGGAGCATCAATTAGCCTGGAAATTTGTTAACTAGATACTGCAGCTAATGTGATGGTAAAGCCAGGACCTAAATGGAACACCTTCTAACCCAGTAACAGGTGATACGTATTGCAACTGAGCCCTAAATATTTTATGTGAAATCAAAACAACTGAGTTATGATGTCCCACTTGGCAAAGAAGTGCCTTGACTCCTATATCTTATCCCTCACTCCTCTCCATCACAT
Organism: Lates japonicus; assembly: GCA_033238685.1. Lineage (NCBI taxonomy): Eukaryota > Metazoa > Chordata > Actinopteri > Centropomidae > Lates > Lates japonicus. The sequence goes on along the minus strand of BRZM01000064.1, from coordinate 1,408,291 downwards.
CATGAGAGGATGGAGCTAAGTATGAAAGCAATGGGCAAGGATACATAAATTTAGCACTGAGAAAAATCAAGAGACTTTTTGCCACATGGTCTACTTCCTCGTACTAACAGCCGTTCAAGGCCTCTGATTAGCTCATTTCCTGTGGTCAGGTTACACCAGTAGGAGATGTGGTAAGGGACTCTCTCAGCAGGAAACTATGCAAGGTGAATATTTACTTCCTCTGCTTTTGTCAGCCTGACTATTTATATGGGCATATGGTGGATTGTGTTTGAACATTACAAGGAACTATGACATTTTCCCTCTCAAATGTTACTACATAACGTTCTCTTATTGTCACAAAACCAACCGCGCTGTCTCAAGTTCCAACATTTCCAAGTAAGACACCATACTTTTTATGATGAGCTTTATTTGACCTCAGCAAGGTTTACTTGCACCTTTGTAGTTCTGGCAGTATTTTTCTTGATATTAAGTTTTATTTTTATTTTATTTTTAGCTGAATAGATAGCGATGCATATACAATTCTAAGTGTTTTCCCAATTCGTTGTGAGTGGCAACATAATTATCTTCAGAGATGGCGGGTATACAAGAAGTGCGACCAGCACAGAGGCAGGTATTTGTCAGTCACAGGTATGGTTTGGATTTAGGCAAGCAAAGCACAGACTAACATATCGCAGATTGATCTGACAGAAGTTGAATTTGAGGACAAACTAAAGTATTCAAAAAGCGCCGACTGTCAGTTTATGTCACTTCAGGGATAATGCATCCTGTTAATAGTACACCTATGAATAATGCTACAGTTCATTGTATGGATATTCTTGTCCCTGTCTCTGTTTTGTACTTTTTAGGAAGGCGGAGACAGTCAAACCAAGGTGGACCTCTTCTCCTCCCAAGTGAGGTATGTGTGATTACATTTTTTTGTTGTTGTTGCTTTTGGTTTCTGATCTCCATGACTACCACAGTATAGCTTCTTACTCAAACAATCGCATGAGATACACTGCATCACCCCAAAAACACCCGGTATGATCCTGCTCAGCTGCCAGGCGTGACTGTATCTCCTTGGCCTTTACACACGGTTACATGCTGTTTAACACCCTGTCCACCCACAGCATTGCATTGCTTCACAGGAGTCTAAACAACACTCATCTGTCCCTCATCAGGACACTCATCAATTCTCCTCTTGCCTGTGACTCCGTTGACCTCATCAATAGTTCCTGCCTCGCTTCACTTCCTTTTTTAATTTCTTTATCCATCTCTACTTGCGTATTAGCCTCCGCTCTCCCTCCTTGCTTTCTCTCCTCCCCCACTCTTTTCCCTCCCTCCCCCCCCCCTCCCTTAAACAACCCTTAAGTTTGTCCTTTTGTTTCCCTTTCCTCTTCCCTCCCTCTGCCTCTTTCCAAGGTTGTGACCATCTCTCATCCCTCTCTCCCCCTCCTCCTCTCCTTCTCCTTCACATCCTCTCATTTTTATTCCAGACACACCCTCCACTCTGACACCAGAAAAAAGGGAGAAAAAAGGAACAGTTTGTATTCTGCAGTCATCTTAGAAGGTGTGTGTTTGTGAGGTTTTGTTGCTGGTTTGCTTGAGGACCAGGTGTGCAGGAGGGGGAATACAGTTAGGTCAAGGGTTGAAGTGGTAATGACCTGCCAATTAAACTCTCTAAGGAGGTGAAAAAGGCTTCTTTTCTTTTTATGGCCAGCACAATCCTAGACTGACCTTCAAACACACATACATTTGTTCTTCTGTACTAGTGAAGGACACAATGCATTTTAACCCTAATTTCAAAACCATCACAACTAAATGTTTTAACCTCAGCTAAGCTTAAACTTTCAATATTGAACCGCTGAAGAAATAGCGATAACAGCCAAAATGTCCTCACTCTTAAGGTCTGAAACTCAATTTGTCCTCTCAAAAGATGAAGTGCAAGAACACATCCATCATAAATGTCTATTAACACAAATAAATCAATAGTGCCTTATAGTGACTGTGTGTAATGTTTGTGTGGAGTAATCATGTTGATGGCTGATCTGACTGATGAGAACCCAGCCACTCTAGCACTGTGAGTGTCTATTTGTCTAGACATAGTGTGCACACAAAATGTATTTAGTTTTGTATCATTTGTGTATGTTGCAAAACTAATTTTAATTTGGTCCTGTAAAAGTTTTTTTTAACATAGCGGATGGTACTTACATTGAATGATGCCTCCAGAAAGATTAATTTAGTACAGAAAGGTGCTACAACGTACATCTTCATCAGGTTTACTTTACTCTGTAGTATGTAATAAGAAGGTCCATTTACCATTATGTTCACTGCACATGATTCAGCAGCCTTAGTTTTGGGTCCCAGATGAGGTAGCTCAAAAATATTATGATTACTTCAAAATGGACAGATACAGTTTTGCCATCTTGCCTTGACTGCAGTGAGAGTATTTCCAGCCTCTTTCCAATGCAAACAACTTCAAATCAAATTATTCTTGGCTCTAATGCAGCTTTCTTTTCCTTACTCTTTGAATGGTTGAAATATTAATGCAAAGAGCTGCAGCAATTAGTCAATTAATGTGATTGACTGAAAATGAATTGGCTGCTATTTTGTTAATTGGTTAATGAAACAAGATGTTGTTAAACTCACTTTTTGATGAGTTTGAATTTTTCAAACAATTAACTTCAGTTAATTGAAAAGTAATCAGCAGATTAATCAAAGATAGAAAACTATCATTATTTACTGACCCTGATTCATATCATATTGTCAGAGTTTTCTGAACTTGTTTTAGGAAAATAAGGTTTTAAAGATTCAGTTATACGAGAAACGACTTTATGAACTGGACATTTTTTGCAGTGTGAGTGTTTGTGTGTGTGATGCACCTTTGCTCAGTTTTGTAAGTGGCTGTGTCTACAGTGAGTACAAGCTGTAATATGAGTAAATGTCTGCAGGTGGTGTGTGTGTGTGTGAGTGTGTTTCTACAGCTCTTGAACTATGTGTGCTTTATCCCCTTGCGAAAGTGTTTAACTTTTCCTAACACTACTGAGAAAACAGTACGAAAGTTACCTGACATAATGTCTTATTACTCACTATACACTCAGTGGTCTTTTATTGCCAAAATGGAAGCAACATCTCCAATTTTACTCTGTCCTCTCTCTCTCTGCCTCCCTTCTCACACAGAGTAAAACACTGGTGTACTCTACTCCACGAAGCTGCTAATACTAGCATTTATTTTAGCTCTTTCTCTCTCTCTTTCTCTCTGGGAAAAATTAGGTGCTCCTCTGTGTGTTTATGTGTGTTTGTGTCTGTCCCTCTGTGTTTCTTGGCATGGGAAGTGGCTGGTAAACTCCGTCTAAACCAATGATCAATGGCTGGTCTGAGCCTGATGGATAAGAGAGGATAACGACATTTATCACAGTAGAGCTAGTGCAAACGTTAGCGTTCGCTTCTAACGCTTCATTCCACTCATAGTATTAGCTCAGGCAACTCCTGTGAGTGAGTAATTGTGGCTGTGGCGCTGCCGGGCTTCAAACAAGGTCAATGGGACAGGCTGCTGGTTAACATGAGCTTTTAACAGTACACAAGCTTAAGGTAGTTTGTCTGATGTGAAAACTGGGGAGGGAAGACAAAGCAGGAACTGATAAAGGAAAGGAGACAGTATGTTGGAAGGTGAAAAGATAGAGTGCAAAAACACAAGACAAAAACCCATAAAATTAGAAAATTGAAAATCAAGCAAGTCCTAATCGACTGAGGCTAAGCTCTTTTTCTTTTGGTGAGAATAATCAAAGCAGAAATTAGATCCTATTTTTAGATAAAGAAGACCTACCCGAGAAAAAAAGCGGCGGAGTCGCTTGGCGCCCTCCTCTGGGGAAATACTTATTAGCACAGTTCAGGCGTTCTCTTCTACCTGTATTGTAGAGTTGTACAGTAGAAGGTTCATTGGTGCATATGATTATGAAGCCATTTGTGATGGAATTCAGCTGGAGTTAATACTGGAGCTTAGAAAGATATTTGAGACCAGCAGTGTCTTGGCATTGATTTTTGCCAGTGGTTATCTTTACACACGGAAGTTTTGAACAGTGAATATAAAGCATAAGACCCATGAAATTGATACCTCAGGAGTTACATGAGTCTTGGTTGTTTTAATTTCTTTCCATATACTAGATTTACACACAGACTCCACTACTCAACTAAATCAAAAGGCTGCTCAAAACAAACAAAAAAACACAGAGGTGTCCTCCAACTCTGCACCTCTATGTATAGCTTTGCTTAGCCTCCTTTGGCCCTGTTTTGGTCTCACAGCATTGTTATATAGCTCGTTCTCATTACTCTCATCAGACCTGTTTCCAGTGACAGCAAGACAAAATTTCAGCTGAACCCATTAAACCCACTCCACGCTGCAGCACCCAGCAGCAGACAAACACATTGCTTAGGTACCTAGTGGAAAAATGGAGCATCTAGTAGAGATTAAGAGCCAGATATTTTCTGCAGGAGTTGTGGAAACAGAAATGAGACCCTAAATTTATCAGGAGCTTCTTTTTTTTCCCAAGCGGAAGGTACAGTAAAAGTTGCTCCTCGTCTGTTGGATGAGTAAAAGGCAGCTGTTTGCTAACATGTTAGCAGTGGTGACCTGCACACAGATGTATATAGATATATGTACAACCTCTACAACCTGTGCTCAGTCTTATATACATACATGCATATCACTCCATGATCCCTCACTCCAGGCCCACTCTAGGAGTAGGAGCCATCCTCTTAAAAATACACTTTCATTAAGCGTCAGGAGAGAAAAACTCAATTCTCATCCTCCTCCCTATAAGCCAATTCTTGAGCTGAAGGTTAGCAAGCTCATTAAGAGGCGAGGTCGGTCACGAGTCCTAATTGTACCAGATGATTGCACTCCTGTGGCTGGATGAACCCAAAAGGGTTGTGTGGCTACATTTTAGAGACAGAGGCTTTTTCATTTGGGCACCGAGGTACCAACTTGCAGATTCCTGCCCTGGATAAACTACAGTCTAAATATACAGTGGAGGAGACAGACAGTCTTATTTTTTGCTTTGCATGGGTGGTCAGATTACAAAAAGTAATTAAGGCTATTACATTTCATATATATTACTAATGACAGATTTATGAGATGATACTGTGGCTGCATTACGTTATGGTCATTGATACTGCTGGGGGAGGTAGAAAATTGGGTACTACTTTTTCTGTGATAGATTGCGTCCTGCATGATTGTTGAGTAATGACTGTAGCAGTGAATCAAAGAATCAAACTCTTTCCCTTTGATTTATATTGCAGTAGAGGTGTTAAAAATTGCATTATTTATTATTGTGTTCCTGATAACAGATCTTGACACTGCCATATTGTAATTCCAGAGCTTTGTAGTCAGCATTGAAAATTTGGATGTTGTTCTCAAATATCAGGAGCTAGCCAACGTACAGCCACATCCATTAGAAATAGAACTGAGATGAGTCGATGAGGCTTTACAGGTTATAAGTCTCATATAGGACCAACAACTCTTAAATCAGCGTATTTCTTTGACTGTCACCAACTAATATGAAATTAACTTCTCCACATGTATTAACAACAATTAAAGCCTCTCTGTCATCTGAAGATGATGTTGATGCCCATTGATCAGGACAAAATAATATATGATGTCAGGAGACTAGATAGACTCAGGTTTCTTGAGTTGGCGTGTTGGTCAGTGTGTTTTGGCTGCCTTGCCTGTATCACATGCCTCGGTTAACACACATGAACAGTATAATAAAGCTTTTTTTTTTTTTTGGTGATATGGAGCTTTTGAGAGTTTAATGGCTCACTGATACATCCTGGTTTACAATTTCCCTTCTCCACTGTTTACACACTAGTCATCTTTGAAGTAAAGAGTTATCTTTTGCTGTGGGTGCTGAAAAGCAGTACGTGAGAACTGAGTTGTTGTAGTTCACTCATCAAGTCCAACTTGTTTATATTTTATTAGTTGGCTAAACCATTAGTAAAGACAGAGACAAAAAATTAAATTGGATGAAAGAAACGAGCTGCAGTAGGGCAAAGAGAAAGCGACAAGTAAAGTAAAGGGATGAGAAGGTGGAACAATGATGGTGAGGAGATGGAGAGAGGGAGAGATGAAGAAAGGAGGGAATTGTAGAGAGAGGGTGCTGCATCATATTTGGTGTTTGTGGTGGAAGTAGTAGCTTATAGCCTCAACACATTTTCACATCATCTAAATTACAGCCAATGACCCAGTCCAACACTATAATAAAACAGCGTCTGGAATCATGCATTAAAACTATCAGCCTTGATTTCAAAGAGTGTGTGTGTAATGTGTGTGTGTGTGTGTGTGTGTGTGTGTGTCCTCAGGGTCAGGGTAATCTCAATGGATTGTTAATCCAGCCAGCTCCCTCACTCCCCAGCTTCATTAATCTGACACCAGCCTCTGTCTCATTTTCTTTGGACACACATATACACACACACACACACACTCATACACACCACCTGAACTCTACAACTCAGTCATTCATTGCACATGGACACGCTTGGTGCTGGGTGCAATCCTTAACATTTGAATCACGTCAAACCCAGTTTCTGATCCTGTCTGTCTGGAGCATTCTTGGCCTGTGTGTTAATTTGTTCAGTTCAATGAATTGTCTCATTATCTAGTATTTTAAATTGTTAGTGGCTGGGTCCACTTTTCCATACAGGATTCAAATTGTGTACTCATACAGAAAGGAAAGGATGCATACGAAAGTTGGATGTGATTGTTTCTGTGTTATGGTTGTTTTCATATTATTCAAGCACACTTGCCCTGCCATGATAGATCAAACTTGATTCATGGTTTTCAACACACTAAATGTAAAAGTACAGCATTTGGTGGGCATGTGACAAGTTCTGCAGGTATTTGGCAGTTAACCAAGTATTTGACAGTTCAAATTTTGGTCCCAGTATTAGCCTGAAAAGTCAGATCATCAAAGAGATTAGAAGTTCATCCTGAGGACACATTAATTTGTTTACCATTTCATGGCAAAATTCGTCCAGCTAACTGCTAGAAAGTCACAAAAGTTCTAATCTCTTGGTGGCTAGAAAGAATCAGGAGGTATAACCAAAGTCTGCAGGAATCATCTTCTAGGGACCATTAATGTCTGTATGAAGAATTTCACGGCAGTACATCCAATAGTTGTTAAGATATTTTAGTCTGGACCAAAGAGGTGGACTGACAGAGACAGACCAACATTGTCATCCATAGAGCTGTTCTACTAACATGGCTAAAATATTGACTAGGTACGGCTTTAAGAGTTGTAACTTCACATCATATCACCTATTCTCAGACCCATGGCACCAAGAAGTAGGTTTCTTTATGCTCATTCACTCACTCTACTCCTCGTTGTCCAGTGGGGTTGATTATCACACAGTCGGCTTTCCATGGAAACAAGCGTAAAGACAGCAGTGATCCATCAGCCCTCTGCGCCTGCCTCCTGTTTAACTTCCCACTTTTCTTATGTCCTCCTCCTCTCCTCCCTCCTCTTCCTCCACTTCCTCCCCTCTTCTTCACCTCCCTCCCACTGCTTTAACCGCTCCTCGATTCTTTTTGGTCTGTTCACTCCTAATTCTCAACCCTCCCACTGTGGTTTGCCAATTCTCTACCTCTTCTAGTCAATATGAACACTCTTCTTTCTTTCTTTCACCCTTTCTTTCATTTTGATATTGATAACACAAACTTCCATGTGTGGGTGAATGTCAGCAAGTGTGCACATATGTTTGCTTTTGGATCTTCATGTGTTATTGCACAGTATAAGTATTAGTACAGTGATATTATTGCCACTTATGTGCGTGTGTGTGTGATTGTGTGTGTGTGTGTGTCTGTAATAGGCTACTTTATCATCTGTCTGTTGGATGAGTGTCTCTGCAGAGGGACAGGAATAGGTTTAAAGCATTGGTAATGACTCTACTGAGCTCTACTTTAAATGCAAATTCAGCTCGGGCAGGCTTTTATACCAGACGCACTGATGCTAACCAGGACGGCCGAGCATCCAACACCCCCAACACACACACACAAACACACACACACACACACACACACACACAGCGTCTCCTTAGGCTGTATCACTTTTGCAAACTGCTCGTACATGCATTTTACTTCATATCACACTCACTTTCTCTCACACACACTTACTTACATGCACAATTACTCAAGATAGTTCTGGCACATACAGCATATTGTATGTATGTATACACACACACACAGAAAGGTTACATGCTCCTGACGCAACCCATTTAGATAATTGCTTCTCCATTTAAATCATTATGTGAGAAATTAATGCACAATTTTTACTGGTTCCAGATTCTCGAGATGTGAGGATTTACACCTTATCTCTGTTTTATATCATAGTCAATCAAATATCTTTGTATTTGACGGAAAGAAAACCTCCACTGGACCTCGGATCATGGCAAATGTCACTTTTCTCAGACATTTCATGAAAACCATATAATTGGAAATGAAAATAATCATTAATTGCAGCTCTAACTCTCATGCAAACACATGTACTTTCACACACCTACATGTATTCACTATCAAATGTACTTTTTACATATTGCCATCAAGTACGGTGTCTGCTCTGCACAAACACACAGAACTATAGCTGCACAATGAACACATGAGATTATCCTTCTCTAGCATCCCTTCTTCACCCATTACCTTTCTCTCTCTCTCACACACAGGTTTTCTTACACTCCAAACTTCACTCCTTTTTGCATCAATGAGCTGTTTTGGTCAAAAATCTTCTTTAAGCTGAAAAAACACTCATGCCTCTCTTTCCCCATTTCCTCACTTTCTTTCTCTTTCTTTCTCTCTATCACACACATATACACACACACATCAGGTCTTACGCTTCAAACTTCACTGCAGGTTTTTGCGTCAGTTATCTTTCTTGTCCATAAATCTTTACTTCATCTTTCTCAGTCTTTCTCTGTCTCTCTTTCTCTCACTTAAATACTCACATATTATTTTTCATTTGCAAAAAGTGTGTTAATTCTTACCTGTCCGCTCTCACCGTCACTTCTCTCTTTGTGTTTACAGTGTCCGTATCTCTCCTCTCTTTCCTCTCTCCTCTCACTGACTTGTGTGTGTGTGGTTTTTCTTTGTGTGTGTGTGTGTCTGTGCGTGTGTGTCCCAGGCGATGTTTGACTTTCGCGGCAACGGCAAGGCGGAGTTGAACCTGAAGAGGGGAGAGGTGATCTTCCTGCTACGACGAGTCAACGCCGACTGGCTGGAGGTAAGAGCAGAGAGAAAGCGAGAGTGGGAGAGGGAGGGAGGAGAGAAAGAGAGAGGGGGAGGGAGGTAAGGAGGGAGGGAGGAAGGTAGAGAAGGAGGGAGGGAAAGAGTGGGAGAGTGGAAGGCAGTGAAAGATGGATGGAGAGTGAGAGGGAGGGATGGAGAGGATATAGAAGAGGTGGAGGGGGAGAGGAGAAGTAAGAGAAGAAAAGAGTAAAAATGGAAAAAGAGCAGGAAAGGTGGAGGGGAGGAATTAGATGAAAGAATGGAGGAGGATAGAGGAGAGTAATGGAAGAAAAGACAAGGAAATGGCAAGAAAAGAGGGAGGGAGTGAGAAAAACGGGGGAAAGATCTTATAACAGAAAGGGAGAGGGAGAAAGATGAGAGATGCAGAGATGAGAGAGTGAGATGGAGGGAAACAAAGATAAAAAGTGAGCGGACAAATTATTGGAGACAGAATGAAAGTTGAAATTAAAGGAGAATGAGAAGAACGGACTGAGATTTTATTGCAACAATTTCCTCAAAATGATGGCCAAAAGTATATGGACAAAGATCTTAAGGTCAGTTTATAGTTTCTGCATATGTGTGGCAGCAGGGGTCTGCGTGAGGTAAATCTCACCATCTTCCCATGTCCTCAAAAGACGGCACAGACTGTCCTCATCCTGCTCTGAATTCACAAAAGAATACTGTGCCCGTGGAACATATTTGCCGACATGTGTTCACACATTTCTGTATGCAAACACCTGCTGTAGTGTATCAAATGCACATCCGTGGGTAGGTGCATGTTTACACGTACTTATGGGGTTACAAGAAAATTATTTTCCTAGTTTGATGAAGAGATGAACTGGTGATCAGTGCCCAACCTCACCAGTGCTCTTGTGGCTAAATTCCTGCAGCCAGGTTCCAAAATCTTGTAAAAAGCCTTCCCAGAAGAGTGGAGGCTATTATAGTGGCAGATGTATGCCCATGGGTTTGGTTATGTTGTATCCACATACTTTGATTGGATGTATGTTTTTATATCCATGGAATGTATATTTCCATTCTGCTTCAAGCAGTGATTTAATATATGAAAAAAATAAATAAAAAATATATATATATATAAATATATTTTGCCTTGCCAAATGTACTGGCAAAGGAAATAGACAAAACACAAGTTCACAAGTTGCAGCAGTCAAAAAGTTAATTACAGAATATGATCAAACTTTAAAAAAAGGGATTTAAAAATAGTGTCATCCCCACATGGCAGCAGACCAGTACAGTGACCACAAAGTACCGTCACTGGTGTGATTGGAGGTGCCCTGCTCCAGTTTCCTTTACAGGAACAATTACTTAATGAACAAAATGTCCTGATTACACACTGCACGTGTCACGTTTAAGTCGCTGCCGTCCAAAAACAGGATGTGGAACATTTTAATTAGCTGCTCAACATAAAAATGCAACACTGGAACATTGGTGCCAGCAAATAGTTGTCATAGAAATTCTGCTTTGTCACAGAGTACTTAAAGAAAGGTCAGGAAACGTGTTTAATAAAAATGTGTGAGGTGTTGAGATAGAGTGTGAGAGAGAAGCCGGGAGTGGGTGAGTGGGAGAGAGGGAGAGTGAGAGAGAGAGACGAGGTGGAAGCTGATGTGGTGGGAGAGAGGGAGAGTGAGAATCAACACTGATGGAGGAGGAGGATGCACTTATCCTGCCCCTGGCTTTCTAGAGATATCCTAAAAATCGTAACGGAAAAGACTGATAATCTATGTATTCTTATGCAACACTGCAAACACTATCTTGTTGTTCTTTTTTGGCAACTTTGCATCCACTCTAGTAGTTTTTTGCTGTTTTGTTTTTTTGGGGTGGGTGAGGTTAATGCAACACTTAAAACTTGTGAAAAGTTGACTGAGTGCCTTTGATTTAGTCAGTGGACAGAGTGGCTGTGGGTGGAAAACGTGACAAATCCAACTGGCAGACTGGTGCATCAAGGTAAATGTTTCAAACACACCAAAGTAGAGAGACCTCAACAGTTTGTGGATTCCCAGAGAAAATGAGAAATACTTTGATCAGCAGCAGCTGCAAAGATGCCAGAGCGAAAGACTTCATCTGCAGTCGCTGCAGTTATGCTGCTCAGTGGCCATCGATAAAGAAAGTGATTGAAATGCAGACAAAGGTTTTACTTTAGTTTTCACCCATCGTGCCTTAAAGGAAATCCACTGCTTTTACATATCAGAGTAAATTAACTCTTAACTCGTCATTCATTCAGTTTAAGAGAGCTTGGGTCATGGGGTTGTATGTTTTCTAGGCATTGAAAGTCTAAGTAAAAAATACATTATTAAGTTGCACTGTGCAAAGTGTGGGATCCCATACTAGGAGCCAGATGTCAGGATATCTGCATTACTTTTGACCATTAATTTGTGTTTTGTAAGTCCCCCAACTTTTATAGAAGAGAAATACTAAATTGCTGGAAGACTCTTTTAGCCTTGAATCTAATATTACTGTTTTTTAACACCACTTTCCTAACACATGAAGAAAAGATTTCTTTATGCCAGTAATGACTGTGAGTTATTGGGCAGTGGTCAAAGAAAACAAAGGGAAAAGAAGCTTATTTGACATTTGTAAGCTGTAAATTCAGTAAAAAGGCAGACAATAGGTACTTCTTCCATCATCTTTTGACTTCCTTTTTTCACCTACAGAGGTACTTTAATTCCATAATGTATATTATCAATGTGTCTGCTGTTCTTATGCACAAAGTAAGTGGTAATATACTCTATTATTCTGGTGTCCATTTGGCTTTCAATTTGACAACACATTTTGGGTTGATTACAGCTCTCCTGAAACAAAAGCTCTTTTCTCTCAATTGTTTCCCATTAATCCACTCTAAACATCACTGGCTCATTATCAAACTGATGCATTCTTTTCATTTGAAGACGTTATTATCAGAAATATTCTCCGGCCATTCATTCCCCCAAATCTTTTTTTGAGTTGCAGCGTGAGATACTTGTGCATTTGATAAATTCACTAAATCATTTGACAAAACAGGATGAATGTACAACATCTCTTGGACTGTATCCCAAATTATACTGGTAAGATGGGTGTCTTGTTCTGCAGTAAATGTGTTTGTGTTGGATGCTTTATGAAATAGTCTCTGCATGTGTTTATGACTTAACACACTCAGACACCTGGGGTGTTGTAAAAAGGCTGTATGGTTGTGTTGAGTGCTTGTAACATCAGCAGCATATTATGAATAGGCTAATTAGTCAGGAAAACTTGTCTCTAGCTGCACCTCCATGCTGTTTTCTTGTGTTTCTCTCTTTTAAATCATCAGCTCATCTCATCGTCAGTGTCTTATCACTGCCTCCTATGGGACTCTAACCATTTATCCTCATTTAGCCTCTTCTCTCATCAAATTCTATCCTTCTCCTCCCTTGCTTTTTCCTCAGGGCACAGTGAACAATCAGACGGGTATTTTCCCAGAATCCTTTGTGAAGATCATAAAGCCCCTCCCAGAGAGTGACTCAGAGGGTGAAGGTGGAGGCTACACCTACAGCTGCCTGCACTGCTGCTTGCTCACCCCCTCTGGAGTCATCACCAGGTCTGTTTAGGAGGGTGACTGTGTGTGTGCCTTTGTATGTTTGTGTATGTGTATACATGAAAATACTTTATTTTAATGAGTTAACAAAATTTACTTAAGAAACATTTTGTAATGTGGAAATTTGATATTCAGATTTTTTCTACTGTGTGGACGTCATAAGCAACAGGACAGATTGTTGGGAAAATTAAGTGACAGGTAACTCAGGCTATCCACAAATGCACAGCCTCTTTTTAAGTAAATACACACCAGACTTCAGGATGAATATGAGTGACTGCACTTTAATCCAAACAATCCCTAAAAGGCAGTTTAAAGATTTAGATTTCAAATTGAAGAAATTTGTAATAGTTTGTTTTCCCTCAAGTCAAAAAAAAAAAAAAAAACAAACTCAAAAGTGTATCATTCCACCCCAGTTCAACTGTTGAAATGTGATTTTGAGAATGCGGTGTACAAAGCAGTTCTACTCTTTTTAGGGATTTTTACCTTCACCAAGGACGTTATGTTTTCACCCGTGTCTGTTTGTTTATTTGTTAAAAGGGTTACGCAAAACATACTGAACTGATGTGCACCAAACTTGGTGGAAGGATCAGGCATGGGCCAGGGAAGAACTCATTAATTTTTTTTGTGGATCCAGAATTTTTTTTAAATCACTTTCCTTGACATTGCGACAGAGGCTGTTTTTCTGGCCTTGGCTGCAGTATATAGTCTACTGAGAACCACTCTTATTAAATCTTAATTGCCTTCATTCAGATGTGTTTTTTTGTATGTGCTGAAATCAAACTGTAAACCTTTTATTGACTGTACTAGTTAAATCTCTTGTGACATATCTGGTAATTACACCTTTAGGGGTGAATCTTTTATTTGTTCATCAACCTTTGAAACGACCTGGTCCTCCCAATAGCAACACAATTTCAGTTTTATAAAAAGTGCTTTAAGGAGATGATTATGTGTTCCTTTTTCAGAGATGTGTGTGTGCAAGAGGCCCTCACCATCCAGCCAGCATACAAGGAGTTACTGTCTCGTATGAGGTAGGTCTATTCTTATGATCTAGATGTTACCTCAGAGTCAGACAGACACTTCTTTTCACTTATTTTGACAGCTCAAGCTGACACAAAGGATTTGATGGACATTTAAAAGCATCTGCTTTATGTCCTCATTTTATCGCATTTACACCCATGTGGAAAACGATGATTAGAAATGTGAGAATGATTTTTTTGAGTGTTAAGAGTGGACTGTTGTTTAGTTGTGGAGGGGGAAATGATTGTATGCAACCTCACACCTGTGAGTGAATTACAACACCTTCCAAAAAATGTGATAATGGAATACAAACCTGACATATTTGATGAAAGGATGGAGTGAAGTCAGTGGAGCGTGTGGCAATTATACTGTTTTTGTATGTGAACCATCATATTTTTGCATCATAATCACATTAACACTCTTATATAAGCCTTACTTAACTTCTGGCTCTTTGTGCTGCAAAGGTAAATCAATGAAAAATCACTAATTGCTGACAGCTAACCTTTAACCTCTGCTTTGTCAAGCATCTGTGAGGTTTTTTAGCCTGTTTTATTAAAGCCATTTGAACAAACTAGATATGTGATTTAAATTGCTGTCTTTTAAAGTCTGAGCTTTTTGTTCCTAAGTCCATGCACAGCGGAACACATTTTCATATCTAGTGTTTCTTCCTGAGATGTACTGATGAACTAAGGTGATCGGTGACCTTTGTGCATTTCACTCCCTCTGTATTTTGTGTGTGAGGATGCAGTGAAATTCCAGAACAAACAGGGATGAGTAGAAGTTCATTAATTCACCCCCCTTCCCTGAGGGGCAGCGTATTTAACCGTTGTGCACTGCAAACCTGCAAATTGCCAGTTGCCAATCATCACCGCTCGTCAGATTGGTTCCTCTGGGACCCGCGACTCCCCTCACCCTTCCCACTGCACCACCATCACCAGATGCATATGGTCATTACACTATCATATCTGTTCTTCTCTGTCTTTCTCTCTTTCGTTTTCCCCCTCCGTCTATCTCTCATTATCTGGTAATTTAGATAGGTGAGCGCTATGATGATTAGCCCTCCCCATTCATAATCAGTTCATTTCCTGCCGCTTATCTACTCATTATTGTTTTTCTGTGTTCGGGCCTATTGTGCCCTGGAGTAGGATGGATGAGACCCTGGTCCTGAGTTTTAATATGGCTTAGCACTGATAAAGTGAAAGAGGGGGAATGAGGAGATCGGGGGAGGAGAGGGTGGTAGTGGTGGAAGAGGTATGAGGAGACAGTAAGCAGGAAAAGAGAGGAGAGAGGACTGCGTTGTGTAAAACAAGAAAGAGGAAGAATAAGAGAATCTGTGTAGTAACTGCAGATGTTGTTAACCTACGTGTACGAGATAATGCAGTAAATAAAAATGCAATAACGTGTTTCAACTATGAATGAGTCTACAATGGAATAAAACTGGTTAATTTGATCAACTGTCAGATATCATCACATCACATTAACTAATCATTAACACATTTTATCACATTTTAACACATTTCAAAACACACTATTACATTGTGGCATTTCATCACACTATCCATCAGTGTTGTATCAGCTGGTACAAGCAGAGAGGGAGACTCCATTCTGTCATTAGCCCTGTCATAACCACATTACACTACTCTTATACTCAAGCATGTATAGAATGTAAGTACATACATATGTATATTGTTATCATATAGTTAAATGTTCATGATACAGTAGTGTGTGGTGATTTTACCACTGCCAAAAACAGATTTTTATATATTCATTCAGATAGCTCCAAGTGGAAGCGCAAGCCCTCTATAGTAAATGACACTTGTCCTTTCATTGCTTGTGGCAGGAAGTGACTGAATATTTCTGTGCTTGTCCTTCATCAGATGTAATTTTTCATCATGTGCCTCTGGAAAGCCAATAGAAAACCTCATAAAACTGTGGCTGTGTCTCTATCTCTGTATTTTCTTTGTCTTGCTCGCTAATTCCTGGACACAAACATTAGAGTCTGTTTGTGCAAAAGGCAGAATATAAAGAAGGTGGTGCAGTTGTCAAACTTCCTACCTGCACTTATTACCCATTTCCTTTGAACCAGCACATGTTTTCTTGGTGATTATTCTCATAGCAACATTTTAATTAAACTGTAATATATCAACAAAAGCCATGTGGGGGCAACCATTTCCTTTGGTGGAAATATGGTGGAGGACTTTTAAATTTGGTTTCAACATTAAAGTGCAACACCCATTTAATATAAAAGAAACATGTAAAAGCAGTTTTATTAGAGCACTCTGAATAAGACACCCCATACAATAATAATTAGAATAATAATTAAAAAAACAAAACAAATTCTTACAAAAGAAAGGCAGAATAAGTTTTGTGTCATTTATTTTCTGCAGAGAAGTGAAGAAACTTATGAATCATGAGCACTGTACATTAAAGTTGTGACTACATGTATTTACAACATGTAATGATTTTTTATTGAGGTTATAATTTTACTCAAAACAATTTTGACCTCTTTTAATTTCCTTTTTGAACATTAAATATTTTGGAAATTCTTCAATCTTGGTTTGAGCGTTTTAGTTTAAATCTTAAGTCTGACTGCTGTGATGTCTGAGGTTTAAACACCCACAGTCTAAAGTCCCTGTCTCCTGTCTGTGTTCCTCTCAGAGATGTCTTCAAGGAGGACGACATCGCCCTGAACTACCGTGACCCCGCGGGCGACCTCATCCGCATCCTCGACGATGAGGACATCCAGCTGATGATCAAGGAGAGCAGAGGTCAGCTGGGGAAAGTTAAGAGACCTGTCAATCAGTTTCCGTGGGAGCTGCATGTGACCCTGGCCTCTGATCTTTCTGTTTACAACACTGAGGCCTGAGAAAGAAGTACAGAGCTGAATTTAAGGGAAGTAGAGAATATATATAGCGTTCTTATATGAAAAAGATGAACTTAACCAAGTCAATAATGTTGGTGATGTTGCCTGTGGTTGTGGTGGTTTGTCTTTTCCAGTCATTCACATTCATGTTAATGAGTTCACTGCTGTGTTAGTGAATGGCCGATACATTTCACTCAGTAATAAACTAATATAATAACATTTTTCATGCAAACAGCCGATTGAGAGGTATGTTGACTCTTGAGACTAAATACTTTTTCTCTGTATAATAAAAATGTGTTTACATTTAGTGTATGTGTATTTGCTCACATCAACAAATCTAAGGCACATTTAGAGATTATTTTACACATGAACAGACTGAGATAGCATAGGGAGGGATAATCCTTAATTTAAACCTTAATTTAGGGATGCTTAATCTCCTTGATTTATTAAGCAAAACATATTTGCAGCTTTTCTTCAGTTAGATATCACTATAAACTGAATCTCCAGACTGTTGGTCTCACAAAATAAGCAATTTGAAGACATCACCTTGGGATCCAGGGGTGTGATGGACATTTTTCACTATTTCCTGACATGTCAGAGCTTAAAATGGGGAATAGATTTAAAAGCTCTTGGAATAACTAAATACAGTAAGTGAACCTTGCCTTGAGAATATTTTCCACAGGTATGAGAATGAATCTCCTCTCAAGATAATGAAAATGATGAACAGGCTTTTCTCCACTTAAACTGCAGCAGCTGCTGCAACTTCGTCTCTTTTAGACAGAGGTCCCCCTATATTGCCATTAAGAAGACACCTCATTATGCTGCCTTCGCTTCGTGACGTGACGTGACGTGATGACGTGCTGTGGGAGAAATTTTTTACTTAGAATTGGACCCTTAAATTGTAATGAAAAAGTGTGAAAAAGTTTTTGTATTCATTTTTGTGTGTGTTTCAAAAAGCACAACTGAATCCTCCATGGCTCTGTCTCACTCACACCGTGCATTCACATTTTGTCCATGTGTCTGCATTTCATTTACACCCGCCTCAGGAAATTCAGATATTGCCTTTGCTGGCAGGACAGTTTTTCCTCATCTTTAATGCAAAGTTATTCCCCTCATATCCCTTTTTAACAACCTCTCCCAGGCACTGTGGAAGTTATGCATCTTTAAAAGTTGCTTATCGCACCAGAGGTGACTGATACTCGCCCATGCTTAAGTGTAAACACCCTCATTCTATTGAGTATTCATGTGTGTGTTTTGTTCTTTTTTTAGGAGTAAATGTTATTGGGAAAATGACAAATCCAGGAAGAAAATATGTTGTTGATTCTGTGATGGATTGAATTTGACAGCAAATTACATCTTTTTATGCTTTTTCATACCGAGTGGAGATATTTTATTGCCAACTTATTCTAGACCACTGTCCAAAACAAGAGTTATTTTGTAACAGCTAAAGCACAGTTAATTCTCTATCCTAAAATACAGATGGGATCCCTGGACACATGTTGGTGTAAATGGTGCTTTTTTTCAGGTGTTAATGGGTTTTTTGGTGATGATCTGATCCTGTGAAGCACAGCACACTGCCCTACATGGCACTGATGTGGATGCACATCACTATAATTCACTCTCATGGAAATGTTATCTCTGTATGCTTTGTGCAAAACCTGAAAGATTGCTTTGATGTTTGTGGGCTGAAAGCATTAGAAACACAAAACCGTGATGTAAGCCACAGGCTCTGCACACACACATACACTTTTGTAAGGACACACACAAGTGAACACACATACATACACTTTGATTTATCTGAGTGTAAATCACAGGGTAAATCACATCAGTATGGGGGGAGTTGAATGGATAAAGGGGATGTGTCCTTGATAAACCAGTCTGTCTCTGTGATACCTGTATCTACATATTACTCCGTTTCCAATTACATCGACTGGCTTTTTCACTTTTAAACAGCGAATTAAAATTTCAGTGATTGACAAGTGCAGTGACACTGGTTTGACATTGGCAGAGCTGGAGTGAAATAAACACAATGTGGTGCCACTAAAGCAGCCATGCCTAATGAATACAGTCACTTTTTACTGAATGCTTTCGGCTCATGAAGCTCTGTGATTGCTTTCAGTCACTGCTGTGCTTTTGTTGCATTAAAAGGGAGAGCCCACTGCCGCCGCCACGGCCTTAACTTGCTGTCACGTTTTTCACGTACATTTAGCTGATGATATCATCCAGGGCAACTTAACACTCAGTAAACAGGTGAGACTTTGGGTCGAGTTCAAGGACACTGCTTACTGATGGACAATGTGGCAGATCAGTTGTCGTTCTGGGGTTTCATTAGAGGCAGAAACAATCTTCTAGAGTTAAGCCTTAAAGGTAAATTCCATAATGTTTCTTAAAATTGAAATTATTAAATTGATCTTTGTGGCAGAGTGTAGTGGCATACTTTAAGTGCCACAGTGATTGGAAATGCTCATCCTCTGCTACTAAGAAATATTGGTTTGATGGATTGCACCTGTCCATGATGATGATGTGAATACTCTCATCATAAGTAAGCAACAAATTCAAAATTCACTGCTTAAAAACAATGAAAAGGTGAAACTTTACAAATGAATGTTGATATCATCTTGTTGGTATAAGGTCCAGTTATTAGTAGTTCAACCTTTTGGGCAATACACACTGTTTTCAGGGCCAAGAGTTAGATGAGAAGCTACCACTCTGATGTCCATCCCATAAAAATGAAGCTACAGCCAGGAGGCAGTTAGCTTAGTTTAGAATCCAACAACAGGAGTGACTTTCTGGAGTCATTGTCATCCTTGGATTGGAGACTCCTGGGCCCAGCCATGAAATAGTCAGGAAAATAACCTTCTGTAAAACCACAACATGTCATTTTTACTCTTTGCTTTTGTACAGATTATATGATTGAGAAAAAAACATATTAATTAGTGAGCTTTAAGGATGTTTGTAGGTAGATTTTGTTACCTTTAGACAAAGCCAGGCTAGCCATTTATATGCCAAGCTAAGCTAATTGACAGCTGGCGGTAGCTTCATATTCAGAGAACAGACATGAGAGTGCTGTTGAGATGTTCATCTGATTTTTGGGAAGAAAAAAAGCTTTTTTTTTTTTTTTTTTACAAAATGTTTAACCATTTCTTTCACAGGCAAAAGTACAAACAAGATGATAAGATATCATCCAAGATACGTCATGTCATGTATGCTTTAGCAGTGTGTTCTGCCATTAAATTAGACTTATGGTGTGAATGAAATGCTTAAATGAAAGTTTAAACTTTCAAAGGACAAGAGTGCAGGCAGGTGTTGTTGGAATTTGAAGAGATGATTAATCTTTTTACTGAGGGTGACTGCATCATCTGTTGGAGAACATTTTATTCCGGTGTGTGAGTATTTCTCTGTCTGTCAATCTGACCCAGTCGGTCTGTTTGACATTCTGTCACTTTCACGCTCGGTATCTCTCTGTCTGTCATCCTCAGCCTCTCTACGCCTCATAACCTACCCGGTGAGAAAGGGCAGACTCTATCTAAGTAGCATGTTCTCTAGTCAACCTTTGCCCAGAATTTAATTATCAACATTAGTCTTTGCTGCCACGATGGCCTGTTGTACATCTAATTAAGCTCATAATGAATGTCATTAGGACCAAAGTCATGTCAGCCTGTGAACCAGCCATACACCATGAATAGTCAATGAAACGTGCGGCACATGCTAAAGTAGCACAGAGTTAGTGATAAAGGAATTAAGTTTAATTTGACATTTTTAGATTCTATATAACATATGCATATGGATGCATATGTGGCCAGGTTTATTTTTAAAAAAAGGGAAAGCGGTAGCTAGTAGATTTGGAAACAGACAGAGGTATAGGTGATAGGAAAACACTGGAAATCATCAGCAGGAAGTGGGACACAACTGGAATGCAGCAAACCTGAAGCAATGGACTGACCTGGCTGTAAGATGAGTGACCAGATAAAAACAGCCCAGGAAGAAATCAGGGTTGGGAGGACACCTGTCAGAGTGTCGCGAGAGTGGGTCCTCTGTGACCAGACTGCAAAATAATTAAATATTTCACCAAATTTCCTTGCAATCTCAAGGCCACCAAAGTGAACCCCATGGCGGTGCCGGAGGAAAAGTCAGGGGATCACCAAAGTTATTAGGAATCATCCTCGGAATGTAATGTTTGTACAAAATTAGTGGTGAATGATTGTATAGTTGTTGAGATATTTCAGTCTAGACTAAAACAGTGGACCAACAGGCTGACATTGCCAGCCACAGAGCTGTGCTACTGGCATTGCTAAAAATACCCTCATCCTCTGACCACAGTAACTTCTAATACCCTAAAGAGTCTGAAATCTTCTATTTACCCTCCACAAGTGAGTTAGAGAGAGGGGTCAGGTAGAAAACATTTCCACTCCGTAGCTGTTTTGGATGTAATCAGTGCAGACACTTGGGTTCATGTCAAAGAGACTGAAATGGTGCCTTGAATCAGCAGTTGTTCACCTTGCTGTGTGACTGGTGAAATAGCCATATGCAAGGCATTCTGCCTAAATTTACCAACATGTGGTTGGTGGATGGTGTTAATTTCCCCACACTTGTTCCTGTGTGTTTTCTCACTCCCTCCTGTTTACTCTGTCTTTACCTTCCTGACCTTCCCTTCACCGTCTCTTCTTTCCTCTCTCTCGTTATTTCTCTCATTTGGCAACTCCAGTGTTTTAAATCTTCACTTACTGGAACATTTACCGTAGGTACCCGCTCAGAATAGCACAAGGGGTAGTTAAATCACATCATGATAAGTTACTGCTCCTGCTGTGGCTGTTTTTCACTGCAGTTGTGTTGGGAGATTGCTTTTTCAGAATCACATTATTCTACGATCCAAATTGCTTTTGGAAGGGCTTTGCAGTGAAGAGGATATCCATTTAAAGTTTCCTGTATCTTTTGAAAATAGTTTTTGGACCTTTTCATGGAAGATGGGCTAAACATTTATTGAACATGTATGCTTTCATAAGTGTGTAGCTCTGTCCTAATGATTACTGTACAGTTGTATACCTTATTGGATTCACACTGGGGAAAAAGGGCAAAATGAAATCCACTTTAAGTCTTAAATGCCAGCGTGCCTGGAGAATAGCTCTAATTTGAGTGCAGTATTGATGGAGACTTTTGTGCCACTGTGCATAACAGTATCCATATTGAGGATGGTGGAATGATGGCTCTAACAACAGCTCTGAAAATAAACTGCACAAGGTTATGGATCCAGTGGGAATTATTTTTCTTTGCTGTTTGTAAAATTTGCGGTTGGCGTTATAATCTCAGGCTGTGTCCAAAATCACTCCCTAATTTACTCATTCACAACCCCCTACATAATAGATACTCAGTGGTTTACTCTGTAGTGGACAGTGAGTTGAGATTTCAGACACCTATGAATCATCATCTCTGAAACACAGACCATTGCACTGTGGGATTGTTAGCAGTAGCAACACATGCACATGCCATGGACACTTGTTTTTGTTCCACTGTGGAAATTTTTGATGTTAAGTGAATAAATTTCCCTAAATTAGAGAGTGATTTCAGACACAACCATGGTTTGATTAATGTCTATTGAGGCATCAGCTCCTATTTGCACAGGGTGATACACTTACCTCTTACATGCTTACTATCATAGTGCCCTGTAAACAATAGTAAGGTTCATGTTATTATCATATAATATGTTGCTGTTAATAACCCTGATAGATTTTATTAGGTTTGATTCCAGCACTTTATTTTCCAATATGCTCACAGCCTGCAAACACTACAAAGCACTAAAGAGGCACCAAACTACACATCAGGTTCAGTTTGTTCATCATGAGGGGTACTTCTCAGCCTATGAGTACAGTTGTATATTCTATATTGTATAGAGTTTGGGGTTTGAACGATGAGGGCTGTTACAGCTCAGTAAAGGTAGGACTTAAATGCACAACTCTGAGACACAGATTATGGAATATGATTGTTGATGTTTACTTAAGAAGCAATAGGCAAAGCAAGCAAGGGGCAATGGAGTTGGTGGCAACAGGAGAGCAGAGGAAAGTGAAGAGGTAAAAGGGCTGAGCAAATTGGTAAAGATTAAAAAAAAAAAAAAAAAGTCAGATTGAAATGCTACAGCACTGGGGAAGTACCAGGGAGCTGATTAGGAAATGGAGAGCAGGTGTGCAGGTGGATGTGGGTTAATCAGGTGACTGAGGACAGTAGGAAAGACTGGGGATACTGCAGGGCAGGTGGAAGTGGCATGATCCGAAATTATAGTATAGTTCGGGGCCACTGAAAGAGCAGGTAGACGTGAAATAATGAAATGGAGACAGACTGGCAAAACTGTCCTGAGTGGCCATATTCAAAGACAGAGGTAAGAAGCTGCCATTGTAGAGAGGGGTCAGACACATTGGACTGTGCAAATGAGGATAATGTTCACTTTGGTCAGTCTCTCCTCAGAGACATTCATGGTGTTGCATGCATGAATTGTGATGGAAGTAGCTGTGTAAAAAATACACAGCTTGACAGAGTGGTTCAAATCCTGCCTTATTTTCAAGCCTCTGCACACCTGATTGGTACTTGTCAGACTGTGTGTTTCAAAAAGTTACAGAAGTTGTTAGAAAATCTAGCATGTAGATGATGATGTGGAAATGCCTCACACTGATTTACATCACCACCTGATACAGTACGTATCACCTAGAGTGTCACATGTGTTTATTTTCATGTTGAATTACATCAAAGAACAGCTCCTGACACTTGAAAGCACCACTGCCAGTGATGAATTAGAACTTCTTCTTCATCTTTTATCTGCTAAGAAGGAGTCTCCGTAATTTGACAAAAATAACCCTCTCTCCTCTGCACTGAGCTCCTCGCTTTCGAGGCTGCAGTGCTGTGAAGTGCTGCCACTCATTGGTCTTTATAAGGTACTGCAGACGCCTGACAGCACAGAGTCTAATTGTTGCTGTTAATTGCTGCGGTAACCTTTTATGATTCACAGTTGGCAGGTTTTATGTTATGAGACTTCACAGGTTACATTTGAGCAGCACAGTGTTGTGCTGTGTTTCTGGTGATGAAAGACAGTGATGAATGATTTCTTTAATGCTGACATAGAGCCAAACAAAGATAAATAAGTAGATGTGTGAATGTTTGTGTTTACATCCGTTTTCTGTTTTGGTGTCTACATTTGGAGATGTACAGTATGACCACACACACACACACACACACACACACACACACACACACACACACACACACACACACACACACATAATCCTTGTGCAACTTATTTCTTCCTAGCCTCTTACCTTAACCTTACCCATCTCAAATGAATGTCTAACCACAATCCTTACCTTTACCATAACATAAACCTAATTCTAAGCCTAACCCTAAAATCAAGTCTTAACCCTCAAACAGCCATTTAGCTTGTAGGATCAGCATTTTGGTCCTACAGCTGTTGGACCTCAAGTATAGCGGGTTCCAATTTTTTTTGGACCCCACAAATATAGTAAAAAAGACCACATACAAAAACATGGGCTGGTGAAATGGATCTTTCTGTCTGCTCCTGGTCTTTGGTGATGAGTTCAATCCATCTTTATCTCATTCTATTCAGTCAGCAGACATACGCCTCCTCATCCTCATTTTATGATCATGTGAGATCTGTCATACAGGTAGCCCATACTCTCCTGACACACACACACACACACACACACACACACACACACACACACACACAACTTCATGTCTCAGACTTATAAACATTAGATGATGGCGGGTGCATAATGTGTTTTCACATACAGGGAAGGGAACTGGAAACATGTTGCGGTGATATTAAAAGATAGCACATACCATGCAACCTGTCTTATCACTGCATCACTCAATTCTTCCATCCAGTCTCTGTAATATATGGTTTATTATTTTCACATATAAACTTAACTCATCAAATCATTGTCAGGACTCCAAGCATGGCTCAA
Source organism: Lates japonicus (assembly GCA_033238685.1). Classification (NCBI taxonomy): domain Eukaryota; kingdom Metazoa; phylum Chordata; class Actinopteri; family Centropomidae; genus Lates; species Lates japonicus. The sequence continues at coordinate 1,383,632 of BRZM01000064.1, read as the reverse complement.
TGTTTTCATTTTTTGACAGGGAGGCACTGTTGCTTGAAGAGTTGTGTGACAGAAATGTGCTGTCTAGGGGTTATTAGCACTTTATCATCATCATAGTCGTATCTTTGATGCTTATATGTTAAAGTTACTGATATATATCACAATATTATTAAAATCAACCTATATATTTCAATAAATAATTCTCTGTCATGTTCTACAGAAAACTTATAAAAGGCCTTTTATTATGGTTAAAAGTTAGTTACAGAGGCTGGATGTCGCGATAACGATATTATCAGCGATAACAATTTTCACCATAGACAAAATAAGACATGAATTAAATCTGTCGATAGAACACGTGTGTTTTAGTAATGATCATGAAATTGGCCACACAGAACCAATCATGTGGCTGGAAGGTGCACGACCACGTGAGGTTAGGTTGGGGCACACGGCACGTGCAGGCTTTGCGTGCAAATGTTTTGGGCCAATGCTGCGTGCACCTGCTGCGTCAGGAGTAGGAGCCGAAGAAATAAAGATTACAACAGAAAATGTTAGCGGCTTCGAGCAACAAGTTGCACGAAGAAAACACCCCAATGGACTGGCCGAGGATTGACAGGTGAATAGCTGATAAAACCCTGTGGGATTTGGGTTTGTCCCAGTAGAAAATGTACAAATCGCTCAATGCCTAGCTAGTTCATTCTACCTTCTTTTCTCTCCTGCCTCTCGGCTCAACCGGGTATTTGCAGAACGTTTACTTAATAGTACGCTTAGTGGTCATAAGTTTTCGTGGTGGGCCGCCACTGTAAAATCTATGAGAGACACTGCAGACATGAGTTGGCGTCTTGAGGTCATAGCTCAGTGCTTGGTTTAACTCGGTGCCGGTAGTGTGTTTGTTCATGACGGACATACAACTCAGCGAGCAGGTAGAGCTCACCCTGACATGTGGATGAACAATTGGAAGCGACTCACACTGTCTGTCGCGCTTTAATAAGCACACGCAGTTTCCATAAAGTGTCTGACTCCACAGTTAGTTCTGTGGTTTGGTCATTTGGAACAAGATGTGGTGTAAGTTTAGCCTGTCGCTCCGTTGCTCACCGCGATGCTCTGTGTGTGAACTGTAGGGAGGCAGTTAAAGAAAGTGTAACAACTCGTTCACTGACATTGTGTGAGTTGAATCAGGGTCTTCAACTGATGCATCAAATAGTCAACATTTAGGGGCAGCCCTAAAACTGACCTATGCTGCTTCATCTCACTTAGTAAAAGGAACAGCTTTAAGTTTTCTGAGAAATAGTGATTTGATTTATACTATGAAATATATCGATATTACTGATATAAAAAATCATATCATGATATGATTTTTACCCTTACTATCCAGCCTAGCTACTATACTATCATTAAGTATAACTGACCAAAAACCACTAGGTGTTTAAAATAAGTAAACAAGCAGAGTCTTACAGTTCAGTAAAAAGTAAAGTGACCTGACTGGACAAATGAATTTATTCTTTAAGGGCTAATTTAGAGTTTTCTCTGCTAGCCAGACATGGTTTCTTAACCAGGAGCCAGTGGTGGTGATAGTTTGCTTGCCAAGAGCTTCAGCCATTGTTGCATCAATGAAAGTGGCGACAGCGAAATGCCTGCTGGAGACAGCTCTCAGCGAGAGTTAAGGGTAAGTTTGATGCTGAACTTGCAGCATTTTCTTCTGGACTGGTAAGTAAACAGCTGTTAATGCTAATGTTGGCTATGATGCAAAACAAACAGCTTAATCAGATATGCTGATCAGAACTGAGGTGAATCCATCTAGAGTACACTCTGAAAGTGAAAATAAAATTCAACAACTATTATAGCATACTGTGTGTACTAATGTGGTCAGTGTGCATGAGAACAAGTTTTTACATCTGTGCTGTGTACATTGCATCACTCCTTTTAAGCCTGTTTATGGGTACATATGTGCAAGCTCATGCATGTGGACATTCATAATTTCATGTGTGTTTAGTCCTCGTGCACCCCCATGGCAAACATTCCTCAGCCTCTGATCTTCCTCTCTTCTCCTCCTTTCATCCCTCCCTCCTCTCCTCCTCTTCTCTGCTCTCCTCCTCCACCTCCTCCTCTCATCCTCCTCAGGGCAGCCATTCATAATCAAGATCATTCTGCGGAGAAAAGAAGTCTGTTGGGGGGAAAAAACACTCTATTCTTTCATCTTTTGCCCTTTTCTCCTTCTGCCATTTGGATTAGAACGTGCTTCAGTAATGTGCTGCAGAAGGATTTATGGGATGAAATTAGCTTCATGTCTTTATAGATTTAGTGTGATCCTGACAGCATGTACACAAGGTATCCAGTGTCCGAAAACTGAAAAGGAAGAAAATATAATATTACAGAAACAATATACATTAAATATTAGAATATGATGCCATATTAGAAAATATACTTGTCTTGATGCAGTTCCTCAAATTAGTTGCCACGAGTGGCCAGTTTAGTAGGTAAATGATTATCTAGTACAGTATGATGCACCTTGTTTGGCCCTCAAAATGGCATGCATTTATTAAGATGCTACATGCAAGGTCAAGTGAAGTTGTTAACTTAGGTTTGGGAGCAAGACCATGCCTTGATCACACCTATAATCACCTGTGAAGTCTACACATAGCTGGTTAACCTCCTGTTTGTCTCCGTTGATATGGGTCCCCCATACTGAGTCTCTTCCTGCCCCCTTCCATTACAACTGTCCCAGACCAGCCTAACCACACAACTTTTTCCTCTTGCGTTTTTCTCCATCCCTTTTTTTTTACATTCATCCACCCTCAACTTCCAACTCTTGCCCACTTTAATCACATACTGTTGTGGTGTGGTCCTACCTGGTCTTAATGCATTGCACAGTTGCTGAAAATTATAGTGGCTGTACAGCCTTGCTGTGAAACCTCATCCCATAGATGCTAAATGGGGTTGAAATGCTGGCACAGTAAAAATCACTGAAAGCTAATAAAACTGCAATAAAAAAAGAACAATAAAAGTTGCTGTGAGGTTCCTGGAATCGTATGGACTCTAAACATCCCTTGACTTGCTGCTTTATCAAGTAAAGTCAAGTCGAGTCATTTGTATTTATAGTTTGGTGCCAAAAATCACAAATTTATCACTAAGGGTTTTGCAATCTGATCAGCATGTGACACACCTTTGATTTAGATACAGAGAAATGTAACATGCTGGATGTATTTATCTTGGTCTAGACACTATGTTGTCATGAATGGGTGGACTTAATAAGATGTTCAGGTAGTCGTTGTTCAGATGATTATCAGGGACCATAATATGTGCCAGAAAAACATTCTTAAAACATCACATTGTCTGCACCGCAAGTACAAAATTGGAGAACTTCATGGGCTCATGATGTTCGTTCCAAACTCTGATATTTCTGTAATCATACTGCAAAAAGAACCTGGACTCATTCTACCAGGCAGCTTGTTTTCTGCTCCTCAGCAGTCCAGCTCTGACGCGTCTGTGTCTACTAGAGACCTGCTTTGTTTTTATTTATTTATTTATTTATGCTCTTTGGTGAGAGCAGTGGCACCTGACAGTGTTGTTGGTTGTAGTTCACAGAAACAAATAGAGCTGGGAATTTGTCTAACTTAATTAATATTTAATAATTAAAATGTTGCCTCTAGACTACCCCACACTAAACAACTATTTCCATAAGCATACAGTACTCAGATTTTTTGTTTTAATTGTCAAAATGTAGTGGTCCCACTTCGTCTGCTCAGTCATGATATCCAGATCAAAATAATGATTGACCCAATAATCAAATGTATATACCCAACTCAAATCGTGTATTCTTATGCCTGGTTGTGGCCTGAGTGCTTGCATGACATTCTTATTTATCTCCTCTAATCTAGAAGCAATTTTCATCTATCTCTTAAAGTGATGCCTACCACTTATCACTTATACTAAGTTGTTTGCTTTTCTCATTAGTAAACCCTTGAAACAGTATGATAAGCAGCCTGAGATGACAGCCGTTTGGGAAATGATAGCTGTCATCCCGAGCTCAACCATTATGCTATCTTCAGCACTTCAAAGGTCACGTTTTGCCTGTTTCAGTTTTTAGCTTAACACTCACTGACGCTGCAAATGCCTCTCTGTCTGATTTATACCGCACACCATGGTTATGTGATGTATGACTTGTTAGAATGTACATTTTGTGTAAATGTGAGGGGTTTACTTGACAAACTGCATGTGCTTGTGAGTATCAGTTTTTCTAATAGCCATATCTGTACGTGCTAAACTTTTTATTTTATGATATATGTGAATATAATGTACTGAGTGAGAGAGAGGGAGTAACACACTAATTGGAAACTGTTCGTGCATGTGTGTCTTTGTGTGAGTGTGTGTGGTTAGTGCCTGATGGACTGCAGCTCCCGTTATAGCCCCAGAGCAGTGATTAGAGTTGTCTGTGAGCTGATTAATATTCTCCAGAGACGCCGGGCGAGGTGAGGGAAACGATTATGGGATGGACAGATAATGGAAAGATAATGCCCCCATGGATCACACTGTCAGAACAGAGAGACACACAGAGTGTGAGGGAGGAAGACAGGGGAGAGAGGGATGTAGGTACAGAGAGCAGACCAAATGGAAAAACTTTTTGAGAAGACTTTTAAAGTGCATGGCACAAGGAGTAGATGGAATAAAAGGATGGAGATATAGAAGGAGATAAAGAAGAAAGGATGGTAAACAAGGGATAGATCAGAGAGAGGGAGACTAAAGGTAAAGACATATAGGCCAAAAGTATGTAGACACCCCCATCAGGCTTCCAGTAACCCATAATGATAAACTTTCTGTAGGAGCTGGCGTAACACACCATTAAAAATAATATCAGATTACGTAAATACACACAGACAGCTGACAAATTGAAGGAAAACCCGTCTTGAGGCTAACTGATACATGTTATGTTGGGTTTTACTTTTATTTCATTCACCATGTCAGTGCATTATTAAACAAAAGGCCTACGGTTCTAGTGGTTATTGAGGAGGTTCTCAGGATCAATTGTGATGTTTTAGTGGTCAATGGAAAGGTTGTAGTGGTTCTTTAGATTGTTCTTGGGTTGTTCAGAGGTTTAAAGTGGTCATTGCAGAGGTTCTACAGATGGTTATAGGAGGTTTTAGTAGTCAGTAATTGGGTTCTAGTTCCTCTAGGAGGTTATGGAGGTCCTTTTAAAGGGTTGTAATGGTCAATGTACTGTGGGAGTATCAAGGGGTCTTTTTGAGGTTTTAATGGTCAATGGCAAGGTTCTGTACTTTTGGAAGTTTTAGTGGTCAATGACTAGGTTCTAGAGGTCCTCGGGAAAGTTCAGGAGGGTGTGAGTGGTCCTCAACAAGGTCCTTCAAGATATTTCTAGTGGGCCTTCAGGGGATTTTAGGTGTCCTCTAAATGGTTAGACACCATGTGATAGACAGCATTTCCCACTGCCATCAGCAAAACACCACATGAGGAAATATCCTTTGGAAGAACGCTGTTCATCCCTCCAGTGGAGTTCAATACACTTGACGAATTTATGACATGAGCACTGAAGATGTTCTGGATGCTCATGGTGGAACATCACTTTATTAACTCTCTGATTTCTTTTGCTTTAATTTGACCCCATAGCTGTCTAGTCCTAAAATCTAAAATGGTCCTATTTTCTAAAATGTATGCTAATAAAACTTATAGCTGACGTAATATGTGTCCATGATTTTGGAATTAGATGTTCAACAATTGCATATGGGTGTTAGAGTCCACATAGTTTTGGCCAAGTTATGCAGAAAGGGCTAGAGATACAAGGTAAGACGAAGAATGGAAAGAGAGGTGTGTGTTGGGGTGGGGGGGTGTTATGGGCAGTCAAGGGAGATGAGGACAAGGATGTCATTAGAGAGGGAGGAAATAGTTCAAAACAGGTAGAGAAGAGGGGAGTAATATTATGAAAGATAAAGAGTGCTTAAGAAAGAGGGACAGGGGAAATGAGAGAAGGGGGAGAGAAAGAAGGGAGAAAAGCAAGGAGAAATAGAGTTATTAGAAGAGGAGAAAGTTAAGGTGGGATGCAGAGGAAGGACGGAAGGGAGGGAGGAAGGATAAGAATGGAGAGAGGGGAGGGGAGAGCAGCAGAGGAGTAAATCCAGCCAGTGTTTGGCCCGCTATAATCTATGCCAACATAATAACGTCACTGACAAGCCCAACTGACAAACAGCGAGGCTGAGAGTAGGAGAGAAAGAGTGATGGAGGGAGAGACTGAAGATGGGTGAGAGAGAAGATGCAAGGTGGAGGAGGAGAGAGAGAAAAGCTGTTTGATTAAAGGAGCAGGACGTAGGAACATATAGCAGCTTGGGAAAATGGAGGAAAAAAGGAAGACTGTGGGAGAAATAGAGCAGATTTTGGGGAGATCAGTGTGTCAGCAGTGAACACAGTCACAGTTCAAGACCTGCTGCAAATCTGTCCCAGATGACGGCTAAAAATACAGGTGTAAATGCAACAAAGACGTACAGAGAATTTGATCACCCAAACTACATTTGGAAGTGGTCAGAAATGCCTGTGGCCATATTTGTAGTGTAGTGTGTGAACACATATGAGTTCCCATGACATACTTTGTTTGCATGTGTAGAAATAAATATACTCTTTATTTATGTTATACTACTGTACAATCATGACTCTAAGGAAAAGTTAACTTTTATAGCCTGCACTTAAATTGCAGTCTAACAGCTTGAAGGGAAAAGCTCATTCTGTGTAAGTGAAGATAAAGTCGGCCCTAATGCTTATAGGATTGTTCTGAAGTCATCGTAGTGGTGATGGATATGCAAAATCCAATCAAGAAAAGTCACGGGAGATTGAGTTTGAGAAGCAAGCTGATGTCAGGAGTAAATGCAATTCACATCAGACACTATCTTTACATCTAGGAACAAGTCTGTACAGATCTAAATAGGAAATCTGAAATTGACACAGTTAATTCCTCTGATACTTCATAGTAATACAGACAATGTTGATGATACAAGATGTGAAATGAAGAAGACTTTAATGACAGTAAAAGGCATTTAGAGGCTAAATGCTTTTAGGATGAGTAACTACATCTTTGTTTTAGCACGTTATCAGGTTTCAGAAGTACAACTGTGTATTCGTCTCAGCTCATATTCCTAGACAGTCCTTAGATTTATATCGGTTTAAATCTGGACACATAGGGACTTAGCTTGGTCAGGACCCCTTGGCATCACTTTTTAATGCAGTGGGTACCCCTGTAGCATAATTTTTCAATGTACAGAGGCAACATTTAGTAACAGCAATGAAGTTGCCTGGAGGTGGTTTTGGGTTAGATGGCGGGACATGTTTAGGCAGCACTTGGCTAAAGTAAGGGAAAGCTTGTGGTGTGGTTAATACCGAAAAAGTCCACTGTTACTTCAAAACCATAATGCGCTTTCATCCCATAAATGTCAGCAGACACCGGGCTGTAGTCTGCTTGACTCGTGTCAACTTTCGAATGCAGAAGAGAACACTGGAAGTCTATCTCACTTCCCTGCACGTTGAACAATGATGCTAATGGGATTAAAAAGTGACGCCAACTGGGTTCCCGACCAAAAATTCATTTGTGATAACTTGGGAGTACGACCTGGTTGGGACGCAGTTTAGCATTTTTTTCCCCCACCAGCTTCAAAACTGTAATTCCAAACAGCATGCTACTTCTGCGCTGCAGGAAAATGACCAAGGGCAAATGGAGGACTTAAATGTAAGTGCTCTCATCACTCAAGTTGTCCAGCTGGGCAAAGTTCCTGTAGACTTACTGCAGTCTGTCAAAGGATGAAAAGTTACTTCTATTATAGTAGGAGGACATGGTATTATCCTTATTTTTCTTTATGTAACAATGGCTAGTCTTCCACTATGTACAAATCCATCATTATGACGAACCTCCTCAATCAATCTCTTTGACAGTAAATCTTTTTTTTTTTTTTTTTTTTTGAGACACTATCTGTCAAAAAATGGTGAAAAATTGCAGAGGAAAGTTTTACTTTGACCTGTGTTTGAGTTTTAGGTGCACAATGACACTGCTGCTGCAACTGTTTCTGGGGATATGTGTGTATTCGCCCATATCCACCATAATTGTCTTTTCTTTCCACAGCTTCATAATTGACCTTTTGTGTGTGTCTAACCATCTGTGTGACTCCAGCCCCTCCAGTTTGAACATTTGTGTCTTTTTGGTGAAACTGTGAGTGCTGCTCATTGTTCTCCGTCTCCCCCTCTCTCTCTCTCTCTCTGTCTCTCCCTCGCTCCCTCTGGTTCTGGCTCTTGCTCCATCACTGGTATAAGAAAACGCTGGAATTCAAGGCACGCAGTTTGTACTTCCTGTGTTTTCCGCATGTTGCTAAGGTAGCACTTCCTGTCTCAGGAGCTGGAAAACACTGCTCTGATGCAAAACACACACGTGTGCCCGGACAAACATACATAAAACATATTTCTTTCACCATTTGTGGAAAATCCTCCTCTTCTACAAACAAGCAAGATATTGTGTCATCTATAGAGAAATTTGCTTGTGTGTATATATGATAACATGAACTATCTTCAGGCATTTTTTTCAGTTTACTTACTTAGTTTTTGTGAAACATGCAGAAAGTAACAGTAGCTTAAGACATCAAAGCAGGGCAAAAAACAAAAATATTTCATATGGATCTTAATAAGGTTAGTACTGGGACCAACACCAGTCTAGTGGGTCGAATTGGTGCATCCCTGATTATTATTCTTTTTAAATTAAGAAGAGATTTATCATCCAACCCTGGTGTTCCCCTCAGCTCTGTGGAATACTTAATCGTTTTTCAGCCCTATGGTTAGTTACATTTTCAGATTTGCAAACTTGATTTTGCTGGTGAAGAAAGTGAAATACGTAGTGGTCGAAAACCAAGATATTTTATTCAGTAGTGGGTGGAGACCAAAACAGAGCTAAAAGGAGAATTGATATTGGGTTCAGGCAGGTGTTTGCTAATACACTATTTGGTGATGATATGTCAGTTTGAGCTGCCACTTCTGCGTGGCTGAAAAATCTACAGTGACAACAGTACAGTACTTTTCTGACTTTTTTCCTGTCTACTCTCCGGCATCAGCTGAGGATTGGAAATATAGAAACACCACACAAATCAAGATGGAATTTAATCAGGGTATAAAATATTCTCTCTTGAATTTGCAGTGCTCTCTCCCACACACTTAAACATTCAAAATAGCCTTGCTTTGTTTTCTCTCTCTGACTCTCTCCCTTTTGACAGTCACACCAGGTTCGTGACCCCAACTTGGCCACAATGGGAGGCTGAAATATAGTCCTGCTGTCACTTTGTGAGGCTCATCTCTCTCTCTCTCTCTGGTCCTGACAGCCTGTGACAGTACGGAGGGGGACACACAAAGTCACACACAGACTCACATTCTTTGAGTCTTAGTCACTTGCGTGAGAATTTCTGCGGAAGCAGACCATCGGAAAGTGTGTGTATGTTTTTTGAGATGTGGTGCATGCAAAAATGTTGTAACATGGATGACCACCCATCTCAAGGAGCCAGAATGGCTCCTGGAATTCTGAATAGAAAGAGACTGGCCTCTTTCATGTTCTTTCCTACTATTTTCATGTGGGCAGCAAATTAGCCAAACAGCATGTGATGAAGAAGGGGTGATGAAAACTGCAAGAATATATGAGGCTTGAATGGATCTTGGCACTTCTCACAACGAGAAAAATCAAACTCAGGAGGAAAATGTACGACATTAAGCCGCTTTGCTATAAACACTCCACTGGATGTCTAGGCAGAGCTGTACCTGGTTACCAGTTGGACATGAGCCTGGGACGATAAACTCATTCTTAAAATACTGCTGTACATAGGATTCTTAAACCAACACTCACTCCAGCACATAGGGACTGAAAATCGAGGTTATTAGACACTTCTTGGTCCCAAACAAGCTGACTCTCTTGAGTATTTTCAGACCATACATGAGACATGGTCAACTTACCTAACAGCCCTTGTGAACTGAGCCCTGTGGAAGATTAAATTTCCTCTGGATAAAAAAATGGATACTATTACTCTTGCATCTTGCTTCAATGAAAGACATATAAAAAGAAATTAACACAACAATGTTAATATATACTACAGTAACTTGTCAGCTATGTGCTGATATATGGCGAAAAGTTTAGACCTCTCTGACTGTATGAGACCGTTAATTTTGAGTGACAGATAGAATGCAGAGAAATCTTTCTCTCAGCGTTTTCTCTCACACCCTTTCCTCAAGTAATTGTAACTTCAGCTCCTGTAAAGATGTAACAAAATTGTGTGCGGATGATGTGCAGAGGAAGGCTAGTGCTAAGCTGTGTGACAGAGGTAGAATGATCATTAGACAGGCAACCCAGCTGATGTACTATTATGTGTGTTTTATTACTTTGAATTTGAATTTGGACATTTTGAAATGCTGAGGTCATTTTGAAAGTAGTCTTCCATGTAGAGAGGAATCATTTAAATTTAACTTGGTTTTAACCAAAGTTGAATTAGACTGAACTCATCATATCTGACCTCATAAATGGGCCAAACAGAACTAATTGGACTTTGTTTTGAAAGCGTGACCTGCCCAGCTTGTTGTATTCACCCCTAAAGACCGCTAAAAACCTGGGAGGTTGATGGCTGTCAACGGCATTGGAAGCCAAATACTAGATGACGCGATTATTGTTTCTAGATGTTGCAGATTGGGGTAAAGGAAAAACATAAAACAGATATTGAGTTTGTCAGAGAACGTTTTCGTTCTGAGCTGTAAGGATTAGAGTGAGACTTTGGTTGGACTCTCATCGAACTCAAGTCTGCAAAAGTCTTGAATTGAACTTGGCTTCTGCAAGGAGCTCTAGTCTTCGAGGTAAAAGGTTTTAACCTGTTAAAATCCCAGAACAGTACAAAAGAGTTGTGAGAAAAAACCTTTCATGGATTACGCATCTAATCTTGAGCCTTTGTATTTACAAAGGACTCAGCAATGTATTACCTGCTGTCATAGTATTTTACAATGATCAATGGGGACCTAGAAGATTTGTAACTGACTTACAGTTGCTCACAGATATTTGGGACTTTTCACACATGCAGCAACTTAAATTTAACTTGAGATGTTCTTTAACACGACTTGAAACTTGACTTGAAACTTTAACCCAAAAGACATAAACAGCTCAAGTTTAAAGTAAGTAAGTTAAAGTTAAGTAAAGGGGATAGTTGAAACATTATGTCAGCGGACTCCCTATATTCAAATCCAGCTCCTCAATCAGTGTCTATAGCAAAGCCAGAATATGTTTTCTAGCTGTCTGGTGTTTTAGAGTCAAACTTGCTAATGTGGGTTCAGAATAATGTGCACATGGGTGTGCATGTGTGTGTCCTGAGACAGAGGGTGGACTGAGGACAAAGTGTGAGAGGGCTAGACAAGGCCGCACATGGAGCCACAACACCCCCATAGCAAACAAGAGGAATGAGCGCCTGCTTAGCCATACAAACACACTCTCATCACATGACAACACTATTGTGGTAGAGGGAGACTGTGAGTGTGTGTGTATGTGTGTATTGCCAGTGGGGTGGGTGGTCATCTGGGTTTCCTCTAGAGAGTGAAACAAACGGAGTGAGGGAGATTCACTTCCCCATTGAGACAGACGGATAATATTGACACAGTCTGTGACAATAAGAGGCAGACTGAGCTAGAACCTCTAACCCCAGGACGAATCGTTTACTGAATATCTGTCCAACAAATGGATTAAATCAGTTCAAGTGACTTTTCAATCACAAGATGTGTTTTGCTTGTAATTGAGACACAAATGAGTGAATGATCCAAAGTCAAAAATGCAACAAATTAAACTTTTCCAATGTAGTTCAGAGTCAGAGCCAAGAAACAAGCTATAGCTTAGCTCTCACTCTTTCACAGATTCCCATGTCAGATGTCTGGATGAAACTTGACCTACTAACCTTTGATCGATACCCTCCTATTTTCACCCCAGAGACACGTGGATCAAGACAACACTTTTTTAAGCGCGGTGTAGGGCTGCTACGCAGCTATCCTAGTGGATGTGAAATCTAAACACAAAATATCTCTAGGCAAAATACAAATTCTTTTATTGTTGGTCAACGGATGAACAAAATCCATGACTCTGTGAAATCTGCTAGCGTAACCTTACATCTGGTTACATACCTTGCATATACTGTTGGGAAACATCGAATCAGTTAACTCTTTGATTTGTGTGGAAATTTGTAGATATTTGGAAAAGTAATAATTAAGATGAAGGGACCAAGTATTATTGGGTGACCTTGTTGTCAGTGTATTTAGCTCAGTCAGCTCATGGTAGACCATTTTCTAGAATCATATACTCTCCAGGCCAGAGGTTGAGATCTCACACATACATAAACACAAACACACACAATGGTGAGCCAGGAAGGTGTGTGTGTGTGTGTGTGCACCCCTTGTCTGCATATATGCATGTAAACATTTGTGTGTGTTTATCTGCTAAAACTGTGCCCTAACCACCACAATCTCACCTCCAAGTGTGTGTGCATCTTGTCAGGTGTGCGTCAAATGTAGGCGGGCCAACCGCACTGTTTACACACAACGCCTCGGTGTGACCTCGGAGGTTGCTGGTGACCGTGATTGGCTGCCAGCTACCAGCTCATTAAGCCGCTCACATCGGGGACACAGTGCCAGAAGACACACTCTCCATTTGTTTCACAACACACGGATAAAGTCACACACACTCGCCAGAGGGACACCGCAGGTATGGCAGGCGGCCATGTGCACTTGCCCACTTCTGCATGTGCACACACACATCATGGCAGCACAGAGTCTGTCTGGCCCCTGTGACCTGGTTGAACTTTGGCTCACCCTCATTGGTTCATTACGCCACAAAACCTCACACCTAGATGCCTGTTGGCTGCTGGACCAAACCATAGGGTCATGACTTACAGCAGAAGAGAAGAGAAGAGACGAGGAAAAGGGGGGAAAATTTGGCAGTATATGGAAATTATTCGAGGAGAGAAAAAAGAAAGGAAATGGAAGAAGAGCTGAAAAAGAAAAAAGAGGGAGAGAACAAAACAAATGACACACAAATAACCACAATGAAGATAATGTGATAGCTGAAAATAAATTAGAAGAACAAAGATTCACATTGTACTGCTGCTTGGTAGAAACCTTAAAAAAATTGTCCGTTTTAGAGGAACTAAGAAAAACGGCCTGGATTTTATCTTGATGACAACGTATTTTTGACACTATCCAGTGGGTGTTGAAAGGGTCTGGTCAGCAAAACTGGTGAGAGAATTTTCTCAATCCACAAAAGAGCATTTCAGGACAGGAGAGGCCCAGTCAGTGAATGTTTATATAACATGGGTTTTATTCTCATTTCTATTACCCATAATGCTATTAGACTCACCGTTAACTGACAGACTCTGAGAACATGGCAACATTGTTGGTGTGCCAACAACATCCTTGTCTGACAACAACAAACCAATTACTCTGGCGAGAACAGATTAATCATAACGGATAGAACGGATGGTCAGAGCTACAAAAATAAAACCCAAGTTGTAGTGAACTGGAATTATCCTTCAAGCCAAGAGAACATATGTGGCTTCAGTCATCACATGTAAATGCTTTCAGTCAGAATTTGTACAACCTCAGTGGTGGAAGAGCTTCATTCAGTACAAGTATGAAAACCACAGTGTAGACACAGTAAAAGTCATGCATACAAGATTTTACTGAAGTACAAGTGGAAAAGTATCAGCATATAGTTAAAGTAAAAATACTTCTTATACAGAATGACCTATTTGAGAAGAATATATAGTTTATTATTGGATTTTAATCAGTGACACATTAATGTGTTCATCATTTTAATGTTGCAGCTGCTAAAGTTGGGGCTTATTTTAATCACTTTATACTTTATACTGTTGGATAGTTTTCCCCCCCAGGAATCAATAAAACCATATCTTATTGTATCTTAAGCTATTATGATACATTACAGTTTATTTTTTGATTATATTTAGTTTTAGTTTTAAAATATTTTACACAGTTCTGTATTTATTAACATGAATCTTAAAAGTAACTTGTACTTACTTATCGAATAAACACAGTGGAGTAAAAAGTGCAATATTTTCTTTTATTAAGTATGTGAAGTATAAGTACTTCATTCATTCACGCCATGCTTTGTTTATGTTTTGTCCTAACTTTATTTGAACCACCAGTAAACATGGTGGTCACTGTCAGGTGCTTCCACACATTCACTTCTTCATCCAAACTTGTCATGTGTTTCTCCAAATCACTAATCTCTCAATCCAGTTTCCTTGTGTCATTTGAGGAACAAACATGATCATCGCTTTGTGAAAATCTTTATTGCTTTCAAAGCAGCATCGGATATAAATCATCGTCTTCTTCTTCCCATTATTTCTTCCTCCTCCTTATTAATAGCTGCCACATTAGAACAGCCTGCGGCATGTTTGTCTTTGATTTCACAATTAAGATTTTTGTGGTGCCATCTATTTCACTGTGACTCATAACTACAAGTACACCCTCTGGTATGACCTGTGAGTGTACTGGCTTGCAGTGTATTCAACAGCCTTGCAGAAAGCGGAAAGGTTTTTTGCGTCACTTTCTCCTTGTGTTTTAAATTCTTGGAAACACAGTGTAATACTACTATAAAACTTATAGTACAATTACAGACTGGAAAACTGTGAGTTTTTTCACATCCACCCCCTCAGACTACAACTAATAAAGTGGATAACATGAATCTTCCCAGTACCATAGGTTTGAGAATTCAGTTGACTTGGATTTATAGACATGTCAGATTTCTGCTGCATTCACGCAGTCTTACAGTGTGTATGTTTGTGTGTTTATATGTGTTTATGTACCTTGGGGCCTGGTAAAGTACACGCTGAGTCATCATTCTCAAAGAAAAGAATCTGCTGACCGAATTAGCTCTGCAGGGGAAACCCCATTACGGAATGACATTTAGACTGGCTCTCTCTCTTTATGACAGGCCTCTGTCTTTTGCTCTCTCTACTAATGTATTTTTTCTGTATTTAAATATTTTTAGTACAGTTTCTTTTTTTATGTTATTGACATTTAATAGATTTTTTTCTGTCGCTGTTGTCTTTCTCTCTTTCTCACTTTGCTCTGATGTTTCATCTCACTCCACCCCTAACTGGGCCTTCTCCCTCTTTCTCCCTCTCCCACTCTGTCGTTCATCTTCTGTCCATTCCTGGGCTGACACCCCCCCTCCCTCGTCTCTCTTTCACCATACGATACTTCTCTGTTGACGTGTCCGTCTGCGAGTTGCTATAGCAACCGGACATTTCTGCTGACCCCTATCTTGCTTTGCGTGACAGAGCTGCAGGACGTGCAGTCATAGGGCAAAGATTAGCAGACAAGACGAGTGCATGTACACAGCTAAACACACATGCACACACACTTTCGTGTTAAACAGACATGCAAATGCATGCACATGCACTCATATGCATACACTTACATTTCCATTTACCACTTAATCACACAGGTATACACATGCATGCACACTCACACACATAAAAACACATAAATGAGATTTAAAACAAAAGCAGAGACGATTATAAATGAACTGTATATTTGTTGAACATTTTTATTTTATATTAAAAATAACATTCATAACAGTAACAGTTGTACAACGAATAATTATAATCTGAAACATGTTTGCACCAATAATTACACTTGAGGACTGGAGGACTTCACATCCTCCTTTTTTTAAATAAGTTAAGAAATAAAGTTTTTCTTTTTCCCCCAGATATCATTTCCTAAAAGCATTTATACATACAGTGTTGGCTATAACTGGCTCACAGCAATCTCTAAAAGCCAGTTCTTTAAGACTTGCTTTAATGTGGATATTCATAGCATGTTATCTAGGCAGGCATTTGGTTGTTATTTCCATTTTGATCTGGCAGTAGTACAAAATGAGCAGGTTATCGATATTTTCCAGTACATCAAGCTACAGTACACGGCAGAGCACTTCTCTAAAGTCAGTGTAGTATGATCAGTGTATGGCTACTCCAGTGTTAGATAAAGTTAGATTCAGACATTGTAAGATAACAGTAATGTTTGGCATTGAGGCCTGAGCTGCATTCTCCAATTTCCAGTTATCAATCCAGTGTAGAAATCCAGTTCTCCACATCTCCAGATTCAACTTGAGCTCCACATTTAGCCCCAAATAAAGACTTCTTAGTCCAAGTCATAGTCAGGTTCACCAATCAATAGTTAAGTAGCCAATCAATGGCTGCCAACTGCAAGAACAGACCACCAGTCTAGCATCTGATGAGCTTCCATCGATCCACGTTAATGGGATTTGTGGTTCATACAAATGAAATCCAGTGTTTAGTGTGACAAATACCTTCCAGTTCAAGGAGTTAGTCATAAGATTGCACTTTAATCAAATCCATGAAGCTGGACGCGCTGCGGCAGCTCTGGAGCAGGTAAGGTGACTTTCTCTGAAGTGTCCATCACCTCTGTTGATTCCTCAGCATTTGTCCACAGTCAACTGTCCCACATTCAAGAATCCCATGTTCCTCATTTCTCTGTCTGCCTTTTGAGCAATGTGTCAGGCCAAAAGCTGTTGGTGAGCTTTACCATTTCCTGCAAGAGAAAAAGATTTATTAGATAAATGTGTTGTTTTTCTTTTTCTTGTCTTTGCATTATATCTTCCTTTTTGATCTTTGTTCTCATTTTTATGCTTTTGTACACACATAGCTGAAGCAGTGAAAAGTAATGCAGCAAAATGTATCTGTACAGTAAATTTCTTCAGATTCCCATGTAATTCACCTCTTTTGTTTTTCAAGAAGACCATAGATCAAGCTCAGCTACAGCACAATATCTCTGTAGCTGACTGGGTTTCAAAGCATTAACAGTACTTTTGCAAGAATGATTTTGTTGCCACCCTACTGTGTCACATAAAAAATAACCATCCCTCTGCTTGCTCTTTCTTCTTACCTGCAGCTCTACATGATCATGGCTCTGATGGCTGCTTTGCTGATGCGTTTGCGGTGTTTCCTCCTGCGACGAGGTGAGGCTGGACGGAACGGGGCCTGACGTGCAGCGGGTGAGATGGGAGCCACAGTGGAGAGGGCTGGGAGAGATAAAAAGATGGCAGAGAACACAGTAAATATGAAAGTAAATAGCACACCAAGCAGTAATGACATGAGTCACCAAGTTTTGAGCTTTCAGCACAGCTCACATCTTTCCTGAATGTGGGAACAGTGAAATCTGATTAGTGGTATCAAAGATGTAAATTGTGATAGATTGGTATGTGTCCTTCCTGGAAAAGTCACAGTACTCATTTGTTCATTTGTTGCATCTAAAATTAACATCAAAGCAGGAAGAAATGTGACATTATACAGCCACGAAAACACTTTGCATAGTGACTGTTAAAATTGGTTTCTTTTTATCATGAAAGTAATCTTTCCTTAAGCAAATAGTTTGGGAAAACATATAATGTTGGTGTGTCCACCATCTTCGGTGCAAAATCAGCAAATGAAGACTCAGTATCAAATAGTATCAAATGAATAATCTTAACAGTTTCATCACTGGTTTCAACAGCAGTACATAGCACCAGTGAAGAATAAACACAGGGTGTGGAGCTCCTGTAGTGGTTCTAACTGCACTCTGAAGGGCACCTGATAACCTTGAAGCCTGCATAACAAAGCCTGTGACTGCCTGCAGGTTTGAGTCAAACATGGAGCAGCGGGAAGTCCAGCTCTCTGGCTGCAGAGCTCTCAGGGGGTTGAGGAAGAATAGCAGGACACATGTGGCCGTGGTGTTTAGTCATACATGTATAGTGGGCTGCTTCCTGCCTGTGAAACTCTCACACTGGTTCTCTCATACATTAAATGCTCAAATTACAATACACTCTAACACAAAGACATTACACACATGACTACTGTAGTCATACCACTATAGAAGTAATAGTGGTTACCCCACCCTAAATCTGCCCCGCACTACATCTGACAAGGGCAGCAATTTTAATGCAAGTCTTCCAACGTGTACCAATGTATCCTGCATTTTTCTTTTTTCCTTTTTCAAACCTTTTAGCTCAGAGCAACAGTACTGAACTCTGCCAAGAGGTGTGTCTGCAAATACTTCTGTAAATAAAGACCCAATTTTTATTTTATGAGCATATGAATTACAACTGTACATGTGTAAACTATTAGTATGTAAATGTAAGTGCTGATAAAAGAAAACTTTAATTGGTTTGGTAATAGATTACTATAGGCCTGATGCAAACAAAGCTTTAACAGTATTATGAAACCATTATTAATTAGATTTAGCTGCTGGGAAGTGTGTGTCTGTGATTTCAAAGACCTGTCAATCAGTTTGAGAGTCACTGCAGGTACCATTCCTGCTCTCATTTAGTATCAGTTTAAGTGAAGTAAATTCTTGTGCAGGATGCTGAGGACTAGTCTGAAAAGGCAGATAAAATTAGATAACCTTTAAAACCAACTTTCACCCACACTGATACACACACATCGTCACACAGCTGACACACACCTGTTTTAAATGCAGTTGGCTTTGGTCTCTGCTGTGGATGATGCGGATGAAGATGAGGCTGTGTATCTGGTTCCCTCTGTACCATCTCCAGAAGTTTCTGTCTCCTCTCCTCCTCTGTTAAATGACCTTCTTCTGTGGTCAGCTTAGAGTCTTTTTCTTTCCCCTGATTGGCCAGCTCAGCACCAGCCGAGTCCCCGCTATTGGCTGACCCACTTTCCTCCCTCTCGTTCCCTTCTTTTTGACTGACTGTTTCAGTCTCAGTCTGTTTGTAATTTGTGACCTCTGTATTTTTTTGGCTGGTCACTGAGTCTTTCTGATTCGTGGTCAGAGGAGGGGTGGGGTGTTCTAATTGTGGCAGCTGGGTTGGGCTGCCAGGTGGGGAGGCGCTGTCTGACTGGGGAGCATTGAGTCGATATTGCGTCCTCAGCTCTTGGTCCTCCACTCCTCCGTGGTTGTGCTGCTGTGTATAATGTGGCTGGTGATGATACTGATATTGCTGCTGTCTCTGCTGATGCTTTAACACCTGTTGCTGCCTATGTGTGTGATCAGGATGATGCACTTCACTGCCACTGTTTGCTACATGCACGCTGCCTTCCTCTCTGCTCCCGTCATACCCGCTCCCATGCCCGACCGGCTGCGTGCTTCCCATGACACTATGCTCCGCCCTCGCCTCTGCTGGCCAGCTGCTGACAGACCCGAGCACTCCGGCGATCGGCTGATGCACCCCTGTCTGCATGTGCGTGGGTGCCTGGTGCACCCTGGGCTGTGTCCAATGCACCAGCTGGGTGTAGCTGCCCTGTTGCCACTGCCTTGCCACTGGTTCACGCTCTTCAGGATGGTAGCGCTGTTGGTTGTGCTTCAGGTCATCGTGGCGATGGAGGTCGGCCTTGGAGGCGTGAGTCTTGGGCGAAGCCGGGTGAACTGATCGGGGAAGGGGCAGGGAAAGGTGGGAGGATGGCGGAGGCTGCTGTGGTGGAGGTGGAGGGGGGTTGGGGTTCTGAATGGAGGAGCGAGTGATAGGAAGGGATGAGGAGGAAGATGATGAGGAGGATGAGGAAGATGTGGAAGGCTGGCACCTGCAGCTCACATGATCTTCCACTGAGATTATGGCTTTGTCGTAGTGGGCTTTCCTGTTAATGTACTGGATCTTTATCACCTGGAAAAGAGAGAAAAAATATTAGCACATACAACAGTATAAAAAGCTTAGTGAAGTTTGAGTTCCAGATATGAAGGAACATCCAACAGAGACTATGTAAACAAATTCCAACAAATCAGTCTGACTGTTTTGTTTAACTTAGACGAACATACTACAGTTACGTATGTGCAATGAGGCATGTTATGAAACATGGAATGTGATGGCTCTCTGCCAAAACTTGCTTCCTCCATATAATTTTAAACACAGAGAAATGTAGATTTTCCTGTTCTCAAAACTACATTGTGTAAAGAATCAGATTCTGTACATTAACTTGCAACATTTGTGTGCAAGTGACTTTGTCTTCTTCTTTGTTAGTTTTATTCATAATTTACTTGTCATTAAAGTAATGGTTTAGGACATGTACTTATTTCTTTAAATTCAGATGAAAAGATTGGCACAATCAAGGGGAAATAGCTAGTCTGGCTCTGTCCAGTGGAAACAAAATTTGCCTATCAGAACCGGTAAAGATGGATTAATTAACATGTTATATCTTGTTTGATTAAGCCATACAAAAACCAAAGAGTGTGGGTAATGTGCCGGCCAGGAGCAGTAACACATGAGATATATTGTGTTAATTAGTGAGCTTTAGCAGTGTTGTTAGGTTGATTTGAATTATACTCCTGGACGGTGCCAGGCTTGCTGTTTCCCTTGTTTGCAGTCTTTATGCTAAGCTAAGCTAACTGGCTGCTGGCTCCAGCAATGTGAGTGTGGTAACTTGGCAAAGGATTTCCCAAAAATGGTGAACTAATCCTTAAATTTGGAAAAGTAGTACAGTAATATTTCATTTCTGTCCTGAAGATTGTGAAAAAAACAAGACGTCATCTGAAAACCAATGTAGTCAGCAGCTCTGCGAAAGGAGATTTTACCAGTATTTGGTAAAGGAACTTCTCTCTATTTCAAACCATGAAATCATGTTTTCATAGCAGCTGTAGTGTACCTGTAGATATCTGCTGGAAGTGACGGTGGGGACACACTGCAGCAGCCTTGTGTTGCAGCAGCCTGAACATCTCTGCACCTCCACGCATGGTGGCCACAGCAGGAAGTTGGCGTTGCGGCGGTCCAGCATGGACCTCGTCACCTCCATCACCTCTGTCCGAACTTTACAGGCCGCCTGCTGGGCCGGCTGCGCCTCCACTGTTAGGAGAGGAGAGGGAGAAACAAGAGAATAAGAGGGGGGATTTTTGGCAGGAAGGCCATAAAAAGTGATGAGAGACAGATGGAAGAAACAAACAGATTGAAAAAGATGCAAATAGTCAGGAAGAGACAGAAATAGATGTGGAAACCTACCAAGACTTCTAGTGTATCGGCCATGGGTGCGGTTTGTGAGAATATCATGCTCATCTTCTTCCTCTTCTGCAGAACAAGATGGGGGAGGAGAGGAGATTGGAAGGGTGAAAGATAAGGGGAGATAATAAGAGAAAAACACGTTTAGCAAATTGATAAAGTCAACTTGATATTTTCAACTTTTATCAGAAAATTGGGCAACAGTGAGCCAGCACTTTTACAAGTGATGACAGAAATCTATAAAACATGAGAGGCTTCTAGGGCAGTTTTTAGCAAAGCTCATTGTTCACTGCACAAAGGAAGCCATTTTTTCTCCTCCTGCTAAAACAATTAGGCTATTTTCTGCTGCAATTTGTCTCGCTGCTGTCAAGAATACTGTTGAGGAGAGATATGAGTTGTTAAATATAACTCGTGTGGATCTGTGTGTGTTTGCACATGTCGTCATTTCATACTGTAGCCCCTTAGTCCTAATTATATCCCTGGTGTAGATTGCTTTTGGTCACTGTGTGTGTGTGTGTGAGTGTGTATGTAGTACACAGATGCACAAGGTGTTATTTGGTTGCCTGTTGGCCCTAATTAACTGCCTGGTGCAGAAAGAGAACGGTTTCTTATTGTTCTGAGAAGCTGCTTTCTAATTTTATCTGTGCATTTATCTGTATCTAAATGTTTTGTAAGACTGATCCCTTTCTTCCTCTTTTATGCATTAACATCTGATATATTTATTTCTGTTGAAACCAGTCGGGCAACAAGAATCATCACACTGGTTCTGCCAATTCTGCAACTGTAACATAAATCTTGTCTGTTTCAAGCTTCTGTTTGAAGATACTAAGCAGGTACAATGTTTATCATGTACAACATCTTAATTTAGTGTGTCGACATGCTAACATTTGCTAATTACTACAAAACACTGCTAAGGTTGATGGGGCAAAGCTTTAGATTTACCATTCGATCTGGTTCAACCCTCAACTATGGTCATGAGCTCGGAGTAGTCAAGAAATTCTGACCTGATGATGGTGAGTTGACTGACTGACATTACTGTGGCTAAAAACACAAAACCTAAGATCTAAACAAACACAAACAGAAAAAAACATGATGGCAATGAAAACATCCACAAATGAAACTCTTCCTGAACTCCATAATCCAACTTAGACTTCTGAGAAACTTGCTAAAAAACTCCAAAACTCACAGGCTCCAGTTTCAAAATGATTTCAGATAAAAACACATACTTTGAGTCACTTCCTCGTGCCTCCTTTTCCTCTGTTGGTTCCTCTCTGTGGTCGCTGTTATGTCACTGTGTTATTTATGCATTATGGAATGATCAAAGGACCGTCTATTAATATATGTATGTGTGACTTGGCTTCTCAGAAGGGGGTATGTGTTTTTGCCTTGCAGGTAAGCTATGAGAACATCCCTGCAGGCTGAAGATGCCTCAGAAGTTGAGTATGTTCGTCTTCCTTATGAGACAAGCAAATTCTCACCAGTCAGAGATATCATGTCCTCCTCATGACTCACTATGTACCACACAGTCAGGAATGAACTCCACAGCCTTTTACTCCACGATATGTTCATTTGAAATTCAAGCATTACAGAAGGCCTCCTCAGGTTGGTAGGGTCGAAAAGGAATCAGGTTCGAGAAAGAACATCACCACCTTTAACGGAGCATTTGAATGGAAAGAATGTCAAAATAATGTCTCAGGCTCACTGGCATCTGTCTTCCAACTTAACCAGGTAGTGTAGTAGAGGCTGGCAACTATTTTTGCCACATACTTGCAGTGCAGACAAATATCATCAAACATCAAATCAACATTGACTGAGTTATCCCTGGGCGTAATAATGTACCAACTGCATATTTAACCATTCATTTTGGTGGTTGGTTGCCTTGTAATCATCACTGTTATAATTAACTACTGCATCATTGATGGACACCTTTAAATCAGGGGTTTATGGACATGTCATTAAAGTACAACTCACCATTTTTTGATCCATGTCTGTCATCGACCAGACGTGTGCTGCGTGTTTACCAGCGTGTCGGTCTTACCTCAGCACCGAGCCAGAAGAAGGGCCGCTGAGAGCGCAACCAGCAGCAGCAGGTTGGGACCTCATGTGTTGCCGCCCAGCGGGGCCGCAAGCGACCGGCTGGGCATTTGCACCTCGGCGTCAATCCCGGCTGCCAGTATCGTCCAGTGTCGTGTGCTGGGCGCTTGTGCGAGCACGCACTGTTAAAATATCCCCAAATGTGTCACTGCCTATAAGCGCCCTTGTCCAAATGTTGCTCACATTGACTCACGCCAGGCTAGACGTCTGACTCTGTTCATACACCGCTGTTTTGAAAACTCACAAGCGGAGACGTCAAAGAATACTATGGGACAGGTGCGCAACGCGAGTTTTATGACGACGAAGGCTACAACAACACAATTCCCATTATATCAGTCTGTGTAGAGGAGTCCCAGTGAGCCCCTGTGGTTTAAATGTCCAAGTATTAATGATTTTCAAAAAATGATTCTCTGACATGTGTCAATGTGCTCAAAAGTGCGTCCACTTTCCGGTCAAACTCCAGTCAAAATGATCAAATAACGGGCTCCCGTTTCAGAATCGCAGTTAAATGTAAAGATAATGCGGACTCTGGTCATAAATAAAACCCAACTCAGAAATTCCGTGCGTAAAGTTGGTCCTTGGAATAGCGCTTCGTGCGTAATTCTGAACAACTCCGCTGCAGAAGTCAGATTACTCATCAGCGCGATTCAGTTAACTGCCGATTGCATGTCTTATCTAAGCGTCTCTCTCATCATTGGCGACTCCCTGTCTGTCTCACACTTTGCCTCTCTGTGTCCTGTTTCCTCTCCAAGTGTTGCTCCGTTCCTGCTCCTCTTGGATCGTGTAGTTCCTCGCCCCTCATGCTTCTGCTCTCTGGTTGCGTTTGGGCAGTGGGGGCAACTTTTAAATAAAACAGGGCCTCCCTCAATTTTAAACGTCAAGTCAGACAAAAAAGAATCTGAAAACCGGAAACTTGGTGATTTTGCTTTCAAAATAAGAGAATAGATTATGTGAAATTTTATTGGTCACAGAATCAGAGTTTGACATCAAGCGGCATGTTAATTGGTTAGTTGATTGGTTAGTTAGTTAGTTAGTTAGTTAGTTGGTCAGTCAGTAAGAATTTCAGCCTTCTGATGGATAATGTAATGATGAGTTAACGCTAAGTATTATGGATGGAATTTCAGTAATGGCGGCACAATTGTGAATGGGTATTATTTTGAAAGTTCCTTTCTGGAAGTGTAAATCCTCAATTGTTAACCTGACTGTGATCCTCAATTTTCTTCCAGGGCCTCGTTCCTCTCCTCTTGACAGGTTACCACCTCCTTATTAGAACAGGAGACCTGAGGGCCCATGGCTGCTCTTAAAGGGAGGATTTGGGTCATGAGTACTAATAATTAATTCCTACCTGCATCATAATTGTCTTTTCCATTCATACAACAGTATGATGGAGTAAAGGTAAAGGCATTCATTAAATATTATACAGACAACAATGAACTAAACAATCCTTTTAAGTCTCATAATTTTGATTTAAAGTAACAAAATGTAACTTTGCTGAGCAACAGCGGCCTCTGCAGCCGCAAGTGGTAATTAATTCTGCTGGGTTTAAATGATGTCGTACCTGCTCACCAAAGTTACATAGAGCAAGATCAGGTGTTTGGGCACAGAGTGGGAATGACAGAGGCACTATTCTCCTTATTACAAGTCAGTATCATTAAAATGATATTGAAGCTGTTATTTAAAATCTAAATAGTGACATAATGTTGCTTTAATTATGTTAGTTTGTGTGTTAAAGACATTGCTTGAAACCAACAGAAGATGGTGACTTTAGATATTGTGGCCACTCTTTTATGTAGATTTGGTTCAAGCATTGTGTCTTTAAGATATGATGAGGTCACTGTTGAGTGGTTAAGGTGCATAACAAATGGGTGTAAATGCCCTGAGAAGTCCCTGGTTTGACTCGGCCCCTGCACTCTCTTCTCTGGTTTCCCCTCACTTCCCCTTTGTATTCACTGTAACTATCTAATAATGGCATACAAAACATAATTTAAGATAAATAAATAAAAATCTAAAGGCATAATGGATGTTATTTGTGAAAATGCATTTTGTGTCTCTTTCCCTCTAATGTAAAATTCAGAAAGTGTATTACATCATCAGCAAATACAGCTTGGTTTATGAAGAAATGAGTCAGATCTGGGACAAATGGTTTTCCAGAAATACTCTAAGCATTTGTTGTAATCTGCTAGGATTATTGTGTGGATTGGAGGGCGAGGGTTGGCAAACAGAACAAAAACAAAGAGGGACCAGAAAGTTTGGACAATCCTATGTCTGCTTCTCAAAATCACTTACACACTGGATGACCATTTACTGCTTTAGTTGCTCAGGCACAAGTCTCAAAAAAGAAAATCCTTTGTTTTTGTACATCAGGGAGTCATACAGAAATAAATCTAAAAAGTAAAACTGAAAATATGATTTGAAAATCATTAAAGATATCCTACAGACACATTTAAGACATATGACAACCCTATGGACTGAATGATATTTTGCCCAGAATTGTTTTTAACATGGCCTCTTCAATAAACAAAGCTTGAAAGCAGATCTCATGCTTCACTGAGAATTTTTAGTATGTATTATATTATTATGTAAATAGAGATGCCTTTTGCTGCACTACTGCTACATTGCGTTCTTAACGTGATAATCAATGTGTTTGTTTCAAGCCAGCTCTCAGAAATCATTTGGATTGCAAAGTGTATAACATGCTAGAAGCAAATTGTTTTCATCATGCTGAGATGGCAGATAACGTATCAACACTGTGAATGTCTAAAAGTGTTGATGGTATTATTGGACTCTCAGGAAGTGCTTGCAGAGGCTCAGTGGATTATTTTGTACGGTGTTTTATCTATAACATCTCAAAGATGACAAGCATTTCTGACAAAATTAGCTAAGGAATGTGAAAACGCCTCTCTGGAGCGTCAAACCACACAGATATCATTGGGGAGAGGTTAAAACAATGTGGACACAAAATCTACACATCTTTCACGTATTTACTGTCTTTGTTTTTTTTCTTTCTTTATCTCCTTCGCTGGTCTGTAAATATTTGTCCTGCTCTGTGGCTCATAAATATGTTTTGTCTTGAACTGAGAAGATCAGCGACCACAGGACAAATCTGCTCACATTTCCAGAGTAGACTGTGACTGTTTTCCAGGAAGCTCAGAGCTTCATTTCGGGGTCACGGCTGGATGGATCGCCATTGAAGTCAGGGGTCACAGCAGATTCTTCTTCCCTGCAGAGGGAAGACAGAGGAAGCAGGCATCCCTGTGTGACTATTCCTGGACTACATGCACTCACACAGACACACACACACACGTAGCCATGTATATATCCACTAAATGGTGACCTTTTACCTTCATTCACCGTGTACAGGCTGACTGACAGACTGTGGGGACACTCTGCTCTCACTGACAGGATGAAGTACGACCCCTCATTTCAATAATGACCACAGTGTACATGTACAGTATGTGTGCGTGTGTGTGACAGCTTGAAAGCGTATCAGGTTTACAGTGTTGCTTGCTCTCAGTCGTCAGTGTTCAACATGGAATTCCCAGTATGTCAGAGAGGAAGGAGATGTACTCTGCATGTGTGTGTGTGTTTGAGCAGGTGAAATAATGTAGAACATATCCGCAGCTTGCACAGCTGTCTGTGACACTGCGAGTCACAGGTGTGTGATATCATGGTCTCTATTTTTGTGTCGTTGCAGAGCCAGGGGGTAGCACAGAGGCAACACGACTGCAATGTCATTTTCATCAGGTAATCAATTTCCCCTTTCATTTTTGTGCATGTGACCATAATAATATGAGATTTTTTCTGATGTGACTTGGTTAAAAGATTATGGTGGTTTTATTTTTAACTTTTTAACTTTTAACTTTTACTTTTTTTATCTTAAAAAATACAAAAACTACAACGTATCCCACTGACAAGCTTTATGTGAGTGGTTACGTCCTTATAAATCTTATGCCTTTGTGCCATAGTCATCCAAAATCTATTACAAGAGGAATTCCAGCAAATTAGTTTTGCACTTCCAATGTGTTGGGGCGCTCAGAAGAGAATAAATAAAAAGAGGAAAAAAGTAGAAGCATTTGAATGTTATCTCTGTATGCGTCAATGCCAAAAAAATGCTTTATCCTACATTTCCTATAATTCAACTCAACAGTCTTTCTTTACACCCTCCTTGCCTAGTAAACACCTTTGTCTTTCAAACTTCAGTTTTGTAACACAGACATTTAGAAAGAAGACAGTATCCTCAGTTTCTCAGTGTTCTCAGACAGACTTCTTCATTAATGGTAAACTGACCTCAATGTGTAAGAAGAATCTCTGACTATAAAGAATGCTCTATTTTATTTTCCCTGCAGGAAATCCAGTGTTCTGACCTACAATCAAAGGCAGGATAAGTGAAATGGGACTCAACCCAACTGGACCTGGCAAACCACAAGTCTCACTGGTGGGAAATGAAAACTACTCTATGTTGTGCTGCTGAAAATCACCTGCATTTCTCTTTGACCAAAAACCTGGCCTTTGAAATAAGCAAGGATGGGCAAGTAACTACACATGTCTGTTGGATGTGTTTGCATGACTGTACCTCTCTGTGAGTTTGTCTGTGCTCAGACACATTTACTGACTTAGTGTGTGAAGATGGAGCACTGATAATGGTTTTATGGGATCCAGACTCACCTAATTTCAAAAGCCCTAATGAGAACCAACAAAGACAAACTATTTTGCCCTGACTAGACAGCCAGTACAGATGTAATTAAAGTAATCAGACAGTCACATTTAGTAAAAAAAAAAAAAAAAAAAAAGAGGAGTGGCTTGTATTGGGTGAGTTAAAGTCAGAATATCTGTCTGTCTGTTTCCGATCCTTTGAAGGGTGTGTCTATCCAGTCTTATTCATTCCACTTATTTAATTCTCTTTTCACTCTTCTTTCTTGTCTCTGCACTACTTCCCTTTTCAAACCTCACTGAGCATGTGCTTCTGTGTGAGAGTGTTAATTAACTTCCTGTCCAATATCCTGATCTAATTAATAGAGTGAATTTCTTTCCTCCTGTCCTCTTGCCAACTTCCTCTGTCACCGCAGCCTGTTGCAGGATGAGGCAAACAGCCGCTGTGCTGCCACCAGAGTTCAAACCGGGGTCACAGACTCAACTCACGACATCTACAACTCATTTTGCTGGTGTCTAGCCAGTCTGTCTAAATCAGAACTGTACTGGATCTGTATTGAAGATTATCTCAGACAAATCCCACAGGATCAATAGCAGAAAAGCTGCTAGTCTACCAACCACAGAGAAATAGTTAGAATTTTAAAATTCTGCTGGCAAGTAGGATATAATTTGTGGCCAGTGATAATGAATAACAACATGGGGAAACTGTGTCCCATAGCATTTATCTATTATGTTTTAATAAAAATGTTATTATTTGATTTTCTTAAAAACAAGAAGCAATACTTTATTTTGAAATTGCGTATTCCTAATCTTTGAAAACTGTACCAAAACGAATCAAATGTAAAGACTCTGATGTAATAATAATTTTCATTGACCTCTCACTCTTGTGCAGGTGAATGCAGTTCCAATTTACTTTTACGTAATGAAATTGAGTCACCATAAAAATTCATTCATATATTATTTCTGCATCACTTTGCTTTGATACTGCTTCATGTGATGTGTTTTATTTTAGCCAATAAGGCAGCTGAAGGCTGCCTCTGCTGCCATCATTTGTAGATCACAGTCAGGGGTAAAGGCTTTTGGTGCAGATTTCAATTGAACCTTTTTGTATTTGCTTCATTCTTGTTGGGAATGTGAAACTGCATTTAGACGAACACAAGACACTACACATTTTTCACTGAAACCCAGACTAATGAAATTCTTTGACGATTACCAGCTGCAAAATGCAGACACCCCCACCGATTCTGTGTTTGGAGACACAAACACTGAACAGCCGGTGTCTGAGATACAGCTGGCCTTTACAGTGAAAGGGTAATAAATTCATGAAGAAAACGTAATTGTATGATGAAACGAGTGGCTGAGCAAAGGAAATTTCATTCTGCAGCTGTAGTCAGGGAGGAACATTATCATCATATCAGCAAAGTGTGACACTGACTGATTTCTTTGGGCTAAGACATCAATAATTACACATCTATCTATTAATAATGAACTCCATGAATATATGTCATGAAGTTATGTAAGTGTAAGTTGGGTAAACTTGGATCAAAGAAGTTTAACTTCAGCTACATCCCTAGCAGGAGTCTGATCAATCCCATATGGACTGTCCTGAGGAGTGTATGTGATGCTGAACCATCACCAAAACATACTGATCCAACATCAGTCATTGGTCTGAACATGTGCGTCAATAAGTATAGACTGTATAAACCCATCAACAGTTGGTGGGATCATTAGGAAAAAAGAGTCATACTGTACCCTGAAGTACACAGCGGTACCAGGAATAGTAAAGAAACAGCAGAAAATTTGGCCAAATTGTGAGTATGAGTAATATGTGGTGGTGTTTCCCTCCCAGGTCTTGATTTAGATTTTACAATATCATGTTCCATTTTGGGCCTCATATTGTATTTGAACTGGTGTTAATCAGATTTTTTGCCACCCATTGGCATTGTTGTGGCTCTGTGAATCACCTCGCAGTTTCTTTCTCAAAGAAGGCTTTGATGAGATGGAAAGCAAATGAGGGAGCACTGAGTCAAGGGAAGGCATGAGGGAGGAAACGGAGGGAGGAGGAGGAGGGATGGGGGATGCTGAGAGGAGAGGAAAGGAGCGGGAGAGAGGGAGGGCAGAATCATGGCTGTATTGTTGTGTGTTTTCCCAACGTCAACAGCAGAGGAAGTGGAACAGAGCAGCTAAATATACAAACAGCACAATGAGGCAGCGAGCGTGGAGCAGCTGTGGAACATGGCTGTCACCAGGTTCAGGAGTGTGAAACACTGAGCACCAGCTTTTATTCATGCAGGAAGAGCTGACTGAGAGTACACGCTGGTTCACAGATACACCCCCACATCCAGACAGTCAACAATCACACCTGTGAGCTTCACAGTAAAACCTCAGTCTGTCAAGGTCAAAGATATCAGCTACAAGACACATACTATATAATTCAAACAGACACTGTTTTCCAGTCATGTCAGTGCACTCAGTTACTTGTCACTTACTTGTCACAAGTTAAAACTAAAAGGAACTAATCACTCTCAGTTTCAGTTCATTTCAGACTTAAAAAGCAAAAAAGATCAGATCTGATACAAACATCCTAAAACAAACATCATTTCACACCATCACATATGTACATGGGACACTCATACATCACCTTTTTTTAATCCATTTATTTATATTTTTTGGAAAAACTACATTATGGCTGTGTGTTAATGCAGCTTCTGTTACTCAGACAGTTTGTGCATTAAGCTCTGAAATAAGAGACAGTTTACTCAAGTAAAAGTAGGAATGCCACACTGAAAAAAATGTAGCTGCTTTACATACTGTTGGAGAGTTTCATATTTATGTACTATTGTGCTTTGTAAAGTAACTAGTAACTACAATTGTCATAGTGTGGTGGACTAGAAGGTATAATATTTCCCTCTGGATTGTAGTGGAGAAGAGGTTTAAGTAGCATGAAATGGAAATACTTAAGTATATTACTTGAGTAAATGTACCAAGTTACATTCCTCCACCAGCTGTGAGTGAGGGAGTCAAATCCAGTGGACACAAAGTGAGTCTACGCTGTGAAAAAAAAATAATGTGTACTTAATTTGTCACAGAAATTGGTTAAAGAATGCTAAAGCACCAGTCTCCTCCTTGAAAGTAAAAGCTGGTTTGTGAAAAGCCAGAAAACTAGAATGGCTGAAAGCTAGCTGGCTTGCATGACAATTAAAATGTAAGACATGTTTAACATATAATTAAACATCATATACAGGTTCACATTGTTGTCAGACATTTCTCATGAAAACATGAATTTCCTGTGAAGAAGAGCCTCAGGGATTCATGGATGCCCTCTAAGCTAGAATAGCTGGAAATGTCTAGACTTCATGTACAGTACCTAAACTAATGTGACATTACCGGTATATTCTGTGTGTGTGTGTGTGTGTGTGTGTGTGTGTGTGTGTGTGTGTGTGTGTGTCTGGTTTCCCCCCTTGTCCAGGTCATGTGTTAACTGGACCTCTTGTCCACGGGAAAAAACAGGAAGAATAGCAGCAGACGTTTTTTCCTCATTACTGTGGCAACAGCGGATGCTGTTGTTTTGTTTTTATATGGACCTGTTGCATGACTTGATTAGTTATAAACACATGACAGCATGACTGGACAACATCATCTCCATCTGTATTGACTTATATGTGCCATTTTACCCACAGCACCTGACAGCAGCATGAGTGTTTACAGTTTCCAGCACCGGAGGCTGAGCCATACAGGTTCATGTAACCTTCATCGTCATTTCCTATACTCTTCCCCCTCCTCTCCATCCTGCATCACTTGTTTCTTGCCTTTCCTTCTCTTTATCCTCATCTTCCTCTCATTTATATTTTTCATCATCTCATCATCTGGTCAACATTTTACTTTGGATAATGACCAAATACCTGCAAAATGAATGACATTCCCAACAGGCTCAGCTGTGTTTTGTGATAATTAGGAAATATCAGCATGCTGATATTTGAGCTGCCTCTACTCAAATAATCCTGATGTCAAAGCATATACACATAAGCAGTTGACTGTCATGTGTTGTTATGAGCGTCTAGTGATGATAAATAAGTGTCATGACTTTTGAATTGAGCAGATATAGCGTAGTGATGCAGTTTCCTTGAGTGCCCCCTGCATCGTACTGTGGGTACCAAAAACAATTTAAGAATCCTGGATTGTAATCACAACATGTTTACTACTGGTCAGTGATCAAAAGGTCTAACAGGTCTCTCTGTATGAGGGAGTATAGCTCAGTGGGTCCTAGACTGATTATGTAGTTGAACTGTCTTCCTTCTTAACTGATTGTGACATGAACTCTCTCTTAAACTGGGCTGATTGATGTGAGGTGGTCTAGCTCAGTGGTGGGGCATTTGACTGCAGATCAAGAGGTCCCCCCGCTCAAATCTGAGTGCCCCCTAACTTTCTTCTAAGGCTGAAAAGCTTTTATGCTCATCAGTGAGTGGCAGCCTTGATCCCAAGATTCCAGCATTGTTTTGAGCTGAGGCAGCTGTGCCCATGGGCCTCTACACCCTTTGGTTACACAAAAACACAACTGGATATGAAGGCACAATGTTGCACAGAGAAACAATTCCAATACAGAATAAGCACTGGCTGAAGTAATCTTCTACCAACAGCCCCTCCAGACTTGAAAAGTGGCTGTAAAAGGTTCCTGGTTTTGTCCTTTATGGTAAAACAACAGCTGTTGGCAGCTGGAATTCATGTCTGTTATTATGAAATCCATTATAACAGTATAGTCATTTCTCCTCTTTCAGAATATTCCAGACAGTCCTGTTTGCTTAAGTTCAAACATTTTATCAGACTAATGGAAGACCTGTGCTTGAATTAAATGATAACACTACATTGCCAATGAAGGGGGCACCCAGATTTGAACTGGGGACCTCTTGATCTGCAGTCAAATGCTCTACCACTGAGCTATACCCCCCGATTGTTGACAAAATATTACACCTATCAATCAATGAGGGAGTGATCACTGAGTTGGACACCACTTTTTTCACTGCTTATTTAAAGAGCAATAAACACTTCAGACATCACTCAGATCATCCCACATCTCTCAGTGTCAAACCAAACATGAACACAATCCTGCTCTTTGGACATTAGAGCTATTAGAAATTACTCGAACGCACTGTGCCTTTAACACATAAACATAAAGCCTCAAACACTGTTGATAAGCATCTAATACAAATTGATCTAGGGAAAAACATTGAGTATGCAAACATACGGAAACATACCCACAAACCTAACACCAATAACAACATTCTGCTGCTATTGGTTATCAAACACAAATATCAATAGTGTGCCAAAACAGAGGCAGTTCCACTATTTCTGTCACAACCACAAATGATATGTAAATACACTGAGATAAAAGCATAATGCAAGAGGAGCTGCAGGGAAAACGTGCAACTCTGTCAAACTGTCCTGTGCTTACAGGGTGAGTGTGGGAGTGACAGTCTGGTGTTAGTGCTCATTAGTCTGGTTAATGAGGTGAAGGTGAAGGTGGATGCTCACTGTTTTTATAGAGGGTTAGAGACATATGGACGGAATCAGAGAAGAAGAGGCAGCACTGAGATTGTGTCTAAACTTCAAACTCATTTTAAGAAGGAGATACAAGTGTGATGTGATGCAATGAGATACAGTGCAATATGCGGTGATAAGATTTAATATGATGCAGCATGATGTGATGCAATCCAATCTAAGAGAACACGATACAATATGATATAATTTAATACATTGCAATGTGGTATAATGCCATGCATTGTGATAATATACTGCATAGCGCATGATATGTGATGCTACATGATTGATTTGATACAATGAGTTGCAAATAAATATGGTGCAAGCAGGATGATGCAATATGATACAACACATTACAACATGATACAACACAACTGAAAAGGCTGCAAATAAAGTAGAAAAGCCAGAACAGCATAGGAATCATCCAATTTAGTTGTTTTTTTGTCTTGATTTTAAAAATTGTGTGTGTGTGTGTGTGTGTTGCACAGCAGTGTAGCATGGTAAGAAAATGCTCTGCCCCCAGTAGATTGCTAGATAATCTTTGGAATATTGAGCCTGTATCCTGTGATCTGAGCATATTTGTGAGAATGTAAGGTCTCAAGAGTTCTGCCCAGTCCAGAGGCACAAATCTATGAAGAGTTGTATTCTTTGTTTCTAGTCTGACCGATAAGAAGAGGGGACAAGTGAGGACAGAATCTGAGTTATGTGTCCACATTTTTGTGGTTTTATTAAGAATTCTTGCAGCTGCCTTTTGGACTAATTGGAATACATGAATGAGAAATGAAATTTCTGCATCTCAATGTTCTGGAAATGTGGTGGAGGAAAGCTAATTAGGTAATGTTGCTGATGTGTTTCTCGAAAGTTAGATAGAAGTCAGGAGTGACACTCAGAATCTTAATGGTTGAATTTGTTGAACATTGTCACTGAGGCTGTACTGTAATATGATATGATGGCACAGTGATACAACTTAAGTGTCATTTACATGAAGTACAGCTCAGCTTAAAACACAGACCTGTTCAGATTACAGCTAGTTGTAAAAGGAGTATTGTATATTCTAAGCGAGTGTACTATTACCATGACTACAAACAGTGTGTGCTAGGTTACGCTGCTATATTACAGTGTCATATTTCCCAGCAGTTTTTAATACCTGCATTCCTTCACACCTTTAAGCTCCACTTTTCCTCACCTCCTCACCTCTTAAAGTGTGGGTGGCTCCGTTCACAGGTGTAGCACTTTCTCCACACACACACACACGCATACACACTTTGATCTGAGGGGTGGCTTGTTGAAATGATGGGAATTTCCACTTGTATCACTGTAGGTGGGTCGCCTTCCTCTACTTTCCAGAGAGAAAAAAAAAATTCAATTCCTTTTTCCTCCAAGTCTTCTGAAGCTTCATGAGGTTTGCCCTCTGGGGTTGGAAATCCTGCACACTCCTCCTCCTCTTCCTCACTCCCTTTTTTCTTCCTCTTCCGCCTCTTTCAGCCACACTCAATCCTCCTGTTGTTCATCGCCCTCTGATCCATTCACAACCAGGCCACCAAGTGTTTTCCATAGGTCTCCTATAAGGTCTTGGTGTCATACATCAAACAGCCCCTTCATGCTCTTTCAGAACATGTTCACTGTGTTGCTAACAGCTTATATGAAGGAGAGTGAATGAGGCTCCCTGTCTTTCTCCTCTATCTTTCAACTGATCTATTAAGAGGAAAAAGAAGAAAAAATAAAGACGTAATGAATGAGACTGTCATGTAAATGTGGGGCGATGATCGCCTACCTTGTGTGCAAATTAGAGTAACGAAGCTTTGACAGGGTTTTCCGTTGTAAAAACAAATGATGGCCTTGAAACAGAGAGGTACCTCCTTCACCCGGGCCCTCCACCTCTCTGCCCCCTCAGGGAGAAAGTTAGAATTTACTGCTCTGGTTTTAGACTCACACCAAAATATGGACTGGATGATGCACAAGGTGACAACAAATTAAATTTAGAAAAATAAAGCCCCTTTTCAAGAAATTGCTCACTTCAGCTGCAGTGGTTCTTCTCTTTTCAAGGTAATTAGATAAAAGCAGTGAGCAACTAGAAACCAGTTTTTAAAAAGCACATTTTAACTTCTAGTTCATTTTATATTTAGTCCTGAGTTTGCAGAACAAAGACAGCACTTGTGCAAAGATGCATTTGGGAAATTCAACTCTCATATTTAGATTGTATTGGTATCCTGAGGAACATTTTAACAAACACATTCCAAGAAAGAATCAGGGTTAATTTATGGTGAAGGGGTTGTGGTTCAAGGGATTTTAGTGTAACTTAAATGTCACAGGTGCAATCTCTCCAGCAGCAGTGACGAGACAATTTCCCTGACGAAGCCTGCTGCAAATGAGTTTCTTCCTCCTTATTCTCAATGAAAACACAGCTTAAAATCGAAAGAAAAATGCTGCAGGCTGAGAGACCTGAAATTACTCAGAACTTTCCTGCACCTGTGTTTCCCATCTCTCTGACTCTGAGTCTAGCAGTTAACCTTTTTTCGAGATGAACGACTTTCAGTGAAGCACGACCACAGTTCTTTCCAGCCGCGGTTATTTTCCCAACATGAGGGCAAACAGACAAAAACGAACTCGGACTCGAGTTCTTAATTTTGGAACAAAGCGTCATAAGTGTCACAGAAAAAGCACAAGCTGGTGTGAATGATGAGCACGCACACGTGCGCACACAACCGTGGCTCAAAAAGCACGTACACCAGACGCAAGCACACATATCACACATGCTCGAAGGAAAGCCACTTCCCTAAATTTGCCATCTGGGGAAGTTTTGGTGGTTTTTCTGTGTAAATTTGCACAGTTGTGGTTTTTACAGAGCTGCTAAGAAAAGTCTGTATGGATATGTGGAGCAGTGGAAATGCGTCAGCAGAGGAGGAATATTAACCTCTCAGGACAAATTCATCCATTCACACACAGACTACACTATACTGGGTTTGTGTTTAAGAGGGTGTGTAGGACCCTGGATAGTCGGGGTCACTGTCTTGAATTTAGTTCAGACTTCTAGTCCAGTCTTTGTTTTGATTGTACAGAGCAAATAAGGTTTGGAGATTTCTTTAGCGAGATTGATGAGTGTACACCATAACCAGCAAACCATGGGGATTTTTTTGTCTTCTGAACAGGTGAAAATGCAACTAAACATAGTATCTCTATATTGCTTTTTGTTTCCGTCCCTCTCTCTCAAGGCCTCTGCATGACCCTGCAGTAACCTGGTGCCCCAAACATTTCTACTGACCTGAAGACCTGCATCTTGTTTTGCTTTTGAACAGTTGTGGCTTTATTTGGATTTACGAATGGACTTGGGCTTCTTGAATGACTTCATATGTGACCCCAGAGAGGTAAGTCAGCCAGTAAGTTTGGTTTCATGTAAAGCATAACAGTGGATCTCAGTTCATTGCTCTGAACCTGTTTGATCATTTTATATGGGATTCTGCCATATTGTGGTGTGTATCTAGATTTTAACTACATCCACACGGCACAGCCAAGTAGGTCTACTATGCATAATACTGTCGTCACTGCCCTGCACACAGTATACTTCAAAAATTACACTTAAAAAAAAATAAAAACCTCAGATTGAGATTGGTTAAAGTGCATTTTTGAGATGTCCAGTGAGATTTGAAAGAGTTATATAAACTGCAATGGCAGGAAAATTTAAATGATCAGTTTGGATGTAGTTGGGTTTCACTGGACAGAATTACAACAATCAAAGGTCTTGTAATTCCTAGAAAGACAGGGGAAAGAAAAATAGGTCGGAACTGGAGGGCAGGTGAGGGGATTAATGAAAGATGTAAAGGGGGATGGAGGGAAGAAAGGACGAATGAGAGAGATGAAAGAGAGAGAGACTGGAGGAGAAAATGACTGTGAGGTAAAACTATTTCTGGAATGCACCTTCACTTAAAGTCAATTGAAAATACAATAATAATACAAAAGACAACCTAACCTGTTTCTACAGTATTTGATAAGGTAATAAGGGCATTGCGTTTCCACTCTCCTTCTCCACAAACACTATCTGATTTACAGGACTTCCTGCTTGCTCCCTACATTCTTTGATATTAATACTTCACTGTACGTGCTGCTTTGTGTGTGTGTGTGTGTACTCATGCCAGAAACTGTATACACCTTATAAATGTCAGTCCTGCAGAGGGGTGTGTCAGAGTGTGTGTTTGTACAGAGGCATTTGTTATTATTTGAATATTTTATCTGAAGTATAAATAATGTAAAAATTGCTTTCTTTGGGTTTTGTATGCATTACAGGAGGTGTCTTAGTATATTTCTGGTGTTTGATGTATTGTACAGCAGTGTCAATAATCCTGTGTGGGGTGGACCAAATGAATGGCAGGGCATGGAGATAATAACTAATGATCTATGTAATTTGATTTACACAACATTGTTAGCTGTTGCTTTTTGTCATGATTGAAATTAGTAACACTGGAGGATTATGTTGCAGACATGTTGTTGCTAGGTCATCAGGTACAGGCACACAGCATGTGCTACATATGCTTATTAATATTTGTAGCATGCAATGGAAATTGACAGTGCTTTCAGCAATGATGGCCCACCGTCACCACATACTGCCACAGGAAACACCCCAGCTTCAATTAATTTATCCTCTAGTAAGAAAATGCCAGGTATTATTTTAGTTCATATTTGTGTAGAGAATTCTATTTAAGACTTTAATGTGTTTCTGTTGATGTTGGATTGACTCATTCTCCCTGTTGCTGTCCCATCCACTGTCCTCACTGTTTCCGTTTACGAGAAGACTTCTTCAGAACATTAGCTACTTCCACAATCAAACGGCCGCAGATCTGTCTTCTCTCTCTCTCTCTCTATATCTCTCTCTCCAAAGATAACCAATAAACAATACTAGAGGGGATGAATAGAAGTATCACTCGGCCCCTTCTGCTCCTTTGTCCTCTGAAGGAACTGATCAATGGTGGAGGGTAATAGCAGGAAGCTGAAAGTTAGAGCGGCTCAACACAAAATTTTCTTTTCATCTCTCCCTTTCAAGATGGTTTAGTGTGTACAAATACACATAAACGCACACATTTAAAACACATGCACACACCGCTCTGAGTTTCTAATGTCCTGCATGGTGGTGTAAAAGCAATCTTCTAAATCCAATAATAATGGCAATCTTGATCTTCATATGAGCCAACATAAGATCAATGGATAGCTGTAGCGTTGTGTATGTACGATTACAGCGGGTACACACAAGTTTACACAAAACACACACATATGAAGTAATACATACCGTCTTTGTACCATTTAGTCCAGTAAGATTTTGTGATTTTTTTGTCCCTGTTGTCTTTTTAATTTAGGGGTAATTTCGCTTTCAGTAGGTTTCCCATTGTACTGGCAATTAATTGCTTAGGTTTCACTATGAAGATGTTGGATGCTCCTCTCAAAACACATGGCAGTAGGCTTTTTCAGAGGATGGCATCATCATTCATCCAAAGTAAAGAGGTTTGTGCACCTATCAGGGCACAGTGGTACAGTGTGTGCAGTGTCAAGTTGTCAAGTCCATTTTTATTATATAGCACCAAATCACATCAGAAGTTATCTCTAGGCACTTTCCAGCTTAAAATAAAATAGCAGAGATTGAATGTAAAGTTTATATTTATATTGTACCGGTCTCACTGAACTGGGTATTTTTAGAAAAAAAGATTAAACATTTTTACGGGAATCTGTAGCATTTATAAGCCAGGCAAGGCTGAAGTGAAACCTCTGAAATGTCCCTGTTGGCTCACTAGCGCATTTTTAATGAGTGTGTAACAATGGGGACGCACCGCTGTTGAATAGTTACACACACAAACACAGACACACACTTAGAGACTGTTTTATGGCCCATTGTCAGTTAATGGAAAAGGCTATTCCAACAT
Source organism: Lates japonicus (assembly GCA_033238685.1). NCBI lineage: Eukaryota > Metazoa > Chordata > Actinopteri > Centropomidae > Lates > Lates japonicus. Next base: position 1,344,470 of record BRZM01000064.1, on the reverse strand, counting down.
AACAGATACAGATCTGGGGATTTATACACTGAGACAATGGAGAAAAGGAGGAATCAGCAATGACATCACCACCTGAATCCCTGAGAAGTTTTTGAACATATTAAAACAGGGGGATAGAGGTGATAAATGTTGGAAACTAGATTATGACAAATGACAGTGTAAATTGAGCAGCATAATTTGATAATTCCTTTAGTTGATCTTAAGAAACATGACTTGAAACAGTTAGACAGAGCTGGAAGAACTGAGAAAAGATCAAAGAAAAGCTGAGGGAAAATGATTGACTGAAAAGACAGAAGGAAAAAGAGCTAAGGGATGATAGGATCAGAAGGACAAGAAGAAGGTGGATAAGAAGAAGGTGAGAAAGGAAGAGGAGAGGGAAGGATTGTTGCTACAAAAAGAAGAGAAAGATCAGTAAAGGTGGAATCAAGAACTAGGCAAAGAGATAGATACAGAGAATGATGGATGGAAAAAGAAATAATAAGCAAGTAACTGAAATAAAAATAATGGGAGGGCAAGGCACAAGTAGAGAGTGTAGCAAATGAGGGAGAATATGAAAAGTGGGAGAGGGGAGATGACACTAAGGAGGATGACAAAGAAGGGATGGAGCAGAGGAGTGAAGAGGAATGGAGAAAAAGAAGTATAAAGAGAGAGGAGCAACTAGGGAAAGGAAAGAAGGGCAGAGAGAGGGGAAGGAAGGAGTTTCAAGAAGGAAAGTTGAAAAGAGGAGGGAGTGGAGAGAAAAAGGGAAAACTAAGTTCTATTAACCACAGTTGAAAAGCAACACCGCAGTCTCTTTCATCAGTGGTTCAGGTAATTATGTGTGCATGTGCAGCTCTGTAGCTGCATGCCTGACGCGGACGGTGTGCATGTGTCTGGTCGCAGCCCGGCACAACTGAGTGAGTGATTAATTGCGCTGTCTGCTCGCCTATAACACACACACGCATTACGCACACACACCTAAATTACGAACGCCATCAGGATTATCTCCTTGCCCGGTACTTTTTTTTCCCAGAGGATGAATATCAATGCCTAGATTACCTCTCGCCTGGAAATCCTTCTCACTTTGCTTACCTAATCCCTGACCTCTGCTTACTACACCATCCGTCCATGCATGCATCCATCCCTCACTCTATTCCCCATGCTCACCAACACAGAATAACTAATCTGACACCTCTTGGAAAATTCCCCATTTCTCCTTCCATCAGTGAGTTGCTTGGTTCGAATCCAAATTACATTACGTGCTGATGCAGTCATTTTTAACATAATAAACCTGTTCCCCATGGATTTGGATGTTATGAAAAAGTGGGCCAATTTTACCAATTCCAGTCGTCTCCACAAAAGTGCTCATTGTGCTATTGCTTTTACACCACATTTGTCAACGCATCAAACGGATGAAGTAGACGTCGCTCATTTCAGTTACTTTGACTCATTGTGCTGATGACCAATACAATGTTGACTCACAGCCGGTGAAAACAATGTGTTCAAAGTTCAAAACTGAGGAAGCTGAATTTGCTCATACTGCCATCTCCATTGACATAAAATTGTAACAAATTGATGAGTTGCCTAGACTGGTGTGACTGTATGTTCTTCAGAGTATTTGTCTTTGCAGTTGGAGGTTGCTCACGCTATCCAGATGATTTTTCCATCCATAAAAATTCACCAAAACTCTTGTCTAATGTTGTTTTTAGCTGTAACTTGCCCTCTGTCCCTACATAAGATTGTGGAATGGTCATGGATAAAAAGAACAACATAGGGACCACTGGTTTCACAGGGAACCAAACTGTGTCTCCTGTGTGAAAGTCCTGTGTTTTTTTGACCCATCCATCCACTTCCCCTGAATGTGGACTTTTTGGCAATTTATACTACTTCACCTGACTTCCTCTTTTGCTCCAGTCATTATTGCTATGGCCACAAGAGATCTCCTAACAATAAAACGTAACTATGGGTCGTAATAAGCTGCTGCACAAATTTGGGTCATTTTTTTACAAGAAGACGGTCTTGTGTGCGAATTGACAAAGCCCTCTAGTGGCCATAGTAGATATAACCCTACATAGTACGAAGTCAGGTGACATTGTTAGGGAGCAACAAAGTCTACCTGAGGAAGAGGTGTGGTGAAACTGATTGATTGTAGGCCATTGACTGGATGCTGAGACCTCATATTCATTTCCCATCTAGATGTTTCTTTAACCATGACCACGCATCCCCCATAACCTTAAGGTTGTAGAGTTTCTCCTCGTATCAAAAAATATCAATGGATGATCTACAATATTTCTATATGGCAAATTAATGACCATTATACACGACAGGATTCATAGTGACAGACAGGGAAGCTAAAGGAAGAAAGGAAGAGAGAAAGAAAGGATTGTATCCTTAATCTGATGTAGTGTTGAAACTCATATATGTTGAAATTCACTCTTCCCTTGCTGTGGTTCAGTATTCAGTATAATATCGAAAGCATTTCACAGTCTGTTTCTGCTTGGTGTTGCAACAGCCTAATTTCTTATGGGGATCATTAAAGTTTCTATCTTTACCCTGAAGGGTTTGTGACGGGCGCTTTATAGAAGTGTATGTCGCTTGGCTGCAGGCTAAAGTCCCCGTTGTTTGATGTAGAGCAGGACTCTTCATCATTCCTACAACAGATATGGGGTGAAAAAGCAATATCTGCTTCCGTTTGTCTTAGGCTGAAGGAGCATTAGATCTGTGACCATACAACCATTGACACCCACAGCCGCGGAGGTTAAGGGTTGTCAACACCCTATCCTCGCTCTGCTTCCTCCTGGCTGTTCATTTTTGCAAACCAGGTGTATCCATCTTCGTCCTTCTCTTACTGTGTCTGTCCAGAGAGTATGATCAGCTGTGCACATCAAAAGTTTTTAATGATAATTACAGCACTCATTGACAAAGCATCAGAGTAATGATAAGTTCATATTGTGGCTTTGTTACAATAATAAATAAACAGCTGATGTTATAGCCATCTGTTTTGCTATTATTTACATTTTGTCTCTGATGAGTTGCACTTTTAGACACCTGACACTTTGGTTAAGGTAGGAAAGACGTTTTCATTCTCCCACTTTGTTACTTTGAGGACAGTAGTTACCTCATGAGGCTTGTCAGAAAAATGTAAACATTAGGTTGTTGTTTTAAGAGAACAAAACTATATGCTGGGTCATTTTTTTATTTATTTATTTATTTTGTAAGCACAGTCTCAACAAGAGTTATGCCAAGTTCAGAATGATTTGTTGAAGGAAACAGGACCAAAACACTGCAATATAAAGTTTCTGAATTTATCCAAAATTTACCAAGAATCTGATGCGATGAACTGATTCAACAACTGAATGTATTTAAGCTTTGTGAATGGATGTTTCCTCACCACAGTGCTCCTTGCAAGCAGTACTTGACCTCACTTTTTTTTTTTTACATATTCTTGCATTTTTGAGGTTTCTTTAAAATAAAGAAACAACACGCTTTCAGTGCAGTTTCTGTTTGTTCTGATGATTCATCCAGAGAGTTTCACATCCATCCAGGTGTTCAAAAATGCTTGAATGGCCTAGTTCTCCATGCATTAAATAAATGAGAGACTTCTGTGGCTCTGGTCACCGCGATATACTGTAACTCCAACCTCTATGTTACTCTATTAGAGGACAAATTGTTTTAATAACCAGTTAATCATTAGAGTTAAGAACGTGCACAAGTTAAGTCAGTTTGTTGGAGGATGAGAGCAAAAGTCACTCTCTCTTTCCCTCTGTCTATTATCTGCCCTGTCAGGACACTTTCTAAGAATACACACACGCAAACACACAACACATACTATTCATGAAGTTTCTTGAGTACTCTTGCCGTTAGCTGCATTTCAAGATTTAGGGATTATGAAACATGCTCAGACATATACAGAGAACTCTTAGCTAACGTCTATCATATTGTCTGTTCTTTTATGTGGCATGTCAGTGATGTTTATGATCGCTAGCAGCATTTTCACCTCCACGTATCTACAGAGAGAGTGTGTGTGTGTGAGTAAGTGGGGGTGAGGTGGGGTCTTGCCGGATGAAAATGGAGTGTTAGCCACAGTTCAGGTAGCACTGAAACACAGAACAAGTGAAAATCAAAACACAGACAGCTGGTCCCACACACAGAGTGGATAGTTTACTGTGGAAGAGTTAGCACAGACAAATGCAACCTGAAAGGGAACGTAGATGAGACAGATATGAAGAGGTGAAAGACGGGGCAGGAAAGAGCATGATGGGTGAGGTAAAGCAAGAGCAAATTAACAGGTTCTAATGATCATCAATGTGACAAACCACTGATTTTTTATATAAAAATATGCTGCATCTGGACATAACCCAACCAGCAATTATGGTTCATACAAAACATCATTTTTTGGTTGCAGTAAAGCTGTGTAGAAAGTTGTCTTTTGGTGTACCATTTTAGAGCACCACTGGAATTGCAAATAAATAATAATAATAATATAACCTCAGATAATTTTTTTCAAAACTGGCAAGGCATTATTAATATTCATATTTGCCAAAGTTTAGTTTTTGCATCTTAAGCTAATCCTGTAATGGATCACATATGTGTGCCCTCCAGACACATGTGTGATACTGAATGTAAACGCGCTCTGTTTGTTTCAATGGGACTCATCAGTCAGTGCAAATTAATACACGAAGAACCCTAAAAGTTTGTTGTCCCATAGCGTAACTTGAACAAATGAATGACGGTGAATGCAACCATGAAAGTTAAAAGAGGGCTGAAGGAAAAGGAAGTCAGTCAAAAGATTTTGGCCGCAGGAAAACATATGTCTAATGTCTACAGGTCATGGAAAAATCAAACTCTCTCGGAGGTCGTGATCTGGGCAAACACGAATGTCTGAAGTTTGCTTCACACTCTACATCTGGCGGATTTGTTCTCGTAAATCTCCTTCACTCACACACTCAGACACACACTCACTCTAACACACTCAGACACTCATGCTCTCTCACACACTCCCTCCATCTATTGAGGCCTTTCATGTATCAATGGCTCCATTGATAGGCTTGCGTGAGTCTCTCTGGGTGGATCCTGCTTTTGGGGTTTAGCCCTCCAAAAGACATCCTGACCTTAAATTTCCACACATACATACTCACACATGCACATGTATTTGTGCACGGATACAAAAATGCTCATAAATGAGTCATTCTAAATTATTAAATTGCATCTTCCCAAATTAGCCATTTTAGATGTAGGTGATGTGAGGTTAGGGTAGACGAGGCTAGGATATTCACAATCTGTTGTGCAATTACTCTATCAAAAGTAACAAACAGTGACAAACAGATTAATTATGCTCTTGAGTGAAGGGATTTTAGCCCCCACAGAATATGTTATTTTTCAAAACTGTATGGGTTGGAGGGGATTAGACTGCTTACCCCATGGCCAGCTATCCAAATATATGGCGATATGCTCTTGTAGTTTAAAATGTGTGTTTGCACTGCTTCATCTTTGTCAGCCTTGGAATAAATGCTACCTTATTGGGAACTGATTTTACACATCAAAGTCTGTTAAAAAGTAAGGAGTACTACTAGTAAGTAATGCCAATGTTTTGCCTCTCGGTCCATCACGTCTTCTCTTCTACTGAAATTAGCATGCTAACTAACTAGTCTCGGCCCAGCAGGCCTGTTTTATCACGTTACAATAGCGACACAGAGGTCGCATTCTAACCTCCTGTATTGTATTACTCTTGGCAGGCGACCATTACCACCACCACCCGCTCCTGGCAAGACGCTGCGTACGGCAGCAGAGAAAACTCACAAAACAGGTCAGAGGTCAGAGATAGCTTTGAGCATGTTTGAAGCAAGTGCTATTGTTAGTGTTACATGTAGAGTTTAGATTTTTCATTTAGATGAACTTGGAGTTAAAAATGTAGAATGGCTGTTAATCAAGTCATAGCTGGTCCTGTGTAGCATTTGTTGCACATTTACAGTACCACACCATCACTTTCCAGTCTTGATAGAGACATGAGGAAGGAAGGCAGACAGACAGGTCGACAGAAAGGAAAACAAATCTGCTGTAAAATCAAAATAAAATGGTAATAACAAAGATTGGAATGATAAAATGATAATAGAAACAAAGATTGCCACAATAATCATAATAAAGATAATTAAAATTAGTTCCTGAGAATAGAATAAGCATTTTGTAAAAATAGATTTGACATTCAGCTAGAGAGACAGTGTTCCCTGACCTGATATAAAGGTTGGAAGGCTGCTCCAGATCCAAGGAGCCAGCACAGAAAAAGCATGTTCACCCCCCGAATAACCTGGACTCCTTAACAACTAAAGGACTGAACAGTCAGAGGATACTTTAAACTCTATTCTACAATAGATTGAGGAGCCACGGATAGTTAAATGCTCACAAACTAAAAATCACTTTTTGACTTTGTTTAGGATACGCTTACTAAATATAGATAAAAACAATGTTGCTGTGTTATCCTGTTTCAGACGGGCTGCGGGCAGAGCTCCAGACATTAGCTCACGGGGAGACTCCCTTTGGTGTGGTGAGGAGGTGAGGGGTGAAGATTTGTGGTGTCTGCAGCACCAACCAGGTGGGGATGCCTGGTTTTGTAAATGTGTTTAGCATCATACTTGTACTCAGATGCCCAGAAACACACCCATTCACATTTAAGCATGCACACACTTGCATATGTGCATTCATCCGCAAACAAATACTTAATGTGCACACAGGTACTGCACAAGTACAAAGGAAGAAATGTGTGAAAGTCTGAGCAGCAGACATGTCACTAGAAGATTGATGGTTCAAATCCCCTGTAAGGTTAAACAAGGGGAATGGAGAGTCAATGAGGAGAAACCCTTGTTTATTTGAAGAGTTAAGCTGCCATTAAGCAAGGCATCAAATCCTACAGCAGCTCCAGCGCAGCTGCCCAAAAGCCAACAGCACAAACTGTGGTTTTAACTGGCAGAATCCAGATAGGAATTTAATTTATCTACTCCCTCAGGTCATTTCTGTAAAAAAAAGAATCTTCTCTTAGTCAGCTTGTCTGGTTACATGAAATACACACAAACATCAGGCATATCATGTCTCATTTTCCCTTCGTATTGTCTAAACTGACATTTTTACAACCTACTGTTCTCCATGATATGTCTAAATCACTGTCTGTGTGTACGACTATTGATGTGGTCGTATCCATCGTTACACACTATACAGCTCTCTTACTATTTATAGAGGAAAACAGTCTTATTGTGATCTTGTTCACGGCCTGTCATCATCTGCAGTGAATCACAGTCTTACACCCATAGAAATGATAAGATGGTATGACTTTCACATACAGGCACTGATAGACAGATAGATCTTTCACTCATACTGTTGTCTGTCAAACTTTATACTATTAATGTATATATGGCTGGACCATTTGCTGCATGTCAATCCCCAACTTTCTTTCCCCACATTTCCTGTCTCTCTCTCCACTGTCACTATAAAAAATAAACGCATAGAATGTCCAACAATAATCTTTTAAAAACATATTCCTACATGTTTTTCACTTCTTCACCATCTGAAAAATCTTCCATTATCTAAATTCTGTTTAAACCTTCTGCCCCTCATCTTTCCATCCAGTCATTCCCCCTTCCATTACTCTTCCATTGTTCTCACCAGCTAATCACAGTTCTCTTGAAAACAAGATTAGCCTTCAGCCTACTTAAAAGAATTTCACATACCACCTCCATTTAAAAACAAAAAAGAAAAACAGAAACCTCATCTGTTCAAATTAGATTTGAAAAAAGAACATTTTGCTCTAACCAAACAAGCATTAGCATATTTAATGACAATGTGTACAAGAAACCCTCAAACTTCATTAGTTGTAAAATGATTTACAGTGACATTGAAGCTGTAATTAATTTAATGATTAAGTTTGGTATTCCTGACAGTGTACCTTGCGGATAAATACATGCGGTGGCTTGTGAAAGAAGTCAGACTTGGACAAAGCATTGACACCCACTCACTGATGGATAAATATGTATCGTGTACCGGTTTACTCATCCTCAAGACAATCTGAGGAAGTGGAGATGATGTTTGACGGCAGTGGACCGAAACAAAAAACAACACAGTTCTCCTTTTAAGGAGCTTCTGGCTGCATGACCCCGTCGGTGCCTCTCCTCCCTCCCTCCCTCTCTCTGTCTGTCCACTATACCTGTGATGTCACTGATAAAGAATTCCCCACCGGCGAGACTGCAGGGAGGCTTTGGTTAATAAATGACAATATCTGACAAGGACTTACTGGCCCCTGTATCACACAAACACAGACAGTGTGTGCCTTTCTTTTCAGTCTGTCTCACACAGACACACACATACACTTCTATCTTTGTGAGGACACTCATTGACATAATGTATTCCCCAGCCCCTTACCCTGACCTTAACCTAATTCTACCCATAACCGTATAAAACCAAGTCTTAAGCCTCAAATAGCCCTTGGCAGGCGTGTTAGAGAGTGAGGACCTCACTCCCAAAGTTTAGAACTCAAAATGGTTCTCACAAAGATATAAGCACACACACATTGGCAGAGACCTGAAATCACATAACAGTGTGTAATGTGAGCTCTGTTTGTCCTATTTCCCATTTTACGCAGACTCACACACACAAATGTTTGTTATTGCATAACCATTAAGCCACTTGAGGGCATAGAAAACAAGATGTAAACACAGCACTGACATATTATCTCTTCATGATGATGTTGTGGTGAAGGTTTTACAGTTTCGCTGTTTACAAATCCACCACACACAGAGCAGCGTTACCATTCATCTAGGGTTGTGTTTCTGGCCACATGATGAATTTAAGTTCAATGTTTTTGGTCTCCACCAACTCCTGGTGGACATATCTGGCTCTTTCAGCTGCTAAATGCTCCACTACATTCGTCACCTAGTTGCTAACTAGGTGATGCTGTCTGTGTGTCTTTGGTGCAGGATAGATGACATTTTTTTTTGATGAAAACAGCTGGAAATGAAAAAGACATTCTCTGCTCAGGAGCTGCAGTGCTGGGTAGTAATTCTCTGGATTTGTCACTGTGGATGACACCTATTGCATTAATTTCATGATTATATTTTAGGGACCAGCTTTTTTCCTCTATATGTGAAGTCTATCCCAGTATTGTGATTGTGTGAATAGATTTATGTCTCCACAAGATAACACAAGTACACATTCTGTGGCATTGCGACATGCCACAGGTGTATGTCTCTTACCGTAATACTCCTCCTCCCCGGCTCTCACTTTCTCACATCTCTGACTCACCTTGATGACATCACTGCAGTGAGGTCAGTGTCCTGCTCGACTGAGAGCGGATTAAGCCTGCGGCACGCTGCTGTCACACTGGTTTCAGGGTAGCTTAAGCTTGACCACACGGGGGCCACTCTATGTGGCTCAACAGATTAAAATGTGTGCCATGCGGCCAGTGATGTCATGAAGTTTAGCCCTGCACATGACCTATATTGGGTTTCATCAGTTCTTTTCTTTGCTTTTCACATGAACTCCACAGTTGTCTTGTTCAGAATATACTTAATGCTACAAGGTCATTCCACAAATTTTGAAAAAGATCTAGATTTTGTTATGAACATAATGAATATAATAGGGATGAATAGTAGTTTGTTTGCAGTTTTGTTCAAGGATCTAAGCATAGAGGATACTTATGCTATGCAGACTGGACTGCGAATGCCTTTTGTGCAGGGATGGTGATGCCAGGCAGTGTTCCTTGAGGGAACGCAGTAGCCAAGAAGGAGCATACATCTGTACAATTGAGTTCAAGTCGATGGGTACAGACCCAGAAGTCACTGTGTAGGCAAACATTAGTGACTTGAATTTGATTCAGGCAGTTATGGGTAGTCAGTAGAAGTCAATGAGCAGTGGAGTGACATGTACCATTTTAGGCTGATCAAAGACTGGACATGCCACCACATTCTGGACCAGTTGTAAGGATTTCACTGTCCCTGAGGGGAGGCCTGCCAGAAGGGCGTTGAAGTATTCAACACAAGAGATAATCATGACCTGTACTAAGAGTTGGAGGTACTGAGTCAGGTAGGGCCTGATTTTTCTTACCAGGATAGCTGGTCATCTAACATAACATCCAGGTTTCTCAAAACCTGTTCTGGGGTGAAAGATGAAGAGGGGATTTTGATGTTGGTATTTGTGATATTGGGCTACATAAATAACATCGACTTGGCTGACTTTGCATTGTCCCCATTACTCAACATGTTGTCAACATTTTTAATAACTATTTCTTCAGTAGAATAAACTGAGGCTAAGTGATTGAAAAAGATGTTGTGTGCTTGTAATCAGGTGACCTGTCCCTTTAAGTACACCATGATGCAGAAAATGCCTGTTGGCTGCTATGGAAGGAAAATCCATCCTGTTTATTCAATCCAGCACATTCCAAAAATTACAAAGGTCATATTTTGTCATCTTCCTTGCAGGAAAACAGATTTGAAGGTGGAAATGCCCCTTAGCTTTCTCATGAAGGTCTGTTCTTTGGGAAAAATAAAACAAAAGCATCTGCCATCATGGCAACTTTATCAACAATTCATTGGAAGTTTCTTTATTTCCTCTATTAGGGAAACCCCACTGACGCTTTATGGTCATCATCATGGTGACAAGGGGCTGCAACATAAGGGGTGAGAAGTTGTTTTTGCAAGTCATAAGATGGATTTTTGGACAGGAAAAAGTATCGCTATCATATCAGTTTATTATCAAGTCTGTTCCTGATTGTTTTCCTAGAATGAAATTCCTTGTTACTTCTTACACGTTTTCAGCCTCCTGACTATCTCTGATGATTAACCAAATAAAACTTCAAAGGGAAAATTATTATTTGGCTGATCTCTGCACCACTTTGTAAAAGGAGTCTGTGATGGGGGATGTGTGCCTCTTTTCTTCTTAAAAGGTCAAGTCCCAAAACATTTGGAGCTACTAGAAGATATTATCATGAATGCCACAAGGCTTTAAAATAGTTTGTACTCTTTGTTCCCATTTAAACAGAACTGATACTGAACTGAATAAATGCCATGGATACCTTTGTTTCCTCATATTCACTACTGCCGGTACAGAATTGTATTGTCAGAAGTAAAACCAACCAACCAAACCAACTGATGGGATATTATACTCATACCCTCTTGCTTGTTTGGGTGGGATGTCAGAACCTGCCTTAACACTTGTGTTCTAGTTTCACTATACACTATAAAGGTGGTAGGTCAGGTGATGTCTGGACACCAGCCCAGATTTAACAATCTAAATTTAAGCTTCTCACCAGACTTACGCCATAAAATATTTAGTGAATGTGACCTAGAATAAATGGAGCGAAGCCTGTGAGCCACTTCAGACAGTGAGCTTGACTTCTCCTCTGCACCATCACTGCAACATATATCCAATGCATCTTTTGCAATAAGGCTTTGTATTTAATCTGTCAGTGCTCTCTGTTTACTCTTTTCCAGTAATGTAACACTGCTGAGAATATTTACTTCTACTACGACTGCTCAATCTCTTCTTGATCTAACTATAGGCCCTGTCTAAAAAACTATGTCCCAGCTCCTTACTACTTATAAGCAGTTCTGAGGAGGCTAGGCACAGTGTTGCCTTGAGCTAAATGCTCAGCATGCTAACAGGCTCACTATGATAATGCTAGCATATTGATTTTTGGGTGGTATAATATTTACCATGTTTTGAATACTTTTAAAATAATATAGTATGTTAACGAGTATATACTATATACACCATCAGTATGTAACATGGAATAGGAAAAGTTCTCCTTAAGGCAAACAAATCTGGGACTTGTCAGATTTATTGTGTAAATAATCAGCGTTATATAATATGAAACCTATACAATGTACACACCTGCAGTACCGTGTATACATTCAGTGTATGACTGATAGATTTACTATGCACTGCCTATTACACCTTGATAAGATCACTGGTGATGACTCAGACAGTGTGTGTGTGTCTGTGAGTGTGGGCAGTGTGTGTCACTGTCTATAGGTGTGTCCCCTGTCTGTTTAGAGAATTCACTCTTTCTTACCCTCCACGTCTCTCCCCCTGTGTGCCCCCACCTTCCCGCCCCCGTCACAGTCTTGGTCTCAAAAACAAACATCCTCCACATACACACATTTCACTCTCACTCTATTTTTGATCACATTCCAACCCAGTGACTTCAGACCAGAAATGGGAAAGTGTGTGTGTGTGTGTGTGTGTGTGTGTGTGTGTGTGTGTGTGTGTGTGTGTGTGCGCGTGTGTGCCCATGATGTCGGGCTGTTTGTTTACGTACTGTGGTTGTGTCTGGGGCACCAGCTTGGTAGATAAGCAGGGTGGGAGTCTGTGTGTGTGTGTGTGTGTGTGAGGGACATGGCAGACATGAAAGAGTGCATAAAAAATGTTCTGTTGAAATTCAGTGGAATGGCCTCGAGAGTGATGAGCTTGTCAACTTTATGGACTCTTCATTGTTGAGCAACTGATAATTGAGTGTATTCTTATTTCTTTGTCTCCCTCTCTCTCTCTCTCCCTCACCCCAGCCAGAGGAAACTGCTGCATAATGATAACAGACTCAGAGACAATGGGTTCAAGGGGCGTAAATACACATGCACTAACACACATGTTCATGCACAATACATACACACACATTGTGCCAGTGAAGCTCGGGGGTCAGTGGTCCTGCCTGTGCTGCTGATAGTCTCCAGACCCTCTGAAATTATTTATCAAATATGGAACAATCCGGACATACCAGCCACATACCACCCCACCCCCCCACCCCCCACCCCCTTAAAATGACCTGTTGGAATAAAGAATTATCCCTCTCCCTCCCCCTGCCTGGACCTTGTCTGCCCAGTGATAAGGTCAGAATGGGTTTATTTTGGGCTACTTGCAATACTGCAAAGAGTACCCAAAGCCCCGAGAGTTTCCCCTTAAAAGCATTTTGTTGTGTTTTCGGGGTGGTTTTTGGTCTCTCACATGTGGCGGACAGACTGAAGGAACAATTCCAATACCTGGCCTTTCTTTCTGAGAGGTTTGATCTTGAGTGTTTGTGTTACTTTTCACTGGTGTTGTCACTTTCTTTCTTCAATTAATAAAAATATATTATAAGGTATATATTAAAACTAATATATATATATATATTAGGTAATATATTAAAACTCTTTATATCCATGATACTCTATCATACACTCAGTATGCCACTTCGTTAAGTTCGTATTGGTTTGTATTGCTATTGAATTGTATTACATTACAGTACACAGAGATGTGTTACTATTATGTAGCTTATCCTCACTAATACAAATGACATGGATAAAATAATAAAAACAACTGTCAGGTAGAATTTATTATAATGTTGTATTAGACATCATTAGTTTGAGCTAGCTCTGCTTAATAAAATGGCAGCTGAGTGTATATCTAATATATTACAACTATTCTTGCAACTGAAGCTCATGTTACAATAAGCTATAGGAGTTACGTTAGGTAGGGAAACAATCGATGCATCAGTGCGAGGATGTAGATGTGTAATGTAATAAGATGAACATGAGTCATGATGTTGAATAATCTGTGAGGAAGATTTCTTCCCAAAAGGCTTTTATGTCCATTTTGCAAAACAAAATCACTTTATGCACATTTGACAACAAGATGTAAAATAATGAATAACAACAATGAACATCTGTTCACTGGTAGCCTACTAGTAGTAGCTGGTAGCGCCTTCATTTCTCTCACCTCTCGGCTCCTGTCAGACAGTCTGACTGTTTAATTTGCTTCTAGATAGGCTATAATAAAAACCCTGCAGCATCCTTTGTATTTGATGACTTAATTAGATTTAGAATCCGTTCTCATTCTGTAATTTGAATAATTTTTAAATATTACAGCAAATAGTGGGATGTTTTTTCATCTCTGACTTAACTTTGGTCCTGTTCAGCAAATTGCCAATTTATGCTTGAAGAGCACGCATGCAGTCTAACAAGCCTGTTCAGCTGTTCAGGACATTGTTATCCGTGGTCAGGTGGCTCCACTGTGTGTCAGACGACCTGAATGGCAGCCAAAGGGGAAAGTTTCACAGAGGCCCATTATATCACCACTAGAGGGTGCCCTATGTTTCGTTACTATCAGATCTACTGTGCCTTGAACCGCTAGAACCAGACCGGAAACAGTTTCACAATGTACAACATCATTCCTTGGGTCGTGTACAAGAGAAAAAAAAGTGTCGTGGGGGGGCTCTGCCATGCGCTATTTCCTGATGAGCATATCTTTCTTTTACAGTTAAGAAAAAAACAAACAAACAAACAAAAAAACAAGTAAAATAAACAAACAAACAAACAAAATTCAGCTATACGAGTATTATAAAATCTAATTTTCATATTTAAAAAGCGAACCATTAAAATTATAAACAAAGCTACTTAAACTAAAGACTTGTTTAAAACGTTTAAAAGATCGAATTGTGAGCACCGATATAAAAGAATTAAACACATGTAGCAGGTCTAATAATAATAATAATAATAATAAATAAATAAAATAGCTGTAGGTTAAGCTTTCATCTTCTCGGACCGGAGAAATGTTTATGTTATGTTAGTAATAATAATAATAATCACAACGATAATAATCATAATAATAATAAGACGAAGAGGAAGAAGAAGGGGGAAAAAAAAGAAAGAACCTTTATTTTGTAAATCAGTACCGGAAGTCTTTCTCTCGTTCTGCTAGCTTTAATCTGCTACTGTCAACAGTAGCGGCGGAAACCTCCGAGCTGTCACGACAAGCGTCCGTCTGTCTCGGTGCCTCAGCCCACAGTCATGCCATCCAGCTCCATACTTAACTTATAGGAATTCATCAATAATTAAGTTGCAGTTTTGGGACTTTGTCGAGAGTTGAGCGGAGGCGAGATGTGTCTGCTTTAACCCGCTCTTGGTGGTCGTGAGCGGCTCAGGAGAAGACTATCGTTTCCTGGCAGAGAATTTGACAGTTAGTTCAACCGCCTGGCTGTTTGGTTGGACGGCGTGGTGTTTTTGTTCAACTGCGACAGACCTCACAACATAACGAGGTAAGTTAAGGACGCTGAGTTAACGACTCCAATTCATGTTTAATAACAGTCAGACGGCGTTAAATATAAAAACACCGACTTTTCGTGTGTCATTGTCCAGTGTACATCTCTGCACGGTTTACTTTAGGATGCGGTTGTCGCTTAATTGACTGCTGCGTTGATGTATTTTCTGTAGCCTGGTGGATACTATTAACGTCAACTAGTTGCATTTCACATTTACTTTCAAATTTGAGTGGCTGCTTGAGTGTTAAAATGAATGTTTAATACATCAGTTACAAGTTCATGGAGCCAGTAACGTGAAGTGTATTGTGTAGGTGGGTTTTTCTATAGATTCAAAGCTAGATTAGCTAAATTAACGACTACCGTAAACAAGTTTTACGAAGCTAAACTAAATAAGCCAGAAGGCAGTGTAACTCGCGTTAGTTAATATACTAAGACAAATATAAGGTGCCGTCATATTTCTTTTGTGAATGCTATCCAACAAGGTTTTTTTTTTCAGTATTTTTACTGCACCAACGATGTTATGTCTGTCAAAAGCAAAACAAGACCATGCTGTGTCATTAGATCAGATACTGTAGTATTAACGTCAGCATCACCTAACAAGTAACGGGGCACAGCTAGGGTAAACCAAGGCTGCAACTAAACAAACAATGACCAATTCTTTTTCTGTAATTTGATTATTTTGGTTAAGAGATCCCAAAGGGCATCCAGGCGCTACCAGGGGTCAGGGGGTATTTTCCCGAAAGGTGCTTATATGAGTGTTTTGTTTTAAAAAGGTTTCCTGAACTTGGGAACCAAAGAGTGCATTTCCTCGTTTCTTACAATAATATTTGTTTGGAGTAAGAATTCAATGGTTGGCCACTCGTTACACATAGCCCCTTTAACTTGAGGGGTCTAAAAACTATTATAAAATAAGACAAGGTAAGACTGACTATATTGTACACCTGAGTGAAAATTTTCCTATGGCTTCTCTCAAAGCACAATAGAGAATTGCAGAAATACATAGACCACATATAACACACACACCTTAAGAAACATCCAGCATTTACAACATACAACAGTGCAACAAGCAGCTGGCAGCAACATTATCTGTCTAAGCCGATACTATTGCAGTAAATTAAAAATACCCTTCCTTGTTTTGTAATATTTTAGGCATATTTATTTTATTAACTAATTCATAGCACTAAGGTAAGGGTATTGCAGTAATATTTGGTTAAAGAAGAAATTAATTGAGATGTTATTTAAAACAGTTAGAAGAAATTATAACATTTAGAAGAAGGTTGTGAGATGAAAATGAGTTTTGAGCACATTTTGTCTGTGAGCATCAGACAGCTGAGGGTCCCGGACAACAAAGGCTCTGCAGCTGTGGAACTTCTTTTTTGAGGATTTCAGGCTTGGCTGTATTCCCCAGCTCTACTGTAAGCCTTACTGAAAATCCATGCAGGAGCAGAGAAATAGAAGGAGAGACTGGGAATGCAGTGCAAGCATCTGGTTCACGTTGATACAAACAGACCTTATTAGGTAGCTGCTCAGCTTAAATGACTGTAGTTAGTGTGTCTCCCCCCTCCTTTACTTTACAAAGGCCTTGGGGTAAGTTGTCTAAAGCCAGTGCATGGAGATGACTCATCTGCTCTGTATGTCTGAGTCACATTACATTGGCACTGTCCTAAAGTTAGCCACATTATTGAACTGTTTGCCAGTTAGATTTGGTTTGATGAAGACTGATTCTAGGCATTCCTTAGTGTGCCAGCTCCTCCCCACATTTTTCATTTTTTATTTTCCAGCAGCCTTTCATTCCTGCACTTTATCTCTCCTTCTTTCTCTGGATTTTTCCACTCATTGAGAAAACTCAAACTCCCTTGCTGGCTTGTAAACCCACAACATTGTTTTACACATTTTCCCTCCTGTGATTTTGCTCTAAAATTTCTCACACACATTCCCCTGTTTCGTCTTTCCTCCCCTCTGTCATTTTATCCCTTTGTCCACCATTCAGGCTTTCATCTTTGCTGTGCTGCCTGCTGTCTTTCTCTACCTTTCTCTCCACCCCCCTAGTGCCTTTGTCTCAATCTATCTGATAGCTATTTCTCTCCTCTTTCTCTCATTGCGTCTGCTCTTATGCTCCCATATCATTTTCCTTCTGTGTGTGAGCGCTGCCAGTGTCAGTGGTCAGGATTCTGGACCAGCTACAGCGCCCCGCCCTGCCCAGCCCTGAGCAAACACCACCACAACACCCCGACCTCTACTCCCTCAGATTTTGATCCAGTTTAGATCACTGCTCGTGGCTTTTTGGGCTCGTACTACAGCTGAAACAGTTAGCAGATAAACTGATAAATCGATGGACAGAAATGTATTGATATTTGATTAATTGTTTGAGTCATTTTCAAAGCAAAAATAACAAAATTGTGAAGCTCCCATCTCCTTCAATGTAAGGATTAACAACTTTTTTATGTTTTTATGTAATTGTAAACTGAATAGATTTGGTTTTTAGTCAAATAATATGATGTTTCATAGACCAAACAATTAACTAACAAATAATAGACAGTTTAATCGATTGTAGAAAATAACCGTTAGTTGCATCTCTAGCTCACACGTGCTTGTACATATGCAATTGTGTGTGTATCAGTTGTTTTCTCCAGTTTTACATCCCCTTACAGGATTTATACTGTAAATGTAAAATACCAAAGGGGTGGCTAATGCAGCTCACTGCTGTTCAGGACAGTTTCACTCTCGGGTTTTGCTTCTAAGTCACTTCCTGTGGGCAGATCACTGGCAATACCTGACATGCAATGTTAGTGCCAGATGTGATGTGCCTCTCAACCACCGTTCATCATGTTTAAGGCTGGTAAGTTAATTTTTTCACAGGAATCACTGGAAGGGTAGCTGTAATGTCACATGGTTGAAATTAGATTTTAAAGGGTTAGTGCTTCTTGGGCTGAATGAACAGCACCTTTCTGCACACGATTCCCTCAGGACCTGGTTTCCTTCTGTTTGCTGGGGGATGTTCCTGTTTTGCTGAGATGTGCTTATTCATGGCTTTACAGACTGCTCTGATACACATAGAGGAACCATTCCTCAAGGACACAGAGTCATCGTGCATTGCTAGAGTGACCAAGGCAAAACGTGCTTTCTTAGCCTTCAGTGGAACTACGAGGCTCTTGAAATTGAAATTGAAAGGCTTAAAATGGTCTTGCAACCCATTCCAAGACAAAAGCAGATTTCCAAATTTACAATATGAATGGGCAATTGTAATTTTTTCCTCTAGTTTAAGTGGATGAGATGATTAGCCAGAAACAAAGAAGGTACGGCTGTGGTGTGGTGCAATCAAACATGTCTACAGTATATAAGTGGGAATAACTGTCAAGGAAAGCAAAGGAGGAGAAATAGCTTTGTGCATGGGTGTCCTCTGCTTGAATGAGGTGGGGGTTGGTATGTTGAGGAGGGGAAAAGTGCTGCGCTAGGCTTCTCTGAGATGCCATTTAAAGTGGAAGGGAGGATTTGAGGGAATTAAAGTACAAACTGCTCTCTTCTCTACACTCTTGGCTAAAGCCTCTTGACGTGCTATGAGGAAAGAAATGTTACTGTAATTGTGTGAGAGGGAGGCATTTGTTTGCTCAATTACAGATACCGGCTGTTGTTGCTGTGGAGTCAAAATATTTGTGACCCTTGTTGCTGTTTGTTTGTTTTGTGCTTATGATCGGATCTGAAAAATGGTTTCAGAGCATGTAATAATTTTAAAATAACTACATTTTGGACTAACTGTTTGTGCTATCTTTAAGATCTGAGGTTGTGTGACTGATGGCAGTGATAAATATCACTATCCACAGTTTGGTAGCCACATCCTCTTTTTAAAAAAATCCTTGTTAATCAAACTTGCCAAAGATAATTAAAGAGATTAATCTGTGGTCAGTGAGCTCCGTGATATCAGCTGCCTTACTCATGAGGCAATGAAAGTTAATTCTAATATTGCCTGTATTGAAAATCTCCCAGGATACGAGTGTCAGAGGCTAATATGCAAATCAAAAATGCAAGAGTCCATTTACATAAGCTTAGTGGTTTGATAGACACGAAAAGGAGAGTTTCAAAAATACATATTACAGTAGAGAGCTACAGTAGCTGCTAACATAACTCTCTTATCAATTTTTAATTTTTCTGTATGAAGAAATGTGTTTTGGAAAACAAGGCCGCAGTCATGGATTGTTTGCAGCTGCTGCAGAAAAAGTAGTTTCAGGATGACTGTGTTGTTCTTATTTACAGTAAACAGAGAGAGCCTGTCTCGCGTTGGCAACCAGAGTGGTGGGCTGCTGTTGGGCGTAGTCATGAGTGTTGTTGCTATCATTGCCTGTTTATAGCATCGCCACAGTTTGGTGATGATCTGACCTCTTTTCTTTTCTCAGTCTGCTGGCTCAAATTTCTGTTTGAGATTAAAAATCCTCCTCATATAATCTGGACAAGATATGGACAGTTAATGTAATAATGTTGCGCATGTGTACTGTGGAAGAAAAACATAGTGTAGGTGTAATCATCAAATTTAGAAAAAAATAGAAAACCTCCTCTCCCTTTTTGGGAGTGGAGGTTTCTGTGTGCATGTGTACTGTCACATTGACTTCCTGTCTCTATCTGTTTGGTACAGACAGCCACAGCTTCCCTTTCTGTCGTCTTCTGCCGCCCTTTTCAGCAGCATGAGCTAGTTACTGCACGGCTGTAATCCTGTCCCCGGCCAACTGTACCAGAAGGCTAGTTCAAACTTTCATCAGGTTAGTTTTACCAAGACTACAGGTCTTTATTTTTATGGGAGAGAGGGTGCAGCAGGATGTAGGATATACTGTAAAGTTGCAAGACTGGATAACACAGCAGAATCTAAAGGTTAGTGGAGTTTCTGATGTTTGGAGTCAAGTAAGCAGAGGTAGTTATCATAGAACAGATTAACTCCCTGTGCTTGGACTAGACTAATCATTCATAGTTTTGAAACCTTAGCACTTTCTAAACATTAAACAGCCACTTTGTATGTTAAGTCTTGTTTTATTAAATGGAGAACTAAAGCAGAAATGTTACATCTCTTCCTGATGATGAATCGGTGTGTGCTCCCCGATGTCGCAATGTGATGATGATATGCAACCTAGCCAGCCAACACGTTAGAATTAGCTTCAAATCAGAGCATATTTCTCGTCATTTGCTTTCACCTGTTTCTGTTTCAGTAATACAGACAGTTGACTTGGAGTCAATTAATCAATACTTGGGCTATCTGCAGTCTTGAAATAGTAATATAAACATGGATTAGTTACAAGTACCTGTTGACTTCAGGCTGAGGCCAGTAACATTTACTATAATGAGTGAAAATATACAGCATATTGTACTTATTTTGGAAAGATTGGCATGGTGAAATATCTGCCTGTTAGCTGTTATAACAGTAAATGATGCCTTCACACTTTTTTTCTGTTTAGTAATTATCTGTGTCAAATGTGTTTTCCTTCTACAAACAGGGATAAACATGAAACATTACTTGTCAGAGGAGTTAGCACCACAAGCAGTTAAGCTTGTGAGCTGCGGTTTATGCTAATTATCAGCACTGTAAGAACACAACTTTGACCAATCAGATCGCTCAGCTTAAGATGCCTGTTACATAATCTTTGTGATGGTAGAGTTTCTGAAAGTTAAAGTGGCAGATACTTTCTACTAAACATGACCACGAGATAAAGCCAATGAAGTCAGGTTATTCTCCGCTCTGGTCGTCTACATCACTCGCTGTTAAACTGTTATTTTCCTGCACTTTAAATATGCTGGGTCAGTTAAGGTATGCTGCATTTGTGTGTGTCATGTGTGTTTTTGTCATTCTGCAGCATTGTTTTGTACCACTTTGTGCCGTAGCATGCTAACAATGTCTGTCTTTGTTCTCAAAGCTTGTGAGTTGAAATGCATGTGTTTGTGTGTTTGGATTTTTGTGTTTTTTTTATGTATGCTCTGTAAATCACAGTGACTGTTGGAGCAGCAGAGCAGCTCCTGTAGATTAGTTGGATTACAGGTGGCTGAGATTAACCAAGAGAGCATCTGTCAGAGGCTGGTGTTACCATTATCACTGCTACATCAACTGCTAAGACTACTATCACTGCCACTCTTTTTTTTACTACTTTTTACTACTTAAACTACTGCTAATACTGCAACTGCTTAAACTAATAAATGACTACTGTTAACTGATTTAAATCATGATGTGTATCTTATGGCATTGCACTGACCACTTTTTGCCAGCATGTACTGATCAGAGGCATTGTTCAGTTTAAGGAAGAACTTTCTGTAAAACACTGATAAATCATGTTTTATTGTTTTTCTGTCTGTGTCTTTCAGTCATGTCTCGTAGGAGTTCTCGCCTGGTGTCCGGTGGCTACTACAATTCAGATGAAGAATCAGACTCAAGTAGTGTGACAAACATATCCTACCGTGAAAACCCTGTCAAGTACGTAACTGTATGTGTGCATGTGTGTGCTCATCTCGTCTGAAGCTTGGATTCTGTTTAGCAAGTCTGATTTGCAAACTGTAGTGTTAAGCAATCTTTGTTTTTTTTTCTCTAACGTCCCTTTCTCTTCCTGCATGTGTGTCTGTGTTGTCTTGTTCATTTTCTTAAGGGTTTTCAAGAAGAAGGCAGGGACCCGCAAGGCCGGCTCCCGTACATCCAGCAGAGCCAACAGCAATGCTAGTTCACCCAGCCCTGATACACCGGTCACTGCAGGCCAGACTGTTGGTAAATAAAGCACAACATCCCTTCTGCTCAACAGCAATGATGAGATAGTTTCCTGTCAGTTAAAAAGTAATAATTATTGCATGAATGAAACATGGTTGGAGACAGTGTGTTTCAGGGACATTTCAGAGCAGTACTAACTATTTGTTCTAGCCTGTCAAGTGTGAGGATTTGCTGCTTTTCTCTGTTTTATTTTTAATTTTGAGTATTGGACTGTTGGTTTCGCAAAACAACCAAAGTCACAGTGGGCTGTATAAGACTGCATATTTGTAAAATTATTTTCCAATATTTTATAGATAAAAGAAGTGGTTCCAAAACAGTTTAGGTCATGACTGCTTACAACAAAGCTCTGCCTGCTTGAAACCCTTCATCACAGGTTGCATAATGCATACAGTATGTTTACTGGGACCTTGTGACTAGTTCAACCAAAGATTTTGTTCTTACTTTTTCAAGCTGAAAATATTAACAGGCTTAAAGAGGTCAGCTTATCCTGTAATGAAGTAATGCATGATGAAAATCTCAAAAAGCCTGAAAATTTATTTGAATGATTTTTCCTTCCTGTCTATTCAGTATATCATCCTGCAACAACTAAGAATTATCTTACAACACTGTGGGGTGGTCAGGACCACACACTGGGAACAACTGGACTAAATTAATAATAATTACAAAAAAAAAAAAAAAAAGACAGAGAGAGAGAAATCATTAAAATGCAAATAATCTTTGCTTAATGATATTCCTTTACAATCAGTGCATAATAGAATATGTATATGCTTTCCAAGAAGTGCTCTTACAACTTTTGGTGTAAAAACCCCCCCCCACATTTATTCACAGCTGACTGTTTATTTTTGTTTCACCTTGTCCTGGTCTCCGTCTACCTCTCAGGCCTGAGTCCCTCTCCCTTGGTCAGCGAAACCGAGCCGATCATGAGGACCGTACCCTACGTCTCCACCACAGCCACCCCTCGGCCTGCCCTGACCCCATCAGCCCGGAGTCAGACGCCCACACGCTGCCCCTTAGTACCTCCAGAGAAGAGCCCTTATGCTGGGCTCTGCAGCTCCAGCAGGCCAGGATTACACCTGAGGCCCAACCACAAGGAGCTGAGTCAGAGCGCGGTGGACAGCTCGGGGTACTCATCCTCTGAGGGTACTTACAGGAAGCCCATAGTTGCCCCCAGCAGTACCAGAAGAATGAGCAGTAGCAGCGGTGCTCCCAGCTCTGGGTACAGAGGCAAAATCAGTAGAGCCTTCTTCGGACTGATGGGTGAGAACCAAAGTGTATCTGTGTTTGTATTTTATTTGGGTATGTGCTTGACAATATAATAATCTCATTGTTTCAAATGGTTTTTGCAGACTCAGCCTCATTAATGGCTGTTGCAGCACAATCAAAAGTAATGCATCTGGCAGCTTTAGGTATGTTTTTGTGTATGTTTTTAAGTTGTGTATATTTGCATGTGTATGAAGATGTGTACAGTAAACTCATGCTTGTGCCTGTTTCCCTGGCACTGTTAAGTAGATTTAGTGTGTTCACATTGTCACGTGTTCACATGCATTCAGCTTTCACGTAGATTTGTGTTTTCACAATCTTTGCATATGACTTGGCTTCAGCTTATCAAAATCCCTGCAAATCAACTTTTCTTCTTGTTGCAGCAGCTAATGCTCCATCCAGCAGTCGCATGAAGAAGGCTTGCGGTCTGTTTCTCCTCCTCCTCCTTATTCTTCTATGTAAGTAACATATATTTTAACACATTCAAGTTTTAATATCATCCAGCAATTTTTTACATTTAGGAGACAAATCATCACTCCCTAGGACGTGTGGAGTATTTGGTTGTGCTGTGCCTTAATTGTTAAACTATTGTTTTCCATGTTTCTTTGCTAGAGAGAGACCATTTAAAGGATTTTCACTGACCAGGATATGTTTAATGTGACATTCACAAACTTGCAAGATTTCTTTAGTTTTGATGATTTCTTTCTAGCTTTGTTTATATTTGTGTATAATAATTACATTTTCAAAAAGTAGCACTTTGTAGAGCGATAATGAAATCCTACCACACCTACTTTGC
This sequence comes from Lates japonicus, assembly GCA_033238685.1. Classification (NCBI taxonomy): domain Eukaryota; kingdom Metazoa; phylum Chordata; class Actinopteri; family Centropomidae; genus Lates; species Lates japonicus. Next base: position 1,320,656 of record BRZM01000064.1, on the reverse strand, counting down.
TGGAGACAGATTTGTATTACTTGGGGTTTTCCCCAGGAAGTTGGTTAGCAGACGTGGTACTGTCTGCCCCAAAATGTGCTCATTTGACTTGCATAGCAGCTTTGCATGGGCCATGTGCTTGTGTGGTGAGTTTTTCTCCGCACATCCCCACTTTGGTGTGATTGAATGAGTCACAGTAAATGTCCAGTTTCAGCTGTCAGGACCTTTGATCTTAGAAGGTTTGTCAGGCGATGTTTACTTTGTACAGACTGCATCTGTATTTCTACTGGTTTTAAGGCACCATTCCTCCTGTTTTCTCCAGGTATTTGGTTTCTCCTTCCCTTATTGACCTCTTTCATCTCCCGCATGAGTGTCACAAAGACCCTGTCCCAGACAAAACCTCAGAGTCAACCTGTTATCCCTGCCAGTCCTCCACCTCAACCCAACATCATTCATCATGCACCTGTGGTGGTAGGCATCAACTGCAGATCATCTGCATGTCACTGGTCATGTATGTGTGCGTGTGCACATGCAAACGTTTCCTAGCTTCATGAAGTAATTTCAGCTTAGCTGCTGAGGAATTCAGATCCTCTCAAACTTCATCCCTGTTGTGTCAAGTATGTGTTTCCCAGACCTCTCTTTGAACAATGTAGTTGTAGGCTAGTAGACTAGTCCCTAGTCCACATTTGGGACAGACATAATTAATACTTAAAACAGCTATTACAAACTCACAGAATATGTAGGAAGACTATAATAAAGCACAAATAAACAACTATAATGTTTCTTACACAGAGTTTTATATATTTGGGCATTTTGGCATGAACATTTTGGGCTTTTTCAGTTACCTCAGTAGTATTAAGAGTCCTTTTGTCCCACCAGGATCCAGCTGTTATGTCTGCTGCTGTAGAGGCAAAAATGCGGCATGTTTTGGTAAGAAGCAGGTCATCAGAAACCTTGTACATATAAAGCAAGCCAGCTTAACATATCAAATGGTCACATGTTGATCTATGTCAGTTTCTTGCTTGTATAACTCGTGTGTGTGTGTGTGTTTTTGGTTGCAGTTGGAGCTGCAGCTGAAGCAAGAACAGCTTCTTTCCCAGGTCTGTTTCCATCTGTTTCTCTCTGTTATACCATGTGTCTTCTTTCATTCATTTACTAATTACTTGTATTTAGCAAACTTGCTCTGTGGGCGGTGAAATGTCTTGTCTGATGAGGTCAGGATGGAGGTGAAGATAAAAAGTAAGCTGTGCTACAGTAACATCTAGTGGTAACAATGGAGAACTGCAGAGCACACAGGCTGATTCATGATTTTGCTTCTTAATATTTTCTTTATGTCACTGTTTATATTTTATTCTGTGTAAGTTTAGAATTTGACAAATATTCTTGAGTTGCAACATGTAAGGATTCTTTACACACAGAAATTGGTATAATCACAAGCACACAGGTGCACATCACAGCCAGTACTGAGCAATGCTGATCAGGGGTAAAACATATCAGCAGTCCTTGGTTCAAGGTAAATCTGTCCGTGTAATTTAATAGGAAATTCTAGCTGGTAAAGTTAATAAAATGGTAGAAATGTAACTTTAATGCAGGGACTACTTTTTCATGTGACCTACAATCTACTCTACCACATCTTTCTCTCTCAGATGAAGGAGCAAATAAATCTGGACATTCAGGGTATGAAAGCTAGGCTACAGGCTGTGGACTCGGACAGTCGGCTGCGTCTGGAGCAGGAGGTTGCTGGGCTGGGCAGGCAGATGGCGGATTATCAGACAGACAGCCGCTCTACTACTGCCAGCCTCAGCCTCAGGATCCAAGCTTTGGAGGCCCAGAATGCCAAGGTAACAGTACTGGTAGACATGGTCTCAAGTGACAGAAATGGAAAGACAGGCACATGCATTAATCCTCTCTTTTGTTCTTGTTATCTTCTTGCCTGCTGACCTGTTTCCTTGAGATTGTGTGACTGTAATGTGACTGCCTCTTTCTTGTAGCTGTCCCAGGAGTTGTCATCCATCCAGCTGATGCCTCCTCCAGCCCCCTCTCCTGACACCAACACTGCCCCTGTCCACAACCATCTAACCCCAGAGCTTCAGCAGGTCATGGAGAAGTGGCTCACTGACCGCATCAAGGTAGGTTATTTCCTGGACTCCATTGATTTCCATTGGTTTTGGATGACATTTCTGTTTTGTATGATCTGACTACATTTAAATGTGTGTGTTTGTATATTTTGGCATATGTCAATCAGGAGCAGGATGTACTCAGGCTTGGTGACAAAGGAAGCAGCACAGACCTTATGCGTCCAATGGCTGACAAAATGGCCGACTTTGCCCTGGAGACTCAAGGTCAGAAACATCTTAATGTCACTAAAGCTAGAAATACTGAAATACTTATTTCAACTCTGTTAGCTCAGTCTACCTTTTTTCCATTGTGTGTCTGTGTGTAGGTGCCAGTGTGATCAGTACCAGGTGTTCGGAGACGTATCGTATTCGTTCTGCGTGCGTGACTCTGTTTGGTTTCCCTCTTTGGTACCCATCTGAAAGCCCACGCACTGTTATTCAGGTATAATGACCACTTCCCTGACTGTTTTCTTTGCATCTCCTTTCTTCTTCACTCCGCTGTTAGTCTCTTCTGTCTTCTACTTTAGTCTACTTTGAGTTAGAGGTAAAGATGATTACCAGTTTCATTTTTTCTGACTGTGTCTTCCCTCCCTCCCTCTCAGGGTTACCCAGTACTGCTACCAGGGAAGTGTTGGGCATTTCACGGTGTCCAGGGAACTCTTGTCATCTCTCTTTCCCACCCCGTGAGGATAACTCATGTGACGCTGGACCACCTGCCACGCTACAACTCCCCCACTGGCCGCATCGACTCCGCGCCCAAAGACTTTGAAGTCTATGTGAGTGCTCTCAGCACAGAAATGCAGTATAGCATTTTAAGTAAATGCCTACATTTTAAGTAATTTGTCTCTCCTCCAGAATATTTTGACAAGACAATATTGACGAACATATCACTGTGTTGACTGTGTAATTAACTGATTCATTGAAAAGTTGGAATAATACTGACATCAGATGGGAGCAGCTTTAAAAAGTGACATTGGTATTAGTCCAAACACCACTGCTGCCAAAGCTTTGAAGGCTGTAGATTTGGAGTATATTTTTAATGTGCCATGTAACATTTAGGAAAACCTGGACTTGTAAAACTGTTTGACATTGGGAAAATATAGGGTATTAAGTTATAAGAAAATATTCTGTAGCCTGCTGAACAGAAATACATTTTACAGTTGTTGTTGTTGTTATTAATACAAAATTGTAAATTCAGAAGTTTTCAGAAACTTTCATTGGCATGAATTTGGCTCCAAGTCTGCTGCTTTTTGTTTTAGTTGAAATAATTCTAGACTGAAATGTAAAGCTGTCATTATCCATTATAAGAAGTCCTGTGGCAGTCACATGTAGTAGCTTTCCAGTTCTGATTCTGAACAGTCAGCACTCTGACAGTATCAAATCTCTTTCTCTTTGCCAGGGAATGAAAAACGACACAGAAGAAGGAACACTGCTAGGCACATTCACCTACGATGAGAATGGAGAGTCGACACAGACATTTAAGCTGCCTGTAAGTTCAAACTAACAAATCTAGAAAGTGACACTATGGTATTTACAGAAAGACAGAACATGAACTAACTACTTTCTGTTCTATATTAAAAGTGTGAGGTCAGTGTGTGTTGAATGTCAGCATGCACTCATCTATGTTCCTCTTGTCTGTTTATCTCTACACTCTTAAATGTGTCTCTTTCTCTTCTTTCCTCCTGTGCCCTCTTGCAGAACCCCAGTGACGAGGTTTATAGAGTTGTGGAGCTGCGTGTCCTCAGTAACTGGGGCCATGTCGAATATACGTGTCTGTACCGCTTCCGTGTGCACGGAAAGATCGCCTCCACATGAGATCCTCTGACTGCAAAGTGACGGCTCATTCCAACATATCAGAAAGTACATTTGTACCGTACACGTTTTTAAAAAGTAAAATTCAAATTGGTGATCTGATGTGTCTTCAGGCCAAATGCTACTGAAACTCCTGTGTGTCTGAAGTGCACAGTTGGTTTTGAGTAAGTGAACAGAATGAAGTGTAAATTTGTTTCTAAGAACCAAAAATCTACCTAGTAAAACCATTTGGGAGTATAGAGTTCTGGAAACTTTATACTTTCAGTCATATGAGCGTGCCACAAAATAATTTTAAAACTTTTGTTATTATTGATTATGATTGCTATTTATCAGGTATTTACTGCCTCACATTCATACAGCGCACAATCCCACCTGGGAGATCCCCAGTAAAACATATTTCTTTATATTTTGCCAATGAGAAGCTTCACTGGAGCAGTTGAGTGTTAAACACAGTCCTTGATGGTACTTAAACGAATGAAAGGAGGGGAGGAGTTTCTCATTCACTTTACTGACCCAGATTTAAACAGATGGTCCTGGGATTTGAACCAGCAGCATCAGAGCTTTCTGCCACAACATGTAAGTGAAGTGACATTAAAACATCTGCAAATGTCTTTTCAAACCCAACGATATTTTGTTTACTGTCGTGCACAACAAAGAAAAGTATTAAATCCTTTAATTTGAGAAGCTGGAACTGTCAAATATTTTGACATCTCTGCTTAAAAATATATATAATTTGATTATCAGAGTAGTTGGCAATTTTATGGTTATCAACTAATCAATTAATCATTGCAGCTCTAACTTCAGTATTTCATATCTTTGTTGCCAATCAGTATTGTTTGTTGCTGGTAAATTTGAAAGGCAGATATGCAGCTTTATAGTGTTTCTTTTGTTTTCTATTTTAGCGAGATTTGACTCATCAATTTAGATTTTATTACCAGTACTTGAATACTTGAAAACCTCTCTCTCTAACCTCTTTGAAAGGCGTCATGTTGACTCCATGATGTCTGTGTTTCTGCTTCCTTGTACATAACACTTAGATTTTGTATGAGCTACTCAACCAGGAAAGAAAGGTTTTATTTATTTGTAAAATGAGAATATTCATTTTTGAGTTCATGTGTTCTTTTTTTATAGGTTTGGCTTGACAGTACTGTTTAATTACTTCTCAACATGCTAGACAGGTGTAAAATCATCAGTTTATTATTCAAAATCTCTAAAATACCTTTTCATACAACGACAAAACTGCACATGACAGATGTGCACGACAGTGTTATTCAGTCATTTCCCATGTATTTTTTGTTTGTTCTTTGTTGTTTGGTGTAGAAAATATTTGTTCTTATTATGAAGTGCACTAGAGGTGAATCCGGGTATAATCCATCCTTTCTCACTGATTTCTTTTATTGAATATAAACTAGTCTTAGAGATGTAGAAAATTATACATAGGAATTATCTACAGTATTTGATAAAGGATGAACAGTCAGTTGGCAGTTTACTGGGAACAGTACAGCGTTACACACAGATCTTAAGCCTACCCTCATTGATGTAAATGGGGTGAACAGTTCAACTGCATCGGGGGCTACATTGTCCAAAAAGGCCGTACAAAAGAAACAACACCTCTCTGAAACAGTTTCAACACAAACTGAACATTATAACCTTCATGAAGGAGTATTTGTTAGACTGCATTAGTTAGAGATAAGTGTACCTAATAAACTGCTAACTGACTATTTTCTTTTGAAGAGCAGACAGAAACATTTTGATATAATTTGTGCTGGTAACATGAGTTAATAATCATAGTGCATTGCATTTTGTATTTGAACTGGTGATTGTATTTCGTACAAGCATTTTTTATTTACAATTTGTCCTTTAAAACTTTGATTACGTATAACCGTGAATTATGATTTGCAGCACGTAGGAATCTGTGGGACATCCTCCTGGTGGAAGCACTTTTATTTAATACATTGAATTGAATCTTGATTGGCTTTTGAGATGCAGATCAGGTCAAATGTGTGTTATTGTACACGGTACACAGTACAATGTGTATATAATGTATAATGTCTCCTAGATTTGGAGAGAAAAAGATTTTCTTTCACGTATTTTACCAAAACAAGATGAAATATTTGTTTTCATATTTGAAAGCTGTTGAACAGCCTGTACAGTCCTAATGCTGGTATCTTTGTGTGTATATGCTCTTTCCTGAACACACACATTCAGACTCTGTAGTTCCTGTGTGTAAAGCCATATGAGCAACAAGGAGAACAACGCTAATGCTTATCAGAGTTAATCAAGTTCATCTTCTCCATGTACATCTGATGAAAAGACAACTTAAACAATACATTTAGAGGTTTAATGCCATTACTTCTAATTTTTTTTCTCCTTACATTTCTCCTAACATTTGTCAGATACAGCCTAAGGAGTTCTATAGGGTATTTGACTACCAATGCCTACGTGTAGGCCAAACTGGGATGTTTGATTTATCAAATAAAACATTGTAATATATTTTTTGTTATTGCATTTATTGTTTTATAAGTCCTATTTTCTAATGTTGACTGCTGAAAACATGCTTATTAAAAAAGTACATTCACATATACTTTGACAATATAGTATAACTACTACATTTCTAAATAGTCAAAGTCCAAGTGCTTGTTCTGGACCTATGGTCAGCGTGAATAGCTTACACTTTATTTTAAATTGAGTTCTTATCAAAATTTTACAGTCAGAAACATCCAGTTTCCAATATTTAAGAATCAAAGATACATCTAAACATTTCAGGTTTGCATTCAAGCATATACAGACATTCAGTAACTACCCCTGCATTTTTTTATTTTTGCTTCAAAGTATTCTCAGATGTAATTGTGTGAGTATCTGTATACAATATACAGTGACACAACGTAACACAAAGTAATTTTTCTCAATATGAGAAATGTTAATGTATTTCCATCCACCATCCAGATTACAGTCCAGCTGTTCCCTTACATCTGGATGTCATGAAGGACGCTGATTTGAGCACCTCAGGTCCAAGGTCCATCTGTTTCTACAGGCTGAGTAGAACTCCCCATGACAAGCTAAGTGATCATGTGAAAATTCTTGGTTATGTAATGAAAATGTTACAGACATCACAGTGGGTGTTTGTTGGGACTTTGCAAGCTTGTATTCCCAACCGGGATTTTCTTTTTCAGCACTTAACACACTCTAGGCACATCTGTAACGTCTTGCATTAGATTTCTCATTTATGCTTACCTTGCATCACCTGTTTACTGAACAGTGTGCAGTTGCATCACTGAGATGAATGTTGCTGCAGAGCTTCTGTAGATCAGACCTGGGATCAGCTTACACTTTTACACCTCAACATGAACCATAAATGCAAAAAATGAAAACGTAACCTCAGGACAGTGGCTTGGGGAAACTATAAGACTGATGTCTTTATAATGCAACAACTCAGAACACTGCTTTGTGTGTATGAAACTGCATTCTCACCACAAAAAGGGTAATTTAAAAAACAATGACTCTATGTAAACACAATGTCAACCCAAAGTCAACTTAAACACGCCCCTGTCTATGTATCCAAACCATCCAATCACTGAAGACATCGTAGCAACTCTATTTTGCATTACCGCCCAATCATATCTTGGGTCAGACGCAACGTTGAGATGGAATAGTTGATATTCCTCAGACTGGCCCAATCCAGAAATGGTATCAGTCCCTGTGGATGGTTTTTAAAAGCCCCTGGCCCTGATGATCTGGTGCTACATGCAGAAGAGTCCTGCAGTAGGTGGAGCACACTACGACTGGAGGACACCAACAACCCCCTTTAAGGTAAGATGGGCTGATGTAATGTCTGGTTCCACTGTATAGTCTGTGAGGTGTTTTGTATGTCTATGTGTGACTGTAGAATAAATAATAATAAACATTTTAGCATTTTGTTACATCAGATCCAATTATTTTTAGATCATAAGAAAGGACATAATTATGATTTCATTTATCCCTGTAAGGTTTAGATTTTATGTGAGAGTTTATGAGATAAAATGCGGATCATCTATACTAACCCTGCTTTCTATACTGCTTTCTTTCTCGCTGTATTCTAGCCTCTTCTTCCAGCATCAGCCTTTTCCTCCACAATGTTTAACACCACGTTGAGTCCCATCACCAACCTCTATGTGAACTTTACCACCCTCAGTAGCACCGGTGGAACTCCACCATGGTACCAATTCCCAGTGTGCGTCGTGGCCCCTTACGGCTTCATTTTCTACTTTGGCGTCAAGGTGTTTAACCTGGCAGTGGGTACCCCCTGCAACGTCCTGGTCATCTGGCAGATCGCCACTAGGAAGAGTGACGCTTCCACCTCTGACATCTTCATCTTCAACCTGGCCATCCTGGACACCTACTTCTGCCTGATGACGCCCATAGAGATGGTCAACCGGCTGCTGCTGGGTGACAGTCGTATCTGGTACTTTCAGAGGTTCGCATACGGGGTCAAAGATGTAGCACCACTCTTCCTGGTGAGTTATTGTGTTCCATACTTCGCTCCCTGTGGGGTTCAAATATAGTGTCACTATCACAGCCAGAGTTGGGGGTACATTTCCATTAATTAATCAGAGAAAGACAGTAAAGTAAAAATGCAATGACACCCTTGTGTATAGGTATAGGGAAGATATAGTTATTTTGAGAGGAGAACACTTTCTGAGTTCTGTCTCTATGAATCACATTATTCAATGTCTGGGAAATGTTCAGTTCAAATAATTGTAGAGTTTTTGGACTGATGTTGTGGCATTTATCCAAAAATCAGTTAAAATTCTAGTCTGCTGATTTTGATTTAACACGCTCCAGCAGATATTCCTTCTACTAAAACTTCTACTCAAGTATACTGTAACATCATATTCCTTTACTGGTTTGCTACCCCAGGTGTGTATCTGCCTGGACCGCTATATGGCTGTGGTCCACCCAGTGGTGTTCACAGGTATCCGTGACAACAAGATCCGCATTGGCATTTCTGTAGTGGTCTGGGGTTGCATCTTGGCTTACGGCCTCACCAAAAGCATCCTGGGAGTCATGAGCGTCAACGAGATCTTCAGCGGTGTCATCCTCTTCGCCTTTGCAGTCATGGTCTTCTGCAACATCTCTGTCATCTGGGTCCTCCGCCGCTCCGTGGCAGGAAAGGAGGAGATGCACCCGGTGAAGAAGAAGGCCTTTAAGATGGTGCTGATCATCCTGGCCATCATCGTGGCCAACTACCTGCCACCTGTGGCACTCATGCCCTTTGCGTCGTACTACTCGTTTGTGGCATTTCGGTGCCAGATCAGCATCAGCGTGTTCTCCATCATGGACCTGAGCTGCAGCATCGAGCCTCTCCTCTACATTACCAAGATGGAGCGAGTGGATGGCAGGTGCTGTGGGCGGAGTGTGTCAAAGAAGCCAGATGATGGCAAGGTGTAATCATGTCACCATTCATAAATCAGCCCAATTCAAAAAGATCATTGGTACAAGATCCTGCATAAACCACATTTCATTGTTCATGAAATATTCCCACGGATATTCTCATTCTTACCATGGACAACTGGACAAATCTGTCTGACAAAGCCAAAAATACAGTCGCTACATATCTGGTCAAAACTATTGATTAATTAACTTCTAGCAAAAAGATTTTTTTTCTAAACCTTGTAATTTGATAAACTGGCAGTCTTTCAATAAAACACCATATTTTAACACACTGAATTCACTTCAGATTTCAAGACTAATAAAACAGCTTCAATGTGTCTTTTCAAACCGTGACTCTCTTAATTAAGCTTGTGAATAAAACACAAACCTGAAAAACATTTAGGACAAATAAACAGACAGGAAAATTGCCAGAGTGAATGACTTAGACTTGACTGAACAGTGTGTGTGAATCAGTGTGTGTGTGTGTGTGTGTGTTGATGGCTTGGTTCACTGATGTAAATAAAGTCCTACTCAAAGTCCACTCATTTCTTTAGTAGTAAATAAAGCCATCTGTATGATGTGTAAAATTAAAGGTAAAACTAAATAAATGACTCAAAGCCAAGCCTTCATTTTCAGTGTGATATTTTGTGGTATTGAGTAAAATAATATATTTGAGACCGTTAAACCCACTATAAGGGGCAATAAAGCTGCTTACAGGAGCATGCTCATTAGCTTGGCTATTACAAATTACATGTGGCTCATGTCCAGTTTGTCAGAAAACAGTCACAAATAAAGTAGTTTCACCTTCAGGTTCACTGTTAATGCGTCTGTCCGCATGATCTTAAAATACATCCAAGGCTCCTCTCCGTCTTTACGATGGATGAATTTTAAGACCAATCAGAAGCGGTTGCTAAGCGGTCGCGACGTGTCTCTTCATTGGCCACGAACGTCTGGGAGGAGCGTAGAGAGACGGAAACGAAGTAGGAAAACAGATTTAAGTCACATTTGAAGCATTGCCTCTGTTTGCTAGTACTGGAGTAGTTCTGGGCGCTAAAAACAAACAATGGAACTACTTTTCTGTCGTTAATGAAGAGGTCTGGTACTAAAACAAACTTTGGTGCTGTTTTTTGTCGAACACGAGTAAGACTGTCCGCTGAACAGGTAAGGCAAACAGTTAGCGGCTAACGTTAGCATTAACGTTATGGGAGAGCGCTTGCATTAGCTGCGAGCGTTAGCATTAGCATTACCGTGTAATGAAAATTTTAAATTCAATTTTCAGTCGTTTATATCGCGTGGGTAAGTGTTTGTGTTTCTGTGACCTGTCGAGTTGTGGAGGGTGATAACTGTTTAGTTGTCTGTCTGTTTACAACTCCGTTTGCATCTCTTTACAATTACTTTGCAGACATATTACTGCTTTGTAATTTAGTGCTCCAGTTTGGTCATTTTAAGTCATGGTTTATGGCTGATGATGATGTCGATGTGATTATTTTGTGTCTCTGGCTGTTTTACCTCTACTTATGGTCAGCTTCTTTGTGGTTGTTTTGTATCGTATTTTGTCTTTGTACCTATTCCAGGTCATTTAACGATTCTTGTGGCCATTTTGTGTTTCAGTGTGGCAGTTCAGCATCTCATTGTGATCATTTTGGGACTCAGTTTTTTGCCTCTTTGTTGTTTTGTGTGTCTTTGTAGCAGTAATTTGTCCATAACCGCCCACTGATCCCATGTTTTTATTGAGCTCAGTTTTATGTTAAATACAAGCTTGAAAACTAGATTTTAACCCCGTGCCCCTCCATAAGTTTTAAGCTCACAATGTATGAGCTGAGATTACTGTTCAGGGCTCCAGACTTTAATATGGGGGAAAATAAAGTAGTCCATCACATTTTGGAGAGTGATTTGCTCATCCGCCTGAAGTCAGGACGAAGCCTCTAACCAGCTGTAGGGATGATTATCATTGGGATTTTATCTTTATTATCTAGACCCTTATCAGTCCGGCTCATACTGTTACTGGTTCCTTTTCATTACTTAATAACTGTGGTTTTTAATTTTTAATTTTTTAAAAGCAGAAATTCAGAACAGGAGTAGAATTGAGTCTGTCTCTGAGATGTTTTAAATACAACCATGTGTTTCTAGAGCAGCAACAGTAATGTTCACAAAAGTAAAATCACTGTAAACTCAATATCTCACTGGACAGAAATCTAAAACGTCGAGGGGCTGGCTTGTCTTATCAAGTAAAGTTTACAGGAATTTGCCAAATTTTAACATAAGTGCCAAACTAACCAGTTAGACTACATACAGAGAGCTTTGGTTTAGGCTTCTTAACAACAATTCACCATTAGCTTAACCAGCGCGCTGTGGTTGTGTTAAACATGTCGGGAAACTGCGGACACCTGTTGAAAATAGGGGGTGTCACGTTGCATCAGTAATACAGTCATTACATTCAATGGAAGTGATACTGCCCCCAGCACCTCCTGTAGTGGATAGTGTAAACATAGTTCCTCTTACAAACTCTCCGGTTTTTTGGTTTTATACGACACGTCGACGCTAAAATCCCCTGTTGACGAATTATTATAATCGACGTCGTTGATTATGTAGAGTAATTGTTTCAGCTCAAAACTCAAAGGATGATCGTCAAGGTTCTAGTATTTAGCTTTCAGTCTTGTGATCTTCTACACTGTTCAGGTTTTGGAGGTGAACTAGCCTTTCTTAATTATGTTGTTTGTTTGTGTTGTAGCCTGGACAGAAACACCAGCTCTCACCTGACAAACCAAAACAAGTATGTGTCCTAAAGATTTACCCAGTCTGAAAATATGTGTTGATGAGCTGAAGTATTCATGTCAGTAACAGTGTTATTGTTTAAATCCTTGGTATTTAATGAATTTAGTGTTGAATATAATAATAACGAATTAATCATGTCTATAAATAGAAAATAGTACTAGTTATGATAATTTTTAAAAACTCAAAATAGTTGTTAATTTTCTGCCTGTGGACTTGAGTATAATTAAAAATCCCACAAGTTAAAACCCTGCTTTTAAAATTTACTTAGGTAAAAGTTTTTATTATGCAGTTCACAGTAATATATATGATTCCTCCAGTGATTAATAGTGTATTGAACTTTTTCCTTGGTATATTTATTTTTTTATTTCCTCCAGGTGTCACCACTTCATCCACGATCGCAGAGAGTCTTCATACAATGAAGAAGTTCAGGACAGAGGCTTCCAGGTAATTCACAAACAGCTTTACATCAACGGTCCAACACAAGAGGGTAAAATCACTCTGAACACACCTCACACCACAGGAGAATCTGTCGAATCAACCGATAATCAGACCTTTGATGGGGGGTTTGGGCCGATAATCGGATTGTGTACCCCGCTTTACTCTTTCTAATTCTTTCTGCCTTCTCTCTCTCTCTGTCTCTCTCACTTTGTCTCTCCCTGTCACTGTCTTTCTCATTAGTACAGTAAATCATAAATATGTGAAGAACCTTATTCCCTTCTGACTTATTCAGAGTCATTTTGCTTCATTTTGGCTTCAATCAACCAAGTTTAGTTTTAGATTTTAACTGACTCTTTCCGGTCAGAGCAGCTTCTTCTGTCTTTGTGTATAAAGCAAATTTAACTCTTGGATTAGTTCTGATTAGTCCAGAACCAGTTAGTCCACACTCTGGTTTCTTTGTAGATTTAGTGTCTTTTACTTCTCCATCCTTGGACTGTTTGAAGTTCAGTACCCAGAAACTGTGCTTTTATTTTGATGTGTCACATCTTTATATTAATGTCTGTTGTGTTTTTCTCCACAGGATTCAAACTTCAACCATTAAAACACAGAGAGAAGAGACACAGACGTGAAGACATTTCCAGAAGGTCAGTGGTAGTTTATTTGACTCTTTAAAACCTCTTGTCTGGAACAAATTAAAGCTGCTGTAACTTATCAGTTGTAATTAATGTTAATTAGTATTTTTCAACAATGTAGCTGCAAAGTTTAAAAAAATATGGAAAACTATACATATATATAACAAAAAATATAAAACCTTAGTTTAGAATAGAAACCCTTTTAATAAATATTTTTTAAACTAAGTATAAAACTTTTAAATAAGTTGATAAATTGAAAACCTTTAAATATTAAGTATAAAACCTTTAAAACCTTAAATAATTTAGCAGGGTGGTTAATAGCAAATATTCTGTGGTGTGACTAACTCAGAACGCCGTTAGTATAACTGCTTTACACAGACTTTAAAAGTATATATATATATATATATACATACACATATAAGTATATATTAAAAACCATTTAAAAAAAACATTTTCAAAATAGGTCTAAAAATTAAAACACAACAATCATAACATTTTTCCTTTTAAAAAAAATGGAATAAAATTATTTGTATAACTTCAGTTACAAAATAGAGAAATGCAACTCAAAAGTTTAGAAAGACAATTATTTTATTCCAGACAACATCTAACAAATCACAGCAAAGATAATGACAGACGTTTGACCACAAGGAAACACTTGTTAGAGCTGGTTAATGTAGTTATCAGCACATTTTCCAAAGATGAACTTGTCTATGAAGCATCTTTGTGATCATTTAACTACTTGTGATACAGTTATTAAATAGTTGTATCATAAGACGTTGATGTTTTCAAAGGTGCTTAATAAAGTCTTTGGAAAATGTGCCTGTGACTACATTACAGATGGTAGAGAAAAACAGTGTTTTCACTTGAACAACAGGGAACCAGCACTGTTTACAGCAGTTAGATGCTGGAAGTCTTTTATCTAATTAACAGCTTTCTAACACTTATTTTGTTTCATCCACTTCAGGTCTTCAGCTGCTGTCATCTTCTCCTCCTGCAGAGACAAGAACACGTCACAGAACACGTCAGGAAACCAAAAATTTTTTTGATGCCTTACTACACTGACAATTTTTGTTTTTGACACCTTTGTATACTATGACATGTAGCTAGACAAAGGAACTATCTTTAAGTAGCCATCTTACCTTTGTTTTCCACAGACACACACCTCACAGTGTTATTGGGTGAGGTTAGATTTTCATTTTGCTATTTTAAACAGTGAAATATCAGTACTCAAATACAATCCATTACTGCGCACATGGTCCTGTTTATACTGTTCATAGTGTGTATAATTTTTATATAATGTTGTATATCATCTTGTTTTATGTCTTGTATATATAATGCCCTTTTCTATTTTTCCAGTTGTGGGACTGATAAAGGAATATCTTACTCAAATAAATACTTCTGAACACTGAATATGTTGCCGGTCTGTTTAATGTTGTGTAAGTGAATGTTTTTAACCAGAAGCCACTTGTAGCCAGAGGTTAGGGTTAGGGTTAAGACTTTCAGCCAGAGATTAGAGTTTTTAGCCTAAATTATACATTTTGACTGCAACCTGTAAGTAGAGAATATTCGCTTTTTGACACCTTACTATACTATGACAATTTTTGACGCCTTTTGACTAAACTATAAACTTTTTCATACCTTACTATGACATTTTTGGACCATTTTTGACACCATACTAAACTATGACAATTTTTGACCGTTTTTGACACCTTACTATACTATGAAATTTTTGGACCATTTTTGACACCATACTAAACCATGACATTTTTTGACCATTTTTGACACCATACTAAACCATGACATTTTTTGACCGTTTTTGACACCTTACTATACTATGACAATTTTTGACCATTTTTCATGCCGTACTATACTATGACATTTTTGGACCATTTTCATGCCGTACTATACTATGACAATTTTGGACCATTTTTGACACCATACTAAACCATGACATTTTTTGACCATTTTTCATGCCGTACTATACTATGACATTTTTGGACCATTTTTGACACCATACTAAACTATGACTAAACTATAAACTTTTTCATACCTTACTATACTATGACATTTTTTGATGGTTTTTCATGCCTTACTATACCATGACATTTTTTGACCATTTTTCATGCCTTACTATACTATGACATTTTTGGACCATTTTTGACACCATACTAACTATGACATTTTTTGACCGTTTTTCGATGCCTTTTACTATACTATGACAATTTTTGGACCATTTTTGACACCATACTAAACCATGACATTTTTGGACCATTTTTGACACCATACTAAACTATGACAATTTTTTGATGGTTTTTGACACTATACTAAACTATGACAATTTTTGACCATTTTTCATGCCTTACTATACTATGACATTTTTTGATGGTTTTTGACACCTTACTATACTATGACATTTTTTGATGGTTTTTCATGCCTTACTATACTATGACATTTTTTGACCATTTTTGACACCATACTAAACCATGACTAAACTATAAACTTTTTCATACCTTACTATACTATGACATTTTTGGACCATTTTTGACACCATACTAAACCATGACATTTTTGGACCATTTTTGACACCATACTAAACTATGACTAAACTATAAACTTTTTCATACCTTACTATACTATGACATTTTTGGACCATTTTTGACACCATACTAAACCATGACATTTTTTGACCATTTTTGACACCATACTATACTATGACATTTTTTGACCGTTTTTGACACCTTACTATACTATGACAATTTTTGACCATTTTTCATGCCTTACTATACTATGACATTTTTGGACCATTTTTCATGCCGTACTATACTATGACAATTTTGGACCATTTTTGACACCATACTAAACCATGACATTTTTTGACCATTTTCATGCCGCATTTCATACTATGACATTTTTGGACCATTTTTGACAAATTATACTAAACTATGACTAAAATCCATAAACTTTTCATACCTTAATATAAATATGACATTTTTTGATGGTTTTTCATGCCTTACTATACTATGACATTTTTTGACCATTTTTGACACCATACTAAACTATGACAATTTTTGACCGTTTGACACCCCATTATACTATGAAATTTTTGGACATTTTTGACACCATACTAAACTACATATTTTGACCATTTTATACCATACTAAACCATGACATTTCGATTAGCTTTGACACTATACTAAACCACAATTTTAACCATTTTCATGCCTTACTATAATATGACAATTTTATCTTCTTCATGTTGCACTATACTAAGGACATTTTGGACCCATTTTTGACACCATACTAAACTATAACTAAACTATAAACTTTTTCATACCTTACTATACTATGACATTTTTTGATGGTTTTTCATGCCTTACTATACTATGACATTTTTGGACCATTTTTCATGCCGTACTATACTATGACACATTTTTGACCATTTTTGACACCATACTAAACCATGACATTTTTGGACCATTTTTCATGCCTTACTATACTATGACATTTTTTGATGGTTTTTGACACTATACTAAACTGACAATTTTTAACCATTTTTCATGCTCATTATAATATAACAATTTTTGACCATTTTTCATGCCGTACTATACTATGACATTTTTGGACCATTTTTGACACCATACTAAACTATGACTAAACTATAAACTTTTTCATACCTTACTTTACTATGACAATTTTTGATGGTTTTTGACACCTTACTATACTATGACATTTTTTGATGGTTTTTCAAGCCTTACTATATCATGACATTTTTTATTCATTTTCATGCCTCCATATACTATGACATTTTTGGACCATTTTTCACGACTTATACTATGGGACAATTTTTGGACCGCTTTTGACACCATACTAAACTATGACAATTTTGACTGCTTTTGATACACCTTTACTACTATGGACATTTTTGGACCATTTTTTGACACCTATTACTATGACACTAAATTACTTCATGCCTAATATACTATGACATTTTGACCATTTTTCATGTCAGACTATAACTATGACAATTTTTGACCATTTTTGACACCATACTAAACCATGACATTTTTGGACCATTTTTCATGCCTTACTATACTATGACATTTTTTGATGGTTTTTGACACTATACTAAACTGACAATTTTTAACCATTTTTCATGCCTTACTATAATATGACAATTTTTGACCATTTTTCATGTCGTACTATACTATGACATTTTTGGACCATTTTTGACACCATACTAACTATGACTAAACTATATAAACTTTTTCATTTTACTAATATGACATTTTTGATGGTTTTCATGCCTACTATACTATGACATTTTGACCATTTTTGACACCTTACTATACTATGACATTTTTGGACCATTTTTGACACCATACTAAACTATGACAATTTTTTGATGGTTTTTGACACTATACTAAACTATGACAATTTTTGACCATTTTTCATGCCTTACTATACTATGACATTTTTTGATGGTTTTTGACACCTTACTATACTATGACATTTTTTGATGGTTTTTCATGCCTTACTATACTATGACATTTTTGGACCATTTTTGACACCCATACTAAACTATGACTAAACTATAAACTTTTTCATACCCTACTATACTATGACATTTTTGGACCATTTTTGACACCATACTAAACTATGACTAAACTATAAACTTTTTCATACCTTACTATACTATGACATTTTTGGACCATTTTTCATGCCGTACTATACTATGACAATTTTTGACACCATACTAAACCATGACATTTTAGGACCATTTTTCATGCCTTACTATACTATGACATTTTTGATGGTTTTGACACTACACAACTAGATACTTTAACCATTTTTCATGCCTTACTATAATATGACAATTTTGGACCATTTTTCATGCCGTACTATACTATGACATTTTTGGACCATTTTTGACACCATACTAAACTATGACTAAACTATAAACTTTTTCATACCTTACTATACTATGACATTTTTTGATGGTTTTTAACACTATACTAAACTGACAATTTTTGACCATTTTTCATGCCTTACTATACTATGACATTTTTGGACCATTTTTGACACCATACTAAACTATGACTATACTATAAACTTTTTTCATACCTTACTTTCGATACTATGACATTTTTGGACCATTTTTGACACCATACTAAACCATGACATTTTTGGACCATTTTTGACACCATACTAAACCATGACATTTTTTGACCGTTTTTGACACCTTACTATACTATGACATTTTTGGACCATTTTTGACACCATACTAAACCATGACATTTTTTGACCATTTTACACACTATATACTAAACCAGACATTTTTGACTGCTTTTTTGATTAATCTTTTTTAATATACTATGAATTTTGACCATTTTTCATGCCTTACTATATTTATGACATTTTAACTATTTTCATGCTGTACTATAATATGACAATTTTTGACCATTTTTGACACCATACTAAACCATGACATTTTTTGACCATTTTTCGCCGCATTTCTATACTATGACATTTTTGGACCATTTTTGACACCATACTAAACTATGACTAAACTATAAACTTTTTCATACCTTACTATACTATGACATTTTTTGATGGTTTTTCATGCCTTACTATACTATGACATTTTTTGGACCATTTTTCATGCCTTACTATACTATGGCATTTTTTGACCATTTTTGACACCATACTAAACTATGACAACGGACCGCTTTTCATGCCTTACTATACTATGACAATTTTTGGACCATTTTTGACACCATACTAAACCATGACATTTTTTGACCATTTTTGACACCATACTAAACTATGACATTTTTTGATGGTTTTTGACACTATACTAAACTGACAATTTTTAACCATTTTTCATGCCTTACTATAATATGACAATTTTTGACCATTTTTCATGCCGTACTATACTATGACATTTTTGGACCATTTTTGACACCATACTAAACTATAACTAAACTATAAACTTTTTCATACCTTACTATACTATGACATTTTTGATGGTTTTCATGCCTACTATACTATGACATTTTTGGACCATTTTCAAGTTGTGACCATATCATGACAATTTTTTGACCATTTTTGACACCATACTAAACCATGACATTTTTGGACCATTTTTCATGCCTTACTATACTATGACATTTTTTGATGGTTTTTGACACTATACTAAACTGTCAATTTTTAACCATTTTTCATGCCTTACTATAATATGACAATTTTTGACCATTTTCATGCCGTACTATACTATGAGACATTTTTGGACCATTTTGACACCATACAACTATGACTAAACTATAACTCGCCACCTTACTTTACTATGACATTTTTTGATGGTTTTTCATGCCTTACTATACTATGACATTTTTTGACCATTTTTCATGCCTTACTATACTATGACATTTTTGGACCATTTTTCATGCCGTACTATACTATGACAATTTTTGACCATTTTTGACACCATACTAAACTATGACATTTTTTGGACCATTTTTGACACCATACTAAACTATGACAATTTTTTGATGGTTTTTGACACTATACTAAACTATGACAATTTTTGACCATTTTTCATGCCTTACTATACTATGACATTTTTGGACCATTTTTGACACCATACTAAACTATGACTAAACTATAAACTTTTTCATACCTTACTTTACTATGACATTTTTTGATGGTTTTTGACACCTTACTATACTATGACATTTTTTGATGGTTTTTCATGCCTTACTATACTATGACATTTTTTGACCATTTTTGACACCATACTAAACCATGACATTTTGTGACCGCTTTTTGACACCATACTAAACCATGACATTTTTTTGACCGTTTTTGACACCTTACTACAATATGAGATTTTTTGATCATTTTAGACACCATACTAAACTATGACATTTTTTGATGGTTTTTGACACTATACTAAACTATGACAATTTTTGACCATTTTTCATGCCTTACATTTTTTGATGGTTTTTGATGCCTTACTATATTATGACATTTTTGGACCAGTTTTGACACCATACTAAACTATGACATTTTTGGACCATCTTTCATACCTTAATATACTATTACATTTTTGGACCATTTTTGACATCCATACTAAACTATGACAATTTTTGACCATTTTTCATGCCTTACCATACTATGACATTTTTTGATGGTTTTTCATACTATACTATGACCATTTTTGGACCATTCATACTATACTATGATATTTTGGATTTTTTATTCTATGATATTTTTATGACATTTTTGATACCACACTACAGTGTGACTTTTTTGACCACATACTATAATATATTTTTATGACATTTTTGATTCCTTACCATAAGGTCACATTTTTACTTTTGTTTTGGATTACTATTACTTCTGCCTTGCTTTCATATCACACATTACTTTTACTGTTACATCTAATATCACATTACTTTTACCATTACATATTACTTTTCTTGTTACATATTACTTCTACATTTTTTAAATTAATTTTTACTGTTGCAAACTACATCTAATAACAGATTACTTTGACTATTACATCTAACTTATGATATTGCTAATTACTTTTTACTTCTATTAGTACATATTACTTATACATTATTTTTACATTGCGGATTACTTCTGTTATTACACTTCTCTGATATACTCAATAGTGAACATAAACAGTTTAATGTCAGTGCTCTGTGTTGGACAGTTGAAGTAAAGCTGTTTGTGAATTACCTGGAGTTCTCTGTCCTGGCCTCAAAGAACTTCTTCATTGCACGAAGACTGCGATCGTGGACGATGTCTCTCTGATCGTGGACTACATCTCCGTGATCACGGACAATGTCTCTCTGAACATTGACGATGCCGTCAAATTGGGGAACTCTGTCACTACCGACTTTTGCACGTCTCTGATTGTCAACAACATCTCTGCGATCATGGACGACGTCTTGGCCATCGTGGATAATGTCGTGGACGGAGTGGTGATACCTGGAGGAAATCAAAGAAAAACATACAAAGGAAAATGATCAATACACTACCACCTATTCCCTCATCAATAGTTTTAACCATGAAAACACAGATAAACATTCAACATTACAGCTGAACCAGAACATTTTCCAAACATTATAGGGCTGGTTCAGAAAATGAACCGTTGCCTGTCATCACCTCCTGAAGAACCAACAACAACAAATATTTGAAAAAAGTAAAATGATTATTAATTATGCTTCAATCAACTAATCACTGAAGCAATCATGTACGTTACTGTGAATTGCAACAATAATAAACACTATTAGTTAAGTAAATTTTTGAATGCAGGATTTAAACTTGTGTTGTTTATTATACTTCAGTAAAAAGTCTGGGTATCACAGACGGTCACATACACAATCATTTCAAATTTAGACTTTCTTATTAACACATATTCAAAATGTTTGTTTTGTGTTGTTTTCGTTTAATGAGCTTATGTCAACATTTTTAATAAGCTGCAGGTGTATTCAGCGTCCAGTCTCACTTGCGTTTGACAAAAAAAGCTTGTTTTAGTATCCAGGCCTCCTCGGTAATAAGTTGTCTAACTGACAAACCGAGGCAACGGTTCAAATGTTGGTTTTAATCCACTTTCCGACTTCGTTTCTCCGCCTCTCTGCGCTACTCCCAGAGGTGCCGCCCATGGATGTACATCCATACCTAGCGCTCGCTGCTAATTAGCTCATTAGCCTTACCTTTGCGCCACAGGTGTGTTCGGCGTCTCCAGTCCACTCGTGCTTGTTATAACACCCAGACTTCTTCGGTAATTACATTTCTACACGTGCTAACGAACAAAAGCCACGAGGCGACGACTCAAGTGCTGGTTTAACTCGTTTTACCGTCTTCTCTTCCCGACTTTGTCCCCACGCCATTCTGCTACCCTCAGCCGAGGACATGGGCAGTCACTAATGATTTCAAGTTGAGGCTTCGAGGCGTGTACCGGGTATGAAGGGGCGTGTCAAGGTGAAGCCCCGCTTCAAGGCGTGTATCGTTTTTTTTGTTTGTTTGTTGTTGTTTTTTTTTTTTTGGCAGAAAACCACGTGACCGATGACAGACGAGGCCTCAAAACTTGAGGCAAATTGTCTCACTTCCTGAGCTGGACACTATTAACAAATCTTGGATTTTTGCTTTGAACATCAGACTTAAAAATGTGCTCAGTATCATGAGGATCAATCAAAAATCATCAAACTACAAAACTTTTTTGTATGAATGTGTTTTCAAAATATTTCTGCTGCAGTTGGAGATGTAATTATTAAGGCAGCAGAACGACTGACGTTATTAATTGGATTTAAATTTCAGTTAAATAATAAAGAGACGTTTGTACAGAAATAAAGTGATGGTGACAGATTGTGTCTAAACTCAAAGTGGCTTCATTAAGTTGAATTAGCTATTAGCAGTTCCTGTTTGTAGGAAAAACAGAGGGGCTAAAAATTCACACAATATCCTTGCCTGGTCCAGAACTGCCCAGGAACACAGTTTGGATTTCTCCTGTTCATCCCATCTGGTAGAGAAGAGGTAGAGACACTTGCTCATCTTCAGATTTGGTGGGGAAAGTCTGAGAGGAGAAGAAGGTCAGACAGTGTTTTGTTAAAAGCACAGAGCACAGCCACTAAATTTAGTAATACACTGGCAGCAACTGACGAGTAATTTACTGAAGAAGATAATCTGATAATATATTTGGATTGTCTTCAGAATTCAGAATCACAATTTACTGTGCATTAATTAAGTAAAACATATGACTGCTGGCTGCTGGCAGGTGTAAAAAGGGTACCCAACAGAGTATAAATAATTTGAACCAAGGCAGATTATTCCTTGAAGAGTTGAGTTTGTTCCTTACATCCCTTGTGGAAACCAGTAGTACACACCCCTCTCATTAACACATACACATCTTTTTTGTCCACTTTAATGACAGCCTGGAGCAGTGCTGGGTTTACAGAGCACTGAGCCAGACAATAATTAAGCCTCATAATCAGAAACACACTGTGGGACCAATTAGCAGGAGTGTAATGAGTGGGCAGGCAGATTATGTAAGTGGTTAACAAACTAAATACGTAACACACTTATTAATATAGGAACACAAATGTGAGGTGCATTGATTGTGAAGTAACAATACCCATTTTAAGTAAATACAATTTAACCTGGTAATTTAAAATTCAAAAAAATGAGACTTGTAGTAATTGTTAAAAATATAATGTAATTTTTGTCTGTGGTTGACATTTTCTTTTTCTTGAGATACCTTTGGATGACTTGGTGGTACATCAAAATACCAATATATGACAAATGAAATTTGTACAAGTGTTCTCATCTCACAGTACATCTGTGAATGATTTTCTTAAAGTGAAGAACTGTATTTGCATTTTATAGTATGGTTTTAGCAAAGTGAATTTTACACAGGTATATATATATATATATATATTTTTATGCTTTAAATTCCACACACTAATTTTTGATGTTCTGGCAACAAATCATTTCACTTGGCACTGTTTCACTAGGTACTTTATATACACGCTAGTGTAAAGCAGCATCACTGCAAGGGTGACCAGCTGAAGGCACAACTGACGTTGCATGAGACAAAAATGATTCTGACAGTAAAAGTGATGGTGTAAAAAATACAATAAAAAAGAATTACTTTTGTGGAAAATAACAGAAGGAACATTTTTCATATGATAACTATAAATTCTTTGAATGCCTCTTGCTGCCTACTTACTTCAATTCATTGTTCAGCCCTAACTCATACCATGAAACTGCACACCTACAGTATTTGCTGCACACCATTTCTTTAAGTCTTGTTAATTCCAAAGGGAGGGAGGGCTTCTTTTCACAGCTAAAGCTGTTGGTGACTGATGAGTAAATGTGTAGAAGATAAACTTTAGTTACTAGTTTTAAAACTGGGTTATTTTGGTGTGTATCTCCTTCAAATTCTCCAGCCTGGCTTCAGGTCCATCTTCTGAGGTTACATATCCAGGGTAAGTGGGGTAAAACTGGGGCACTCTGGTGATGCAGTCTCCTGCCCCTGATGATGGAGGTACAAATAGTGGTATTAACTTGGCATGAGCGTAGTCAATCTCAAAACCTTCAAAAATAAGCCCCACCCCGGAGGCACCCAACCCCTCCTCAAGAAGCTGCGACACCTTCCTAGTTGCCAGCACCAGTCCTTCATAGTCCTGTTTTTCTAGTCTGAATATATCAGAGGTCAAAGGTCGACGTGGGACCAGCACAGTAAAGCCAGGAGAGTTGGGGAAAGGTGTGAGAAAGGCCACGTGACCCTCGTCCTCCCACACCCGCCACTGCTGCTCCTCCCCACGGACAATGCGTGAGAACAGGCCGGGGTGAGCCGGATCGTCCCCGAGGAAAGTCAGATTGGGAGGGGCAATAGGTGAGGGGAGCTTGGCTCGAATCTTGGTTTGGATTTCAGTCAGACTGGAGTCACTCCACCGGGGAGCGGTCTTGGAGGTGCAGTACCCCGGGTCGTAGGCATTGTGCTCCTCCTCTCCTGCCAGGTGAGGACGCCACTCTGCATCCAGACCATGCAGGGGGAGGACTCGGATCTGTGGAAATGAAAATACATGTATTTTGTGAGCTAAATTCTGATTACGTCAACACAGGAGTGATTCAACCTAAAGCCAGAATATCAGAGCTTTTAAATTTACGGTCTTAAACACTTGTAGGATGTTGACTCCCTTGGCTTTCCAGAGTCACACTCAGTCGCGTGCTGAACTCACCGTGGTTGCTCTGTCGAAAGCAGCTCAACTGGGTGTTTTTGATGGGCAGCATTTGTAAACAAACTGTATAAAAGAGTAAATTTAACTCCCTTGCTTTGACTTACTTTAAGATGTGGTAAAATATCGAGAAAAAAAATGGTTCCCAATCTACTACTTATTCATTTGAAAGTCAAACTATTTAAATGATGAACTATCTCAAAAATTAGAGCATCAAAAAATAAAAAGCTCATATTTGTACTTTTTATTCTCACTAGGATAAAAGTTATTACTAACAACTACATCTCCCTTGAGGCTTTGAGAGGGCACCAGGCCTAAGCTTCATGGGAGCTGTAATTCCTAATGCGTATATTATTGTTGGTGCCACCACAGAAAACCTGTAGTATGTAGCTTCAGAGGCTTTTTTCCATCATGACAGGAGGCAATGCTTGACGTCTTCACTTTAAAAGTGCTGGCAAAACAATACTTAGCTTTAATCCTTGAATATCATAGTAAACCTTCAAAAAAGTTGATCTGATTGCACTGTACAGTTAACCAGTCTACTAATCAAAGAAGCCCTCACCTGGGCAGGTCTGTCTCTGTGGGGTCTGCTGACCAGCGCACACCTCCGAACCCCCAACCTGTCACACAGCAGCTCTGCGACAGCTCTCGCCCCCAGCAGCCAGGATAAGAACTCCGGCTCCTGCAGGTGGAAGATGCTTCCTCCCAGGCTGCCAGGGGTGCTGCCCTCCAGGATAACAGAGCCAGGGGTCCAGGGCCGGGGGTGAAGGTAGGCCACCAGCCCCTCTGACTCCCAGACGACATGACGTGTAAGAGTTGAAGTCATTCTGTGGAGCCGGTGGAGAAGATTATGATGGAAGACAGAAGTGAGACAAATTTTCTTTTTAAAATAGAGCAAATCAGGGGGTAACTTTATGCTATGTTCTTATTATATGTATGAAAATATCTATACTAAATCAACAATGAAATATAATAGTAACATATGGGCTCTTTTGTTTTTAGCATTCATACATAATCACTTTATTGAGGAGACATAAAACCTTCAAGTGAGTAAAGTTTAGGTCAAATTCTTTTTTTTTTTTCATGGCTGTGGCACAGAAAATCAACCACAACAACCACTATAAAACTAGACTCAATATGAGGCTGAGATTATGATATGTGGTGATGTGGCTAATACCACGGAAAACACATGTGCTTTTATAAATTTGTTATGTAGAACTTCTAGGTCTAAAAATGAAATTGATGCAATTTTAAAGATGGTTATTTTGTTTTTTCTCTTGGCATGTAGCTCCTGAAGAGTGTCCATTGTGTGTAATGTCTGAATTAGAAGTTTAATCAAAGTTATAATTATCAGTTTTACAACTGTGTTAGTGCACATTCAAAACAGTTCACTGTGTATTTTAAAATTACAACCAGGCATGTTTAAAATGTGCTCTTAAATGGATACTTGATGTTATGTGCTGTAAAATGACTGGATATTCTTCACTTTCAAGGTTTGGTAAAAGCTTTTCTTGTTAATCCCTCATTTAAACTTTCATCTGACAGCAGCAGTCAGTCTTCACAGAAAGAGGAAACTGCTGAGTCAAAACCATGTGACTCTTCTTAAGTTTATAATGACAACGTGTTGTAAGCTACTGTGCTTGTATTATGTAGGCTATTATACGTTAACGTTATGACAGCTTAAATAAAAAGGTGACACTGTGCTGAAATAAGTAAATTATTATTAGGCTATGCCGAATGTCAGTGTGGATTTAAGTTAATCAGAATAAAGTCAGAGTGACTGTGAAACTCAAAACTTTTACCATGAAAATTGTGGCGCCACCTTTAAATGAGTAAAGTTTTGCACGAAGGGTTTTCGTTTTCCAAGTTAAGGTTATTAATTCATTCAACTGAGCGGACCTACCTTCTAATAATGAACAGCATAGAGTAACGTAGAAAGTGGAGCGGAAACAGACCTGTTTTCTGCCTCTCTCCACTCGTAGTTGAAAGTCGCGTAATAAGCACAAACTGCTGTCAGTACAGTAACAGCGGTTCCGGTTCGCCACATCCGTCAGTGCATCTGACTGATGTGAAACTGACACATTTAAAATTATTGATCAACAGAAAATACTCATGAATGTGTTAGCTCATGACTCCCACTTCCAGTCAACTGACAAGTGATTCTTCTTCTTTTCCTGGCGCTTGGCAAACCACCGTAAAGGCGCATTAGCGCCATCTACTGGACAGGAGTGTATTGCATGTGTGCATTGACAGGGAAACCACTAAAAACGCAGGTAAACCTGTTTCAGTTAAGTTTATTTCCATGATGCATTCCCGGGAATGTCCTACCACCTTACTTAAAGCGAACTATCTCTAACATGACAGCCTAGAGAAACAATCAAACCTTCAGTAGTAGCAGCTCAGCAGCCCAGATGCAAGTCTCCCTTCTGACACTGTGCTAAAAACATTTGTACCCTCGTGGAAGGAATGACAACCAGGATGAATGCTTTGCTTTGAAAAATCAAATTTGAAGTAAGTGAACTAAAGCAGCAAGACCCGACAGGACTTGTTTTGCCCACTTACTGCAGGGTTACTTTGACCTGTGTCAGGACAGCTTATAGTCATGTGACCTGCTGACACAAGTGTGCCATGACATCCTGATAAAAGGTTTCGACATCTTTAAAGTCAAACCTTTGACTAATGGTTCTGACTCACCAAAAAGAAATGTTGATAACAGTGACATCCAACAGGGACTGTGACCTGGGACAGAGCATTTTTGTTTGCAGTTTTAAGAAAGGGACATCAGGGGGTGCCCTTGAGCTGTGGACAAAAGGGGAGTAAATTGCCCGGTGGTGGAAAAAAAAAGGCTCAGACACAAATTTAACACTGTTGGTGCAATACAACCTTTTCACTCATGACTGTTTGTCTCGCACATATTATTCCATCAACAATGTATCAGATTTTCTGTGCTCAGCAGGGGGTGGATTCCTCTTATCTCTTTCTTCTTCTCAGAATCGCAGTCACTTCCTCTTCCTGTAGAAGGTGAACGGAAAAAAAAACCCACACAGTACTTTTGTGAACATGCTTCTCCTCTATCTCCGCCCTTTTCCCCTATTACTATGGCCTGACTCAACACACACACACACATTTGTAGATTTATAGTTGTGAGGACCCTCATTTCATATGATTTACCATTTTGAACCTAATTGTAACTTTAATCCTGTGACCAAGTAATAACTTTCAACACCACTTTGAGGAAGTGAAGACCAGACAAAATGTCCTCACAACCCCCAAAAAAAGCAACCTCACATTCACCCTCACAAAGATAAACACATGAGGCCACACACACTAATACGACTATGTATGTCAAACTGCCACAAAGCTTTCTCTGCTGTTGCACACCTAACCTACATGAAAGTATTTGGATATGTGTGAGGTAAATAAAGAGGAAAGAGAAAAGGAACATTACTCTCTTATGCAGCACAGTCACTGATAATAAATGACCACATACTGCAAAGTATAGGTGGAGATATCTCTTTTCTTTGGTTAAATTATTTTAAACTCATGGCCAATATAGCTAATTTCTTTGGTTCGCATGTGGTTCCACATGAAAGACAGCGAAGTACAGTGAAAATAAATGTGTCGTCCTACTTTCTGGGAGTAAATCTGTCTTCCTAATCTGCAGCCCATGACCTCAGTAATGAGCTCAGCTGCTCAAAGATCCTCAGTGGAGGATATCAGCTGAAGACCAGTGCGATGATTCACTCAGACACAGGGGGCAGAGGGTCAGACTGGGTGAAGTTCAGGAGTGGAGAACCCAAAAATACCAAAATATCTTTCTCGGGATGACACAGATGTGATCTTATACATACTCTTTTAACTAAGCTCAGGTGACATTCTGGTGCAAAAATCAACTTGAGACAAATAAGTAGCTCATTTAAATGAACTTTCAACAGGAACCCTTTAAG
Source organism: Lates japonicus (assembly GCA_033238685.1). Classification (NCBI taxonomy): domain Eukaryota; kingdom Metazoa; phylum Chordata; class Actinopteri; family Centropomidae; genus Lates; species Lates japonicus. Next base: position 1,291,800 of record BRZM01000064.1, on the reverse strand, counting down.
AAAGTGTAATTATTAGAGCTGCATAGAGTTACCTACACTTTCAAATGGCAGATCTGACTGATTTTATACTTTTTAATCTAAATTAATAAAATTTGAAAGTAAATTATCTTATACTTGACAAGTTTATCTGTTAGTTCTGCTGCCATGTTTTCAGTTGTAAGAAATCTGATTTTAGAAGCAGTGAAAGTTAAACACTTAGATGAATAAATACCTATCACTGCCACTTCACTAACTTAAGTATGTGCAGTTGGGTAAATAACTTTAGCCTCTAGTGGTGCAGAGCAGAGATGTGAGGTGAAACACACAGGTGATAAAACATTTATTGACACAGGATGTGACGTAACAAACTTTTGACCCACAATTCAGCACAGATGTTTTAAGAATGACAAAGTAACCCACAAACTCTGACTGTAGAAAGAATCAGGATTCTCTGATATGAACAAAACTGAAACTCACCACTGAAGGCCTCCAACCTGCCTCCGGGTTCATGAAAAGGTTAAAAAAAAATGAAGAACTGGGCTTTTCCTTCCTCTTAGTTTGACTACTAACTAACTAATTGCAAAACTCATACATGTTTTAATGCTTTAACCACATGTGGTTTATGGGTGTGTCCGGCTCTACTGGGTCGTGTTGACAAATAATAGGATGTGTGTCATAAAGTGTTGAAGCCAGCTCCTGTAACCCAGTCTTCACCTATTCCTCATCACAGACAGCACATATACAGCCTGATAGAGCTGTTCCATAGTGAACACAGTTTCTATATCCATTCATTTCCCTTTTGATTAACATTGCAACATTACTTTTGCTGTCACCAATTTCCTCCAAAGGAAAAAAAAAAAATCTCCTAATCATAAAGTAGTTTGAGGTAACACCATGATTTGATTATAGTCATGGCCGATGTGGGTTGTTTCATTACAATACTCTTTCAAATCAGGACAGAAATGATGTCATGAGTGGGAAAACCTTTGAGTCATTACTTGGACCATCACAGGAGCTTAAAACCCACTGAACACCAGGGGAATGACATTCTTAGTGTTAACCTTACAATAAAAAAACAAAGGAGCTACTGCAAACATTTCTGCTAAGTATATCTGAATTAGTTTTTAGAATAAAAAAAACGTTTGCTTCAGTTCTTTAAATTTACAAATTTAAGTCACGGCTGCTGTAATGTTTAAAGGCAAAACACTCTTTTCTTCAAATTTTATTAAAAAGTAGCTTAAGCTTAGATGTTAGTCTGAGTGTAAAATATAAAATAGTATAAATCAATGTGAATAAAAATTGAAGTCTTTGTTTTAAAGAAAATATTCAAGTAGTATTTTAATGTGTTCTGTATTTTTGTTAAAATGTCCAGGACTGTCCCTTGTTTCTTTGTTGATTAATGTCAAGGTTATCATTCATAGTGAACTTCTAAAAGTAAATTTACAGTTGAAAATAAAACATGGAGTTAGCAGCTCTGTGCATTTTACTGTTTTGTAGCATGGGTGTGTCAACACAAGCGTTGACCATCCAGTTTGTTATAATGTATCGTATCAGTGTGACAGTATCCACATGTGGAGTTCATACAAGACTGTCCATCACGTTACATATACAGTATGAGTTATAGTTAATATCAGCCAGGAATAGACTTGCCAACAGCCTGAGATCAGAATATCAGAATGTGTCAGATTGCTTGGCTATTACTGACTTACAGTAGAATAACTATGAATAGCCTTACAGCCTTACTAGGTTTCACCCCTTTGGTGAGCCAAATGCCATCGAGTCTTCTGATGTGAAATCTAGCTGGGGACTGTCACAGCAGCCTGCACTGTTGAGAGCTGGTCGTTGGCTACAAGGGAAAAAGTCAATTTGTATCCTTGTCAAACAGGTTTTACCGGGTTAGTTCTTGGCAAGTCTACGCAGATGTTAAACTTCGTAGAAGGAAAAGACATTAGAGGAGGGCCTTAGGCAACACAGTATACACTCAGATACTTGTTGATAGGTACAGCTAGCTAAAAAGAATTCAGTCTAGAGCACTGCAATAAATCCTATCGTCAAAAATGTCAAAACTACAGCCAAAGAAATGAACTAAAAATTCAAGTTGCTCCAGTAATGGGACAGTAACTTTTCTATAAAGCTAAAGAAACAACTTTTGCATATTTCAGAGGAATAGTTAAAACTTTTGGAGAAATGCTAATTCAAGAGATGACATCTGATACCATTCTAATATCTCTATGCTAAATATGCAACAGGTAGGAGATAGTAAGCTTAGCTTAGCATAAAGACGGGAAACTGGAGGCAACAGCCAGCCCGGTTCTGTCTGAAAGTAACAACATTCACCTATCTCTAAAGTCAAATCATTGAGCTTTAGGAGTGTTGCAGATATTTTTACCTTTGGACAGAGCTAGGCTAGCTGTTTCCACAGAGCTTAGCTAACTGGCTGCTAGAGCAGATAAACTATCTCTGTTGCAGTTGCACAGTTGGGCACACAAAGCCATCAGGTTTATAAAATATGTCTGCAAAACAAAAACCAAGCATCACAGTGAGTCAAGAGTATTAATTCAGTGATTCGGGTATCACTCCCTAAGGCATTCTTAAGTATGGCAGCTTCCTCTTTTAAGTTTCCCAACTACAAAGCAGCCTGTTGTGTCCTGTATGTAAACTAAGGCTTTAGTTGAGACCAACTCAGATGTGAAAACCTCATGAACTGAGACACATGATTGCACACAAACACGCACAGATCTGGTCTTACGCTGTCTTATTGTGTGTTGAAACAACAAAATGACGCACAATCGCTGTGCAGTGAATAAGTGAAGTGAATGAAACTGCCTTGATCCTGATTACTATGGACTGCAGAGGAATGTGACAAGACAAGAATAATCTGTGCTGCTTTGCTTGGAGCCACCACACCCACGATCCGCTCGTGAGAGAGGGAAATGTTTCTATCAAACAATCTGCTGGCTGACGGACAGATATTCTGTATTTATTTATTTATTTTTAAAATTTTTTGGGATTATTGCTCAGTGCTTTCAAACGAACTTCTCAACCTCTGTGAGGATCTATGTATGAAGCATGTTTGAGGTGTCTCTTACAGAAACTGGACTCCACATGCATGTAAACCTCAGCCCTATCCTGGATTCTTAAGGTCACATCTCACGTGACGACAAGACATTTTTAAAGCATGTTCTCCCTGCCTCTACACACGCACACTATATGCTGTACATAATACACACTAGAGTTAATGATGTGATTATATTAAGTATTAAATTTAAAGAAAGACATGATGTTGACATTCCAAAATACCAATTACAAAACAGCATATAATGACAAAACACACCCTGTATAGACACAGACCTCCTGTGTCATTTAAATGTAATAAAGCCATCCATAATTCAGTTACATTCCTGTCTATCCTATCTCCAGTCACATATCTAAGAAATAAAAAAAGGAAAAACTGCATGGTACATTCATCTATAATGACAATAATAATGTACTGTATATTTAACGAGTTATCTAATGGCACTCGCGCACTGGAAAAATTTAAGCACAGCAATCCATTTTCACTTTGTCTTGTAACACGATGTCCTACTTTGTTACAATGACATAAGATCATTAATTAGTGGATGAAAACATGTGACTAAGGATTTTTTTCCTGATAAAAAGTAATTACCACATTTAAATAGAACAGAGTAGAAAGCATGTGCAAGCTATTATTCATCATCAGTTACCTTAGATTAAACAAGTAATATACAGAGCAGCCCATTTGTAGCCAACATGTCAAGTCATAATAGAGCAGGCTTTGTTATCTGTTTCTCTCTGTCTACAGCTCAGTCCACTCTTATCTCTGTCTTCTCAGGAGGACATGGCCTCACTACTGCAGAATCTGTCAGGGAGGAGGGTGTGTGGGTATGTCGGTGTGTGTGCATAAGTGGTTTTACTGCCAGGACTAAATTTACACAGCTGCTTGACACAAGTCAGCACATTGAGATAACTCTGAATCACACGCAGGTCAGTGCTACCGCACACACACACACACACACACACACAAGGTGGTTGATATTCACATCTGTAGCTCTCAAGCTTTAGACCAAACTGTACAGAAACCTCTGCTGCTCAAGCTCTCCTGTTGTATATCCTTCCCTCCCCCACATCTCTCTTTCACCCAGCTGTGAGACCCAACATGTGAGAGACAGGGTGAGTGTAGTCTGGTTTCACAATTACAAGGACCTTCCCATAAACATTTGCCCAGCTGTTTCTTGCTTTCCTCCTCCTCATCTCTCACTTCCTGATAGAAAGCTAGTTACAGCTCCAGGTAGTGACAAGGAGGGGACTTCAGCTTTTTGTAGCTGAGAGTTGACCAGTTTGAACTTGTTTGGCAGGTTAAATCTGGGGAAACTATATGCACACAAATGCAAACTCTACTAATGACTGCGGACTTTTAGCCCTGCTTAGAGCATTAGAGAAAAACTATGATATGACTTAAGCACAAGCATAAATCGCTCAGAATATTAAGGTCTTGCTGTAGAATTTGAAGTATTTTGCAACAGGTTTGCTTCTTCCAAAAGTAATAGTGTTCACACCCTTTTCCTGGGACTACTAGAATACTAGTATGGATAACACTCCTGAGCACTGTGAAACCATTGCAACAAGATTTCTCCTATTTGACACAATTTCAGAAATCATCTTTTAGGCCTAATCAGTGATTCCTCTGCTCATCTAAAGTATGCATTACTAGTAAACTTAATATTTAACATAAATCTTCAAAAAGATTGTGTTACTATTTGAAAACATGGGCCTGCTCACAACTTTTACTGATGTTCACTTTTTGTTTAGAACTGGCAGCATTAACAAGATCCAGCCTTAAAATATTGGTGGTGCCACCCGTTGGTTTAAATTTGGTTTCCTGGTAAGAGTGATTACATCATGACTTTGCCCTTTTCTGGGGCAACAGGAGAGCAATGTGACTGCTAGTGTACACGGATTTACAAAAAACTTAGTGATGAAAATTCACTTTGATCACTGGTGAGCTGAATTAGCTGATACAGAAAATGTATCATTGTGATAATAGTCTAATTTTAAAAAGGGGAACATGACCCTAGACCTTGCTCCTGCAGCATGAAGATTTGCAGCTTCTGTTTTACATCATTGTAAACAGGGAAGATTTTGATTCTGTACAGAAACCAGGACAATATGTTGGACTTAATTTACACCTGTGGTTTCCTATCGGACATGTCAAAATGTCCATGGAGAAGACCTATTGACTGAACTATAAGCAAATTAAACAATTTTTAAAAATTAATAAGTAGTGGGAGCACTCATCGCTGCTTTTCTGTAATGGGGAGAGAACATTTAAAAAAAAAAAAAAAAAAATCACATTACACACATTACTTGAGTACTGATAGATATTTATTAGAAAAAAGAAGGGTAAAGCATTTTTACAAGCCAAACACCTGCACTAAGAGACTGAGCTACTTGAGACATGATCAGGTTTTACCCAGCATTAAATAACAAAAGCCACAATCGGCAAGCAAAGGGGAGGGAAACTATATACAAAAAAAAATAAAAAATAAAAAATAAAAAGGGAAAAAATGTTGACAGTGTAACATCAAGAATTCATAAATAGGCTGAGGCCCCTTTCTGGACTTGAAGCTGTTAAGAGGAAGGTCGAAATGGGGTGACACTGGGTTAAAAAGGAGTGGGTAACAAGGTAGAGGTGGTATCTCACTTTGCTGACACAGGAGTTATTTTTGAGGTCTGGCTATTAACTGATGCTTGAGTGTGAGGGAATATCTCATCAATGGGTTACAGGTCTACAACACTACCGGGAACTATGGTGACTCATGTTTTGCATGCCTAGTCTACAAAGACAAATATACACCCTGCCTGTTTGTACAAGTACTACCAGTAAAACAGGGAGTACACATAGGGATCTAACAGGGGACTGAGAGACAAGCATGTACAGATGCTTCACCTGACTACCTCCCAGCCCCCTGCTCTACACTAATAATCTCAACTTCCAGAGGCTCTTCACTTCTCTTTCCGCTATTCTCTTTTCTCTGTTCAGTGGTGAGTTTCATACATCCAACCTCACATGCCAATTTCCTTTAATCTCTTCAAACATGTACTGCTAATACTAAAATTTATTTCTTTGTTATGGCATGTGAGCGCTGGAGCACAAAAACAACCCCATCACTACTCTGCAACAGCAAGACTGTGCCACATGAACATGTTGGTATTTAAGCCACTGAGCTGGTCTTGCCACGGCGGTGCTTACGAACTTCCTCCATCAGATCCTTGAGATACTGAATCTCTCGGCTAATGGACTCCGCCTTCTCCATCAACTCGTGGTTCCTCTTCTCCAGCTCTTCACACTCTGTGTTGAGCAGGTCCTGCTCAACCCTCTTCTTCTGCCGGTAGCGAGTGGCTGCCGTCTTGTTCTGCTCCATCTTCTTCAGTTTCTTCTCGACCACCTTGGGAGCACCAGACACCGATTTGACCCTGGAGACCTTGGTCGAGGGGGAGGAGGCGGTGGCGGGCTCCGGCTTGGAGTAGGGTTTGGTCCTGGAGGAACCAGCTGTTTGGGAAGGGGTGGGAGGAGGAGAGGGGAGACGAGGCGGTGAGCTGGCCACTGACTCAAATCCAGAGTCATCGTCACAGTCGCTTGATGGAGGAGGGGTTTTAATGGACGGGTCAGGGAGCGCTACAAGGGAAGTCTCGTCTTTGTTGGTGAGCACCACCACAAAGTGAGCAGAGGTGGGAATGGACAGCACGATGGGGGTTGTTGGGCTGAATGCTTCCACTGGGATCTGGGATTATGGCTGCAGTGAGGGATGTGGCCATTTTCTCTGCATCCAGCACATCCACCTCACTTCCTAGCTCCAATGTGTAGACTGGAGAGGGGGGAGATGGAGAGGGAGCTGGAGAGGGAGGCTCAGACTTCATAACAACCTCCTGATCAGGCACCATCTTTGTTGTCTTAGCCTCAGCTGCCCCGGGAAGAGGGAGCTCCAGAGGGAGGGAGGGGATAGTTGGTAGAGACAGACCCAGTTCCAGGCTATCTTGCGAAGTGGGGATGGCTGTGTCGAAGGAGTCTAGATCCAGGTCCATGTGGGAGTCGAGCGAGGCCAGGAGGTCCTCGGGGGAGCTGGGAGCATCATCAGATGAGCATGAGCCAATGAGGGAATCCAGGTCAAATTCACTCAGGTCGATCTTCTCTGACATCCAATCCATGCCTGCGAAGGCATCATCTGCTGACAGAAAGGACTTAATATTTATTCAAAATCAAAATGAAATAGTAACTTAGATACAAATCCAAACAATAACTTCTGGCATTTTGATGGCAACGAAAACAACAGCAGTAAGTGTTTAACGTCATATTCTGCGTCTTTAAAACACTTTATTCGATGCTGACCTCAAGCATAAATTAATCTTTCCAAATCCCACCCTGTGTTGGTATGTTTCGTGACGCATATACACACACACTTTAGATTGCACATTCACAACAGGAGGAACTTTATACTTCTGATGCCAAGAACAGTAATGAACACTCTACCAGTGACGGAGGATGTTACAACAAAGGGATATGAATCATCGTGAAATAAAAAAATAAAAAAAGCCTGGGCCAGTCTCAAAGACATGCTTAGAGCCACACCTACCAGCTGCTATCCAATGAATGTGCATCATTGCCCACCACACCTACTAATTACTCATACTTGATACATGTCTTGTAAAAGACTTTGCATATATTTATCAACACATTAAGTTCTAAATGCATTGAGCAACTTTAGTTCCCCATTTTTCATTTTTTACTATAAGAATATAAAGAGGCAGCGTAGTTAGAGAGGACAAAGTGACTACATACAACCAAATTATCTACACACTGCATGCAGGGCAATCTTAAATACTTTACTGACACAAAACCACCCATATAAAAAAATTTACCGCCAGCCTGAAAGCAATTAACATTCCCAACTTCACAATCACCTAACAGTAGTCTTTACCATGCAAGAACTCACTGACACAAAGAATGTGCTTCCTTTAACCTGAAATTTCATTGTGTCACTTTCCGTCAGTGTTTGTAATCCAACTGGGCTGTGTTCCAGTCCTATTCCTTCATGCAACAATTATTAATGATTATCTACTTTAAACATTGACAAGGAAAATGAATGTCATTCTCACCTTTTCCATCTTCTGCTCCAACGTGGGCGTCGAGCAGATCGCTGGCACCCAGCCAGGGGAGGGACAGCGAGTCCACTCCGGCCTTGGTTCCCAGGAACGAGGAGGGATCGGTGGGAGGAGGAGAGGGAGGTGGGGAGGCAGAAGAGAGTGGGGAGGACGACAAGGTCTGATAGGGAGACAGGGAGGATGCGTAGGAGGAGAAAGAGAGGGGGGGCGAAGCTGGTGCCTTCCCCTCTAGAGAGGAGGAGGGAGAAAGAGCTTCTTCTTCATCTTGGTCCAGAAGGGGCCCCATGGGGTCAGCCATCAGAAACGAGGGCCCTGTGGACAAGGACTTCCTTAGTAAGTATCTAATTTTCTGCACAAAATCCACTGATTTATTGCTTTTTTTTTCTTTTTTTTTTAAATCAGATCATATCCCTGCTACACATAGCCATTTACAGCCACAATTCACAATCAGGGACACCCACAAATGCTAAATTAATATAAGACTAACAGGTGAATTATAGTTAACACATCTGTTTTGAACCAAAATTTCTCTAGTATTCTTGATATCAGATCTCGCAAGCTAAACTTTGCAATTTGCCACACTTCTCAGCTTCTTATTCATACTGTGCATTATCTGTATTCAGTGATGTTTGTGGTAGTGCTTTGTAAACATTTGTCAGCACAACACCAACCTAAGTACAGGGCCTCCACGTCCTCCAAGGCCAGCTGGGAAAGTGTCATGGCTGCTGCTGGTCAGTGGTAGCCGTGAAAGGGTGAATAAAAACAAAGGCGAGTCCGATGACGTGAGCAAGTCGAGGGGTTCGGTACTGCTGTCGACGGCAGCAAAGCTGAGGGTGGTTGCCGAGAGAGACCTATGGTAAAGGAAATAGTCATCCAAACACTGTTATGAGGAGAAAATGGAGAATATACTCAGTTTAAATAATCATTTATTAAGAAGTTAAATAAAGGTGGAAAGACTTTGTAGGAAGGAAAGGAAAAGGAAAACACCACAACAAACATGCTTTAATCTTAAGGGAAAAGTGTTGGGAACACACAGATTTATTTAATCCAATGGTAATATTATGCCACGTGTTTGACAACACTTGTGTAGGTCATATCTGTGCATCTGAACATAGTGTATATACATTTTCAAACAGCTACGCATTTCCAGATTATAACAACCCTCGGGCAAACAATCAAGTTTGTTGTTCCTGTCTGCTTGAGTCGTTAAGGATGTTAACGTGTTTCATGGGGGGGAGGGGAGGCTAATTCTGGCTAATCCGTTCCACTGAGTGTCAGAGCGTCACTGACAGTTAAGACCCCGCCCTCCACCGGGGGATAACATTTCCTAATTTGGTCATGCTTTAGTCGGTAACTCCGCCCTCCTCCGTGGAGATGTGGGAGCAACCGCCATTTTCACAACAGAACCATCTGTGCGAGGGTTGAGTGGGAAGGACAGTGCGCGCCATTTTGGACACGCCACGTTGTCAGAGTTTAATATACACAAACACAACCACTGTTGATAAACACTACACAGCCTTAGTGCTGCTCTGAATTACGCGAGAATTTAAAATAAGCTATGTACAAACATTTCGCAGCCAACTGAAACAACCGCGAACACGCCCTCACAATTCAAGACAAAACGGCTCACAACACAAGCAGTCGGGCCGACTGGGGCTACCTCAGCTGACCGTCTGTAATTAGACACCGGCACACCAACTGAAAACCAGGAAATCCACATCTTGGGATAAACTTGTGATTTTCGCTGTAGTCTTCAGAAATACACCTAACAGGACACCTAACCAGTTACTCAACAGGTTTGTTAACTTTCTCAACACCAGCCGGTCGGGTTGACATTTACGCCAACTGAAACCAAATTTTAACGGAGATATAAAACATCGGCAAAAAATACTTACGCCATTTTGCCAGAAATAGCCAGTGCACTTAGCCGTTGCACTGCCGGGTTGTTGCCGCTGCAAGGATCGCCGCCGCACGCCTTTATACTGCCATTTCAGCGCGGGAGAGCTATCACTAAGTGTCGATAGTCTCTATAACCGTAGTGAAAACGAAGAACGGACAAATACGGTCACTCCACTTATATATAGAGCCGAAGCACCGCCTCCACCTAGTGTGTTCTTCCGCGTTTGTTTGCTGCGTAATCAGCCGCGTGGGTGAGAGGAAAATGGATTTACAAACAATAACGAACGCCCATCCTAACTGGGCAGTTGTAGTAATCTAACGCGCGTAACGCTACGATCACTCCGCACTTGATTTTGATTGGCTAGATGCATATGTCCATACAGTTCACAAAATAGTTCCATATGGAGCTTTAAGCACGAGCTCCTCCCTACGTCAGATATAGGTCAAACGCAAAATGTAAACATTGGGGGGGAAACGCTGTTGTCGGTCTTTTACGCGACTGGTAAAGTCAAATAATGACCAAAAACATATATTACATAACGCCCATTTCAAGAAACTTTCTTAAAAAGAAGGATAAAATAATAAATCTAAATCTTACATTAGTAGTGTATTTTATTGAAATTTCACTATCCACGTTTTTAGCATACCTTCAATTTAAAAACAGTTGTCTTAATTCGTGTTGACTTTTTGCAGATTCCTTATCCTGCACCCAGCCCATGTGTGTGTTTTTCATGTATATAATTGTATGTCAATATGGATTTTGTAATCATGTTGCTGCCTGGAACTGATAAGTTGTCTTGTGTGTTGTGTCTTTTAATGCTGTGTAGTGAGGCAATATAAGTTTTCACATTGTGGACAATTAAGTTCCTAACGAACAAACTTCAGTAGTAAGGACAACATAATCAGGTCTGTGTATTCCACCGTCTGTCTCTTATGTAACCAGCATATGTAGTCCTGTATTAGTTGTTGATGTGTCTCCGCATCAGCAACACTGAGTCCCTTGTGAATTCATTGCAGCTGGTGGATAAACTTAATTGAACCCTAAGCTCACAGGGCAAAGAATTGGACTGCCCTCTGGTGGTTGGCTTCAGCTAATTCAGCAAAGCGTTTCATTTTATTTTATTTTTTACAGTATCATAAACTTCATTGTATACACACGAACAAATGATAAACTTAACATCAGCTAGTGTGTGAATATATGATACTTAGTTAATTAAAACATCTTACAGAGAGTGTCACGCAAAGTAACAAAAAACACCAAAGAGAGAGGGGTACACACAATCTCAGTAATTGTGTCCCATCAAAGTAAACAGCTACAAGCTGTAAAGCTGCAAAAGAAGTTGGTTGTACAGCATACAGTAGGTCTTAAAAACAAACAAAAAAATTTAATTAAAGACATTTCTTCAGGATCATCAGAAAAGCAACTCTTTAGACCTTTCTTTTGCATTTGTTTCATTTTCACCTTTTTAAAAAAATAGAAATACCATGTTAAACCATAACCCAAATAAACATAAAAACAGGCAGGAGAAAAAACTTTTACTCCCCTGGACAATGCTCTGTGAACAAGTCCTTGATTTGCATGAGCTCTTTCAATCCATCATTGAGGTCGTCTGCTAGTTTGCAGATTTTCTTTGCAAACTTTGACTCGAGGCCTTTCTTTAGCTTCTGCCCATCTTTGCCTTGGGTGTAGTAGAAATCCATTCCAAGGGCAAAGCCTTGAATCAGCCCACATACCCTACTGTTAGTCTCTATGGCCTTCGCACTTGCCCCTCCTGTAGCAGCCAGCTCTATCACCCCAGCTACCCTCACTGATTCCTTCCTGGCTTCACTCAGAATGGACAGATCATGCTGCCTTAGTGTCTCCATGCCCTCGTTGATGAACTTCAAGCAGTCCTCAATACCCACCATGAGGTCTGTGTACTCCTGAAAGATCTGTTCAATTTTCTTCTTGTCGTGAGAGAGGTTCACCTGAAAGAACAGAATTTATAGTGTGATACTCAGCAGCTTTAAACACATGATGGTAACTTTAAAAAATAAAAAGTTAAAGCTACTATGTGCATGGTTTTTGTGTTTCTTTATAGCATCGTTTGATTATGTTGATGGCATAAAAATTGTGTTTCTCGGGAAATGAAATAATCTTGCTGAAAACTGGTGCAGTCCATGTTTTGATGTTTTGAGCATATTTATTCTATGGATCGCAGTTTTTCACAGTGTGTTTTTTAAAACTACCACTAGGGGGCACCAAAGTAGAATATTCTCAAGTTCTACACCCGCTAGCTTGAACTTAAATAGATTATTTCTATGAAATATGGTGAAAGGAAAGTTTGTCTCATGTCAGGTCACCCTGTTTGCGATGGCTGCTGATGCACCAGTCACGCCGCCGGCTGCAGCCACGCCCACACCGACTACAGTCAGGGCCAATGAGGCTCCTAGTGTGAACGGAGACAGTATGACCCCAGCAGCTGCTGCCACACCTCCGGCTACAGTTGTAGCTCCACCAGTAATGCCAGCAATCTTCGTCCCCTTTGAAACCTTAGGAATTAAAGGGAATTTACTTTATATATTCATATATATACTGCAATTTAAGTGGCCTTTCATTATCATGTAAGGTCCTGTTACCTTGTCTAAGTTGTGAGCGATGCAGAGCAACTCCAAAGTATATTCCGTCAGAGTGCCACCATGTTCAGACAGCAGGAGGACGTAAACCTGGACAGCTTTATAGAGCTGTTCAGCTTTAATTCTGATGATCCTGAAAGTTATTATAAGGACATTTTATCTCATTATTATAATTGAGCCTTAATTAGAGGAACCCATTCAGTCTAATCTAAAACAAGACTGGGTTTGTGTCAAGACGAGATGGTAATGTGGCTTTTAAATGATCTTTCAAGTATAAAATTTTGTTAGCATGCTGATGTTAGCATTTAGCTCAAAGCAACGCTATGCTTTAATTATAGAAACAGAGAAGATGTACGTACTTTGTTTCTCTCTTCCCTGTAAGTCTGAGGTCTTCGCACAGTGTATCCCAGGCTGGAAGTTAATAAAACTGTAGTTTAGCAACAAGACACCACACTCATTGGTAACATGAATAATTTCAAACTGGTTTTCTTACTCACATCTCTTTGTCTTCCACCAACTCAACAGAGAGCCTCCACCCTGGTAGAGGGTGAGAGGGAATTTACTGACAGTGCAGCCAAGAAGACAGCGTATTCTCTGATATTGTTTTATTGAAGTAAAATTGTGGTGAAATAGTTACCAGGATTTCATTATCATTGTCAGACTCTTGTTTTGGAGGTTTGGGAGGCAGCCGAGGAGGTTGTGATTTGTTGGCTGATTGTACAGCTATCATTTGAGAAAGGTTACATTCCAGCTTTGCCTAGTGAAAAACAAAAACATGTTTATCTGTGTGACACCCCCCCCCCCCCCCCCCCACCCCCCCTCACCCCACAATTATCAGTTATCTGATATGGTGATGATTTTGACTGCAGAGCCAGTCTGATGGCTTACATTCATTCTTTTCATGCCTCATCTGATTGCTCTGCATCATCTTATAATAATAACTTTTTCAGTTTTGCTGGTGTATTTTCCTTGACCAACATAAATCCAATTTTCTAAATCTGAAAGCAAGCTCTTTACTTTATATGGAGCATAATTCCATTATGTGATTAAGTATTGGAGCACTTTTATCACATGGAAGAGATTTGTTTGTGTAATCATACAGGGTATATTTGAATAAGTTTTGTCACATTTGTTTACCAGTTCAAATAACAGTGAAGATTAAACATACATATTCTTTAAAACATACGTCAACAAGACAATAACTATTTTCTTTATTCTGGAAAAATGGTTCTGCCCAAAATTAACATTTAGAAACATGGTCCAGAGTATTTTATGATTCTTGTAGTATACTCATATTTCACTAACTAACCTGCTGCGTTGCACTGCACCCTACAGAAAGGGTGGTGTTTGTCTACAAAACTTTGATCAGCCTGTTTCATATCTTTCACATTTTTTTTTTTTTTTTTTTTTTTTTGGGTGTGGGTAGAATTTAATGGGCTTCTTTCTCTGCTTACAGAGGCTAGATGTTTAAATACTAACTTCCCCCAAACTGGGATTCCCCAAATACCCCCAAAATTCTCCCAGTCCACTTGTCATCAATCACTGGGCATGACAAATCAGATGAGAAGTGTTTCATTAACTTACTTACTTTATGAGTAGATTTTGTCCCACATCATGGTTTGAAATAAAGCAGTGGTACCTTGACTATTTCCAGGTTGCCATTTGCAGTTTCACTTTCTTCTGAACTCTTTTTAACAGTACACTTCTTTGGAACAGGAGTTGAGCAGACCTGAGTTTAAAAAAAAAAAAACACATCATCACACTCAGACTCACAAGAGAGAAAGAGACACTTCATGCTGAGTTTGAATCTCATTATGCCTATGCCTAAAATATAAGAGTTACTGCTAACATTACTGAGCACCAACCTTTGGAGACTTTGTGGGGGACTGAGGAGGGGAGCCCCACTCTGGCTTGTCATCAGGAAGGCTTAACTGTTTCCTTGGTGCTGGAACTGGAGGCTATGGATTCAGAAAAAGAGGAGGTATAATTCATTACACACTAGAGCAGCTTGGATTATCTGATGACACATTCTGTAACATATTACAGAAAGTTTAACCAATCACAGGACTTTTACTTCCTGACTGTAGCAGTGCATACAGGAGAGTTTGAATTGACATGTATGTGAATTGTATGTTTGATCTCATTACTGAGCACTGACCTTTGGAGATTTTGTGGGAGACTCAGGAGGGGAGCTACATTTTAACGGCTTGTCTTCAGTTTGGTTGGGAAGGCTAAACTGTCTCTTTGGATGTGGAACTGGAGGCTTTGGCTGCAGAAAAAGAGGAGGTATAATTCATTATACATTAAAGCTACTTGGAGTATCTGATTACACATTCTGTAACTATTTGTATGACAGATTATAAAGCTGCAGTTTACAACAGTAATGCAAATACCAGGATATTTCTTGGTACTCTGGGCCTACATTAACCACTTAATACAGTGCACAGGTGCATGACATAAATGGTTCTGTCTGGTGTCCAGTTCCCAACCTGACTCTATCAGGGTTGTAATCTAGATGTCCCTACAAAAGAATTTGTCAGGAAAAAAATGGTTCAAAGTAACTGCTTTGTAGATTCATATCAAATTCATTGTAGTGTTGTTAGCAGACTAACAAAACACAGTTAATCTGCATTCCTCATCTCAACATAGTGCAGTAGCCTGTCTATCAAGGTGGACACTCCTGCTGAGGTTGAATTCAAGACAACTGAACTGTTGATAGACATTGGCAAGCATGTCAGACAAGTTTGATTACATCGTTGCTATTGGCACATTCACATCTTGTTCACTTTCACTTTCACTCTGCACAAAAACCTTCATTTCTTTTATTTATTTATCAATTAATTGGAAAGTGGACATTATCTAGAAATCTTGTAGCAGCAATGGAAATCATTTTATTCACTTGTTAAAGCAACAAAGTCAAAAAGATTCAATATCAGTGTATATGGTAGGATGCTACAAAGTTAAAGAACTAACTAATGAACTGTTAATTGTAGTACTGGAAGCTTCTTGCTCCGCCGACAGTAGCCAGATGATTAAGTACTAAGTTTCCCCAAACTGGGATTCCCCAAATACCCCAAAATTCTCCCAGTTCACTCCTCATTAATGAAGTTGGACCTGTGGGATTTGGAGTCACTGCTAGGCATTTTGACAAAATCAAATGAAAAATGTTTCATTAACTTTTATTACTTCATGTGTAGATTTTGTCCAACATCGTGCCTTGAAATAAATCAGTGCTACCTTGACTATTTCCAGGTCGTCATTTGCAGTTTCACTTTCTTCTGAACTCTTTTTAGTAATCCACGTCTTTGGCAGCACTGGTGGAGGACTTGAACAGACCTGAATTTAAATGAAAATCACATCATCAGTCTCAGTATCTGACCCAATGTGACGCATGAGAGAGAAAGAGACACTTCATGCTCAGTTTGAATCTAATTATGCCTAGTCTGAATTTTAATTAGGAATTATTTGTCTAGTACACAGTCAAATTTAAACATATTGGATTACTGAGGTATGGTATTATTCCATCTAGTAATATCATTGGAATTTGATAATTAACAGTACATTGAAGCCTGATTTACAACTGTGCATACACAACACAGCACTGGCATGTGGCATTATTCAAGTACATCAGTGTAAATGACAGGATATTTAAAAGTTAAAGCACAGACTGATCGTTGTACTGGAAGCAGCTGGTTGCAGCTGTGATTTGTTGATTTGAATAAATACATCAATTTGGTTGCTTTAGAAGGCTCGGTATCAAACCAAGTTTCTAGTGTTACCAATTGCTTGAGAGTGATGACAGGTTTATAAATAAAATGTGTCTTTTATTGTAAATGTGAATGACATGTAAAGTTTTGTATTTGGAATAAAGGAGTTTGTGGAGTAAACAATACTCTGTTTCTGGAAAGAGATGTTGCTGTTGACTTCTTTAAAATGTCATTTCAGTTTTAAATGTTAAATTATGAAGCACCATTGATTAATTTCTGTCTATCTTCAGAAACATCTTGACA
This sequence comes from Lates japonicus, assembly GCA_033238685.1. Lineage (NCBI taxonomy): Eukaryota > Metazoa > Chordata > Actinopteri > Centropomidae > Lates > Lates japonicus. Next base: position 1,275,115 of record BRZM01000064.1, on the reverse strand, counting down.
CTGATCTCTCAGTGTTTAAGGTTTCAAACCAGTTAAAACAGCCAAACTGAATCTGCTTAATTCCATTTGAGTAAACAGTTATATGATGTAATTTCCTAATAATCTTGAAGAAAATTAAATGATATTCAGTTAAATTATCTTATTTCTTACCTTTGGCATTTTGCAACTTCAGCAATCACTCTTCTTTGCTGCACTAACTCTTACTCTCACCAACAAGGTGTGAATGTGTGAACTCATGAATTGTACACCAGACGTTCTGCTATTGTTGGAATGAAAAATATTCAGTCACCTCCTTTGTCCCACAGATACCAAAACTGATAGCTCTACAGCATGCACACCAACACAGAGTTAAAGTATTATTTCGTATCACTACATGATACGATACGATGCACAATGAGAGCATCAACTTATATGTGCAAAATGACAAAACTAATTGTACAGCATCTAAGAATTTATTAAGGCCTAAAATTTCATTCTGTCTTCATGTACAGAGCCAAATGTTCACCAGTGTTCATTTAATTGTTAAACCTATTTTTCTGGAAAGAGTCAATGATTTGTGGTCATGGCTAAACTCATACTAATACATACTGTATATTTAGAAAAACCTTTTTGCATCTGAATTTCTTACTTCTATGGCCTGAATGAAAATGTAAATAACAGACTCTTGATACTGAAAACTGAAAACAAAAACACAGTGAGTTTAATTTCCTGCTCAAACATATGGATGAACAATTTTTAAAAGAAATCTGTTACATTCTGGTACAAACTGGAGTATCCTGATTGGAATTGAGACAGGAGACCATCATAATGATATCAAGAATAATCAGTATTAACTGTAGAATTATGGATATGAAATAGAACAAATTCAATGAACTTCTCATGTGTCTGTAGCTTTTCTTGACAAATCAAATAGAAGTTTCATTTTTAACATGTTAAAACAAAGTGACCAAAATGAGATGACACATGGGTAACTGTTTATTCTTTTAACCTGGGCTGTTTTTTTCCAATGTTTTTTGCATGTAAATGATTCATAGAAACAAAAATCTTTGGAACTAGTACAGTATTGAACAAGAACAGTGTACCCAGCCACCATGAACAGCTGGTGTAATGTTCTGCTGTGATGGTTAAAAAATACCACATTTAACCTTTAAGCTGCAATACGAAAGTAAAACAAATGTTTCCTGTGTGTGTTTGAAGTCCTAACACCAGCATAGATTCTGCCTATATGAGCATTTCTCCTCAAAGTTTCTTATTCAACATGAGACCTGAAGTGGAAGCAGCTTTCAGAACAGAACCTGGTCCACTCCGATTCACAAAATGCAGCCCTGGTGTTTCCTCTGAATGCTGCAGTGTCTTTGTGTTTGTGTGTGCTTCACTTCTTCTTCTCAACAGTCCTGCCAAAGTATTCCTTCTGGAACTGCTGGAACTCCTCCTCTGTGAACAATGACTGCGGCTCCTTGGGCTTCTTGGGGGGTCGGTCTGGCCGATTCCTGGACTGTCTCCCTGTATTGTGACTCAGGATCTAAGTGAGAAAAGGAGCAAGTCAACTACCTCACTGGAATAGATGGACAGTGAAAAGCACAAGCAAATATAAAGCAAATCTGAATGATTAAATAATATAAAAATGAATCGCAAATGAATGATCATGTTTCCGCAGTTTGACACTTTTGACCAAGTGTCAGGCATTTCAAATCTCTGTCAGACCTCTGCAAGATCCTTCCTTAACTGTAATGAAAACGGTTAAAAAACGGTTAATCAGTTCTGCTGACAGCTGTAACAGGAGCACGAATGATGCCTTTCTTACCTTCAAAGTGTCAGAATCTGTTGCTTTGCAGCCAGTTTCCATGAAGTACTTGAGGTTTGCACTCAGCTGGCTCTTCCCCTGCTTCTTCCTGAACTCCTCTACAATAAACACCAAAGGAGATGAGGACGTATAACAGGTATAACAGATGCTGTAATTTAACCCAAAACAAATACCAGAAGGCTACTAGTATTCCAATCACATACTATGAATACTGTGATTAGGAGTAAGTAATTCAGGAACAGATTCTGCTGCAGTTCTGCTCAGCCCCTGCCAAGGTTAACTTTATAGCAGAGCCACCTAGTGGGTCTAATATACACTTATAAAAAGAGGGCAAGAGCAGGCACAGAGCCACCTCTATTCCACAATCTACAGAATGACAGTTTAAGTTGTTTTACTACAGCACCAGTTACCCAATAAGTGCAAAAATCTACCATACACACAGGTTATTATACTCTGGCTTATTAAATCCATGACTTCTACTTTAGGGTGTATTTCCTTCTAAACACTGATGCTGTGCATGACTGACCCACTGCAGACTTGATCCTCTTGTCTTTGACAGTGGCTTTGCTCTTGCCAGGGCCCAGGCGACCCTGTAGCCGTTTGACCTGCTTGGTGACTCCCTGCCGCTTGGTGCTCACCAGCTCCATCACTGTGGCTGAGCTGGGCGTCTGCTGCTGCTTCTTTTTCTTCACTTTACTGACATCTGGCACGGTGCAAAGTAGATAGACAACAGTAGTCAGAGAAAGGAGGAAATTAAAAAAATTAAACAAGGCAATGTATTTCCCTATGTGCGTGAGTAACTGACTGGCCAATGCACTACAACTCTCTGAATGTAATTTGATAATAGTTTAGTCATTATTGTAATTATAGGTATAGGTTACTTGAGATAGATTGTTTTTGACTGTTTTATACGAATAAAATAGTAAATACTTTCTATAACAACACACAACCTCAGTATCAATGGTCAGGGCGGACTATGAAGAACTTATTGCCAATGCTAATGTTACTTAGCTAAAAAGCTAACAGGCTAAACTGACCTTTAATATCATCGCTAAGCAGCTGCAGTCCTCTCCTGACCAACGACGCCGACATCCTGATTTAATAATATGAGGTTTTCTTCAGTTGTCGAGAAGCTGCATCGATAAGAAACTGCCTTTGCTGCTGAAGAGCGACATGTGAGTCCATCAACATCCGGTTAGCTCCTCGTGTGTGCATCGATTGGAAGCAACCGACTGGATAACAGTCGAAGATGAGTTCCTACCTGCCTGTTACAGCTGCTGTTTAATGACTGCTACTACTGTTACCACTACTACAATTAATATGTTAATAATAATAATAACAATACTACTACTGATAACAATAACAATTTTAAATTAATGTATCTTAACTAGAGAAGCAAAATTCATCTCCTTGCCTACTTCAGTGTCCCACAAACAACGGAGCCAGTTTAACAGCATCCACACACTGCCGTGTTCAGATAAACGAGTATGGCAAACTACTAAAAAGACAGTCACCAAATTGTAAGGTGTTGAAAATGATGAAGTTGTCCAAAAATGTGTTCACATTCTTTCCCTGATAACAACAGTAAAGACAGTTCTAATGGCTTATTGCATTGTATGGAGCAGGTAACCAGTTCAAATTAAATGTGGTATATGATGATGCAGTGATCTATAGGCCTATAAATGTATGAATGAGTTTCCAGAGTTGATCGTTACAGAGTAATCACATTACTGTAACGCATCACCGCCTCCATTCACTTCCAGCTGTTGCACGCTGAACTGGGGGCGTGTTGCTTGTTGCTCTCACTCTCTCCCTCTTTCCACCATTAATGCCCCTGCCCTCTCGACCGCTCTCAACCTTTGGTACGGGATTTGGTCTAGTTAAACTACAGTAAACTTTGAAGCCTGTCTACCTCTACAGCATTAACCATGGCGCTTCAAGCGAGAGCTCTGGTCACCTCTAAGTGGCTCGCAGAGGCTGTGAAGGTGCAGGGGAAAGTGCGCATCCTGGACACGTCTTGGTATTTGCCCAAAGTGAGGCGCAACGCCAAGAGCGAGTTCAAAAAGAGGCACATACCAGGTGCGGCTTTCTTTGACATAGACCAGTGCTGTGATAAAACCTCTCCTCTGGACCACATGCTGCCGCCAGAGAGGATTTTCGCAGATTATGTTGGGAATTTGGGAATAGAGAGCGACACGCACGTCGTGGTGTACGACGCCAGCGAGTTCGGCGCGTTCTCGGCGCCCCGTGTGTGGTGGATGTTCCGGGTGTTCGGGCACAGCGCGGTCTCGCTGCTCAACGGGGGGCTCAGGAACTGGGAGCTGGAGGGTCGACCTGTGAATGACAAATACGTCAGACCAGCACCGACCGAGTTCAAGGCCTCTCTGAACCGCTCCTGGATCAAGACCTATGAGGATATCCTGGATAACCTGGACACCAAGAGGTTCCAGGTGATAGATGCCAGGCCGACAGGGAGGTTCAAAGGACTGGACCCTGAACCCAGAGACAGTAAGTGGTCTGCCAGAATAAAGTCCTTGATAATGGCGAGGTTCTGTTTGAGTGCCTCGCAACCTTGAGTTAACACGAAAGAGCAACCAAACTGAAAGCAGTGCAGCTACAAAATATGGGTCTAACGTGAATCCACCTATCAGAAATTCCTAAGCTTGTAATCCAGGTTTAGTCCTGTACGGTCCACCTGATCAGAATCTTTCAGAAAAATGTTTTGATTCTTATCAAGTAACACTGTACTAGTAGAAGCCTAAAAACAACAACAACAAAAAGACATGTTCTAAAGCTTAAAGACAAGATCTCAGTCACAGTCTTTTTATGGACCTTTCTACAAACAGAAAAGGACAGTGTAAAATTATATAAAGTTTCAAATCTCTAAACATCAAAAAAGGTAATTATTAAGACTCATTCTTCTCACTAATTTATTAGCAAATAAGCCTGAGCCACTAAGGAAGGTGTTTGAAGTGTATAACAACAATGTCAATCAGTTCAATGTCCCTTCAGGGCCAAAGCACTGAGAGTGGTTTAAGGTCTGATTCATGCAATTGTGATACTTACTGTAACACTTCCAAAATAATTCAAGATCACACCCAAGTCACCTCATTATATGATAACAGGTATGTACAGGGAGTAAAAAACTTTGTTGTGAAACTATTCTTTTGTTTGCTTAGGTCTGAGCCAAACCCTGCTGATTTGAATCCTCCAAAAAGCAAAAGTTGTCTATATGTTGACTTATGCAGACCAAGCTGACTTGTAGCATATTAGCGTAGTTACATGACAGTCACATCTGCCACCTGTGAGAAAACAAGTTGCAGTAACTTAGTTTAATAGCCTTTACTAAACCTGTTTAGCAAACATTATATAGAAAAATAGGTTTGTACCATGACTTTGCTTGTGTTTCACTATAAAACACACACACACACGTAATTTAATGGCTGTCCTAATCCAGCCTTTTTGATTACATTAAACAAGTTGCATGTCCTTACTGATCAGACACTGTTCATCCATTGATCAGATTAGGAGCAGGGATATATTTGACCTGATACTGTATGATGTCATTATACAATGAAACAGGGAGTCAGTCATGTGATGTTGTCACACATGGGTCTGTTGGTTTTTGTTCCACACAAACACCACTGCAGCTGAATTCCTGAGAGATGATTTGTAAATCAGTGTGTTTGTTTAAAACTGTTGCATCTTTTGTGGATCCCCTTTAGTGTCAGTATGAAAATGTAAACACAATATTTTTTATTTTAACTTCGATTAAAATTGCATCAATGTTGTCTGAAATATCACCCGTAAAAGACAGATCACTTATCTAACAAAGAAATGAGCGGTCAGTGGTCATCCCCAAACAAAAAGATTGCCATTCTTGGACACTGTGGGCTCGGTATGGGACAGGCATGCAATGGAGAAACCATAAAGAGCCACTGAGTACATGACTTCCTTGTATGAGCCCTGTTGGCAGAGTTTACTCTGGACAAACACACAGGCAACAGGCTGGGCCTGAGTCACTGAACAACACAGACACATAAGGAGAGAGAGCAGACAGGACACGCTTGCATAACCGTACATTTTATCTACAGCCACTGACCCATATGCTCACACACACACACACACACAGGAGGACAGTAGCAGGGGGAATGAGTGGTCTAGAAATTAGATGCTGTCTGCCCTTAAATATCTTGATTTGTACAGATAACAGTCTGTATGCAGTGATAAGACACCTATAGTATGTGCATTATCTTCACCCTTAGACTTCTCACACAGCACGCGTACATGAATTTGTACCTTGCATACTCACACAATAATACGTAGTGAAAAGCGATATTGCTGGTACAGTCCCCGGCCTGGGTGAAACTCCATGTGCAGCACTATCAAAGTGAGCTTTGACCTGGGCTGACGGCTGTTGCCATTCAATAGAGATGTTCCTGAAGTGTGCATTTAAGGGGAACCATATGGGGGTATATTTGAATGGAATCCTCATCATTCACTAATGTGCCATTTCTGTTTCTATTCAAAACAAGCGTGTCCCTTTCTGCGGGTTAAATAATGCTGAGTATGAATGGCGGTGCAGCTGGAGTGATGTAACTGCCTTCAGCCCTCTGACCTCTTACTCTCTCCCAATTCATACAGTGCCCGCAGCTGCAGAACATGTTTGAATGCATGAGTTTACTGTCAGGTGGATCTATTCTAAGAAACACTGCAAGAGAGACGCAAAAGCGAGGGGTGCAGGGTGGGTGGTGAGGTGCTGTTATCTTGACCAAGTACTTCTGTAAAAACCTAGACTCTTCACACTCTTCACACACAGTTCACAAGTTTATGATTCTCTCCTGTGTTTCTAACTCTTTCTTTGTCTCCCTTTACAGACACAGAACCCGGCCACATCCTGGCTCCATCGGCGTGCCTTCCACTCCCACTTCCTGTCACGTCCGGTCACTTCCTGCCCAAGGAGCAACTCCAGGCTTTGTTCGCCCAGGCGGCGTGGACCTGTTCGCCTCTTTTGTGTCTTATGTGGCTCTGCTGTGACTGCGTGTCACGTGGCGCTGGCGCTGAGTGCGGGCACCAGGAGTATCAGTGTACGATGAGCGGGTGGGTCAGAGTGGGTACACCGTGCTGTCCCGAACACGTATATCTGAAGGACGAGGAAAACATTTGTGATTGGCTGAGGAAATTACATGAGATGTGTTTGATGGTTTTAGACTGGATCAGACTGGGACTGGCCAGCATAAACATTAAAAAACAAAGAGTTTTTCAAACATAGATCACTAAGTAATGTTTTCCAAACACATAATGGATGGCTGCGACTGGAGAGCCAATATGTGAACACTAAACTTGACTTTTAAACAGTTTGAAACGGAAAGGTTTGTTACAGCTGCAATGTATGTAATAAAATTTGTCAAGACCACTAGAAAAATGCACGTGAGTTTGACTGATAAACTTTGGACCTGTGAGCTGAATATTCAGAATGCTGATTGAACACACACACACACACACACACACCATCAAATTGTGTTTCTTTCTTTCTTTCCTTTCAGCATAAAGTGCATGGTGACAGACCCATGATTCATGTCCAATACAGATTTGATCCCAGGATTATTCTTTTTTTTCTATGCAACCTAAATGGGTCCCAAGGAAGTGTTGGTGGAACAAAAATAATGTCACCTTCAATGTAGTAGTAACTCAACATGTTTTTGTTTTTTTGACATTCTAATTCTCTGTTTCTGCATCTTTCTCAAGAAATTGAAATCTGTTAAATCTGTTGTTAGAGAATCTCTTGGTTTGCTTTGTAGAAATTGGACATGAACATGAAAATCTCTTCTTCAAATGAAACTAGAATAATGTCTTAAAATGATGAAAACAATAGTCTGAGTTGCATTTAAAGCAATAAACAACTCTTTTACTTAACAAAGTCATTTTGCTGTGACATATTTTGGAAGTATCAACACATCTGTTACATAAATACTAAAACAACTCTCTACTTAGGAAATGAGTTGCTGTAAATGCTAAACACACAGTGTAAAGTGACCTTCATTTGTCAAAATAATCTGCAACACTCGCCCTATGAGCTTAAAACAGGGAAGTGACACTTTTAAAATTCCTATCTTCTCTTTTTTTGTTTCGTGGCCTTACTAAATAACGTCATTTCTTGTTGGTTACCTCAAGATTTTCTCTCAGGGATGTTGGACAAATAATACAGAGAGAGTCAACCTGATTCTTTATCTCTGCTGTCAGCCAGAAGGAGTAACCGTCTTGCCCTGGCCTAACTGGTGGTATGTTGATCTGACAAAAATTGTTTCTGTTATCTCACTGTGAACATAAGTCCACAGGCACAGTTGTTGGGGGTAACAAAGGAAAGTACACCAAAATATATCACTGTCCAGTCCCTAAAAATGATTTTATTAAGTCAACTGTAAAAATAAAACTGAGAATTTTGTCATTTTCTAATTAATGAAATTGCAATTTCCACTGCCTTGTATGAAGAGTGATATATTTTTTTAGTTGAATAATAACACATGTGTTCAGTACTCCCTTTTCAACGTTATATTAAGGTGTTTTATTTTATTACTGCAAAATCAGTGGCGCCGATTTCAAATGATAAAAGAGATCTAGAGTAAGGTCAAAGACTTTCCACATGAGGGCAGTAAAGCATCAGAACAGTTTGCAACCATAGTGCAATACAGCTGTAGTATGAACTCACAGTTTAATATGAATAGTTAGTTTCTCTCCATTTTCAATATTTGTTGAAAGTTGAGAGTTGTAATGCTGGTTTGTCTTAAACACCACAGTTAAATGCTGGGTTCATCCTTGATCTGTCTCTCTCTCTCCGCCCTCCACCCTGATTAACACATGCTTATTGAAATTTTCCTGCCTTGAAATTAGGTCAAGCCAAAGCGTTTCTGAATATGAATCAGGGTGTTGAGAAATATACAGTAATGTACATAAAGACAAATGGACTGACTGACATGTGGTTGTTCTTTGTCTCTTTGTAGTTGTTTTGCATCTCTTTGTGCTCATTTTGTGTCTTTTAACTGAGCTCGGCGGCTACCAAACAAGAAATATTAGCAGCCACTTTATACAGAGGCTCTGGGCTGATAATCTTACGTTGCCAGTGCATACAAGCCAGAAATGTGAGAGCTTCTGTTTCTGGAGCAGAAGTTGCATCTGTTTGTGTTGGTTGAAAAGAAGTTGAAGTCTTGTGGCATGAAATTATTAATGCGTAATATGATATGACAGGTCAAAAGTAAACTCCTGCAACAAATGCAAGCACTTCTTTCGTGACAAACTGTGTATAAACATACACAAAAATTGTAAATATAGATAAAGGATAAAAATAACAACATTTGTCATCTGATGAAAACTACAGTTCCTAAAAGCACTTGAATAATAGGCCCTACTTACACAGTTATTTTAATACACTGTCATTACTAAAGCAAACTCCATGGTTTAGCTCAACCTGTCTTCTGAATACACCAGGCTTGTTAGGTTGTTTTAAGGAGATGCAGCTTTTAACAGCCTAATAGACCTTGCATGTAACATTTTATCATAAATGGTACTTCCAAAAGTATGAATGATACATTGTACAACTTTTTCAACAATTGCTTGGACTTCTGGTCCAACCACCACAAACTTGGGTCTTCAGAGGGACTCAGCTGTAGTTAAGCATCTATCCTTAAGTTTGACAACTAAGTTTATATTGAGGTATTTAATTTAAGGGTTTTTCAAAGACATTTTAAAGGTTTGGGAAAGTACACTCTTCTGTTACTTCTCACATTTTAATGATAGTAACATATTTTAACTTACATTTAATAGGCAATAGTTAACTCAGGAAGTTTCTACTGCATAGGTACCAGTAGTGATAAACGTAAAAGAAGTAAAGTAACAACAAAAAAAAGGAACGGAAAGTAACAAAGCAGGCCAACCAAAAAAAAAAAACTAACTCTTAAAGGGAGTTTCCATCCTGTTGTTTCATTCTTCTTGAAATATGGATAACATATCACCCAGATACTACCTTCAGGGAAACCACACTAACCACAGAGTTTTTTTTTTTACTCAGAAAGCTTTCCTATACGTCATTTTAGATCATGAAACAAGATAGTACAGAAACAAACCCTTTCAGTACAACCTGAGTCTACAGGCTTGGAAACAGCTTATCAATCATTCTGAACGTAAACGATGAGAAACTGCCATGAAAAGGGAAGAGAGCTCCACAGAACAATCCTAGACAGGTAGGTGCTGATATGAATTAACTCTGGTGAAGAGCCATTTTCGATGTAGCTCAAACCTCTTTGTCAGACCAATGAATGAAGGAGTCTGTGGCGGGAACTGGTGCCGTGGCAGAAGTTATAATGATGATTTTGAGGATAACAAGTTTGGTTTGGTGTTCTTGAGCACAGGCTAGAGGTGATTGTAGTGTGTGTATGTGTGTGTGTGTTTGTGTGTCTTATGATGGCGTCAGTGATGGTGATGATGAGACAGCTGTATGTTTTTGATCACCGTCTAATTTTGACATTTGTTTAATGCGAGACATACTTGTGAGTGGAATTATAGTTTAAAGGTCCGTTTTCTGAAGCTGTCACTGCACATGATGTCTTCAAGTCTTCCAGTGAAGTAAAGCAGTGACAAGATATTTTGGGTGTTTGGACAGTAAAAAAAAAGTCCTTTACTTTTTAGCCCATTCATAATTCATGTTAAACACAGAAGACAACCTTGTATTATTGATGTCAGCCAAATCTTAAAAAAGACATTTTACAGGTTGAGACATAGTCATTCCACGTGAACTTTTTCAAATGAAAAAGTTTCATCTCAGTAACCATTTAAAACCATCTAACTTTGTGTTCTTGGAATACTGACCCATGAAAGTACTTTAGAATGAAATCCATGAGAGCCAGGGATTTATAATGCTCTCAGATAAACTATGACATCTGTCATACACCTCATACATCACTGACAAGAAGGACAAACAAAAACAAACATGAGAGATGTGGTATAGGAGGGTCAAAAAAGGTGGAGGAGGTGAGAGACAGAGAAAAGCAGACAGTGGAGGAGTGAGGAGAGAGAAAGAGTCTAAGGATTTAAAGGACCTAGTTAACACTTAATTCAGAGGTCAGAGGTTGGAGGTTAGAGGTGGAGGGGGCAGGTTAAAGGGTTAATAAACAAGAGTCTACAGTCAATCGTGGCTCTGTGAGGCTGTGCTTTGAGCTAAATATCAATGTCAGCATGCTAACATGCCCACAATGACAATACTAATATGTTGTTGTCAAAAACCAAAGTAATGGACAATGGACAATGGGCAACATGAATGTCTGCACCAAATTTCAAGGCAAGTCATCCAACAGTTTTCATTACGTTTTCATGACGTTTCATCCTAAGTCACTAAATTTATTGGGATTCAGCATCTTTATGGCAATCTGTCTGGTAAATGATAAAAACAATCAATCTGACAATCCCACACTCTCTCTCTCTGCTGATCAGCCACGTCGCTGCCGCTGTTTCACTTTATCTTGCTAACTCCCACATGCGGCAGTTTATGCAAATTTGTCCATCAACAACCCACACTGAGTCAGTTATAGCGCTGGAACTAAACTAACAGTGACATTTCTCGCCCTTTACTTTGTACCTCCACGCAGTCTTATCTGAAGACAGCTAAGTGCACGCAAGTGGGTGGGTTGGTGGAGGTATCAGTGAGACATGAATTACGATCCAGGAAGTTTGAGTAGCAGACCCATGAGTTTGAAGACTTATCAGATACCAGAACACTGCTTAGTGGTTAATAATACTCTGAGAAATGATTTTACAACTCTGTTGTTATCTGTCATTACAGTGACTATATACAAAGATGAACAGCGGATCTCCGATTCCGCCCACTGCACAAAAATAAACCCAAAATATCCTGGATTAGAACTATGTAACTCGACAGAATCCATCTTTAGAAATGTATTAGTTGTGCACTTTGTACTAGTTTGGCTCATGTCCCATCTACAAACATGGAGGGGAGGGGAGATATGATTTATACTGCAGCCCATCTGAATCCATTAGTTCAACTAACACGAGTATCCTACATTTCCCTATCCACTGATTAACACATGCGTGTACAAATTCAAATGTATTTTCACAATTCACAAAAGATTTCAGTGAATTAAAATGTTTGTATGTCATGTGTGAAACTAGATAGCACCATCAAGAAATATGTGTGTAAGAGAGATAGGAGGACTATACTTCCTGGACAGTCAATGGTTTTTTTTCTTATAGGAAACAACAGTAGCTTTCTGGGAAGAGAAGGGGGTTAGGAAGTGGTTTCTGTATGTGTTCAATGTGTGTGTAGTTTGTGTGGTTGTTTGCTTGTAACTCTACGAAAGGGAGAGAAGAAAGTGAGAGAGAGAGAGGAAAGAGAGAGACAGAGAACAGTGTCAGCTTTTTCATGTTGCCGTTGGAGAAGGTTAGGGGAAGTCCAAATGTCAGTAGAAGACAGATAAATATAAACTGAATGAAAAACACAGAAAGAAATCGGTGAAAGAGTTTAGAAGAAGGTAGACTGTCAAGCAGATAGTGCCTGAAAATTGAGACCACAGAGAGTTGTTGATTTCTTAATGTGATTTAAAGTTCTGCCTAACCAGTGAGGTTTTCCCCCCTGTTGAGTTGATGATCATACGATGAGGTCGACTGAATTGAGTCACTGGGCCACTCAAATCTCTTATGGTCACGTACGAAATGCATGATGACTACAGACCTTGTTCTGGGAAAGTTGGTGGACTGCACAGCACGATTTAGAACCATGTCATTCATTTCTTGACGTCAGATGTGATTTGACAGAATCAGAGTGGGTTCGCAACAGCTACACTGTTGAGCAATCACGGCTGAGGTCAGCACCATATTATGAGTGTAGTATATTCGATGGTGATGATGTGAAGATGATGAAGAGAAGATCTCCGCTGACACTGTCTTTCTTGTATATAAAGGTTTATTACAAAGAAATCCAGCATCAAGACAAGCACCGCGGCAGCTTGTGAGAGGATCCGAGCCAATATTGATCTCTCTCCCTAACAGCTCTAAACATCAGTATATATAGGGTACTTGTTTACATGTTTTATAATCTAGCAAAACATCCTGACCTCATTCAATGACCTCTTATTCCAAGAAACAGAGGGGAGAGAAGAAAAAGCCCCTCTCCCTAACACTTACATCTTTATGTTCACAACCATTAACTTAAACATGACCCCAGCAAGTAGAAATCATGTGAAGCCTTGGGTTTTCCCAGAGGATAAAAACATATATGAACTTTTAGACACTACATGAGACTGAATGTGTTTCAGCAGATGTCCAATTAGAATGGAGAGTCAACAGCATTAGCATTTATCATTTGTAAACACTAAACAGTAAACATTAAAGTGTTGGTTGAGCAATTTAAGCAGGGGGATTTGCAAGAAGAGGAAGATTAAAATGGTAATGGTTAAAATGAACACAATGGGGCTGATTTTTAGTTCTTAGTTTGGATTCAGTGCCAAAAAACACAACATCCAACACTTTCCATGCAACCTTTGTCAGACTCTCTCTGTACACCTCAAATTCAATGTGCCCGTTTTCTTTTGTTTCTCTGTTTGAAAAAGTCTCCCTGCGACAAGTAAATCAAAAAACTGGTTCGTTGCCCCTTTAAGATTGGTTAAAAACACACTTTTTTTGTTGCTCAAAACTCAAAGTTTATGACTTTGGATGTGAGTGTGGACGCTTGAGACTTAATTATGATTCAGAGAACAAATCAGGAACAAATTTCAGTGTTTTTCATTCCATGCACATGCATCAATACAAAAGCTTTATCTTGAAACAACATTATCTGTTGTCTATCATCAGCTCTCCAATTACACAGACACTATTGCTGTGGAAAATACTCATTTCTGATTCACAGGCAGGTATTTATTAGAACTGTGTGACAGGAAACCTAAAAGAAAGCTCAGATCAACAGTTTCAACCACCGCTGTGAATCAGTTCACAAGCTACTCCACTACAGGTTACTGTGGTCACATTTCACATAATTCAAGTTATACAGATCAGTCAGAGTAAAAGCTCTGCTTCCATAGCCCCCCCACATTGAGGGGTGGATTACAGTTGCCAGGCTGGTGCATTTGCACAGATCACCCTAAGACCATTTGTACATGAACAGCCCAGGTAACAGAGCAAATGTAAATAGGCTGAAGTTACATTGCTGTAATAAGATGAATGTAATCTAATCTAATCTAATCAATCAATGTAATCTGTTATTGATGCAGTAGAGTTAGTCCTCCTTGTCTCCTCTAAGATGTAAAGGCCACAGTAAAGTCTTTCCATTGTTCCCTATCCCTAACAACATGTTTGGTTTATCTTCCATCCATCTAAATGCAACCTTTGGGATGTGATCCATAAGATTTCACAGTTGTTCATCTTGTTTGGACACAAGATGCCACATTGCTTTCTTGAGCACTCACTGAGGTGTGTCTTAGACCTTTTCTTACCTTTTCTTTGGTATCCAGAGTCTTACAATGGGATGGTCTTGATGTTGCTGTTACACAGCTTCACCCTCTGCAAAGAGCTACTGTTACTGATACTGAGTTTTGACCTTTAACAAACAGCTTCAACAGAGTGGCCTGACCCTGATACACTGGTATGCTGTGGCTTTAAGAGAATCTATTCACTCAATCTTCCCTTTCCTCACACTTGTTAAAAAACAAGTGTTAAAAGATGTCAACTTCCTGATTACTAACACATTTGCTTGTTTCCCATAAAAAGCATACAACTAGGAGGGTATACTTCAGCTTTTTCATCTCTTACTGAGATGATAAGTTACCCATTATGAGGAGGTCATGACTTGCAATCTGATAAGTGCAGTTTTAAGAACAGGAAGTGCCGTTAACAGGAATTGCACCTGACAGAATAATGGAACATTTGGTTCTCAGAAAAAAAAAACACTCTGACCTTTATTAAACCACAAAAAACAGGTGACCGGGGAGTTGGTAAAAACTGCTTTCCTCTGTGCACGGAAATGGAAAAAAAAAAAAAAAAAATAGACATGATGTGTGCACACTGCAAAAAAGATGGTTTAATAGTAATGTATTCTCACAGTTTGAAATTGTTAAATAAATCCTCAGAAGAACTGTTCTGTTTTTGTTATTGTGCAGAGTGAAAGTTTTGATATTTGGGGCTGTTGGTGTTTGTGGGTTTGTTTGCAGTGGGCTGTAATAACCACATACCACAAATCCTACTTGAAACACACACACACACATTTATTTTTCATCCTGTTTTTGACAGAATTTAAATGTCAGTGTGGTGCAGAAACAAAAGCAGCTACTATTCAATATCAGCTGTCAGTCCAACTTGGGGCGACAATCTTTGAGTGAATTTATGAGTGAAATTGTAACAGAGAAGAACAGAAAAGGCTTAGAATGTCAATCTGCACATTTACAAAATAACATTGTGCACAGAAAGTTAATCAAAGTCACACTCATTTCAACTGAGGTATCAAACAACCAAAGAACTTACAGCCATTGCTTTTGAGAGCGTGGGAAAGTTTTCACCATGCGCACGTCTATGCTTCACAAACCAATGCTATGCTTCGCAACCTATGTGATAATGTGTGTTATCTTATAATGATCCTGCAATTTGGTAATGGTTTATTTTAACAATTTTTAAAAATATATTTAGATTTATCTCTTGCCTCTCAAATGCCTCTATGGACTAACCCCAATGTTTACCACCAAGAGCAAACATGGAAAAAAAAGAGAAGAAACACACATCAAGTTTGAGAAAGTAAACACCATACTGTGTTTGTGTGTATATTTATGAACACACACTATGAATATGTACAGAAAAGTAAAGGAGGGTAAACAATTAACAGGTACAGGTGAAATAAAATTGCAGCATCAACACCAACGTAGCCACTGTGTCAAGACCACATCTTGATTTTTCCTTTTGTAAAGCTTCTACTTAAAGGAACAGGTTCACAGGTTCACAAGTTCACAGGTTCACAGCAGGCAGAGACATTATTATGCAATTATTTATTAGTTGAAGGCAAGTAAAAGATGAGAGCAATAACACATTTGACAAAAATTTCCACACCTTCGAATTTTAGGTAAAGGGGTAGGAGGTAGTCGTGGTTCAAACTGGCAGAGGCATATAAGTCTCTTCTTGATTCTTGATTAAATTTCTCAGTATTGATCGTCATAGAGGGTAAACTTAATCTTATATCTTTTCTTTTTATGGTTGGTGGTTTGCTATTTCCTCTGAGAGGAGAACTTTATTTGTCTGATCTTCTCTTACAGGCCAACAGATGAATGAAACCAGTGCTTAGAAACAGATCATGAACAGCTTCACCAAAAGGTAAGACACCAAATCATATTTCATGCTTGTTTCTTCGATTAAGTCTGTTGATGTTGAACAAAGTTATGCATTTAGTAAAGATGACAGACCTTTAGCTTTGATTACTTTGTTGCATCTACAGCTGCCTAAAAGTGAGGATATAAATGTCCAATGCTTTGTTTTTAGATGACCACCAGTGGTTTAACATTTAACCTTGCAAAAATTAGTGGCAGCAAAACACTGCTTTTCAGCCCGGTGTTACATTAAGTTACTTTTAAGATCCAAGTGTATTGGATCTGCTGTTGAGCAGAACTCTGGATCCCAACTAGAAGGATGATGTTTTCAGTCTGTAATGCATTATATTTTATTGTCATTGTTATTTGATCTGCCACATTCCAGCAGATGTTTTATCAGTCTGTGTACATGGAACCAGAGCAGACGAACTGAGACAGGATGTGAAACATTTCTATTTCTACCTTGTGACACCTGTTGGTGTCACAACTGTTTTTTGCTGTATTTGTGGTGAGGGTTATTTGACAATGTGCAGAAATAACCTCTGACAAATATCCCACATTAAAGAAGTACAGCAATATATAGTATATGCCATTCCCCTGCCACTTATTAACAGCCGTATCTTTTAATCTGCACAGGGTGAGAAGGAGGAGGAATCAGTGACTTATACCCTAAAAGCAGACAACCAGTATTTGGAGACCAACCATTCAAGTAATTTGAGATCTTCCAGAAAAAAAACTATTGATGACATGATAAATGGAGACATACAAGAACAACCGTCTTCTGCTTCGTCTTCTTCTTGTTTTGCTTCAAGCCTGCACCATCAGAGGGGACAATTGTCCCAGCGTCCCAGATAAACGTTTGTGATTTTTTTTTGACAAAGACAAAAGAGTTCTTTAAAATGACAGTCACACATTGTCACCGCTCTCAGGCGACACCTATGGAATTTCATCTCTTTGTCTTATTATTTTTCACAGATCTTACCTGTTACAGTGACTACAATCGTACCATCACTTGTTTGTTGAACAGTACATATGAGCCTGACCACAAAAATGCTGCGTGCACACTACACACCAAAAGGGTGAACACCAAGTACGCGTAAGGACAGCAGTTGCAAAAAGAAAAGCTGGATATGTTTTTATGCAAATATATGTATGCAACTAACACTGTGAGTGCAGTAAAATGAAATAAATGTGATTTTATTTTTCCAGCAATGTTGACTACATCACTTCCTGTAAACTGGAGCCTGTTGATGTCTCCAGACCAGCTCTGAAGAAGTGCACCCTGGAATTCAAATACAATGAAATTGTGAGTCTGACAGGCTCTGCGGTAAACATTACTGTTATTAGCCTGTGTTTAGAAAAATCTCTTTAATAACAGTGCTTACACAATTAGAGGAGAATTCAGTAAAGTACTATCATTGGCTCTAAAGCTTTCTGACATGCACTGATACATTGTACATATATACATCTACATTTAAGGCTATTAGCTGGAGCTTTTAATCAGAGCATTTGTTTTGCAGACATCTTGACAGTCAAAGCTCCTACTTTCATATATATCTTATTTTGTATTGTTGTCTCATGAATGTTTTCTGATGTTATTCTTTTCTTACACTTTCTCAGTTTGCGTCCTTTTTTGAGTTTTCCATTACTCTGAAGTGTGGTACTGTGGAGGAAATTTTGGCAAGTTCCTACAAACCAGCTTGCCACAGTGAGTATAATGAGTAATATGAATTAATTAATTTTTTGTGACTTAACTTGTGAGCTATTCATCGTGACCTAAAATGTATTATGTTTGTGTGATCCTGCAGTAAAGTTGAATCGTCCAGGAAAACCAGATATCAACTTTACCACCGTTTCCTGGTTCCCCCAGCTTAAGAATACTTTCAGAATCAGTTCTTACACCTCCCAACTGCAGTGGAAAAGAGGGGATCAGTCATGGAGTGTATGTATATATATATTTGTGTCTGTGTTAATACATGAATACAAAAATGAGTGTGTGTATGCTGTGTTAGAGAGATCACACGAGTGAATGTTAGATGATTTATACACATCATCTGTGCCTTGTGGTTGTAGGAAACTCAGACAACACTAAATGAGCAGACAAGATAATCAGCCTGTTAAACATCCACACATTTTTTTCTTTTTATCAGGATGCGCAGGAAGAACCCATCACGCAAAGTGATTGGAAATTCAAGGCAGAGTTGGACGAAGATCTGCTTATACAAGGAGAGAAGTATGAGGCACGCATTCGAGTGCAGGCCTCAGGAGACGACGACCTGAAGTCAACCTGGAGTGACTGGAGTCCTGTTGCATCATGGGTGTCAACTGTAGGAAACTTAAAACCAACACCACCACCATCACCACTATCAGGTAAATGTGGCAAAAATTTAAATTAAAAGTTACAAGTGACGAATGCAGTCAGTGGAAGACAACATTTGTGCCAATCTTAGCACACTCTTTAAAGCTAAATTCAAGAGTTAAATTTTGCATTTGGAGACTTGTTTCATGGAACAGATGTTTATCTTATTTCACACTGTACATGCACTTATTTGCTTTTGTATACAAACAACCCTTTTATATGACCTCTTAGCTAATGTGACAAACTCTGTCCTGTGTTTGTCAGATTTTGCTGGGACTGAATTGGGCATGATCATCGCAGGCGCAGTAGTTGCCTTGTTTCTGGCTTTGATTCTCTTTAGGAGAGACAAAGCCAATTGGTAAGCAGACACAACCACAAAAAAACTTTTCCAACTTTTGTTGCAAAAATTTGTTCTGGTTTTTTATATTCAAGAAACAACTCTGTTCAAAGATGATGTATTTCTCTCCGTTAGGGTTTATAAGAAGATCAGAGGTCCGCCATTACTGGACCCAGGAAAATCCTTCCTGAAGGATGTAAATTTCCAGGTGAGCTTATGAAATCTTCTTTTTCTTAGTATTCACTTGCTCTTATTTGTTGTGATTATTCTTAGTAAAGACACAGACTTGATAGTTGTGTTCTGTAAGTCCAATATTAATTTTGTCTTGGTGTCAGCTGACATCTTAGAGAAGTATCTGACTCTTGAGCTTGTTGGTAACAGCTCTATCTCTCATTTGGTGCTGGACAGTTAACATGCAGTTTTTTTTTTTCCTGATAACACCTGCATGCCACAACAGTGGTAATGAAACAGAACCAAAACTTGGCCCTCAGTTTGCAAACCAGAAAACCAAAGTAATGAATTAAAGTACTCAGTAAAACTAAGGGGAACTGCAGGATTGTCACTACCAGAAAAACATTTGACATTACACACTGTCACCTGATCTCTTGTGTCAACATGACACAAAACAGTAAGATGTACAGCCCACGTAGGATGTGAAACTAGACAGAAGAAACACAACTGACCTTTATGACCCAAAAGGCAGAAATACAGCAGAGAATGAAAACAAAAACACCATCAGCTTTATCTTTGTCTTATTACAGGCCATTTATGCAGCTTCACATCCTTGTAGTTCGGTGAAAATGTCATTACAGTATTTTTAATCTTTCCGATTTCTTCTCCTGTTCCCTAACCTTTGATCTTTTCTCTTCCAGAATTGGTTGAGCCCTCACTTAACCAACCAATCCTTTCTTTCCCCCCTGAAACCGGAAGAAATCATCAATGTAGAGATAACCTCCACTGTGGATGCTGTCACACCCTGCAAGGCAGAGGCGGCCCTTCTGGAGAAGATGAGAAGTGAAAGTAGCTACGAGTCGACCAGTTCCAGTTTCACCAACCCCAGTTACTCCCAGCTGTGTCCTCCTCCTCCTCCTCCTCCTTTCTCCTTGCCCTTTGCTGGGAATCTGGAGCCCTGTGCCACTGATGCACCTAATGGGTCTGTTGGTAGGCAAGGTGAGGGTAAAACTGCAGAACAGGATAGGGAGGAAGAGAGACGGAAAGAACTGGAGATCCAACAGTTATTTTCCAAAGGCAACAGCAACAATGAGTCAGTGCAGGTCATTTCAGATTATGAGAAGGTTGAGAAGCCCCAGGTTGAGCGCTTCAGGCTCCAGAGTCTAGATTCAGGTATGTGCAGTGGCGAAGAGGTCAGTCAAGAGAGTCTGGAAGCAGATAGCATCCATGTGACGGATGGCCATGACGAGGGACCAGAGGGTAAAGAGCAGGAGAGAGAGGGAGGGAATGGAAAAGTTGATTTTCATAAGCTGTTTGGAGGCAGTGGAAGCGTTTTTGGCAAAGGGTCCATTCAAGTTTGTTCCGATTATGAGCGAGTTCAGAAGCTGCAGCCGCACACCTCTGAGCTTTCTAGCTTGGATTCAGGGGTTAGCAGTGGGGGCGAGGAGCAGGTGAGTCATGAGGAAAGCCTGGAGGACATCGATAGGTTCACTGAATCCACAAACTTCACATTTTCTCCTCCTCCTTCCTGTGTTTTACCATGCTCCTTGACTTCTTTCCCACAACTGCCACTGACGTTCTCAGAGACTGGCTTGCAACCTCCAAGTCCAAATCATATATTGGGGGGGATTGCTCTGATGTCAGTGTCCAGGTCGATGGAAGCCTCTGGTGATGGATATATGCCAGTGAGACAGGAACAGTCTGTTTAGAATGCCTGACCATAAGTACTGCGCAAAATATGATATGAAATGTGCAGGATTAATGACAGCTCAGTTAATTCATGCTTGTTCTCAACAGTACATAACATCATATGAACATTTATTAAATGCTCTGGGGTGATTTCAATGAATGTATCTTCTTCTAAACTCATAATACATATTTATATAATTATTTATCATGTACTATTTACCTACACACTCAATTCCTTTGCATGATGACAAACAACACACTGTATGTACAGTGGTATGAAAAAGTTTGGGCACCCCTGATAATTTTCAAGATTTTCCTTTATAAATCACTGGTTGTTCGGATCAGCAATTTCAGTTAAATATATCATATAGCAGACAAACACAGTGATATATGAGAAGTGAAATGAAGTTTATAGGATTTACAGAAAGTGTGCAATAATTCTTTAAACAAAAGTAGGCAGGTGCATAAATTTGGGCACCCCAACAGAAAAATTACATCAATATTCAGCATGTCCTCCTTTTGCAGAAATAACAGCCTCTAAACGCTTCCTATAGCTTCCAATGAGGGTCTGGATTCTGGTTGAAGGTATTTTTGACCATTCTTCTTTACAAAACATCTCCAGTTCAGTCAGGTTTGATGGTTTCCGTGCATGGACAGCCCGCTTTAAATCACACCACAGATTTTCAATAATATTCAGGTCTGGGGACTGAGATGGCCATTCCAGAACGTTGTACTTGTTCCTCTGCATGAATGCCTTAGTAGAATTTGAGCAGTGTTTAGGGTCGTTGTCTTGTTGAAGTATCCAGCCCCGGCGCAACTTCAACTTTGTCACTGATTCTTGAACATTGTTCGCAAGAATCTGCTGATACTGACTGGAATCCATGCGACCTTCAACTTTAACAAGATTGCCAGTACCTGCTCTGGCCACACAGCCCCACAGCATGATGGAACCACCACCAAATTTTACTGTGGGTAGCAAGTGTTTGTCTTGGAATGCTGTGTTCTTCATCCGCCATGCATACCGCCCCTTGTTATGTCCAAATAACTCAATTTTAGTTTCATCAGTCCACAGCACCTTATTCCAAAATGAAGCTGGTTTGTCCAAATGTGCTTTAGCATACCTCAGGCGCCTCTGTTTGTGGCATGTGCGCAGAAAAGGCTTCTTCCGCATTACTCTCCCATACAGCATCACCTTGTGCAAAGTGCGCTGAATAGTTGAACGATGCACAGTGACACCATCTGTAGCAAGATCATGTTGTAGGTCTTTGGAGCTGGTCTGTGGGTTGAGTTTGACTGTTCTCACCATCCTTCGCCTGTGCTTATCTGAGATTTTTCTTGGCCTGCCACTCCGGGCCTTTACCAGAACTGTGCCTGTGGTCACCCATTTCCTCACTGTTTCTCACAGTGGAAACTGACAGCTGAAATCTCTGAGCGAGCTTTTTGAATCCTTCCCCTAAACCATGATGTTGAACAATCTTTGCTTTCAGGTCATTTGACAGTTGTTTTGAGGCTCCCATGTTGGCACTCTTCAGAGAAGATGCAAAGAGGAGAACAACTTGCAATTGGCCACCTTAAATACCCTTTCTCATGATTGGCTTCACCTGTGTATGTAGGTCAAGGGTCAATGAGCTTACCGAACAAATTTTGTGTTCCAATAATTAGTGCTAAAGGTATTCAAATCAATAAAACAACAAGGGTGCCCAAATTTATGCACCTGCCTACTTTTGTTTAAAGAATTATTGCACACTTTCTGTAAATCCTATAAACTTAATTTCACTTCTCATATATCACTGTGTTTGTCTGCTATATGATATATTTAACTGAAATTGCTGATCCGAACAACCAGTGATTTATAAAGGAAAATCTTGAAAATTATCCGGGGTGCCCAAACTTTTTCATACCACTGTATATATATATATATATATATATACATATACACTGTGTGTGAGAGCATATATATATATATATATATATATATATGGAAAGAGAGAGAGAGAGAGAGACAGAGAGAGAGAGAGAGAGAGAGAGAGAGAGAGAGATACAAGGCATAAACACAAACCATGACAAAAATACAAACCAGAAATAATAAAAGAAATAGTATTATATCCAATTTTGCTTGATTTTCTTTAGCTTCTTTGGGGGGATGGGAGGTGGGGGGTTTCTAGGGGGTTTCTAGGGACAAAGTTGTACAGACCATGTCTAAATGAGCTTTGCCAGTAATATATGTCTTGAGCGTCTTGACAATAGTTCTGGACACCGGTTTACTTGACTTTTAAGGATCTATACATGTAGATTATGTTGAATGCTGCCTTGTAATGCCTGGTTAGAATGGCCACTCTGTGAGATACAGCGATGCTGATTAAACCAACAGCAGTTCATGTCTCCATCCTTGTTGTTATGCAGGAAACTGTCTAAATTCCATCGGCAGGGTCAGAGGTCAGCATCACTGCTGACTATAGAAATAAGAGGATTGTATTTGATGTTTAAAACCGTACTGAAGCATGAAATGTTGGTGCTATTGTGTTATTTTAGCTTAGACCACTGAGGGTTGCCGGGTAGATAACAGACATATCTATTCTTGTTATCTTTTTCTTTTCAGTGTTGTCATTTTGTTTTATTCGTGGGTGAACAACCAAAAAGTGCTCCACTATTGCCACTCACCTGCCACATCACTTGTTTTGTTGTTATTTTCACTGTATGCAATGATAATAATGTAATTACTGAAATATATGATGTATTCAAAGAAATAAAAAATTGTTGAAACTTCAAATAAAATAAATGAAAAATGGTTTTGGGGACACTTATTGTAAAGTCATTCTTGGATTAATTTTTTTATACAGTAAACATAATATCTCCAGAACACTGGAAGAGCCAACTTGTGTGTGACAGATAACCCTGATAATGATACACGGAAACTGAATTTAACAGAAATAGAAATAGACAATTTACCTGCTTAAAACCTCAGTTCTGAGAAGAAAAAAATACTGAGGTAAAAACACAGAATCTTTAGTGTTTACTGCCAGCAAGAAAAAATATTCAATGAAACTGAAGAACTTTCAGTATCTTCTAGGTATCTTTTTTGTTTTAGGTCACTGTATTCAGTGATGATTTTTAAAACTTCTCAAGACCTGTGGATGCTGTGTGTAATACACAAATCTCAGCCTCAGCCTCAGGCTCTCTCTCTGTGCAGGAGACTCTCCTCATGGCCTGCTGGGATTTTGTGTTTGCATGGAAAGAGAAATGAACTCTGGGAAACAAGTTGGGTATGTAAATAGCCTCACTCTGCATCATTCCCATCAGACCTGCCTGTACAGGGAGAATTGACTCGGAGCATGACTGTTGCTAGGTGATGATCAGTGACATCAGTGTGCCTACCTGGCTCACTGCTGCTCCGTGCAGATATGAAGTAGCTCCACAACATTTATGATCAAACCATCAGCTATGACTTTGTGGATGTATTTTGGATTTATGTCACTGTTGTTTGTCCAAATCACTGAGATAACTCAACCTGCCTCTAAGCAGATCCAAATGAGCACTGGGAAATATTGACTTTTTTTTTTTTTTTTTTTTTTTTTACCTTTGGACCTACAAACAGAGAGGGAGCCTTGGTCTTTTGGAGCAACATGTCTGGTTGTTGTACAGAGATGCTAATTAAAAGCTATTAAATTGGAAATTCAGACGCAGGCGAGCCTCATGGACAGTGAGATGGTTTCTCAAGGAACAAAGGACGTGGAATGATGCAATGGCGCTTGGGGAAGGCTCTAAGAAGTCATTTTCATGTGACCAGGGGGTCACAAATGCTTCTCTGAGGAATGAGGTCAGTAATGCTAATACAGAAATACATTTGCACTCTGAGATTTATTGCCCAGCACATTTAGATTACTGTATTACAAACCTATGGAGTTGTTACCGCAAATCAACATTTGACAGAATTCTCTGTAGGCCTTGTAGGCAAATGGAGGTGCTTGTTTTGGTTGACTGCTAGAGACAGAAGTCCACATAACATACAGAATTTACATTCATACAGCTTTAGCTTCACAGACTGAATGATGAATTAACCAAAACAATAGGTATCACGTCTAGAGTGGATTCAAGCTGTTAGCTTGAGGCTAAAGGTTGCAGCTGTAAATGTCTGGTTTGTTAGTTTTCTGCACTTGAAACAAAACATAATCCCTCCCTGCCATCTGTTCCTCTGAGAGGAGACGCTCCATGCGTCAAACTACTTCCAAGTATCTGTTATAAGTCAGTATGTAGGTACTACATGCAGCAACACTTAATACTTTCACAACAAAGTGCTTTTTTTTTTTTTTTTTTGCAAATTGTGTAAATTAAATTCTTCATTAGGTTTCTTGCCACAAAGAGTAGTTCTTTATTAGTGACAGTAAAAAATGTATATGTTTACACAAATTTTGCTGATTTGCCTCATAGTGTAGACTGAATTGGAGTAAATGTGTAAGTAATACTTAATACCAATATCATGCTTTAATTATACAAAAAAAATCTGCTGAAACAGCACAAGAGCCTTGTTGGCTAAAAGCAGAGAAAGCAGATACTCTGTGCCTTTAAATTAAGTATTCACTACAGAAGATAAAGATGTTCTGATCTTGACCTTTAACCTCATGAGATGTACTGTAGGTGAGCTCACCTCTCACCTATCTCTTCCCACATCATTCATCGTTCACACACATCACTCGCAGAACCCTGTTGCCATTAGACACCAAAGCAAAAAGAAAAGCTTTCTTTGAGAAATAAAGATAAATAAAAAATAAATATAAAACAATAAAATCATTAGACAAATAAACTAAAGGAAATAAGAATATAAAATCACAAAAATTGCTTCATTGTGGGAAATGAGATGAGATGAGATGTAGTGTCTTATTATCATTTTGTTGCCTGAGGATAGATTTACTGTGGGAGAGAAAACTAGAACGTAACAACCCTGTGGCTGCACATAACCCACGGGGGAAACCATCTACTGATTGCCCTTATTGCCCTGATGTGCCGTCATTCAGACGCTGCATGATTTTACATAGCAGATTTCTAAAAGGTCACCTTTGTGTTTAGCTAAAATCCAGCTTCAGGAGCTACTGTATGGAGACTAAAGGCATAAATTCACCATGGGCCACTGTGAGTTTTTGTCTATTCTGTGCACAGGTAGAAGCTGGTACACAAGCTGTGGCTCCACCCATTAGGAAGACTCGATCCTGCAAGTGTCTCCTGGCCTTCCTCATCACATTCATCGTTATCCTCATTGTCGCTGGAGCCATGCTGGCTTGGTACTTCCTGGGTTAGCAGTTCTTATTCATTTTCATCTATACAAGGGGCGTGACTGTATAGATAGTATCAGTCTGTCAGCCACTTTGTTCCAGACAGAAATGTGTCACTAACTTTAATAATAATTTTTTACAGACATTCATGGTGTGTCGGTTTAAGTGAAATGTCTCAACAACAACTATTGGATGGATTACCATGAAACTTTATACAGGCATTCATTCTTTTTAGGATGAACTGTAATAACTTCGTCAAGTCCAAATTTTTGTTTTTGTCCAATATATTGCTTTAATACTAAAAGCAACCAGCAAATTCAATCATCATCCCTCATCCCTCAGCTACATTTAGTGCCTGTTAGCATGCTAACGTACTAAAGATGTTTAACATGGAACGTGCTTTACATTAGCATGTTAGCACTGTCACTGTGAGGTGAACACTCCTGTGCCTATGTACAGCCTCAGAGAGCTTCTAGCATGGCTGCAGACTCTTTGTAGTCTTTATGTATACTGTGCTGATCTTCACACCTTCCCCTCTAACAGAGTACAGGGTTTGGGTGTTGGAGCCTCGTGTTGAGCAGCAGTACACAGCCTACCTGTCCATCCTCAACAGGAACTTCTCTGCTGATTTGTCCTCTCACAACAGCCCCGCATTCAAGAGAGAGGCCAAGGGAGTAAAGACCATGGTGAGCAGGGACCATGAAGTCCTCTGATACTGATGTATACCAGAATAACTTGGTTCACATCCTTTAGGGACCTCAGAACAACAAATGCAATTTAACTGCCTGAAAAAATCAGCTGTACTTTGAAGCTAAAAACTACTGAGAATAGATGGATAGAAGTTAGGGAAAGTGATATCGTCTTTATCTGCCTTTCAGGTAGAGAAAATAATAAAAGGCTCGAGTCTTTCTCGATACTACAACCACACGAAAGTCTTCGCCTTTGGGTATGTAGATCAAACTTTTTCATATACAATTGTGCATATCAAAAGTATGTAAAAAAGTGTGTAACACTCAATTTTCAACCTAAGGCCAGTGAAACACTGCCTTCCAGCCTAATAAATGTTAACAATTAATTACATTATTTACTGTTATTATTTACTGTCAGTATGTCTTTAACTGCTGCTGTGTGGATTTTGGTTTTTTAACTTTATTTCTGCAGGGAGGGGAGTGTTGTGGCTCACTTCTGGATAATGATGTCTGTGCCGGACAGCCATGTTGGGAGGGTAACACTGGAGAAGGTCACCATGAGCCTGGAGGAGGGCCTGAGGAAGTACAGAGGGTCAGAGGAGGAGATGGCCAGCTTTGATGGATACCTCCTCCACCTCCCTTCCCTGTCTGTCAGTGGTGAGAGAAATAGAGTGTGTGTGTGTGTGTGTGTGTGTGTGTGAGGGGCAGATGCAGACAGAAACTTAGTAGTTCATTTTTTTTTCTTGCTTTAATTTTTAATTTATTTTTGTCCTTCTCCCTACAGAAACCGACTCCAAAGTTATAGAACTTTTGAAAGCTTCATTTGGTATCACACTTTATTTTGATTTGCTTAATCATAATTTCTCATTTTGTATTAATTTATTCATTGTGATTAAACTGCAATTAGCATGCAGCACAATTTATATATTTCCCTGAACAAAACTTTAATGCATGGAAGCAACTGTAGAAATGCTTTTATCATGTAATTTTTACAGTTAGAAAGGGTGTGCTAAAATTAAAAGCTTAAGTTAGACAAATGTATTGTTTAATCAGTTCCTTACTGTACCTTTGTGAGTGTTTCTGGTTTTGGAAATGCCACAACCTCTTTGTATATTGAACATTTCTCAATTTAAAGAGAAATTCAAAGCTTGACGATGCAGCAGCTCTAAACATTAAATCATGGCAAAGTCACTTTGACAATCACATCCCTTAAGTAACCTACAACCTATAAATAACCTACTGAAAAATTTTCTTCAACTCAAGTCCTACACATGAACAATTCAGTTCCCACCCTAATTGTTTCTGCATTGTTTTACTAAGACTGTTACCGCTACCAGAAGGTGGTGTCCAGGAGCCCCCTGGCTCTCCTTGGCCCCAACACACAGCGTTCCTCCTGCCTGTGGCACCTCCAGGCCGCCCCCGGCTCCCAGCTGGAGCTCCACATGGAGTGGCTGCTGCCAGAGTGCGGGGACAGGCTGGTGGTGTACAACTCCCTCACCCCCACTGATACTCACCTCATCACATCGTGAGTTTCTTTCACAGAATTAGATAGATATATAGATAGATTAAGAATGGACTCTTTTTTAGTCTTTCCCTCTGTCCTCTCAGTGTGTATGGCTGCAGCAGACATGAGCGTGTGGTGCGTGTCCTGTCTTCAGGCGAGTGGATGACAGTGGTTTGGAAACAGGGTCTGTACAACTACAAGGACCCCTTCTCTTTATCTGCACAGGCCTGGGAACGCCAGGGTAAGACCACCTAAACACCCAGGCCTTCTTAACTAGTTCAGAAATGTTATGTTCATTATTACACAGACTGAAAAGAGAGAGAAAATGAGCTAAATTCAGTCCTTTTTGTCTTCTGTTAGATTAAAGCCAGGTACATTACCAAATAAGACTAAGAGTCAGAAACACAAATGTATACCTCATGGGATGCCAAACACTCCAGTAGTTGTTGTTCTGTTTGGACCAAAGTGGTAGATTGAGAGACCAACACTGAGACTGTGCTACTAGTCGACCAAGGTATCCACAATAGTTTCCTGTAGCTGCCCATAAGCTACCCTGCTGTTGGGTTAGCTCTATTTTAGAACGGAGGAGAGCCACAAAACTTTCCGTCTGTCATGCAATCTAAAATGTTGTGGTTATTTGCCAACTACACCCACTGAAGTTTAATCAGACATAGGTAGTGACATTGTTTCGACCTCCAGAACATCTCTGTCATAACCATCGTCAGTCACCCACATATGGCCTTTTTGATACAACAGGTCAGGTTGCATCAAAACTTTTTTCTCTGATTTTTCATCTTATATTATGCAGTTCAAATGGGTTTGTATTGTGGATTGATGTGTTTCCCTCTGTCCCAGACTGTAACTCCACTATAGAGCTGAAGGATGTATCAGGGGTCCAGGGGACACTGAGGACACCTTTTTTCCCCAGCTACTACCCCCCCGACACCAACTGCACCTGGAACTTCATTGTGAGACACTCCCTCCATATGTCTCACACTTCCTGACT
The DNA here is from genome assembly GCA_033238685.1 of Lates japonicus. Lineage (NCBI taxonomy): Eukaryota > Metazoa > Chordata > Actinopteri > Centropomidae > Lates > Lates japonicus. The sequence continues at coordinate 1,245,941 of BRZM01000064.1, read as the reverse complement.
GATTCAGACGTTGTTGCATTCATGCACAACATTTATAGGAGCTGTGTTTGTAGGTGTTTGTATGTGTTTGTAGATCGCTGTATTTACTGCCCTGTGTGTGTGTTCAGATGCCCAGTGCTGGGATGGGCCTGTCTCTGGAGTTTGAGGGCTATGAGCTGAGCAGAGCCAGCTACAACCAAGCCTGTACCCAGGGACAGTGGATAATTCAGAACCGCAGGTAGGCCCTGCCATAGTCAGTACATGTTGCTGATCTGTGGGAACTGTCACACATCTTTGGTTGGTCCAGTCTGATTGGTCCTTATGTTTTGAGTGAGCAGCACCTTTATCCTCAGTGAGATCCAAATCCAAGAGCAACACTGACAACAGCCAATGGGAGATTAGCTCAAGGGGAAGAAAATTATAGCAAAGCACACTAGAAGTCAATTTTAGCTACAACTTTACCTCAGCACATTCTCAACTCCAGCTGGTCAAATCCCCAGTTGTTAGAAAACTTAAACAATGTGGGTTTTAGGAAATACTTTAAGTACTCAGCTTAACCAACATAAAGGGTTTCTTCTTCCATGTGTAAAGATTTTTTTAAAACCATTTTTTATATGTGTAGTGCACTACAACAACAAATTAAACTCATGTCTATTTATAAATGCCACCTGTGTGTGGTTTGGTGTCTCACAGGAAGCATTGGTGCATGCAAAAGCTTTCCATATAGGTCATAATGTGCAGGCCTTTCAGATGGTTTAATAATAAATTAAAAAAAAAAAAGATAAATGAGCCTAATTAATAGGAAACAGTGACATAGACAAAAATGTGTTCAAAATGTTATGTTCATATCATCACATTATTCTTTTCTGTACTGAGCAACATGGGGCAGCAGCACCCCATATGTGGCCATTTTTTTATATCAAGAAAAGGCATTTTACTTATTTATTTATTTTCAAACTGATAGATCTTATGCTTTTCCTGCTTCTATTTATCCAGGAAAGGTTTATCATGAGTGCCTTGCTTAAGGGCACTCCAAAAATTATCTAAACAACACTTCTTAAACCTTTGGGATTCCACCACAGCCCTCTTGTTGCCTCATAAATGGTGTTTCCATTTGATTTCAGTGTCTCTGTCCCTTTCTCAGACTGTGCGGTACCAGGGGTCTGCAGCCCTACTGTGAACGGCTCCTCCTGCTCTCTACTATGGCCACTGTTGTCATGACGTCCGAGGTATCGCTCACAGGGCCGGGCCTTCAGCTATACTACAGCATTTATAACCAATCAGATCGTAAGTTGTGGATGTAGGAGAGACAGCCAAGAAATAAACTGCAAAGTGTTGTCTCTACTCTGTTTCTCATATACTCATGAGCATATTTTTTATTGTGTGTGTTTTCTAGCTTGCCCAGGCCAGTTTCTGTGCACTGTTAATGGCCTGTGTGTTCCTGCATGTGATGGAATCAAGGACTGTCCCAATGGACTTGATGAGAGGAACTGTGGTATTTACTTTATGCTTTAAAGTATCTGATTTACATTTGATTTAATGTACATTATTTTCTGTCAAGACAGAAAATTGAGACATGGTGCAGGAAGAACAATAAAAATGTCAAGGCTATGTTTTGTACAGGACCTGAAACAGACTCAGAGACAGGGTTGGATTGAATAAAATAAAAAGTTCGAATGAGGAAGCAACAAAGGCAAGGGACAGGCAGGCAAGTGATTTAAGGGGACTGCCAGAGACTGGCTAGAGGCTTGCAGGCTGAATGGTGGATTGGCAGATAAATAAGCAGGCTGAGGTTGTGTGCATTGAGGTGGCAAGCTGGTAAAGCACAAGAAGATACACTGAAAAATACTCAAAGTTTCTAAGCTAGGCGGCCAAGTGCTATGCTACCAGTGACGAGGCAGAACAGTCTGGTGATACGTGAGAAGAGAGCAGGGGTTCTTGTACTGGGAGTTGATGAGTTGATGAGTTGATAGCAGGCAGGTGTGGAGATGAACCAGGTGCCTGATGAGCTGAGCCACGCCCCCAATACACACACACATCCACAGAGAGTCACCAGGGAGGAGGAGAACAAAGAAACACAGGATTCATAGCTGAAGCTGTGACAAAAATGGTTGGGTCGGACCATCCCCTAAAGTCAGTGAAGCCCAGTGCATTTATATTTTAAAGCAATCAAGGCCAAATTATAATTAGCTTATAACAGATTGGTGGATGAAGAGAAGTGGATGAATTGCAGTCAGTGGGATGCAACAACACAAGGTCTTCAGGGGTGAACCAAACCACAATCCTTCACCACACCACTTGTGATACCACTTCTGACACTCAGGCTAGTTTTATTTAGCAGAAATTGCTGAGGGCAGAGTTATTACAACATTTGTAACAAGGCCCTCATCAGCGTGCTGCTGATCATGAAAACAAGCTGAGTATTTTGCTAATTTGATTTGATGGGCCTTTTTGCTAACTGTATCTCACAATAGGAAAACAATGTGATATTTGGCAGCTTATCAAGCTACAGTGCTATTATTGGTTAGATTTTTTTAATGTATGGATATTGCTAGGTCATGCAGTAGCCACTAATTACTATTTAATACGGAGTAAAAGCATTTATCATGTGATATGAACACATGATCATGTAGAAATGTGTCAACCTTGTTGCCTATGATTTGCTAAATAGAATTTCTGCAGCATATAAACATAATCTGTTCATGATTAGATAAAATGAAAATCCAGTTTTTCTAGTTTACTGTCTCTTCAAAAACATATTCCTTTTTCAATTTCCCCTCCCAAAGATAATCAGATGTGGCAACATGCCCTGTATCTGGTTATCCATTTACAACTCACCTGTTCATTTTATTCATATGACTGAATGTTATTAAATATATGGACACACATGAAAGCTGACACATTTCCTTGTGTGTGTGTGTGTGTGTGTGTGCATGCATGTGTTTCAGTGTGTGTGGCTCAGTACCAGTGTCCAGAAGACAGTCAGTGTGTGGACTACTACAAGGTGTGTGACCAACACCCGGACTGCCCTGAGGCCACAGATGAGATGAACTGTACTAATGGTAACAAACACATAATGTTTCATTACATTCTATGACACAGGATATTTACTAGAGGTCATGGATAAAAATGGGTATAAGACACATTGTCTGTGACACACAGCAAGACTTGTTACAGCTGAACTGGATCATATTTTTCTATTTTATTTTATTTTTGTCAGACTTACACTGTAACCTCTGTATCTTGATTTCACACCCTGGATAAATATTTAATACCCCAAACTATAAATTAATAAAAGTTACTTTGCATTTGTGTGAGTCCAGGTGTGCAGTGCACAGATATGACCTATGTGTGTGCTGACGGAACGTGTCTGAAGAAGCCAAACCCAGAGTGTGACTCTGTCACCGACTGCCCCGACGCCTCGGATGAAAAACAGTGTGGTGAGATAATACACACGCACAGTTTTCGTTTCATACAAATTCAATTCTGGTTGTATTTTGCTTTAAAGGATGAGATTTCTTCATGCTCTCCCAGACAGTTTTTTCAAGATTTCTTGAGCTTAATGTCAATCTTCTTTTTAATAAAAATGAAATGAACAAAATCGGACTAATCTTTATTCTATGTATTTTCATATTTCTGTGTGTGTTTTCAGACTGTGGCCTGAGGCAGTTCTCCAGTCGTATCGTTGGGGGGACTAATGCCTCAGAGGGGGAGTGGCCATGGCAGGCGAGCCTGCAGGTGCGGGGTACCCACATTTGTGGGGGGGCACTTATCTCCAGCCAGTGGGTGGTGTCTGCCGCCCACTGTTTCTATGACGACCGGTAAGTGCAGGAAAGAGAGAGGAGGAAGTGGTGTGATGACTGAGGTGTTAGAAACTGCTTCCAAAACAAACAACCTGAGGCACATATTGCTCAAAATGAAAAGCTTTTAATCCTCATTTTAGCACCTTTCGTGAATTATGTATACCTTTCTGTTTCCTCCAAAAGTTCCCTTATGTTCAGTCTTGCTATTGTGTCTTTGCTGTCCAGGGTTTAGTATTTATATACACTTGTGCTTTTCAAAGCCTGAATCAGCTGACTGGGCCACAGCCAAATTTTTAACTACAACATCCTGTAGAGGATTAATAATACTTTGCTACTTAATTTTTCTGTACGGTGATTAAAGGCCTGTGCAGCACTCACTGAATCTTGGAACTTCAGTGCATGAGGAGGCTTTTGGTTGTAAAATAGAGAAAAGATTTTGAAGGATAGAAACAGTCTCCATGCATGGCAACAGTCAACGACTGCAACTATGTATAAATTCGTTGAGATATGTTGTTTTAAATTGTGCTGGAGAAACCCTGTAACACCTGACAAGTCTTTTTGTCCTCCTCCTCCTGCAGTCTCTACTCCCCCTCAGTGTGGACAGTCTACCTGGGTAAGCTCCTCCTCAGCCGCAGCAGCCCCACAGAGGAGGTGGCGCGAGTTCAGCAGATCCACCTTCACCAATATTACGACGACGAGTCCCACGACTATGACCTGGCCCTCCTGAAGTTGGACCGTCCTGCCTCCATGCTGCTGGCTGGACATGCTCGACCCGCCTGTCTACCCCCGCCTACCCACCAGCTGGAGCCGGACCTGCTCTGCTGGGTCACTGGATGGGGGGCTCTCCGTGAGGGGGGTGAGGAGGGAAAGAGGGAAGGGGAGCTTCGGGCAATGTGGAGAGAGTATAGAGGATGATTGGTGGCTGTGGAAGCAGTGTAGTTGGTAGACCCTGGGTTTTAGTATTAAAACCTCAGTCACCACTGGTAATTGGTTGATAACCACTGCTTGGCAGCAACTGTGAAACAGCACCACAATGTAATCGAACTGGGCATTTGCAGACTTGAGTTATGTCAACTAAAGTGCATGGCTCAGATTATTATAACTGTCTGACAATGTTATGGAAAGGATCCCCACAGAGATTTTTTTATTTTATTTTATTTTTTGTTCAAGAGCGAGATCCTTGTTTAACCAGAAACTACAGTCCAAAGCCACCAGAGACCACTGACAAAAACAGGAATTTTACCTCACAGATCACAGGAGTTGCTGGTCTACAGCTGCCTTGATCTGTTAGGTTGTTTGTGTCATGGTGTGGTGCTTCTGTTCCACTTAGGCAACGCAAGGCTTAGTCTGAACAGCATAGTCATATTGTAAAGTGGCTGTAAAGTCAGTCCACAAGTTTGTGATCACATTAGTAAATTCAACAAATCCCCAAATTATGTGCAAGAACTTGCAAAGTTGCAAAACTGTCAACTGTAAAAAAAAATTTCTCAGGTAGAGAAATGTATTTTGTCATTTATGATCATGTCCAATTTCCATTTAACCTCATGATTTGGTATACATAGGCCTTGGGGACCACAACATTAAGCCTTGAGTTGTGTCCAAGCATTGTAATTTGTTTTGTTTTAAAGTTGTTTTATAACAGGATGAACATAAAAGTATTTTTCCACTGGCTTTTGTATTATGCAATATAGTGTGTTATTTTCACAGGAAGTAATCTTATATGACTTGTGCAGTCTTTAGAAAACCCATTTTTTTCAGTGGCACTTTGAAAGCAGCATGTGGGGAGTTTTTGTGGTGGTAGCAGTAGCAGAGTGATTATACTATTAAGATTATGGCGCATACATACATGCAATGAACTTATCAAAACTGCAGAGATGAGAGAAGATAGAATGATGTGGGTGGAGGTGTGTGGGTTGTGGTTTCTGGTATCATGATGAACCTAATGAAGTAGGCTAAGGCTAATTTGAGTAAAAAAGGTGTTGGAAACATATCATGGCACCCAAAGTTTCATGAGAGTGTTTTTAACAGTCATATGTTTAATGGCTGATTCTACAACCTGAGTTCTGTTGAAGCTGAGAAGTCTGTATTACTGCAGTCTATGACATATTTGACTGTGGAAATACAGAATTGACATCCGGTAGATGAAACAAAACTGAAGACGTCACTGTCAGCCTTTTGTAGACAGGCCAAATGTGACAGCAATGTTAGGAAGGGGAGGTGAATGCAGACTTAAGGCTTTATGTAGAAAATATAGTGTTAAATGACTGATCTCTCCCCTCTGACCTCTTACAGGCAGCGCCAGTAATGAGCTTCAGAAGGTGGATGTTCGACTGGTCAGTGAAGAAGCATGTGTTCGCTCCTACGGCCACCTGGTCACTCCCAGAATGCTTTGTGCTGGTTACCGCAGTGGAGAGAAAGATGCCTGTCAGGTACAGAGAAATACATACATACAACAAGAAAAGATATAATCCCCCCCCCCTTCACAGACCAGTTTGAATCTAAAGCTGCACTTTGATCAATATTTTCATATCAGCGATGGATCAAATTACTATGTGAAATAAAAGATGACACTCATAGTGAGCATCCCACAGAGAATTATCATCCAAATCCACTTTGCCTGTCTCTGTCAGGGCGACTCTGGTGGACCCTTGGTTTGCCAGGAACCATCGGGTCGCTGGTTCTTGGCTGGGGTGGTGAGCTGGGGCAAAGGCTGCGGACGTCCAGACTACTATGGCGTCTACACTCGCATCACCAGACTCACTGACTGGATCAGGCAGGTCATCAGCACTCCCTGAGTCATTGAGGATCTTCATCATCCTTACATCAATGTCCTCATCACTCCAGTGCAAACTAAAACTTAATCCTCACGAGGATAAAAAGCACTGGCAGATGATCTGAGATTGTTTCTCAGCCAAACAGCAGTGAAGTTTGAAGCGCTTTACGGTCACACAGTAATAAAGTAGATAATATTTATGCAGCACCTTTCAGAGCTGATTTTATCAGGTGTTTATCCAGCATAGAGTTAAAAGACAAATGCCAAATATGGAAAAATTAAAATGAGATGTTGGTAAAAATGGTGATATGACTCAAATAAAAGAATGAAGCTCAATTGTCTTTAGAGATGATTAAGGAAAGCTCGGTTTTCAGAATTTATTTAAATGTAATGATGAGGTACTTTGCAAAAGACAACCACTGGATAAATTAGAATGGCACTAAATGCAAAGGTAAGTGATTGCCAAAGTTATAACAGTTTAGTTTGTCTGTGCCAAATGTCATGGCAATTCATCCAAGAATAGCTGAGGCACGTCACTAAAAACTACAAATGTCAACCTCATGGTGGCACTAGAGGAAAAGTCAGGGATCATCAGAGTCAGCAGGATACATCTTCTGGGGACAATATTTGTCTGTACAAAATTTCCTGGCAATCCATCCAACAGTCATTGAGCTGTTTCAGTCTGTACCAAAGTTTTGGACCAACCAGCCGTGCTGTCAACATGTCTAAAAACTACTCCATTTAAACAATGTCTGAGTCTGTGACAGACACCTCCCTCTGGTGGAAAAACATGCACCTGCAGTCGAGGTAATACTTCATCTTCATCTTCTGGCATCTGATTTCACAAGACACTTTTGCAGGTTTGCAGGTGTAAGGTTTAACGTTCTCTTTCAAAAGCTGCTTTTCAGAGTCTAAGTGGTTATTTTTGGGGTCTATGAATCACTGCGTCCAAGGAGAGGCAATTTTTCTTTTCAGCTGATTTTATTATCAACAACAACAATATTCTCAAAGGGACTGGGAGCAGGTGCCAGACCTTGGCATCCCTCCCTCCCTGTGGTTGGATGCTCATGAGTCATTGTGATTCATAAACAAAACTGGGACAAAGACGGTCTGTTCTCGGATGTCTGATTAGATTGTGGTGAATCAAGTGCAGACAATATCTATCTATCTATCTATCTATCTATCTATCTATCTATCTAACCAACCTAGCATTCCTCTCTATGTTCCCTGTTCTCCTCTGTGTCTCATTAACTTCTCCTCTCTCCTGCTCATCTTTGTCACTCTGGAAATGAGCCCCAAATCCTCAGGGGATGTTTCAATATTTGGAAGTCTCCATTTTCAGTGTAATTGGTATTTTATTAGGCTGTAAACCATAATGACAGTTCTGCTCTATGAAGCATAACTATAGAGCTCAAACTGGCCTCTGGAGGCCACAAAAACCATCCATCATGGCAGTTGCCCACACAGTGATGTTCAATGCTTAGAAATGACCTTCACAGTTTTCAGTGGAGAATGTTTTAAAAGGCACATTGTGACTGACATGTAGGTTATAAAACAGCAGATACATGTCTTAAAACATTCAAAGGAGTAAATGACATCACATTGTAGGATTTCTGGGTCTTGAAGTTCAGTTGTCAAACTCTCTCCTTTGGCCACCATCAGGGGGCACCATTGAATGCAAATGGTAAGTATGCATTACGGGACAAATAAGTCAACCTTACATTGAATCCCACATTAACAGCATTTAATAAATGTCAACCACAGAAGTTGAAAGTGGCACTGGATTTGACCCAGGTGGGACTCGAACCCACAATCCCCAGCTCCGGAGGCTGATGCCTTATCCATTAGGCCACTGGGCCAACAAATGCATGTACAAAAACAATACAATACATACATAAACACTGTCAGACAAGAAATTCCTAATGCCACAGGACTGCCCCATTTTAATGTCTGCAAATGGAATCTAGTCCACAGAGATGTACAAAAGAATAAGGCAGTTTTATGTGGTTTTCATCTATGATTCAGTGTCAATTGTTGTTGTTCTTTTAGAGATATAAAGTGTACCAAACTGGGCCACTGAGCTGAAGTTGTAGGATTTATTGAAATAAAAAAAAACCTTTCTCAGCCCCCCAGCCGACGTCACACACGTATCCCCAGAGGTTTTAAAAACAAAGTTCTGGTTTGTTTACCCTCTAAAAATATGATTTCTTAAAATATGTGTCACTATCAACTATGCAAGATCATAAACATTATTTCCCTGGGAGGTAGAAGGAAACGATGCAGTCTCTCAGTTTGTTCTCCTGCTTCCTGAGCTGTTTTTCAGGTCACTGACTGACAGCCTGTAACAGTGCAGAGGAGGGTGTCAGACATAATATATACACAGGTTGATTGAGTTAAAGGGACGTCTGCTGCCCCCTCATGCTCTTATTCTTCAGTTATGCATTCAAACTGTTAGGCAGTCCATCCACATATATATATATATATATATATATATATATATATATATATATATATATATATACATACACTGTGGATCAACCAAACCACCAATCAATACATGTATCAGGAAAATGAATTCAGTCCCAAAGAAGAAAAGTGATTACCAAAATTGTACAGAGGAGAGAGCCAGAAGGAAAAGGCCGGCAGACGGCCGGCAGGCGTAGGATGTTGATTAAATTATGGACATCAGCCATCTTGTTGCTCTTATGTTTTTGCTTTGCCTATGAAAACAGTTAGAACGGCACATGGAGCGGACTTCCTTCCAGCCAGCAGAACATGATAATGTATGTCTTATCTTTACTCAGATCTTATCAGACAGTAATAAAAAATATGTACATTCAGTATGAACGAACACACATCACTGTACCATCATCGTTATCCATGTGAAAATGTTTTTTTTTAAGAATTTAGAGTGAGTGAAACAAGTTAAAACGAGTGAATAACAAAACTTATATGCTCATATGTTTGCACTGGATTTAACAATATTTTATTGATTTGTTAACATGACTTGATACTGTTTAAGGCTGAGCTTGTAGCTGATTCTACGTGTTGATTTTGAGATGTTTATTACAGTAAACGAAAAGAGCTGAGGATGACTTGGAAGCTTTAAGTGCCTGGAATCTACTTCTCTTCCATTTTGAACTGGCAGAACTGTTAAAAAAAAAATCATATCTGTAGGGAAACTGGGGAGGGTGGAGAAGTGATCTCCAGCTGAAGCTGAATGTTGATGATGGGAGAAAAACCAAGCTGTGACCGACTTTTCTTGGCTAGAGACACTGATGACAGTCCGCAGATGTTTTCCTCTGGTCAGTCAGCGATTTGGGAAATGAATGGACATGAGGTGACATACTGGTTGCAGCTTCAGTATGGTGCAAAAGACACTTTCTCTCTTCACCACCATAATGTTTATGCAAGCTAACACTTGTTTGATAGCCAGAGATTTTTTGCCAGTTAATCCTTTATAAATTAACATGAAAACATCACAGGCTTTACCTAATGCTAAAGGACTCAGCTTTGCAGACTGATATCTAATGCATTAGGCCACTCACCCAACAAAAGGTCTAATGTAGCATATCAATATCAGCAAGCAGAACACAGGCCAAGCCAAGACTTGTAGTTTTTGCTGAGCAAGTATCTCTCTCCACATGAGAGCAGCAGTGTCACTTTGCGTGAGTGATTGTTTTCCAATGGAGAAAGTGACGATGACGAATCTTGTAGCAATGCTACCTTGGATTTTACACCTCACTGCTGCACGTGAAATTATATTTGACCTTTTTTGTTAGAGAGCTTTTAATATGCAATTAATGACACAATGGCAGTCTGTGACATAACCTGAAGTAACTCACACTGAACTATACCCATACATTGCTCAACACGAGGCCCATTATTCTGGTACATTTGGTGTGAGAAATAGGCCATTGGATATGGGTGCAGTCTAGAAGATAAAACCTTTTGGCTGATAATGCTGGATTCAATTCAAGCTATCCACTTCATAGCAGTGTGGCATGATTGTTTGAATGTGTCACGTATCACAATGCTCAATATGAGTCATAGCAGCCAATAAGGGGATGACTGGGCCTTAACCTCATTGAGAACAAAACCTCTCATAATGACTCCTCCAAAGAAACACGTTTTTAGGCCAAGTATGAAAACGCCCTGTGAAAAAATTAAAGTATTCAGCATTTCCAAACAACCTCTCTGACCTCAAAACCTCGACCAAGTAGGTCTCATTCACTGACACATATTTTACATTGCACAACTGAACAGGCATATCAAACTGTTAACAGCTGGCCAAAGTGCACAAACACACTTAAGTGCTTCAGGGAAAATTTAGATCTAATGTTTTAATAATTGGCTTTAAAAATGAATATTCCCACAAAATACTCATCCATGCTCTGTGAAATGTCCGGTGCATAAACAACGTGTTGACCTTGACTGGATCGACATGCATGTGTTGGCGTTTAAATCTGGAAATAATGGACATGCTCAGAAATTTACAGCTGGAGGTTAACACATCATCACATGCATCTTCATGAACAGTGTCAAACCACAAAATACATTCTGCTCAATCTTTGCAATAATACTGCAGATATAACTAGAGCTTGTGAGGTTGTGCGAGTGTGTGTGTGTGTGGTAATAACTTTGTCCACTTAATCTCCATACAGTAGTTTACTTGCTGTCCTCGGGGCTGCTAGATTAAACATCTTCACTGTACTCACTGAACCATGAACACTGGCCTTGCAGTTGTGTAAGCAGTGTCCTCATGCACAATAGGATTTACAAACCAATTTTTCACAGTTATGGAACAATTGAGCACACGCCATGAATGCAGGCTTAGATGCAGTGTATTTATCATCATAAAGCAAAGATAAACACAGGAGCGTGAAGGGAAGCTGTTGTTTTCTTGACAAAGACTACAAGCTACTGAGAAAGTGGCACAAGTTGCATTCACTGCTAAATGAATTATAAATGTTGTTTTAATTATCATGTAACTTAATACTTTTACTGACCTCTATAGACAGAAATAGGAATTACAACAACATGATCTGGGCAAAGTGTAGCTTGACACAAAAAGTTAGTTAAAAAGTAAACTTTTTCAAGGATTTTTTAAGCAACAGAGTAATAGAAACAGAGCAGAGATATAACCAAAATTACTTGAGTAGAAGAAGTTGTTCAATAATACAGCCTTGGGTCCACTGGGTTGCATGTAGCCTGTTCATATAATTAATTTGTCTGTGCAATTTCCAGTTATACAGAATATATGCCAATTTGGTTTAAAAGCCTGAAACTTGTCAAACTGCGAGTGATGCAGCTGTCTGTGGAAGTAGAGAAAAAAAATAACAGTTGACAATAATTATGGGGATAGTGTTGTTTTCTTGGGAACTTGGGAAGAAGCACTGAAGTGACTAGTAAACAAATCTGATGATGGTATGCAGTTTCTGAGGAAGTAATTTAGGGTGGGCGATGCCCCCAAAAAAATCATTGTAAGAAAGCTGGTATTATTGAAAGTAAGTTAATTGAAGTTTGGACACAAACATTGCTTACAAACATCAACTGCTTAGTCGTCTGGATCAGGTTAAATGTTGCAGATTTTATCCCTGGTTTTATCCCTGAGTGTCTGCTGGAGAGTTTGCAGCCATCTGCATACCACCACTAATTAGCAGAGGAACAGTATTATCAACGGGGGCTGCAGTGTGCTCATGTCTTTACTGCAGATAACACTAGTTTCATTTTTTATCATTGCAAAGACATTAATTCATCTAAGAAACGTAAGGAAAAAACATTTAACAAATCTGCTTTATGTAACTCAGTCAAATAATGTGACAGATGGGTTGTGGGATTTTATGAAAACACAAAACATGCTGGGAAGAATGCTAATAAGAAAACATTGTTTCATCATGGCCAAAGGATCAGGTCACAGATATTCAGTTGGTAAGATAATAGATTTGATATCCTGTAATCATGGGTACAACATTTTCCTAAATATCTCTATGCTGTAATAAAATACATAATGGGTTATATATTAAAGTATTGGGCATATTGAATTCTCTGATGACATGTAATATAAATCTGGCTAATACAGGGACAAAAAACACATAAGCCGTGAGTGATGTGACTGTCTAAAACATGATGGTATCATTAATTGATCCCATTTAGACTGTTACTAAAATAAGCAGGAGCATGTGGTTATTCCTGGGAGGCAGTAGGTACCAGAATAATCTTGATTCATTTTGAACCAGCAAAAATATCAGTCATCATTTGTTTGTTTATTTTTGGTCATCACTACATAACAAAGTGAGAGGCTGTGCCGACATGATGCTGACTAGACTCTTTCCCATCTCTAACACTGTTGAAAAGTACTACTGTTATTAAATTGTTGGTCCTCTGTTTTAGATTTGTGGTGTTGAACAGAGAACTCCTGTAAAGTGCACTTTACAAGCATCATTTAATCGGCTGCAGTGTTGTTTTCCACCGCTGCTGAAGTGGTGAAGGTCAAACTTGCCTGTCTCTCTTTCTGCCTCCTCCTCTCTTTCACTCATCTATGGAATCAGTTTCAAATGGCTGAATCTTTTTCCAATTTGAGCTGTACTAGTTATTCATGTGATGGAACTTTGTGTTTTCTATTCATAGTCATAGCAAGGTAGCTCTTACAATTGTGATGATAAGAAGGTCATAGTTTTGGGTGAATGTTTTTGTCAATGCATTTAGCCCAGTAATAGACTAATAAATGGTCTAGAGTTATGAGCTGGTGTTCCTCTCAATCTCTGTTTATGCCAACATTCAGTCAGTATTAATCCAGTGCATTTGAGGATGACATATGTTTGAGAGCTGAGCTGTTAGACAAGTGGAAATTCTGATCTCTTGGTGGTGCGGGATGAATAGGGATCAAGAAAAGTCATCTGGTCCCAATCCCAACTCCCCCCTTGGCCGTACCCCTCTGTTTAGCACACTGCGTATAGGACAGGGTGTCCTGTGTCTTTTGGGGATCAAGGAGTAGTGGTCATATACATCCACCAAATGGCCCTCCAGAAAACACAGTTTTCAGATGCAGACTCCAATCAGAGTGGTAGAAGAGAATTCCCAGGATGCTTTGCTAAACAAGCAATCAGTGGTGTCCAATTTCCTAAGTACGGATTTCAACCCCTATTGCTTGTAGCTCCGTTCTGAAGGGCCACTACCCAGACGAGAGCAGTCCAAATCTAGGGGTAGTGCCAAGGAGGGACATTGGGATCGGGCTATTTGGACTCATTTCCTGGGGAAGAATGTGTGAGCCACATTTCATGGCAATCAATCCAATAGCCAAACCAATGGGGTGGACAAAAACAGCTGGCTGCACATTTAACTTTCTCTGGAATAATTAGGGTTAATAGCCCTCTCAAAAACTGACAGCTGTGAAATCCCTTTGGTGGCATATTATTTAGCATTATTCAGTCCTTTACACAATCTACAAATTCAGTCAGAGATACACAGAGATCTCTGACAGAATGTAAAAGCTGAAAGGAAAAAAAGGTCCAGATCGATGCTGTACACAAGCAGTTCAATTTATTTAATGGAACACAAACAACCTAATGGATCAAATCTGATGGTGATGAAAGAAAAAAACACTGGCATGCAGAGACAGCTTTCACTTGGTCTCTCATTTCAGAATCTGTGTTTTAAAGGTGTGGGATGTATTTTATCTTAATCACTGAGATTTTCTTTGACAATGAGTAAATCTTATAATGCTCTGTGTACTCAATCAGAGATGACGAGCAAAATCCTTTAATTTACATTATTTCTCATCAAACTTTCAACTACTGCATCCTCCATGTTGTGTTATGATTTAGGATTCTGGGTTTGGCACTGTTGTTGAATCATACTGCTTGAATCATACATGACTCACTGTAGTCGTAGAGAAAGCCAGCCAGGAAGCTTTTGTTCAATAATTTTTTTCATTTTTCTCCTTTCCCCTCCTCCATCTCTCCACTGCTCCCCTGGGTTCCTCTCCCTCTCTTTCTTTGCAATGATGGGCTAAACAGCTGAAGGCTGTATGTTTTCATTGTGGTTGAGATTTATCTTGGGAGAAGTGGTTACACTGGGAGAGAGGGAGGATGTGGTGCGGCGTTGAGAGTGTGCAGAGGTCCAGCAGGAAATATGGAGAGAGAAGGAGACACAAAAGAATTACTGAAGACAGAGAAAAGGCAGAGCTGTGAAGCACACATTTTTCACAGGCTATGTACAATCGCTATGCTAATAAAGAGCTGAAGTCCTGCCCTTTATCCTGGCCCGCCTCCAACACCTTTCTACAACTCAACAGAAGAACTGGTAGAAGGTTTCTTGTTTTAGTCTTTCTGAAAAGCTAAAATATGATGCTAAACTATACATGAAATTTGTGTAAATAAAATCTGAACACCTTGTCATTTAACAAAGATTTGTAAATGTGCACAGAGGATTTACATAGCGATGGCCACCATAGCTACTCTGTAGCCTGAGTCATACTTTACATGGAACAACAAAAAAAACAAACAAAACATACAAAGCATTTAGATTCATTGGATACAGTATGTTTTTGTTGATATCTTCAACCCACATTAGCCCACAGAGTAAAAAAAACATTTATATTACTGGAGAAACTCACAATTCTTCAAAAGACTGAAGAAATAAACGCTGACTGGTAAAACCCATTGAGGCACTGAAACTAGAGGCTTGCTACAACAGGGGGTCTGTAGCACTAAACTTCAAATGTAAAAAAGCAGAAAATCTTACAACCAAAAACAACCCAAAGGGATCATTCAGGCTAAAAACAGTCCAGCATTAAATCAATACAAGCGGCGGTTTTGGTGGGGGCATGTTGCTTCAGATGTGGTGAGATATGAAATATGATCCAGGAAGACCAGTTGAAATTATTGATACATAAGTATGAAGGCTTATCAGACTTTTTCACCAGACAACCCTGTGTTGTTTTGCCTTAACCCCGGGTGCACTGGCACCCGTGCTCCCTCTTTTGAATGAGGGGTTTGTGTTGTTTCACACAGAGCTATGGTTGGTCTGAACATGGCCTAACCGTAGGAAAGTAAAATAAAACCTCCAGCCACTACAGCTGTTTTCATCAGCTCTCTGACTCTTTTTGGGAATGGTGTACCGAATTTCGGCATTTTTCTCATGTGGCCTGAAAAACCTCTAACTACCAGGTGACATAAGAGTTGTAGCTGTGTCCAATTTCAGAACTAGTGGGTTGAATCTGCATCTCTTTCAGTTGTGTCCTACAAACTCAAAACAGGGCTGCATTTTTCAGAGCCATTTGGTGGATGTTTTGGTATGGGACAACCTTGACATGACATTATGACATTTCCAGCTTTGAAATGAAGTCTTTGAAGAAGGTGGCCTACCCCCTGAAATGGGACACAGCTTGTGTATTTATACCCAGGTTAATGGGGATCAGGTGTGTCTCGTTTTCCAGATGAGCTACTCATGGCTGTCTCTAGCTATTGACTGGTACTGGAGTCCCATCTTGCTGGCTATGATGCCAATGAATTTCCTAGACTTCACTAAAAAAAGAAAGGAAAGGGGAGTTTTGTGATGTATACTGTCAGTATAATAAAAGAATAAGTGCAAAGAGGGAAAACAAGCTAGAGAACAATGACAACAGAGGAGAAGGAATGGATGCTTTGCTTGAGAGCTTTGAAGTACTTGCGTGGGTTTTTGCCCTGAGCAAAGCGCAACACAGACACACACTCACAAAATCAAATACATAATCCAAACCAGCATATGGAAAATCACAGTCTAACATTAAATACACTCAGAGGCACACAGGCAAATGGGTGACTCATCATAGAAAGTGTACTGTAGTTTTGTTTGTGTGCAACAATGAAAGAGATTTGAAGGAGGCAAACAGATTTTTATAATGTTTATATTTAGGGAAGCATTTGCTTTCTCCAAAGAGAACCAAAACAGAGAAGGAGAGAAAAGAGACATCAGAAGAGAGAAATGTTGACTAAAGAGAGATAATAAGAGACAGACAAAGACAGAGAAGCCTCATTATATTTTCTTACTTTGTGAGCGAAGGCATGAAGTGCACTGATTAGGCTGACCCACATCCACTCCGTCTGAAACTGACATTTAATCAAAGCTTTGAAGGGCTGCAGCTCGGTAACTGCCTACAGTTTACCACTATAAAGAGGAAATAAGCGGAGGAGGAAAAGAAAGGGGACAAGGAGTTGGACACACTAATTTGGAACAATTAGAGAGTTAAGTTTACATGTCAAACATTCTCCAGTATTTTCAGACACATCAAACATTTTCTTTTTTCCTTGTAAAAACTCCCTGTCCGCAAAAATGTTTTCTTGAAATGTTTACTGAAGCCCATAATAATAGGACATGTAGAATTACATGGCAATCAAATTTTGAAGGAGTCACTCAGTGGTAGGCCAACAGACAGAGGTCATACTGCAACATGAGATCATCTACACTCACTTTATTTGACACATTGCACTGATCAAAGCAAATGTGACCCACCTATCCTTGCAAGACTCACATTTTATGTGCAATTAGCAACTGACATTCACATCTGAACTGTGATGATGCCACCACTCTCTATTTAAGTGAGCCAAAGATTGACTCACAAGTGTTGTACTATTAAGGAGTATACTATGAACACAAGTATGACAGTGAAATATTAGTATGTAGTATGGAATTGGCTCATGGGACAGAATAGAAGTGGGAGGCCAAGGAATACAAGAACAGGCAAAAACACAAAAAGGGTGGCAAGCTGAGGAAACTGTAATATGAGTCAGAAAAAGACACGAAAGAAGATTTGACAGCACAGCAAAAGAAGGAGGGTAGATAGTAGGGCACAAAAAAGTATAAAAGGGAGAAAATAGAGAAAGAGGAGGCAGGGGGTGAGCTAGAGGAGAGAGGATTCAAAGTTACTTCAAAAAAATAGATGAAAAATTAGGAATGTAAGAGGAGGACATGGGAGTGAAACAGACAGACTGAAAATGACCCCAAAGCCACAGGATGGAAAACTCCATCAAGCCAAGCTCCAATCAAATAGACAGCATGACTGGGAAGATGAAAAGACCTAAATGATGTGAGGGAGTGGGGGCAGAGAACAAGGAGGACAGGAGATGACAGAGGGTAGGAAGAGGAGAAAATTGGATTGAAAGAGTGAGGAAAGATATTAGAGTGAAAAAGAGATGGAAGAAGGAAAATGCTGGGTGTGAAAAGATAGAGAAAAGAGGGAGAGAGACCATTTGAATGAGAGGATGCTACATGCTACAGTGTTGAATGAGACCTCAGAATAGTGAGATAAAAGAAATAAAAGGAGCTTCTCTTTGCAACCCCGACCTTACTGTCATATATATTGTGCCACACCAGCTAACGTTTGGACAAACTGACTTCCATTACGCTGAAATAAAATAGTTGCATGTGCACATGCAGCTTTGTAATACAAACTCATAATTCAACGTGTAAACAAATCTTCTTAAAATAGGACGTTCAATGACATAACTTACATAAACATAAGAGGTACATGTAATAGAAAGCTAAATAATAAAAATGCCAGATGTTCAAATGAAAACAGCAATTTAAATGACTTAGTGATCTCACCTCTACTCACACACAGGAGATTGCCTGGACATTTGTGCACAATTACACCCGTTTCACATTCCCAAAACCCAGAGCATATTCCTGTATGAATTACAGTTTAATTAAAACTACAGTGAGAGGGTAAAAGTGAAGCATATAAAACTTTAATTTCATGTATGTCCAAATTTGGCCTGCTATAATGGAGTTTTAACGGAGCAGTCCACAGAAGGTTGTTCCAAGGTTTATGTGTCTGACTCGTGAACGCAGAGTTATTGGAAACAAGGGGGCTACAAAATATTTCCCTTTCCTCAGAGCATGTTAAATGCAATGGAAACTAGTCAGAGAAAGAGAGAGAGAGGGGGGATATGCAAAAGACATGGACTCAAATAGCAGGAGGTTTTTAGTATGGATGTGGGGATGATGGTTGCAGAGCTTCATGTTGTTTTAGATTGAATATCTCGAGTATTTGTTTTGAGTAGAGGGTTATTCTTTGACTATATTTTATGCTTTGCTCATGCAGTCACAGTGAGGGAGATCAGCAGGTTTAGGTATCTGACTGGTCATAGAGAACACTTTCTTTTTTCTTGCAGGTCCTGCTGTATTTCTACTTAAGACAGACTATTTCCAGAAAACTACAGGTATGTGAACCAATAAAGCTGCTGAAATGACAGAAGCAGACAGGAGACAGATCCGAACAGAGTCACAGAGACAAGTGAACAGAGACACACAGAAAGAAACTGTAGTGTATGTAGTTAGGGCCAGATCTGAGTCTGTAGCAGTAAATCAGAGTCATTCAGTGTATCATGGTCGATGACTGAAACTCTACTTTAGCTGTGAAACAATCTGTTTTTCTTCTGAACAGGACTGATTACTTCAACAGGTACTATGCTCCTTACAAACTGGAATCTGTTAAACTGCTTTTTCTGTTTGTTCATGATTAAACTGCACGTTTACTCTGGTGCACACAGGACACACAGGATAATAATGAAGAAACAGAAGGGTGTGTATATGGAACTGACCTTCATGCATTATGAATCTTTCAAATATCCAGGCTTTATGTGGTCCTTGTGTTCCTACCGGAAAACAAGCCCAGAGGAATATACATCACAGTCTCTGAGTAACATACCATTTTAGAGAGATATAATGTCAAGTGGAATTTAAAAAACGAATCAAGTGTGTGTTTGCCTGTGTCTATGTATGTATTTAAGTTAGACCTGTAAGTATACTCTCAGATGCACTGCTCCTCTGTAATTAGCCTTCTAGTTCACAGAGGTACCTCTTAGCTTGTAACTAATTTACTGCTCTCGACCATGTACACACACTCTCACACTTAAATACACACAAACAAAATGAGAGAGAGAGAGAGAAGACACTTCAGCCTCCTCTGAATTGTATTCATTACACAGACACACACACACACTGCTCACTCCCCCGGTGTCTCCCACCATCTGTCTCATCTTCTTCCATGTTGGGTTTTCACAGATGGGACCCAAAGGTGTCACGCAGAGCTGGGAGATGATACAACTCCACAGGAAAAAAAAAAAAAAAGGAAAGAAAAAACACACCGGTAAAGATGTTAAGAGGCAAAGGAGAGCAGAGAGACAGAGACACACACAGAACAAAAGACAATGTGACAGAGAGACAGGCAGTATGATAAAAGTTTTATATTCATACAACAAGGTACCAGATGGATTGCAAATACTTTTGACATGTGGAGCTGCGCAGGAGAACGAGTATTCAGCCTCACTTACATCACTCTGAAATTTATTATTACAATACCTGCTGTGAATATTTTTCCACCATGATTTTTATTACTGTAGCTCAGAGCTGCGAGAGCCAAGGCAACAGTTTTCATCAACCTTTGAAGGTGGGTGAATTCAAATTAGCTTTAAGCCAGTATAAAGTCAGACCATGACCAGGTTGTTGCATTAAATCTGCTCTTAAAGTAAACAGGAGAAAGATTTAGCATTTCTCTGGAGCTTATTTCTTCAGTACAGTACAGTACAGTATAATATGTGGTTAAATCCTCAGAAATAGTCATCTTTGATGTAGATGAAGCAGCATGAGTGAGGTCCCTGAAAAAAACCCCAATGAAATTTTATGATTTTGAGTTTTGAAGGTGAGAATGCACATAAAAAGAAAAATGTGATCATCTCACTTGGGTCATTTATAGCAATGCAGCTAGCTTGTTGTTCACACATGTAGCATGTTCTGTTGAGAAGCTGCATTCACCCATCAGTGACCATCAATTGGTTTTGAGACTGAGTTCTGCAGAGTCTGGATTTTAATCAGCTCAAGTTGAATTTTTTTTGGTTTTCTCATTTTCAGCTCCTGTTGAATTTGTTAGCAGATAGTTGCTTAATTATGCATCCAGCAGCTACAGAGCAACATCAGTTCAATACGTCCAGTATTCACTGTCCTTTTAACTCTGTTTTGCAGTCCATTTAATCCTGAGGGAAATATCTGGTTGTTCAGCTGCTAAATGCTCCATAATGTTCACCAGCTTAAGTCACTAACTTTGTCGTTTGTTTGTTTTGTGTTGGGAACCAAAACAGTAACAATACAGACTTGGAAAAACCAAAACAATGAGCTGAAAGATGCTAATACTGAAACTGAAAGAGTCGGACAATAATTCCCTGTGAGTTCATCTCTATGAGTAAGACTTTCACATTACACATGGTATTTTTTATCCAGTTTTGATCTAAGAATATTAATGATAGCAGATTTAAATTAATCGCTGTAGCAAATCGGATTACCACTGTGAATATCTAATATATCTACTCCACCAATGAGTTTCAGTCAGTGTGTCTCTGCCTTTTGGAAGTCTCTGTGATCTCTGCTCTCTCAATGAACTGATAAGTTCAACAAACTCCAGATCAGATGAACAAAGACATGAAAGTCAAATCTGCAGCCAAGTCATGCAGCACCCTGATCCTGCTTGGCCTGCTGTTAAAGATAAATATGCATTCATACACAGTGTGGCTGCGAGCCAATGAGTAGAATGGGAATTTGGAGGAAGTGTGGACTAACTTAGAACATATGGAGGCCAAAGGCAGCAAAGAACAGTGATTGCAGATGAAAATTAAGAGCATTTCATTCTAAACAGGCGTCTTCTCTTAGGAAAATGTACTGTAATACCTGCTTTGAAGACTGGAAGACTCACAAGCCCCCCCGGCTAAATCAGGACTATGAGAGAATGAGTGATAGCAACCTTCCTTCCCTCAATAATCAGCACTGAGCTGCTTTTAAGCAATGCACTCAACACTGCTCTCATTCTTCTGATGTTTTAGTAGCTCCTGTCATTTTGAATCATCCTCACTAGAGGCGTAGCGCACGCACACACACACACACACACACACACACAGCATCTGAAGTTCACAGTTTTGTAACCTCTGAATTGCTGTTATATCCTTGAACTAAGTGCTCATATTTATGTCAGAATTTAATGAAAAGTATTCCTTCTGTTAAGGGGTTTCAAAGGATTTTTAATGATTAGTTTTTCACTAGAAGAAAATAAAAACGGCAGAAAGCCCAAAAGTTATTTTTTATGCTTGGTTAGTAACAGAAAATGAGGCCATTCAAGTATCCTCATGCCAGCAGGACTGAAGATCACTGGGAGCCCTGAACTGTCTCTGTCTATCAATACATATTCCACTGTAATGATGTAAATGCTGCATGAGCCCTGAGTGCACCATGCAGCTGCTCCGTGGCCAGCAGCTGAAGATATGTGGTCGTAAAGCGTGAATGTGGGTGACTCTGTGTCTCCCTGGCCACCTTTTGTGGGGAGAACCTGAGCCACTCCCTTCACATCACAGGTTCAGGCAACCACAAACTAAAACAAATAGTGTTAAAAACACACTTTTTTTGTTATTTATTTACTATTTGATGTATTGAACTGTATTTACTGGATTTTAATGTGTGTGAGGTTTTGTGTCTCTCTGCGCCCCAGTTTCCAGCTTGGCACAAATCAGGTACTGAACTCTTGAACTTGTGTGCTCAGCTACCAGAGCAAAGGTGCCTGAATAAAGATGAATACTTTTCCAATGGAATTTTACTGAGGTTTCAGCTACTGTTTTGTGTGTAGTGATTGGTTAGCAAATTCGTTTTTTGACAGGGCTTATCTTTTTTTATCTGAAAAAGACCAAAGTTGTTTGTGAAGGAATGCAACTCCTACACTTTTTGTCCACTCTGAGGAGCACACACACAAACACACACGCACACACACGGTCAATATAGTCAACAACATAGTCATTGCATAGTTGAGGGCTACATTCACAGCAGTGTCTGTTTACAAGGTCTCCTACATGGTCTACACCCCACAGACAGAAATACAGATCCTGTCAATCAATATTACACTTTTTTACACTGTGTTTGTACCACATGTTTGTGTGTGTGTGTGTGTAATATAAACCACCTGTTTTAGTCCACTGCTGTTACACCAGGAGGTGTAGAGTTACTGAAACTCTACAAAACATGTATATCCCTTTACTCCTACCATCATGCCTGACATTAAATCTCACACCAGCCTAAACCTAATCCTGATTGTAATCTTGACCCCCATCCAACCTCAGCCTGATTAACAAACGATGGGCCCCTACTGACCCTCCCTACACCAGCCTACTACAGTGTTATGGGCCAGAAATTCAGACTCAACCTCACATGAAATGGCATTGACTTCAAACTGTGACCTGAGTCTCAAGTGCTGAAACACTGAATTCCAACCCAAAACAAAAATTTCACTATAAACCCCGACAAAAAACCAAAACAAATCAAAGCCCCCAGACTCAGGGTATGAGGAGAAATATGAACCAGAGACCGAACCCAAAGAGTAAAGAACAAATCATGTTTGTTTCTTCCACACTAATCCGTGAAAGCATTGAGACCAGTAAGACAAATATCCTTTCCAGCTCTGTTGGGACATTTTGTCATCACTACAGAAATACAGGCTCCTACCACACATAGAAGCTTCTTCATGTGTTTGCTCTGTTTTGTCTTTTCACCTCTGTGGCGTCTGGCTGGCTGACTTCTCACCACAGTGAGCAGGCTGACAGGAAACAGAACAAGCAGAACACAGCCAGGACACAGCCAAAACCCTGAGAGAAAGGAGGAAAGCCCGGGGGATAGACTGAACAGAGGGTGGCGTGTGGAAGAAGGGTTAAGATGGATCATGGGAAATTTAGGAGAAGAATTGTAAAGAGAGTGATGCAAAGATAAGATAAACAAAAAATGTCAGGATTGTGAGGAATCTTCGCTGCTGTTTTTAGACTAAAAAAGAGACATAACAGAAACACAGTTAGCTCCTGCCACAAACAACCCATGACGTCATCCCCAAATCCATTAGGTGGATGGACTTGGACTAGTTGTTTCCAGGCTGAATGACCCTGCACTGAAGCATGCTGCAGGAATTCACTGAGGCAGCTACAGTAAAGTGCAGCTGGTAACAAATGATCTTTATGGTGCAGTTTTAAGCATCACAGCCATCCTTCCATGAGGGTTTCAACCAATGAGAGTGTTAAGTGCACGCTGGCTCCAGGCCAAGGCTACTAAAAAGGAGTGAGTAACTTTGTTCCAGTTTGACATAAGATCACAGGAGTCTGCTTATCAAATGGGATTCCCCCCTCAGTTGATCTTAGGTGCTTTGCTGATGATTCCTGCAGTAGACTGTATATTTCCCAGACTGCCTTTCAACCAACCTCAGACTGTCTGAGTCTGAGCTGCCTGTTTCTTTGAGATTTTTGGTTGAGGCCACAGATGTATTTTTAAAAAAGGGGAAAAAAAAGGATACCACGTTGCAACACGCCACCCTGTTCATTTCAGTGAAAGTTGCTCTCCTCTCTTCAGACCAGGTGAACACGAGCACTGGAGAACGTCTTCTGGGCGAGCCGCACACTCAGATGGCATAAAATATTTTTAATGACACATCTCTGTGAAACTTTTGAAACTGTTGGTCGTAATGGATGGTCATGGTGGCAGTGACAGTCAGGAAAATGTGATCCCTGCTTTACAGCTGTTCATTTTGTAATGGTCACGTATGGGGAAAAAAGACTTTTGAGCCACGATTTCACAATACCAAGTGTGGCCATTTTCCCAAAGTTGCCTCACGGCCCAGCACTGTTGTTGAGGGCTTAACTTGGGCTGAGACAGAGATAACAAAAAAATAGAAAGATAATTATTTGATGCCACAATGCACTGTGGTGAACTGAGGACAGTGTTCGTGCTCTTCCTGTTTTACTGAGACCTCCCTGTGCCCCTCTATTTTTAATCTAAAAGTCTTCCAAACAAGCAGTTTGCCTCAGGGTAATGCATGCTGTGTGATCCCACTCAGTGGACGTTTTCTACTTTGTCATTTGTGTTTATTTTTTTCTCCTCACATCGGAACTTTACACGGCCCCTGTTTGTAGGCCCCTATAAACCAATAAACCAACCACAGCTGTCATTTTGTCAAAAGATTCTTAGATTTCATTTTATATACCAATAAAAATATACATGCAGACAGTGCTCTGTGCTGCTGGTTTTATAATTCACAGCAGTTAGTAACTAGACTTTGCCAAAGAATTATTATTTTCTCTGATCTCATGCATGCGTCCACTGGCGGGCTGGTCCCCTGGGTACTCATGACACCCAGATGTTATCAGAGCCACATCTGCTGAAATCATTGAAACTACATCTATGGAAGAGCGCTTCCTTGAATTTACAGATAGGATATTTACGTGCAGTGTGTGAAACATGAACTTTGACAAGCAGGTTTTTCTTATGTTTTACACTACAACACAGTATTTTTACAAAGTGAGACAGAGAATCAAATGAGAGTAAAGAAAAGATGACAGGTTTATTTAAACGTCAGCAATATAAAACAAGCTTCTGCAGCATGACTTAAGAACCTCAGTGGGAGTTTACGAGAAGTGATATAATGTGGTTATTTTTGGCGTGCAGGATTGGAAGGCGTGGGGCAACTTAAAGGAAATGGAGTTGTTACTGTCCAGATCTGAGTCATGCACACTGTAAAGTAAAATGTGGACAGAGCGGAGGAACAGTGAGAGAGGGAGAGCTGACCTAAATTTTCTGTTTGGGTGGTGACAGTTCCTCCTCACCACATTCAGCTCCCTGTTAGAAAACTTCTGGATGAAGGTGCAGCAGTCTCGACTCTCTTAAGAAAGAGTGATGGATGTGGAGTTTGAGGGAAGGATGGAGGGGAAGTAAAGGAGATGATCACAGGGGGAAAAGGCAAGAAGAGGAGTGAGGAGAGGGGGACATATGGGGGAGTAGTGTGTGTGTGTTCTATGCGTGTCTAAAGACAGAGAGGGAGGGAGAGAGTGCGTATGGGGAAGAGAGAGAGAGAGAGAGAGAGAGAGAGAGAGAGAGAGAGAGAGAGAGAGAGAGAGAGAGAGGTTTCTCCTCAGTAGTTCCTCCTCTCTGCCTGACACCAGCAGTCTGCTCTTCCTCCTCCGCTGTGGTGAAACTCCACCAGGTAAGAAAAGCGACCAGATTCTCTGACACATGTGACAACGACTTTATGACAATCTGTCCCACGGCTCTGCATAATAATCCTCCAAAGTTTACAATGAAAAAAAAAATAGAGGGAGAGAAGAAGAAGAAACACCCGGCGGCGCGTTTTCGTACTTGCAGAGACGTGCAGGATTTAAGAAGTTATTCACAAGTCGCCAACTCAGCAGCAGTTTTTTTTTTTTTTTTTTTGGAAAAGTTACCCCTAACATCATCGTGCAGGTTCTCGCGCGCCGGCTCACTGACACGTTTCTTCACGTGCACGGCGTTTGTGTGTGTGCGCGCGCTCGCGTCTGTGCTTGTGCTCTGTGTTTAGAGCTGTGTGTTTATAGTTTATCCGGACTGCAGCTGCATGCCAAACTGATGCTCTGGCGTTGTAGACGTGGCTCCTTAAATGAGTTCATTATGAGTGTTGCATGTGTGTTGCGGTTGGATGAGTATCCAGGAGTGTGTGTTCAGTTCATTAGCGGCATGTTGTCATCATGGCATTGGTGCAAATTGTGCAAGTAGCT
Source organism: Lates japonicus (assembly GCA_033238685.1). Classification (NCBI taxonomy): domain Eukaryota; kingdom Metazoa; phylum Chordata; class Actinopteri; family Centropomidae; genus Lates; species Lates japonicus. The sequence goes on along the minus strand of BRZM01000064.1, from coordinate 1,219,806 downwards.
CTGGGGGGGTCCTGATGTCGGAGGGATGGGTGGGAGGGGGTTAAATGAGGTCATGATGTAATAGATTAACCCACATTAACTCAGTTCCTGTGACTCACAGGTGTGAGAGAATGTCACGTTACCTGGTGCAATATGCTGAATCTGCTGTAAGCTTATCCAGTGGGAAATAAATAAACTATCCAAGAGTTAATTCATCATATGTTACACATGCACATTGTGTGATGTAAAAGCATGGCAAACTCCGTGTCCAAAAAATCAGCGTGTCAGCATGTTGCATTATAAATGGATAAAGGAGCCAAATATTTCATAACAACTTGTCATATCAGAAGATGTTATTATGCTAGAGATCGTTGTGCAAGTAACACTAGATGTATGACTACTCATTCCTTCCATATTTATGTTGTGTTTAATTTCTAACTATAAATATTTGGAAAATCATTCCACAGCCCTGGATGTCTGTTTAAATAAAGCAACCATTTCTGCAATTTGATGTTCATAAAGCTCAGTGTCTGATAGAAATATAAACCCACCTCAAAGCAAACATCATTCACAATGGTCTAAACAAAACTACAGTCAGTCAGTCTACAGCCAGGAGTGCAGCTAGGTGAGGCTGTACTGATGAACAGCAACAGTGCTAGCTAAATGCTAATGTCAGCATGCTAACACACACAAAGACAATTCTGACTTTTGCTTACTTTTGCTAAGTATTGGACAATACATTTTTTGACCAGATGGTGGTGTTAGATGGGGATCACCAAAGTTAGTACAGTTTGTCCTGAGGGGGGCATGAATGCTGAAAGCAATCCACCCAGTGGTTGTTGAGATATTTCAGTCAGGTCCAAAGAGGGGAAATGACAGAATGACACTGCTGCCGGACATACACACACACACACACACACACGCAGGTTCTAAAAGCACAACACACACTGGCCAGGCAGAAAGACAGAGGAAGTAGTCCAGGTACACTCGCCAGGATATATTCTAATCATGGATACTTCGATACGCATCAGTGCTATGAGTTTCCTTTAAGACCTGTATGCTGCATTCAGGTGATGTAGTATTTAATATAAAGATCAACCACCCTACTGTGAAGTCTGTGGTAACTACAGTGACGTGTTTAAAGCCTCCAAAATCACATTTTTTAGTGTCACTGCAGTGAAGCCATAGTTTAGAGCTCCGAGAAAAACAATCCAAATAATCACTTATATTTTCCAGACTAGTTTGGTCTTTCTTCCAATGTGAGCACTGCCAAGCTGCGCCAACCATCCTGCGATTATGGTTTTTCCTTTATGACAAAATGCAGCCTTGGTTCATATAGTTCTTGAAAGAAACTGAAGCTATTCTCTTGTTGCAGTCATTAGGAATTATTCAGGGTATGAAGATCAAGTAAATGACAAAAATATAAATGAAAGTGATAAATCTGAGCTAATTTTTCTATCATGTTGCGGAAGTGAGTAGAAATGTATCCTCCGACATCTGCCTGGATGTGACCGTGAAGCAGTTTCAGATGATAACTGTTATGATAATATTTTATTGTCAGTAGTCAGATAGAAATATTAAGGCAGAGCTCCAGTCATTTCATTTTCTCAGAGTCATGCTCCATCCATCATCTCATATCCTGTTAAAGGACCAGTGCGTAGGATTTAAGCATCATGTTTTCCTCAGCTTAGAATGAGCCCCCTCATATTTACACAGGGAGCATGTCCATTGAGCCAAACATACTGCACTGCCATATTTGTACAGTAGCCCAGAATGGACAAAACATACACTACATATATATAGAAGAGAAAGCCTTTCATTTGTACATTTGTTTATCTGCAGGCCACCATAGGTTCTCCTACATGTTTGTAAAGGCAGGGGTGAGGGGAGGCGTATACAGTTTGCAACCTCACCTCTAGAATCCACTAAATCCTATACACTTGATTTTCAACGTTCATCCATCACTGTAAATACCTCTTGCAGTCTCTCTGTTATCTCTCTCATCTTTCTCTCTCCTGTTTATTGTTTTTTCTGAGTTTAGCTCTCATCTGCCTTTTGTTTTTGTTTTCTCTTCCTTGTATTGCTTCTCAGAGGACTGCTGTTAGCAAGGCATGTGGAATTCAGAGGTTTGAAAAGGGGATGGATGATAACAAGTAGAGGGAGACGTGAAAAGTTGCTAAATAAAATTGAACAGACATAACTAAATGAGAGCAGCACATGCCAAATTTTAGTTTTGTTTTGGACAACCTCTAAAATGTGGACATTAAATTCAGAGGACAAGGAAAGAGAAATTGGTGCATTTGTCTCTGTGTGTTGCACAGATGAAGGGTTCCAAGGGTAACAGGTTGAGCGGCTCATGGCGTCCTTGGAAATGTGTGTGACTGTGAGGGTTCAGTCAAAGGGTATCAAATCACTGCTTATGTTTTCAAACCCAATTCAGCCTAGGTGTGTGTGTGTGTGTGTGTGTGTGTGTGTGTGTATGTATGGAAGGCCATGAAACTCACTCCTTCCTTTTTTTTCCCCAAGTCTATAGTTTTCTCCTGGGCTTATATCTCAGTCCAAAACCTCTGGATCCCATATGAGCACTCTAAGATCACAACTGCCATCTCTGGCTGTGATGTTCATACCACAGGTTTTTTGGTTTCCTTGAAAGTTAAAGAGAAAATCTTCCCTTAGATAAAGTACATCGTGAGGTGTTATTAGTCTGAAGTTCAGTGTATACCAAGAGTTACTTAATGCCAATCCGTTGCAATTTACTCATGATATATTAGCTCTCTTTTAACCTGACTTATCCAATTAGCGATTTCCTAGAAACTTTTCAACAGCTGCCAGAGATTAAATGTGAAGTACTTGTGCTTATTAATGATGGATATGACAACAGATTAATAACTAGTTTGTGAACACTGGAATATGTCCATGATTTTGGCTGTATCCCTAACTCAAACCACAGCTTGTCTTGGCTGCATTCTGGTATACTGACACAGCTGTTGCTGGAGTAGCATCATCAATCGATTTTCCCCTGTATGACAACTTTGCTGACTGACTAAACATGGGTACAAAATCGTGAGTCTAGAAAGTTTCTTGAGACCTCACAGTAACGTCTGAAGATTATAGTCAGTGTTTACAGATAACCCTCAAAATCAACTGTGTTTGTCGTGGAAATATCTTGACACACCAGTTATCCACAGGACTGTGAAAAATACACCACCAAAGTACAAACTCTACCCAAAAATGTTGGTTTTGGTTTTATGGTTTTCCAGTGTATAGTTGAAGTTTAGCTTGCTGGACGTTCCAGTGGAGAGTAAACAAGAGCCTCATTAAAAGAAATTCTGTATTATGATGGTTTCAGAGTCACACAAATCCACATGTTAAGTCTTCTTTTGCTTTGGCTTGGTATGGACGTACAATTTAACAAACATTCAACTCTACTGATAACCTTTCCACTCTCCTTCCTTTCTCTGTCTTTACTCTCTTAGGTTGTGACAACCATGACGGTGGTGGTGTTTGAGGCCGCTTTTGCCCCTGGTTTGCTGTGTACCCTCCCTCTAGACCTCCTTCTAGACTCTGCAGACGGTGCCAGACCACCCAAGAGCTGCCAGCAGCTACAGCCCAATACCAGATGCCAGAGATCCGTGACTACCGTCAACATGACCATCCTCAAAGGTATATTAATCAGCATACAGGCCAAATCCATTATCAGTTGCTAGTGTGTCTGTCAGGTTCAGTGTGCATTTAACAAAAAATACAGTGTTTGCAGGCAGGTTGTATTCTCCAAAAACACTCCATCCTTGGAATATCCATCTTCCCTGCCCCAAGCCACTTCCTCAATCAAATCACTGCTTTTTCCAGATGGCTGTGTGTCCGGCAAGACTACTATTTAAATCAGAAGAGTAATCATGCACGTTATAATGGAACAGTGCTACTAAAGTGTAAACTATGCACTGATGATTAACTGAACTGAGACAAAAATTGAAAGTGTCTTCTTTTAAAAAGGAAATTAGACACCCCACTGGATAGAAACAACTCTGGAACCAATTAAAAATCAGCCTCTGGTCAAGATTTTGTGAAAGAACCAGATTGCCAAGAAACAGCGACTTTCATGGTTTTTGACAGTGTATATCATAGGAAAATGTACATCAATAAGGTAAATTGAAGAAAACACATTTTATATGTTTGTGGTCTGTCAAAGAAGCACATCACCACATCTTTATCAGCACAATAAGATTACATACACTACGTATGCGGTAGCTTGTCTCTGAATTTTACTTGACTTGTTACTAAAGGTCCAATGGGTCCACAACTTTGAACTTGATCTGGAATGGACCTGCTGAAACATACCTGAATTCCAACACACATACAAAGCTTTTGTCCTGTGATTATTATGACATACCATGATTTAGCCTGATTGGGAGTTCACATAGATCCACTCAAGTTTAAGGCCCACTGGCATCACCACCCAAGGCTTCCCCAGTTATGGGGAGCCAACTACTAAACGCAAATAAAAATTAGGACCTGGCCCAACTTCAGACCTGAGTCAGGTCTACTAGTAACTATGTAGATCCATGAAGACCTCTGAGACACAATTGACTCAAATCCATATGGTCACAGTGAGCCCTGTCACAGTCAAATCTGTAACAACTTGTATGAGTTATTGTTATTGGTCAGGGAGTGAGGAAGGCCAACTGTGAAGGAGATGTGTGCCTGTGTGATTAATTGTGTGTTTGCATAGCTTCATTTGTATTTGTACATTTGTGTTTAAACCTGGGGGAAATGAGAAAGAGAGAGGAATGTGACAAGAGAAAGATTAGAAATACATGGATTTTCAAATGTCCAAGAGCTACACAATCACAGCTGGAGAGGGATTTGTAAGAGCATGTGTATTTAATATCAGAGACGTATCAGCCAACTCAAGTGGAGCAGTCCAAACGATGTGTCATCACTCTGTTGTTTTATCTGCTGGTCCTTTGATAACTGGACATGCCAAGTCTGTTCTGACCCACAATCAACCCTCAAACCGAACTAACTGCTGAACTGCAGAAAGAAGAATCCTTCTTTTTTCTCTCTTGACTCTCAGAAGATACACGATGCTAACGCAATGCATGCACACAGTTTGACACTCATGAACTTTTCCATCATAAGAACTTAGTCCAATTTGAATTTTGGACAGAGTTGGTACTAGAAACTCTAGTAGGCTGAGCGCATTTCTTTCCACTGGGCCACAAACTCACTGACTATGCAGTGTAAAAATTGTTGATTGACACAGTGTAGACACAAACACGGACTCAAGACATGGCGGCACTGATAAGGTTGAAGTAGGGCAGCTTTAGTTGCATCAAATGATTCAAGTCATGGCTGATGAAAAAAGCTGTTATTTTATATTCAGGTCCAATTGTTCATTGGTGGAAGCTGGTGAGGGATCATGTTTTGTTGTAAACAAACACACAAAATGCCTTTTGAACCCCTTGGGTGGTTATTGATTATGTCTGGCTGAAGTCCTGGATTTATGTCATACTTAATGGAAAATGGCTTATTTTGGAAAACAGGATTTAACAGATCAATTTTTGAGAGATCCGTGAACTCCTGAGGGCCTCGTGGGTTTTTGTTCTCTTTGGGCAGTGTTGCTCTTTTTGTGCCAAATGAGGTACTGGGTTTGTAGTGTCGAATTGCAGCTGTGCAATGAGGAGGTCTCGCAGGCGCCACCTGCACTGAACCTGCTGCAGTGGAAGAAAACACATACATACAAAGACACACAAATCATGCAATAAAGACACACTATGTATATTGCACTCATGTGAATATACGCACACAAACACACACTCCTTTTTGTTTGTGTGCCTAAGAACTCACTGAATAGCACCTATTTTGAGTGTGTATTTTTGAGTGTGTATACTTTGTGTGTTTGCTCGTTGTGTATGGGTGCATTAGTGTGTGTGCCTCTGGGTTTGTTCACAAAGCCACACAGGATCAAATTTAAACAGCTGTGAACCCACAGTCAGTCAGTCAGCCAGCCAACAGCCAGCCAGCCAATCTCAATATGAGAGAGCATCAAGCCAAATTTCTCAAAGAAACCAGAGCCCTAGTCACAGACAAAGGAAATCCATACCACACATTTTTCTCACAATTCATCTACAATCAAGTAGGATTTTAATTGTATTTTATAAATCTTACAAACTTATTAATGTCAGAATTTGTTTGGGATTTTGCCTGTACAGCCTGTGTTTCAAATGACAAGACAGTTAATCTGTAGGAAGCTTCAGATCTCATATTATACAGATTCATAAGTCAATTGTAAATGATTTTTTCATGATTTCTGATCACATTGTAATTATAGATCTTGCAGGACAGTTGTTCCTTCAATAATATTCAATGACGTCAAACCATTTTGCAAACACATGTTAAGAACATATTAGCTTTGCTTTTCGTCAGAAACAGATGAGGCAAGTTGAGAACCAGAAAAGTAACTTTATACAGTATTTTCTTTTCAAATATAATGATGACATTTATTGACAGTGTGTGAGTGTTCAAAGTGGAAACTAGAGTTTTATTTTTTTTGTTGACACTGAGCAAGAGAAAGAGGGACATGCAGAGTTACAAGAGGCCCTATAGTTCTTTTTTTTTTTTTTTTTTGTGTGGACTTAACTGGACAGATCATTGTATGTGTGGAGGATGACAAAGCTAGCCCTGACCTCAGGAAGTGTTGGTCATGGTGAGTGAGGCAGTGCTGTGGCTTCTTCCCTGTGTGGTTTATCCAGCCCAGAGGTGCTCAGCTCCTGACCCGGTTCGTCGGGCGGCATCTTAGAGTCAGCATAGCAAGAATTATAGGTTTCTTATGTCACCCCAGCTCAGAGCCTCTGCACCTGCAAAAAAGTGTTTAGATACTAGCATTTTGAAACCATATAATTTACTAACATGTTTTGAAAGTTTCTTTGCACAGCCAGTAAAGATACAGGTCATCTCTCAGCTGCATGTGGAAATCATTAAACTGTCACCAACTTCCTTTCGTCATCACTCTGTTGTTTTATCTGCTGGTCCTTTGATAACTGGACATGCCAAGTCTGTTCTGACCCACAATCAACCCCCAAACCAGTCCAACTGCTGAACTGCAGAAAAGAAGAATCCTTCTTTTTTTTCTCTCTTGACTCTCATAAAGACACACGCATGCTAACGCAATGCATGCACACACAGTTTTGACACTCATGAACTTTTCCATCATAAGAACTTAGGTCCAATTTGAATTTCTTGGACAGAGTTGGTGCCTCAGAAACTCTGTGGCTGGAGCGCTACTTTCCACTGGGCCACAAACTCACTGGACTATGCAGTGTAAAAAATTGTTGATTGACACAGTGTAGACACAAACACGGACCAAGACATATGCAGCACTGATAAGGCTGAAGTAGGGCAGCTTTGTGTTGCATCAAATGATTCAAGTCATGGCTGATGAAAAAGCTGTTATTTTACATTCAGGTCCAATTGTTCATTGGTGGGAAGCTGGTGAGGGATCATGTCTTTGTTGTAAACAAACAGACACAAAATGCTCTTTGAACTCTTGCAGTTATTGATTATAAGTTCAAGTTGAAGTCCTGGATTTATGTCATACTTTAATGGAAAATGGCTTTCATTTTGGAAAAACAGGATTTAACAGATCAATTTTTGAGAGATCCGCAACTCCTGAGGTCGTGTTTTGTTTCACAGTGTTGCTCTTTTGTACAAATGAGGCAACGGTTTGCAGTGTCACTGAATTGCAGCTGTGCAATGAGGGAGGTCTCGGCAGGCGCTTTCACCTGGCACTGAACCTGCTTATGTGGAAGAAAACACATACATACAAAGACACACAACCATGCACAAAGACACACACTATGTATATTGCACTCATGCAATATACGCACACAAACACACACTCCTTTTTTGTTTGTGTGTTTCAAGAACTCACTGGAATAGCACCTACTTTGAGTGTGTATTTTTGAGTGTGTATGTTTTGTGTGTTTGCCTGTTGTGTATGTGGGTGCATTAGTGTGTGCCTCTGGGTTTGCTCCCACAAAGCCACAGTGATCAAATTTAAACAGCGTAACCCACAGTCAGTCAGTCAGCCAGCCAGCCAGCCAGCCAGCCAATCTCAATATGAGAGAGCATCAAGCCAAATTTCTCAAAAGAAACCAGAGCCCTCAGTCACAGACAAAGGAAATCCTGCGCCCACACATTTTTTCACACTCCATCTACAATCACAGGATTAAATTGTATTTTACAAATCTTACAAACTGCATAATGTCAGAATTTGTTTGGGATTTTGCCTGTACAGCCTGTAAGCCTAAAATGACAAGATGTGTTAATCAGTAGGAAGCTTCAGATCTCATATTATACAGATTCATAAGTCAATTGTAAAATGATTTTTTTCATGATTTCTGATCACATTGTAATTATAGATCTTGCAGGACAGTTGTTCCCTCAATAATATTCAATGACAAACCATTTTGCAACATGTTAAGAACATATTAGCTTTGCTTTTCGGTCAGAAACAGATGAGGCAAGTTGAGAACCAGAAAAGTAACTTTATACAGTATTTTCTTTCAAATATAATGATGACATTTATTGACAGTGTGTGAGTGTCTAAAAGTGGAAACTAGAGTTTTATTTTTGTTGACACTGAGCAAGAGAAAGAGGGGACATGCAGAGTTACAAGAGGCCCTACAGTTCTTTTTTTTTTTGTGTGGACTTAACCGGACAGATCATTGTGGATGTGTGGAGAGGATGAGCTGTGTTTAGCTCTGGTCTTCAGGAAGTGTTGGTCATGGTGAGTGAGGGCAGTGCTGTGGGCTTCTTCCTGTGTGGTTTATCCAGCCCAGAGGTGCTCAGCTCCTGACCGGTCTGTCGAAGTGGCATCTTAGAGTCAGCATAGCAAGAATTATAGGTTTCTTTATGTCACCCCAGTTTCAGAGCCTCTTGCACCTGCAAGTGTTTAGATACTAGCATTTTTGAAACCATATAATTTACCAACATGTTTTGAAAAAGTTTCTTTTGCACAGCCAGTAAAGATACAGGTCATCTCTCAGCTGCATGTGGAAATCATTAAACTGTCACCAACTTTTCATCCAACAATTTCCATAAACCGTACTGTTTCTCAGTTTATTTGCTTCTGTTTGTTATTGAGGGAGTGTTTTCTTAGCTCAGTTTTTGCTGTTTTTTTTTTTTTTTTTTTTACAGCTGCTTCCTAGTGATATGAGGATGAAGTATAAAAAGGGCTCAAGGTGTCGCTTGATTTCATAGCAAAGAGGTTTTTGTGTACTGGGAACAATACCAACACTCAAAATGTCCACATAACCAGAGACATTTCAGTCAGCAGTGGTGACAGGAGGATATACACAAGCTCATTAATCATTTTCAGAGCTTGTCAGGTTGTATATAAATTTAAAATCCAGAGACAAGCAGTGTGGTAGCAAAACGAGATCCAACAGAGAAGCAAAATATTCTTTCAGCACATGTGAAGAGGAGTATATGGATGAAATGCTTTGGTTTGTAGATTCTGTATCAAGGATCACTAAACGGTTCCAGCAGCAGGTGGACCAGCACTTTACTAACCACTAACACTAACACTTCATATTGGTTTTCCTTTTACTTGTCACATGTGATCAGATGGCACACAGATTTAAGCCCAGCATCTGTTGTACAAATGTCCGCTGTCCTGTGAAAACCATGTAAATCCCAGACAACTTTTTATGATCTAAGAAAAGGTCGAATTAAATCAAATTTAGAGACTTGTGGTTTTTACTGGACAGTGATATTTCCAGTCTTTCTAGAACTTTCTATTTGAATAAATGGAACTAGCTGTAGTGCCTTTTAGAGTTAGTACTCCTCTCCCTGCAGGCAGAATGACATTATAGCAATTTTATTGCAGTTCCAACTGGTCTTCAGTAGAGGTAAATAAAGGTCAGAGTTTTATTTGATCAAGTTTAAAGTGTGCCTTTTAAAGCACAGTTTACATGTTTCCATCCTTACACATTTCTTGTGTTACAGTCCAAGAAGAAGAAGTCGATTAAGATAAGCATGGTTTTAACAAAATTCCCTCAGATTTATAAGCAGGATTTCAAATGTCAGATGTGAGAGTTTTGCTGTAATTCCTTGCCTTTTCTGGATCTGTAGCTTGTTCTGAACACAAGACAAACACAAAAAAGCTTAATGGCATTTTGTTGCATGATGGTGTGTTCTGCAATAAGAGCTCAGATCAAGTCTTGGATTTGTTTTCTCTGTAAGAGCTGCACTTGCTAAATGGCAAGATGACCTCTCTACCTCTCTGAATCTGGGATGTTGTTCATGTTCTCTGGAACAGTGTAGTCTGCAGCCTTGACTTTCATCTCAACTGAGAAAACAAAGAGATTTCTTATCTCAATGAGCAACATCTAATAAGTTTACCAATAAAAACATAAAGAGCTAAAATGTTTCAATTTTCCACATACATGCACTGTATAAATGAAAGACATCCAGATTAACCTCTTGATGTTTCAGTCTGCACTGCTCATGTGTTTCTTCTTGTCTCCCTAGGTGATAAAGGAGACAAAGGTGACAAAGGTACACCTGGAAAACCAGGTCTGGAGGGCCCTCCTGGCTTCCGAGGACCCATGGGCCCTAAAGGCAGCAAAGGCCAGGCAGGTGCCCCCGGAGACGCCTGCAAGATCCCCTACTCTTCCTTCTCGGTGGGACGTCGAAAGTCCCTGCACAGCTTGGACTACTATCAGGCACTGGTGTTCGACACAGTGTTCGTCAACCTCCACGAGCACTTCAACATGTTCAAGGGCAAGTTCTACTGCTACGTGCCGGGGATCTACTTCTTCAACATCAATATCCACACCTGGAACTTCAAGGAGACCTATCTTCACTTGATGCACAACGACAAGGAGCAGGTGATCCTGTACGCTCAGCCCAGTGAAAGGTCCATCATGCAGAGTCAGAGCGTTATGTTGGATCTGGCTCTGAATGACGAGGTGTGGGTCCGACTCTACAAGAGGGAGAGGGAGAACGCCATTTACAGCGACGACGTGGATGTTTACATCACCTTCAATGGATACCTGGTGGCACCTAGCATCCAGTGAAAATATGACAGCTGGATTAATAAGAAGATTGGCAGAATCTCTGGGTCAGATTATTTAGTTGTTTTTTTGACCATGGATACTGCTTTGTGCCATGAAAGAAGAACTAAATAGACGATAATACAAGTTTGGTGCTTTCTAAAATATTCCTTTCAGCCTGGAGAGGAACATACTGTACTTTCTTAAATGCGGACTGCCCAAAAAATATTAGAATTAAAAGGAACAATAAAAAAGAGAAAGGTGGAGCAGCATACAATTAGGAAAGAATGTTGAATGACTTCCTTTGCACTAGAAATACACTTTCGTACAAAGCCAAACATTTTTTCCTACTTTTGTGCTGCACTGGTTTTCCTCTTTTCAGGGACTTTGTGTAAAAAGTTGTATTACTTGTCAGGAATCTGTGCAATCATTCATATATTTGTGCAATGATGATTCTTAACACAGGCACAGTATCTGACAGATTAAAATGTGTTCGGACAGACTGCTGTCATGCCTTTAACAAATGTTTCCTCTGTGCCTTTCAGAAGAACACTTTAAAGGGTCAGTTCACCTACTAAAAAAAACAAAAACACATCATCCCACATGGTAGAGGTCCCCCCTGAGTCTATGACCCGGTCCAAATTATACTCAGCCTATTAGATGGATAGGATCTCATTTCAAAGCCCCAGGTCTCAGGTCTGTGTGAAATTAGAACCAGTAATTACTTCTGTAAATTAGTCTTTAAAGCATTTAAAACAAAGGATTTAATTTTATTATTTTATATTTGTTCCTATGACATTGCTCTTATATTGCTGCTCTTTTTGTTAATTGGTAGCACATCATGCTGCTGCCAGTGTTGATGACCGCATTTTAGTTCGGGTCATTATCCTCTGTGGAACCATTTTGACTGTGCTCGAGGCTCTTCATGTGTCAGTTAAAGTGGACTGCCAAGCTCAAAATTGTCACATTATGCAAAAAAATTAAACAGTTAATTCCATATCATCTTGGCATGGCACACCTCAACATCTGCTGTCTCCCAAGTGTGTCAAAGTGGATAAATACAGTCAGATCCCGCAACAATTCAGACCCTTGGATCTCTTCCTATAAAAGTCCTGTGAAACTAAAGGACTTTACTTAGAGAGGGATGTTTTTTGTGGTGCTCTAAGCTTTAAAAATCACATTTGAAAAGCTCTGCTTCTTTCCAGACACAGTGATGTGGCTAATCATGCAGATCTGAAGACATCACTGTTATAACTTTACACTGAGACTATTTTCCACTGTTGAAATTGTCCCACTGAAAACTGTCCAGAATGTAACGTCTTAAAAAAACCCTCTGAATAAACCAAGATTTAGTGGAAACAAAATTGTTATTTCTTGAACTGACCCTTTAAACATGAACATATTCCAACATATCAAAAAAGATTTAAAAAAAAACTATGGTGCTTTCTTATCAAATGCAGGAATGCAATAGGATTTTTAAAGATTAAATATCATCAAACTGCAGAGCAGTTTATGTAAATAGCTGTATAATATCTGTCTTTATAGCTCATACCTGTGCTAACACGCTGTTGGGGGTGGACTGTGTATGTTTGTATTTTTGTGTATTTCCTCCTTCACTATCCAAGTATCTCTTTGTTCTGTATCATTCAACAACAAAGAGACACTTGATTATAAAGAAATTAAAAGTTTTCACATGAAATCAGGAGCCTGTATATTCCATTAAGAAGTCACTTTTTTTTCTTTTTCTTTTTTTTAAACCACAAAGCACATGCACATTGTCACATTTCTGCAGGGAAATTCCTCACCCTTGTAATTCTTTACAAATGACACCATCCAGCTCAGGACTTGGCTCACAATTAAACCACTCAATCCTATATGAGGGAAACGGTATTTGAGATTTAACCCCAAAAACTGGGCCAAAGCTCTAAAACAAACAAACTAGCAAACAAAAACCCATCTCAAACTTTCAGAGACAGCGGACGGGTCTCTGCAGCATGCCAACTCCATCTGTTTGGCCATATCTTCCCCATTAGCTGTAATGCTGTCCTCAGGGAGGCTTTGCTAGAGGAAAAGCAGACTGCAGCATTGTAAATACTTTAAGCCCTGAGTGGAGATCTGAAAAGCTCTATTGGGAAACAAAGCAGGACAACTGAACAGTTTCCTGGATCATCAGCCCAGACTAGTGGAGGCTGTTCCAACATGCACAGTAGACAAGCTGTTAAATGAACTCTGGTTGATTTAGTTCACTTCAGCATTTAATTTGTCCCAGTTTAAGTTTGTCTAACTTAGTTTTGTAATTGCAACAGAATATTTACACACTGTTTTAAAATAGAAGTGAAGTGAGGGAACATGAAACAAAACAAAGTAAAAAAAATGGTGGAAAACAACAACAACAACAACAAAGGGCCAGATAGGAAGAAGAATTAATTAGAACTGAACCTGACAATAATTACTTACTGGAAGTGCATGCCCAAATCCTTTAAATATATTTGTGCTCACTTTGTTGCCCATTAAAAATAACTGCACACAGCACTTCAGCTAATACTCTCACAGTCAGTTGCAGCAATCAGCCCAATTAACTCAATTTTTACAGGACTGTTGAAAACAACCAGCCAGTTGAGGCTGTTTCACTTAATCCTACTAAAACAAACAAATGGTGTAAATTCACTTCTAATTATCCCTGCTGAGTGTAAAACAGTGGCTAACAAAGTGCATGGTAGGATATAGTCATGGTTTCTAACAAGCATTTCTGTGCTTGGAAATTGATATGAAGCTCTATATGTACTCAGTTACTTTTGCAAGGGAACTATGAACTAAGAGCTGAAAGTTGCATCATCTATCCAATTTTAACTAGTGTGAGTCAGTTTCTCATATATAACCCACAAGCTGTCAAATGCAGGGCCTGTGTTATTGGCTTTTCTGTTTGTTTTTACCAGCTTGAGCAGTTTTATTCATGACTCTTTGTCATAGGCTGCATATGTGCACTATTCAACCAGTGAATTCTCTTTCATTTTGGGGTTACTGCAATCAGTTTATTATTGATTGCTTTGATTGCACCACACTGCCTAATCATCAGAACATTTGTTGTGCTGATAAAAAAGAAATAAATGGCTGCTCCACTGTGGAGTAGCTAAAATGAATATGTTAAGGTTTCAATTTTTTAAATTTTAATCAGAGAAAAGACAATGGGATTTATCCGAGACACAAGTATAAAAAGAAACAGATTATAGACTGTTACATAACTTTCTGGAGTATTTTTAGGAGTGTGCAGGACAGATTAAGCAGTGGTATATTAAGATAAAGGGCAATGCAGGGAAATGTTCCAAACAGAAAGAAACACCATATTACTTTCATGTGACACAGAGATGCTATAATTTACATCTTGCACCTAGACATTTACAGCACCGTTTCCATTTAAAAAGAAAAAAGAAAAGAAAAAAAGATATGACTTTGGCTGCTGTGCCGTTATAACTGGCATCCCCTGCACTGACTGTGCTGGAGAGATCTTTTTTTTTTGACTGGCAAGTCACATGCAAAGACTTGAGACTCGACTTGGACTTGAAAAAAATTCTGGATGAGGATATGTCAAAAGAAAAACAAAAGTGAGAGACAGTTTGTGTAGTAGTAATAATTGCCCAACACTCAAATGAATCTGGGAATACCTTGGGGTCCTCGCCCCCCCAAGGGTGCAGAAACACATAGGTGGTCTCTTCTTCCCACATTCACCTGTGAGTGATTCTGATGATGGATCTTTGTGTTTTGACAGGTTTCAGGCATTGCCTGCATCTGTGCAGCAGCCTTATCTTAGCTCCTACAGCTACCAATGCTAAATGGGTATCATTAATAGACAAAATTACCATTCTTCCCAATAAAGAAAGAAACAATCTGAAAAGAACTGCTTATTCCAGACATGGAATACGTTTCTTCTCCATTTTGCACTTATATATAATACACTGGATCCATTTATTGACTTCTGCCTCTGTCTTCTTACAGGTGATTCTCACAATGCTAACAGAGGACGAAAGTGTTATTCTCTTTGCATTGACAGACCCACTGGAAAAGGGCTAAGAGGCTGGAGGCTGGGGAATTTCCCATAGACTAAACCTGGGTAACAAAAGCCACCTGTAAACCAAAGTAAAGCAAGTTGAAAACAGACCAGAAGATGTTGAATATAGTTAAAGGGAGCATAATCCCTGATCTTTTCTAATGATCCAAAACTAACAGTCTAATACCATTTCTCTGTAAAAACAATGGATGAGATCACAAGATTTACTATGCAGCAGATACAGACAGTATCAGCACTTAAAATATCAATACTATGTAAGCACTGTGAGGCCTTCTGCATTCCTGCTTCTCTGTAGTTCAGCAGTTACGTAACTGATCAAGCAGAAGGGAAATTGGAGGGTGGAGCTGGCGTGGTGGGGGAAAGGTTGTGATAAATGTTATGAGACTATGTAGACAGGTTAAAGACTGTTTTATTTAGGTTGGGGAGTTTGAAGGCTGAGCCTCGAGGCTAACAGCTGTTGAACTGAAGCCTGCTCTCTCGTAGATTAGAAACAGGAAGCAGGGCAGAGTTCCGAGGCACCGCTCTCCTAATTACAACCACATGACCTCTGACCACACTCATCTGTCAGAGGTAGACAGGGCTGAGGGGTAGATGCAGGGGGAAAAAAAGAGGGGTAGGGATAAGGAAAACAGGTAGGAGCAAATGAGGGGAGGTTTATGGAGAGAAAAAAAAATTATGAAAATGGAAGTTGAATAAAAATATGTATGACAGATCAAAGGGTGCAGCACAGTTCGTGACAGTTTCTTGAAATCACAAAATTACAACTCTTTAAAAAAAGAAAGTCCAAAGATATAAATCTCTAAAAACTACAGTTTCCAGATCTACAATCTGGCAGTGCTGCATAAACAGAGCAGACGGGAAGGCATGTTGAGAGAGAGCCAACTAACCTTTCATATGCCCTCCAAAGTAAGCAACATAATTTCTAAGGCTGGAGAGTTATACCCCTTTTAGATGGTGTGTACATACCAGTGAGCTACAGTGTGTGTGTAGCTAATGGAGACACACTGAGGTCATTTATGTTGGCAGCATTCTGCAGCAATTCTCTCTTTCTTCCTTTGCTTTACAGTGAGAGATGCTTTCTAGGTGTGTTGGATGGAAGTGGAAGATTTGTCATACAAAAAGCAAATTGCAAGAAAGGCAATAGCATGGAGGGGGAAGTTACATGGTGTTGCAATTTTTAAAGATATCCTGTAATTTATGGCAAATGAAGCATTCAACAGTTCAGGCAGGGCACTCAACCTTTGCGTGTGTTGTCTGATTGGCACCAGCTGTTTGCAGTATACTTCACAATGATGGGCTCATTCACAGCTGTGTAGCAGTAACATCCAATCATATTCATCCAGGTACACAGCAAGGACAATATAACTGGACACTTGATGCCAATGCTGTTTGCTGCCACAGCTAAACTGACACATCAGTATGAACCTGAGTAAATATGGTACATCAAGCATTCTCTGCTGCCTGTGGTGATCATCTGCCAATCCTCAGGTCAGAACTCAGGCTTCGGGCTCAGTTTTCCCGTCCTTGCTGTCGGACTGCACCCGCTGTCAGGAGCCTTGTACTCACCACTATGCTGGGGTCTGCTGCTGGGCTGCTGGGCTGCTTGTGCTTTCATTCAGGGCTAGTGATACTACATGTTTTGGCTCAGTACAGGTTCTGTTTCCTTGGCAATGTCAGTAAGCCACCTAAGGCTGCATTGTTGTTGGCTATTTTTCTGTTTAGCCTCACTGCTGTGCTGTTCAGATCCAATCTGTGCTGAGCATTAACTATTGGCTGCTCAGTGTGCTGCTATGCCACTGAGTCTCTGTATATACATTTTCATGGTGTACGCTCAATATACAGTCAGGTGTAAAAGACAAAAACAACATTAAGTGTCTCAGTAAAGTGTTGGGCCACCATGAGCTGCAAGAACAGCTTCAGTGCACCTTGGCATTGATTCTCCAAGTTTCTGAACTCTGCTGGAGGGATAAACACACCATTCCTCCAAAAGATATTCACTCATTTGGTGTTTTGATGATGGTGGTAGAGAGCGCTGTCTAACACATTTGTCCAAAATTTCCCATAGGTGTTCAACCGGGTTGATTTTTGGTGACTGTGAAGGCCATAGAATATGATTCACACCAGGTAGCTCCTTTAATTTTTCACCTGTCTGTTGTGTATTTATTTACAATTTATATTCACGGTCATATTTCATATTCATTTGCATTGGTATTATTCAAAAATTAAGTTCTGTTATCTGGCAGCAAAGTTCTTGCTGTTTTTATTGCTCAAAGTGATAACTGGAACTTCTGTATGGTCTGAATCAGTCTTGGGTGGGTTTTCCCCTCATGGTTTGAGGTTGTTTTGGGAAGTTTTCTATTAGCTCATGCATAGCTGATCACTGGAGATTCTTGCTCAAACTTGGTTTATCGTCGTTCATATTACATTGGAATCCATACTTAATATTACCTTAAAGAGATGGGGGTGAGGCCTGGCTCGCAGTGCTTCTGTAGATACATTTTAGTTGTAGAATATTTCCCTTGCATCAAGATATTATCTTGCCATATGCTCACTTGATGCATGCCAGTATGCAGAAAATTTGTGGCAATCCATCCAATAGTTGTAGAGACTGTTCACTTGAAACCAAAAGTGTAAATGGAGGGAAGGTCAGGGGGTCATCAATATCTGTAAAAAATTACTTTGAATCACATCATGAGTGTAGCAAAAAGTGAATCCCCTAGAATGCACCACGAGTTGCTGTAAGCCACCACAGTGCATTATGGCTTAGTCATCCAAGTAAGACTAAAATTCTTTACAATGACAAGAATAACAAATGCTCATATTCACTCGTTATTCGCTGTAACACCATCTTGTTATCCATCACTATAATGGATTCAAAGCAAGAAGATATTGGTATTAAAGTGTGGGGCTCTGGTAGAGGAAGGACACAGCAGTCATAGCATTTGTTGATACTAACACTGGAGTCAGATCATAATACTCAAACTGGCAACTCAAGCACCACCACCTCATAACCTCTTATGTAAAATGAATAGAGCCATTTTAAAATACAGTGACTCTTGAGCTCAGAGTTTCAGAGTTTTATGGTCATGGTTGTTAATGATACTTTGAGTTCTTATAGGACATCTCCATACATTATGAGGGCTTACAGGAACTCAGTGTGCATGACATGTATTAGAGTGCATGCATGTATCTAAAATACATTGCAGATTCAAACATTTTCTAAATGAAACTCTGAATAATAGACAACCATAGAATAATTCTGGCTTTGTCAATCTAAATCACAATAATGACTGGAACATCATTGAAATTTAATCCATCACAGAAACTGCATGTTTCAAATTGCCGTCTCACGGTCTCCTTTTCACATTTTCCATTGCAGTGTCTCTCCGTCGCCTGCCTTCATCACTCACTCTTCTGTTTCCCTTGTAAAAGCCTCACTACCTAATAATTGGGTAATGGCTCTTAGGAGACCACTGCCAGAATGCTGCTGGGTGACTCAGATCCGAGGGAGGGGAGGAGGAGGTAGGTGCATGGCACTGCCAGACACTGCTCCATGCTCTGTTGCCTTTATTTTATCTTGCTGTGAAGGTCACGAGTTGAGCAAAGACAAGCAGATTCAGGTTCTGTGCAAACGAGGTAAAATCTTGTCTTGAGCCAGTAGAGCAGGCGGGTCAATGGAGGACAGAGGTAGCAAGAGTGGTTCAGAACATGATTTAAAACTTTTAACAACCAAATCTGCAGTCTGCTCACATTCAGTTCAACTGCTGAAAAGTTGGAGCCTCTTGGTCCATATGTTAGTCATGTTAGATATATTTCTGAGGAACACATGACATTTTTAGGTGTAAATGGTTCAATAAGTCTAGAATCCTTACTATCCGGAAAGACATAAATATAAATTCTAATGTAATTGTTTAGTCCTGTTGCTTCTCCTGTTCAACGGCACTGCACAATACTCTGCTGCCAGCATTACTATAAAATCCTATTTTTTAAAACTCCAGTGAAAACAAGGCCAAGGTTTTCTGGAGGACATAAGTTTCTCCTCTGGCAGATGTATAGCCAGAAAAAAAGCCTCTTCACTCTCTGACTTATCTTTCCATCAGAGGCTAATTTAGTCGTTTGGTTTTCTGAGCCAGAGAAGGCAGCTGACAGGGCAATCCTCGAGGAGATGGATAAGGTTTCTCTTCTGATCCAGGCCCTGATCTGCCCTGATGCTGTCTCTGGGCTAAAGAACAAAATGCAGACTCCTAAACACACGCCCCAGGTCACAGCTCTTATCTGCTCCCTGCACAGTGTGTGGTGTCGAGTTGGGAAAGAGTAAGCTGATTCTCTGGTCGATACTTGAAGACATCCTCTGTCAGAGTCTGCATACGTAATGTGTGTGCTGCTGAAGTGCTACAGTTTGTTGGTCATATGAAGGTATAATGCTTAAACAAATTAAGAGCTTCATTCAATTCTTTTTTTGCACAGGATGGCCTCACCTGGACTCCTCATGTCATTTGCATCAATTCCAAAGCCTATTTGTTTAGTAATCCTGTGTGAACCTGTAGGTCTGTAATCTGTTAAAGTCATCTGATAGTCCTGTGTAAATGTGCAGCTCATTTATTCAGGGCATTTTGCTTTTGTGCAAAGGTTTATTTTCTTCTTAATCTTAATATTTGATGCTCATCCAGGTCATTGGCATGGAACACATTCAGAGAGGGAACATTAAATCAGTCTGTCTAATTTCTGTCCTCTATCCAGCTGTGGGCCATGAAGGCAACAGGTCAAGCTAGGTAGCCCAGAGGTCTTCTTGGGACATGCCATGCTTGATTGGATATGTAAGGCGCCAAGTCTCCTCTCAGTTGGATGCAGCCTCCACACAGAGGAACCTTGACCAACTCCCTGAATCAGAATAACTGGCTCCTTTCGAACCAGCAGCTGTAAGTACTTGTTTCCCTGGCATTGTTTGTCCTATGGCTCCCTTTTTAAATCATATTTGTCCTTTGTTGATCTGTTTTCTTTCTTATCTCTTATTTTCCACCATTCTTTCCAGTTTTGTCTGATTGCTGCCACTACTCCCTCAGCCAGTGTCGGCACAGGTGTATCAATGAGTAAAGTAGTAAAAGTGAAAAGCCTGAGAAAGTGCCATGTCATTATGGCCATGCTTCACATCTGCAGGAATGTGATCTATCATTACCAGTCAGCTGATTGCAAAACAGCTGATGAATGAGCCAGTGATTGTAAAGTATGAATGGAACAGATGCTGCCAATTAGCTAATGTAAACATGACTTTAGTGCTCTGCTTGAACTAACACAATGCTCCATAAGTGAGGGCCTCATTCCTTCATCACAAGGTCCCCAGGTAATTTGAGAGCAGTGTAGACAGAATGAGAAACTACTTTCTATGAACTCAGTGGGGTCATAACCCATCCAGATGTTATTATGTTGTATCTATATGGGCTTTATAGAGAAATGCATTCATCCACATACTGTATATGAAAAGCTACAAATAAAAGTTTCACATTCAGCTACAATAAGCAGCTTTTTTCTCCTTCAGGCAGCTCAGTGAACTTCAGCTGGTGAAAAGCCATCTAGGTCTCGAGGCAACAAAGTTTGCTACAAGCCTGTCATGGCCAGGCAATTTACGACCATGACAGACATCGAGAAAACTGTCACCCTGTGCTGTTGCTTCAGGGGTGAAAGTTGGTGATGAATACGAGGACACAGCTGGAAAGGAATATTTCATTTACAAAAAGGGAGCAAAGCAATAATCTCTCAGAAGGCCTAGAGTTCTTGTTCATGCCAAACAAACTGTGTGACTTGAATGTAGATGTCTAGATGACTTTCCACCAGTTTATTCTCACAAAAACACTCGACAGGAGGTGGTCACCCCCCCCCCCCCAGTTCCGTTATTTTTCAATCCGAACTGTTGTCACTCATCTTGATTAAATGTCACTTGATTTGAATGGATACCAGTCTCATTCAAATCTAGCATAATTCCCTATTTGTTAGTAAACTATGAGTCTACAGACGTGCTAGTGGCACTTGGAGGCCATACTTAAACACAGTGGGGCTTTGAGCTAAATCCCTATGACACATTGATGTTCAACAGGTATAAAGTTTACCATCTTAGTTTAGCGTGCTAACAATTGAAAATCAGCACAACACACTAAGCAGAGTTAAGCTGATGGGAATGTAATTTCATTTGCATGTATTTGTTGAAAATCATAAAGTTTTAAAACAGAATTTTTTGACCTGATGGTAGCACCAGACAAAAAGGTTCAGGAGATCCAAGTTTTTACAATCCATCCTCTGGGGACCATGAATGTCTGTACATTTGATGGAAATCCATTCAGGAGTTTGAGATATTTAAATAAAGATAAAAAAAAAACAAAAAAAACTTGTGGTGTTTGAAGAGAGGGCAGGGGTCAAAGTCACCTAAGTCAGTAGGATATGTTTTTTGGGAACCATGGATGTCTGTACAAAATTCTGTGGCAATGCATCTGATAGTTTGTAATATAGTAAACATTTCAGTCTGGACCAAAGTGGGGGACCTACCAACCAACAGACTGACATTACCATTCCAACAGAGCCTTGCCGCTGGCATGGCTAAAAGCAGCAGGCTTCTACACAGATTCCTATTTTTGCCATAATTAGAACTTTTCAGTTACTTCTTGCTGCTGCAGCGGTCAACAGCTTTCAGAGTTACACATTTCAGTTTTAAATTACGACGTGGATGTTATGAGAGCATTAAAAATGACTTGGCAGAGTTGATGCTGCAGTGCCCTCAGATGTAACGTAGCTTTTTACTTTGAAATTTTGGCCTGAACAACCATTGGTCAGTCAGGTAGACCTCCCTCTTGGGAAGGAGTAGCCCAGTAAGCTCTTTGTCATGCCACAGCCACACTACACTGGCCAAATGTCCTGCTGAGGCTGATAGAAAGCTGAACCACCCACTTCAATGGCTGTGTCCGCAATAAACAAAAGACACACACACTTACAGTATATACACATACACACATCCTCACACAAAATGATGGGCTGCCTGGCTCCATTTTTTTTTTTTTTTTGGTTCCAAATTACAGAGTGGTTTGTCCTAGTTAGCCTGAATCCACCCTGTACTTTTCTGAGAAGCAGCTCAACTCAAACAAACACACACATGTAGAGAGAGAGTGTGTGCCATGCAATACCAATCCATTCAATCTAAGGCCCAGTGTAATCTCTGCCATCCAGCTCTGCAGCAGTTATCCAGAGTTTTCCATCTGCAGAAGGTTTATGGGAGTTATTATCATTAATGCTGACACACAGGGCATTTCCTTTCATGTTTGTGGCATTTCTGCTCAATTTGATAGTAAACTGTGGAGATTTGTGGGACAGGTACTGGAGGAGAGAGGGGATCACCAACTAAATCACTTTATTAGCAACATACTGTACAGGAAGTGAATGCTGTGTGGAATATTAGAGTTTCCTTTATTCATTTTCTAATGCAAGTACATTGACCCTTGCCACCAAGATTACACATACAAAACTGAGTGTTGCCTGGTTCAAAGTCATTAAATGTGAGGACCCAAAGTTTAAAACACAAACCAGGAAACTTATTATTGCACATGAGACTGGGACTTTGGCTGTAACACTGGCACCACATACGTGACCTAATGATCTGGCAGAGACTGGAGAAATGAGCCGGGGTTTAAATACTGCAGCAGGTTGTTGACTTGATTATCCGATGAACTGCAGGTGCTCAGGTGGACGGGAACAGGAATCAGGAAACCACACCCAACCAAGCAACGACAACACACATACACACACACACACACACACAAAAACAGGGAAAAAGACAAACTGGGGACAAGCAACCACATGAGGGCGGGAGAACGGAGGAAAACACAGAATTAGAGAGAGACAAAGTTTAACCATGACAGAACTGTTGTGGGAAGGAGTAGGCTGCTGTTTAACACAGTTCTTTCTAACAATGAGTCTACTCACTGTGGTTCAAAGTGTTGACTTTCCCAAAGGAACAAGTGAGAAGCAGCAGAGATTTGATTTCAGATGCATGATTTGTTCATTTGTTTTTAGCATCAAGTGTGAGAGTCATGGCTTTAATTCATCATGAACATTCTGACTGTTTTTACTGAAGCAGACGCATCCTGGATTTAACATAATATTCTTAAGTACCTTGTGTTCTCAAGGGACAAACAACAAAAGACTTTGCAAACTGGTTTGCAAAGGCAATTATAAAGTTGTGACAAAATAATTTGAAGCAGAAGAAGTTTCATTCTGTTGTCTCCTGCTGTATCATCTCCTCACTATGATCCTCCTTCCTGAAGCTCATCATAGGATTAGGCACGGCTGTTGCCGGCACAGAGGCATTCTGTTTTCAGGTTGTCCTTCTGTCCCATTCTCGTGAACGCAAAATCTCAGGAACAACTTCAGGGAATTAGCTAAATTTGCATAAATGTTTACTTGGACTCAAGGATGAGTTGATTAGATTGGTCAAAGTCGCTGTGACCTCATGCCCGCCCCATTCTCACGAATGCAATATATCACGAACTCATGGAGGGAATTTCATTACATCTTGCACAAACATCCATTTGGACTCAAGGATGAAATGATTAAGGTCAAAGTCACTGGGAGCTAACAAAATGCATCTTTTGCCATAACTCAATAATTACGACAACATTTCACACAAATGTATAACAGTATAAAATGATGAGGTGATGACCTTTTATACCCAGGCCCACAGTCAAGGTGATTTTCACCAAGTTCCTCATCAGTCCTCTGTACTATGCTGTAAAAATAGTCTCTGTGGGAAAACAGCATGTTTTTCACTGGAAACTATTTACTGGAATCATACATGTCAACATAGTGATAACTTCAATTTCGCCAAAAAATACACTTGATGCCTTTTTCTAAATTCCTTCAAAGTCTTCACTACATATATTATATGAGTCTGGACAGACGTGGATGTAAAACTACAACTTGACTGGTTGGCAGAGTCCCAGTGTACGCCATGCTACGAAAGTCTCGTCCTCACAGTAAAGCTGCATGGTTCACGCACCAGCTCTGAGCAAAACATAGGTGATTCAGGATTGTAGGATTATCAGTGGTTAATGTCGACTAGCAAGTAAATAAGGTGGCTTCAGTGTCACTAAAATGAACATTCCTCCTTTCTCAGGTGGAAGTTTGTCCCCTCCCCTCACCTCCAGTCTCCGTACGAAAGAAACCAACTCTCCTGAAATGTTTGGTTACTGGGATTAAAAACTGTAAAAGTAACTACATAATTTCAAAATTGCAATCCCTTACACCTCACTAAAATAGAAAAAAGTTTTTAAAGACACCAACAAGTCAAACTGAGTTTTCGTAAATTGTGTAGTGTGTCACTTTGCGTACAACAAATGTAAAGTGTATTAATTACTGTAACGATCCCTCTGCTTCATTCTGCTGCTGCTTTGTCTCCAGGGCTGCAGACCAAATTAGGAGAGTAATCAGCAGCATGGGACACACCTGGGCCCAGTGCTCACCATACATACAAGCCAGAGCAGCAATCAGTCCTCGATTTTAGACATTACAGATTCCTACTGTCTATTTCTTCGTGTTTGTTTTGATGATTTTGTTTTGTTTTTGTTTGTTGTCTTTGTTATGTGGTATATCCGTGTGTCTAGACCCAGGCTGGAACAATCACTCATTTTACCAAATCAGTATGAAATGTAAATAAAGATTAAAGTCTAGATTATAGTCTGTCTAATTTTTACTTCATTTTTCATAAATTTTTAAAATCTCTACTCTAATACAGACATATGACTTGAGGCAAACTTTGAATTGTTCATTGTATTATTACCTTAAAGTCATTAATTTTTGTTATTATGGAGTATTTGGTGATGCAGACACCACTGCATCACTGCAAATTATCAGTGTCCTCCCAGATATTGTTCTGCTGTATTACGACAAACAACAGAGTTACATTGTGGAATTCAAGAAGAATGCTACATGTTGTTCCTCTGATTTGCCAGGGAAGTCCATCATCTTTCCTGTAGAGAACATTATGTTTCTGTTTCTTTGCCGCTCTGGAGCCATTTCCTCCTCCATAATTCAATTTAGCACCACAGTACATTTCATTTTCTTTCTCTGATCCCCATACATCGCTTGGTTACTGTAATTTTAGAGAAAAGCTTTTTAATTGACTGTTCATTAGCTGCTGAGATAGTGGTGTAAGTCAGGAGCAATTAGAGAAAAAAAAACACAGAGATGAGATTAACTTTATTGATTAATGCTGACTAGAAACTGAGTCTTTAGGGCAGCAGAGAATGCAGATGTAAACTGGTGAATAAGTAAAAAGGAGGACAAAAATGATAAAGTTAATATGGACGTACCTAAAATGAGTTTAAATTATGTTGACATGTAGCGTCCATTGTTTTCTGACTGACAAACTTACATTTTTCCAGTTTTACAGATTTATAATCTGTAGCAAAAAGCTACAGGATGTGCAAATGTGCAACAGTAAATATATATATTATCATTTGATTTGATAGATTAAACTGATCTGAAGGGTGTGAAAATCTGCTTTGACTGTTCCAGTTCTGTTGACTGTCCCAGTGACTACTATAACAGTCTCTGTGAATTATGACTGTGATATCAGTTTTAATAATGCACCAGTGTTGCATTCTTCTATTATTCAAATGCTACCTGCAAAGGAAGTTGCTGTCAGTTATCACAGTTATTCCCCGAAAGGAACGTTAAGTCTCAGCACACAAAGCAGCTCTGCTGAATACTGCATGAGCTCTGGACTGATGAGGATGTCTGTCAGTGGCCTGTTTGACAGAGCTTTTCAAACTAAACAGGCTCCTAAGATTTAGAAAGAGAGTCATTTTTATTCAACTGTGATTTATCCAGTGCACCTCATGATACATTGTACAAACAGGGATCAGTTAAGAGACAGCACAGAGAGAACTTAACAGTGGTGCTATAATTTCCCTTAAAAACCCCAGAAAAAAAGAACTTCGTCTGAATATAATACAACAATATTTGTATTTGTATTTGATATTGAATGACCTATTCAAGTAATCAGGCTGCAGTTAAGTCATCACCTGTGGCTGTAGAGAAAAGGTCACGGGGAAGGCAAAACTGTCTCGCACCTTTTGTCTGTTTTTTTCTTTGTGGTAATTTGATTGATTGCAAATTTGTTTTCACCACAAAGGCACAATAAAACTGAAATAATAAGGGTTCTAAAGTGGCTCATGCATGTTCTTAAACCCACTTTGGTTTAATCAAATGTTCACAAAATTCAGCCCTAGTCATGGGATCATGAAAGGTGACAAGAGTATTTCTTAAGAACATGTAAATTCAGTATTTTGGCCTGAGGGAATGTCCACAGCAAGATTCATGGAAATCCAGCCAATAGTTTTTGCATTTGTGTTGTAGGTTGAAGTGTCAGTTGAGGAGAAATCTTGGCCTCATGCTAATCTAAGAGGTCACCAAAGTTATTAAAAAACAACCTCTGGCTGTTCTGATAATTCATAACAAATATTATGACAATCTGCTGAGGAAGATATTAACATGGCTATCCTTGCCTCTAATGGGGCATAAGTACAACCAGTCTATCCATTAAATGGCATTTGTTATGGTTTTTCATGGTTACCACGCAGCACTAATATTCACATCTGTTTCTGTCACTGTGCATATTTATGCGTCTCACTGACTGCCTGCATCTATGTATATTTTATATCTGCACAGCGCATGCAGCTGTTTGCTTTTACCCGATGTGTGAGTGTCTTCAGATATTTAAAGACCTTTTGTTAGTGGCTCATTGTCTCAGCTTCAGACTCAGAAAAACAACAGCAGTGCATTCCTTGGTCTGTGTGACTGGGCTGGGAGCTGTTACACCCTGGTCCACTGTGGCTGATCTGGCACTTAAACTGGACATTAACTGGATGTTAAAAAATGGTTGCTCTCTCCTCCCAGCTGAATGTGTCATAGTGGTGTCATGGCCTCAAATGACACTTTTGTTCTTTTGGTTCTCCAAAGATGAGAAGGTGGACTGCTGTGGTTGTAAATATGGAGGCCATTACAGGTCAAATTTTACAACTTCACTTTAGTGGTTAAAAGTAAGGCTTGATGACTAACTGGGCAGAATGGGCAGCTGCCCTGGGATCCCAAAAAGCCACTGCACCACTTTACTACATGTACATTTGTTTTGGTAATTTAACTGGTGAGGGAATTTCCAACTTCTTGAGGAATAATGACTTGACGGGTATGACAAGCAGCCAGTTAGCTTAGCTTAGCTTAGTTGGCCTTGCTCCTCTCAAAGTTCAAAAATATACCTACAAACACCTCTGAAGCTCACTAATTAAGATGTTGTCCCTCATTTGGTTTATTCCAACATCAAGTTGTGTTCCATCAAATAAACTCAACTGACACACTATGGGGCAGATTAGTTTATTCAAAGGAATACTGGTTGGTTTGATGGGAACTTGGAGATAACAGGGCACTTCAATGAAGCACCAAAGGCAGAAAGGTAGTTTAATAGGGGGCAAACAACAACATTTTTTACCTGGGGGCCCTTAATAGGTCAATCTGGCCATGATTAGAACTTGTGTTTCAGTGCTACTAACCTGGGCAACATGTTGGTAGCATTTTTAATTCGGCAATGCTCAATTAAACTAGTGATCAGCATGACTTGTAATAAGAGGATGAGTGTCTATTTTGAGTTTGTATTTTGGAGTTATGCTGGTATTCTGTGTTTAAGCATAGCGTTTAGTGTAATAAAACACTCCTCTTTCCATTAAGAACAGTATTTGAACAGTAAAAGTTTGCTATTAATATTAATCCAGAGCAATATGAAGTGTGCAGAGTGATGCATCCTAATGAGGTGTAATGATGTGTGCTACAGTGCTGCCCTCTAGTGAGATGAAGGATAGATGATGCAAATCACCGCAATCTAGTAACATCTGCACACTTAACCCTCAACTTACTCCTCAAAGAGAGAGACAGACAACGCTGTTAAAATTTTAAAATTAATTTATTATATGTCTTTGTCATAGAACTCATTACTTTTTGTTCATGGTTAACATACAGCCATTCATATAGAGAACAAAT
The DNA here is from genome assembly GCA_033238685.1 of Lates japonicus. NCBI lineage: Eukaryota > Metazoa > Chordata > Actinopteri > Centropomidae > Lates > Lates japonicus. The sequence continues at coordinate 1,191,633 of BRZM01000064.1, read as the reverse complement.
GAGTTTTTTTATTCATCATTTTCAATTAACTTAGAAATTTACACTCTTCTTTGTGACCCCGAAGAGGAGAAAAATATCCTTTTTCAAAAGTATCTTTTCTCATTTGTGTTTTTTTCCCCCTGAGGGAAAAGGCCCTCTGCCTCGTCCTCCTCCTCCTCATCTCCTGTTCTCTCTCTCTTTCATTTGGATGAATGAATGTAGAGGCAAGGGAACACCTGAACACACTGGCACAATGATTAACACAAGCAAAGGGCTGATGTGCACTGGGAGCTGAACGCCCAATCTCTTTCTCTTCTCTCGCTCTCTCTCTCACACACACATTCAGTAAGCTACAGTGTGTACACACTCTCTCTCGCACACCAATTACAGAGACCCATCAAAACCATTTCAAAATGACAGCACAAAATAATAAAGAACCCCAGAAAACTAAGTGAAGCCCCAACAATGATATAAAAAATAAAACTATGCGACCATATACAATCATTATCAGTGCATGGGGACAGAGGGAGGCAGGGGATACAGGTTGTGTTAATGTACAATGTCACAACATGTTAAGCAGTATGCTCACATGTAGCCAATGTGTCAATAATAAAAGAAAAAAAAAGTAATTTCCTTCCTTTCACCTCTGCTGAAAACTTTTGCAAACATTTCAAATGCTTCAAAAAGAGTGTCTGGTTTTGAGTTTTTGCAGGCTACATGTGAACGCAGCTGAAAGCTACTCAGGTAGGGGTGTTTGTGTGTGGTGGGTCTTTGCACTGGTAGACAAAGATGGACCAGTTTCTCATAATCTCTCCATTCTCATTTAGGTCAACTTAAAAAAGCACAGACAAAGTGCTGCAAACGGCTCGCATTCAAAAGGACTTAATCCAATAAAAAACACACCCAAACCATCATCTAACCTACTTTCATTATCCCTCTCTCATTGTAAACTGTATTTTATTTTATTTTTTAGAAAAACACAACAAAGTCTGTGTAAAGAGTGGAGGGCTAAATCTGGCAACCCGGCAGGAGGGTAGAGAGGATTAGATGGATATGGACCTGGCAATTGGCCCTGTTGGTTAATTGGCTGCAGACAGCACTCTGCCCCGGGGACATGAGACCGGGTGGCAGTACCATGCCTAGTGCCAGTCATCTGCCAAGGCCGTATTGTTGATGTGTGTGTTTGTGTGTATGTGAAAATGTGTGTGTCTGAGCAACATGGTGTCTTGTGTCAGTTAGTCATTTGTCCTTTTTCAAGGACAAGATGGACGGAAGGCGAAGGAAGTGTTTGTGTTATGTGTGATATGTGAGAGGACAAGCAGGATGCCTCCTAGTGGTCACTGTGTGAGGACAGGCCAGTGTGTGTGTGTGTGTGTGTGTGTGTGTGTGTGTGTGTATTTGGAGACCAGGCCTCACTAAGCAGCAGCAATTTGCCAGGCAGTCACACTTGTCTTTATCACAGAACGTCTCAATGTTTCTGCTACATGTTTGTAGAGAAAGAGTTTTATGTGAAACTGAAGGTTTATGTAAAGTTTTTCTACATGATCATTTCTCTTGTAGGTTGTTTGATGCCAAGAATATTGAAACTAAAACTACAGATGTGTTTGTACAAAGAGAAAAATATTTTATGACTAATTTTGAACTTTGGTTTTGAGGTCTGTGCTCATAAAGGTAGCTCTCTGCTCTAGTTTTACAGAGTGAAGATGCAAAGTTTTTGTTTTTTTTTCAGTTTTTTCAATCCATTTTTGGAAATCTGTTGGACTTTTTGCATGCTCACCAGTCTCTGGCACATTCCTCTGATGCTGCTTAATGAAGCCGTCCCACAACAAACACCAGTGACTGAAACAATGATGATAAAATCGGCCGTTAATAACCATAAAAAAATCATAACCCTATTTAAGATACATACATTGCCTGACTAGCTAACAGTTACATCTTTTATCAAAATTAAAAACAAAGAAAAATATTATACATCCCCCATTTATAATTATGTATGCACAAAACAAAAACCACATCCCTCCAATAAGGTGCAATTCATAGTTTTACAGGCAGAAGGACTCTCTGCATTTATTTGTCATCAGTAAGTCTCTGAGATCATCCTCTTTCTTTTTTTTTGTATGTATGTTTTCGGCATCTTTGTCTCTTTGGAGATAAAAACAGAGGATTATGATGACAAAGAGGGAAAAAGAAGCAGGACACAAAAGGCATTAAACCAGCACCACTTTTAACATGTGACAGGGCCACAGAACATTAAAACAAAAGGTGAAAATTGCAATTCACTGTGTGTGTATGTCAGAACCTCTCAGGTGGGGCTCAAGCATTGGAAGGCAGTTCTAATCAGCTGGTGACAGCCAAGGCGTTTGAGTCACTGTTGGCAGGCCTTCCTGCGCTGATAACACAGTGAGGGGCACAAACTGGAGTGCTTTCCTGATAGTCTATTCTTTATTGATGGGACTCAAAGCCACAGTCACACAACCTGGAAGCTATGCTGTGTGTGTGTCTTGGGTCAATGCTGCCGGTATATGTGTGTGTGCTGATTATCTATGAGTGCTATCTACTGTGTGAAGGTGGAGAGAATGGGTTCTGAAAAAAAACAGAGATAAAATAGCTCATAGATCAAGAGGTTGCTGGTACTCATTAAGGTCCTGGGGAAAATACTCAGTGTCATCAGGCAACGAATGATCACAGAAGCCAAAACCGAGGGTGGCTGCAGTGCAAGTCCCTTCACGGCATCGAGGAGGCAGATCGCGAGGTGGGTGGGAGTCCTAACTAGCAATGGGCTGGGGTAGATTGCATAACAGGCTTACACACACATACACACACACACACACGCCACGCGCCACCTTAAGACTGACTACGTATCAAGGCTGCCAAATTGATCGAAGTTACAAAAAGTTACAAAACAAAATTCGACTGAAAACAGAGGCCAGGGACATCGCCGCCCTCCCTCTCTATTCCTCAAATTCCACCAGAAACAATGTGACATAAAACCAAACCCAGTTGGAAGACGTGATTGACACATAAAGCCGCAGTGCAAAACAAAACCAAAAACCGAGGGGCCAGGGCCTGCTTTCTTAGAAGTCTGTGATTTGCACCAAGAATCCTCACTCCCTCTTTCCATCTGCTCTCTAGCTTCTGATACCATGGGAATTTAAACCCCTCTAGGCTCACTCTACTCCTCCCCTCAACTCCCCTCCCTCCATTTTGCATACCTCACCCCATAACTATCTCTTTCTCTGCCTCTCTATGTCTCAGTTCAGAGCCAGGCGCTCAAGACCAGAGATTTCACCGAACTGCAGGTGGGCTCAAATTTTGCAAATCACACACACCTTCACAAAAAGAATAAACACACTAAAGGCCAAGTATGCCCAGGGCGCCTGGACAACCACCCATATATGATTACTAGACACATTCCAGGCCATAGGCATGGGTTGCTATTATACAGACTCTCTTTTCTAGAAGGCACCAAAGATTTTCTGGCTGGTGATTTATAGGCATTAGTGAGGTCAGCGGTAGACAAACCAATTGGTGCTTTATCATGTTGAAATGGGAGGCAGCCTCAAACCCAGATTCCATCAAAGTTTAGAAAATGCTGTATCTAAAATATTACCAGCATGCTGTAATCTTCGGCACCCTGAAAAGCCATTCTCTCAATCATCTGTGCTGGTGATGGGATTCTATTAGAACCACCACTTTCTTTTCTACTCTTCCCTTAGCATATACACTATATATTCTCAACCTTTATATTTGAGATTTTATGTATTTTCCTCACAGGCTCTAGCACTGAAACTTACGGAACTCTCACCACCTGATATAGGTAGAGACTTTGCCAAGGAAAGGTAGTGTCCTGTAATTTCTTGCACCCAACAGGCATAGCCAGTATTTTAGATTTATAATTTGTGACAGTAAGTGGGTTGTTGGGCTGCAAATCAAATCTAATCAAACCCCGCACCCAATCCTGTGCAGCCAAGTTAAGTCCCAGGCATTAAAAAGCGTCTGATCTTCTGTCTCTATCTTTATCAATATCTCTATGTGCTGGGTGAGGAAGCTACTGCCTGAACAGCCACGGCTGAGTTGAAACCCGGCAGGACTTCAGAACCAGCTATCACCGAAACTCTGTCAGAGCATAGCAAAACAACAGAAATGACAAGTTACCTGTTTTACAGGGACGGTTTCGCCAGATGGTGCCAGACTAACTGCTAAGTTCTGTGCAGGTACTTACAGGATATGTTTTTACTGTGATAGTTATTTTATCATAGATAACTTTAGTATAGTACAAAATGCACTTCAGTTTAGATTTCCTATGATTGGAAGCATTAAAATATAGCACATGTGGGATCACATATGCAGAAAGAGACGCATTTCAGCACAAGTCAACTTATCAATTTCAGTGGCGTTTGATCTGCGGCCAGGTCTTCAGCCTATCTGCTTACCTTACGACTTGCCCCAGCGCTATGTATCCCACTGTATCATCTGTCTCTGCAGTGCTGCACTGGCTATCATCTTTTGATCTACAGTGTCACAACGCCATGGACACAGGACCAGACTAGTCTCACACCCACCCTAAAACCAACAATCTATCCTGTAGACACAGTCAGACGTGTGCAGCTCACAACCCACAAACCCACATACACTCCACGCCCGCCGTGCAGGCACGTTCATAGATGAAATGGACATTCTACCAGAGGGTTTGATCAATAACATAGATGTTTCCTGTTTCTGCCTGCTACAGATTAATTTGAGTGTATTTCTTTGGAGGCTGAGCTCAATTCGTTTGCTAACGATAAAGCCGATTATTTTCCAGCCACAGCTTTACCGGCTTGGCTGCTTTCTAGACAAGAATGGAGCGCGCCCAGTGTGTTTATATTCAAAGACCCGCCGACAAAGAGGTTTAGTTCTCAGTGGAAGAATCTGTACTCACGAGGGGCTTCTGTTAGCAACCTGTAAACTGCTTTAGGGTGGTTCTAATTACAAAAACAAAAACAGTTAATTCGACCTCAGATACATGATTAAAAGAAACCCACAGGGTCTGTTGCGTGGCTACTCTAGACTTTTGTCACGATCCTCATCCCAGCATGTGCAGTTTTATATTTGCCAAAGAGGTGCATGGATCTAATTGTTTTTTCTGAGCCAGAGGATGTCAGTGACAAAAGAGGAAAAAGAAGCAGGACACAAAAAGCATTAAACCAGCACCACTTTGCTGTGTGACAGACACAGAACATTAAACAAAAGAACAGGGCAAAAATTGCAATTCTTTTGTGTGTGTGTGTGTATCTTGGGTTCCTCTCGGGTTGGGGCTCTGACCCAAACCGGTTCTGAGTGGCTGAGCGACGACAAAAATGGTTTTTGGTCACACAATGGCGAGCCTTCATAGCGATCGCATAACAGTGAGGGCACAAACAGAGTGGCTACAGTAGTCTGACTGTTTGACCAGTAGAGGACTCGGCCACAATCACACAACACAGAAGCTGTACTGTGTGTGTGTCTTGGTGTGCACATAGGTATATGTGTGTGTGCTGCAGTTATCTGTGAGTGTATCTGCTGTGTGTGAAGGTAGGAAAATGAGTTCTGAAAAAAAAAAAACAGAATAAAATAGCAACTCATGAATCAAGAGGTTATGTGGTGCTGTTAAGGTCACAGGGAAAATATGATGTCATCAAAACAACAAACCAGTCACAGAAAGCAAACAAGATGGCTGCCAAAATATGAAGTCCCCTTTACGGCATCAAAGGAGGTAAAAGATCTGTGAGGTGGAGTGGAAGTCTATTCTAGCAGTAGGCTGAGACGGTGCATATGAGCTTACACACACACATACACACACACACACACATACACACGCACACATACCGCCTTAAAAAGACATTAAATATCAAGCTGCCAAGTGGATAAAGTTACAAAAAGAAGTACAAAAACAAAGTTAAATAGAAAAACAGAGAGCCAGGGACGCTCATCGCCCCTCCCTCTCTGTTCCTCAGAATTCCACCAGAAACAATATTAAAACTTTTAAAACAAAACCCCAGTTGGAAAGACACATCGATTGACTTCACATAAAAGCATAAGTGCAAAAACAAAACAAAACAAAAAAAGGGGGCAGAGACTATAACTGTGGAGAGTCTGTGATTGTAAGGATCTGTCACTCCCTCTTTCCATCTGTCTCTGCTTCTGATCGCAGGGAATTTAAACCCCTCTGGAGGCTCACTCTCGCCCTCTTCCCCTCAACTCTTCCCTCCCCTCCATTTGCCTTTTTCTCACCCCGTAACCCTCTCTTTCTCTGCCTCTGTCTCAGTTCAGGTCGGGCCGCTCAGGGACAGAAAGTTTCTTAGAACTGCAGGTGGGCTCAAGTTGCAAAGTCACACACACATGCACACACAAAAAGGAATAAACACACTAAAAGGCCAAGAGTGTGTGGACGCCTGGACATTACACCCATATGTGATGCTGAACACCCCATTCCAGAGCCATAGGCATGGATTTGCTGTTATACCAGACTCTCTTTTTCTAGAAAGGCTTTTCAAAAGATTTTCTGGCTGTGGTGATTTGCTAAGAGCATTAGTGAGGTCGGGCAATGAACTTAGGCAATTGGTGCTTTGTCATGTTGAAATAGGAGAGGCCCTTCTCAAACAGTTGCATCAAAGTTTGAAAAATACTGTTATCTAAAATATTACTGTATGCTGTAGTATTAAGCACCCTGAAAAGCCATTCTCTCAATCATCTTGTTACTGAGGTGATGGGATTCTATTGGAACACACTGTTTCTGCTATTTACATAGCATATACTGTATATTCTGTTATTTCATATTTGAGATTTTGTATTTTTCTCTGAGCTCTTCTTGCTGAGCTTACGGAACTCTCCTTACTGATATGAGTGAGACTTTGTGAGGAAAAAGGTGGTGTCCTGTAATTCTGTGCACCAACAAACACTTGGCAGTATTTGAATTGTAATTTGTTGACAGTAAGTGGGTTGTTGGGCTACTGCAAATCAAATCTAATCAAACCGCACCCACACAATCCTGATGCAGCAGATTAAGTCTGAGCATTAAAAAAAACGTCTGATCTTCTGTCTCTGTCTTCTGTCACTCATGTCTCTATGTACTGAGTGAGAAGCTACCGCTGAACAGCCGGCTAAGTTAGCTTAGCACAAAGACTGGAAACAACTATCCTGGCTCTGTCCAAACATAACAAAAACAACTTAAAAATAAACAAATTTACTGTTTTACAGGGACAGTTTCCTTGAGTAGTGCTGAACTATTTCTTTAAGTTCTTATTACATAGTGCCTGAGGATATGTTTTTTACTGTGATAGTTATTTTGTCATGAATATTTAATGTAATGCAAAGAAATACTTCAGATTTTAAGATTTCCTATAATTGGAAGCATTAAAAATAGCCACATATCGAGATACATATGCAGAAAGAGACACACATTCAACACCCGTCCCTTCCCTCCAATTTCTGATGGCATTTGATCTGCAGCCAGGTGTCGGCCTATCTGCTTGCCCGACTTTTCGCGCATGTATGTGTCACTGTGTCCATCTGTCTCTGCAGTGCTACACTGACTTTCATCTTTTTGATCTGCAATGTCACAACATATGGACACCAGGACCAGACTGGTCTCACACCCACCCTGAAGCCAACAATCTGTCCTGGAACACAGTCAGACGTGTTATGACTCCTGACTTACAAACACATACACTCACACACCTTATAAATACCAGGCACGTTCATCAGACAAAATATGGACATTCCTACAGGGGAGGAGTTTCCCAGTCAATAACATGAATGTTTCCACTGTTTCTTTTCTTAACTGCTGGTTAATTTGATGTGTTTCTTTGGAGAGCTGAAGCTCAGTTCGTTGTGTGATAGGGCAAATTATTTTCCATGCAACTTTTACACGACTTGGCTGTTTTTCTGAACAGAACTGAACCGCGCCCAATTGATTTACTCATTAAAAGACCCATAAACAAAAGGAAGGTTTTAGTTCTCAGTGGAAGAATACAACACTGCGAGGCTTCCTGTTAACCTTCCAACACTGTAAACTGCTTTAAAGGGTCGGTTCACCTAAATTACAAAACAAAAAACGGTTCGTTCTCGACCTCAGATACACCAGTTAAGAAAACCACAGGGTCTGTTTAGTAGCTGCTCTGAACTTTTGTCACACGATCCTCATCAGCATATGCAGTTTGCCTGTTTATAAGAGAATTGCATGGATCTAATTATTTTTTCTGAGCTCTCATTCATGTTACCTTGTTAGCTGACAAAACATTTCTCATTTACCTATGCTGTAATTTGTCAATGTAGTTTTTTTTCTTTCCTTTTTTGGATCAAGTTTTCTCTAAGGCTTCAACACAGACTGGGAATGGAGTTGTTTGTGTTGCACAAAGCAGCACTATCTGCATGGCTAGATACTGCTGCACTCAAGGGAACTGGGAAAATGTTTCTTCTTCTGTAATTTGGGTGAACTGTCCCCTTTAATACTATTGGATGGTCTCAGAAACTGAGCACAAAAAAAGTAGGTTAAAGACTTGCACTTGTTTGGGCGATGCTTGCGGTTAGTAAGACCAAGTAATTTCCAATCAGTGGTGACACATCATTGCAGCTGTCGGAGTTAATGTGATTGCTCAGCTTCTGGAATGTGAACGCTTTCCGTGGCTTAAATGAGGAGAATAACAACATGTTTACAGCCAAGACGACAACAACACCAGCTCTCTGTTGCTACGGTCTGACAAGAGGCGTGTGCTGGTTCACCCCCAAATACTTAATTTCTGGAATTGATACGACACTTAAAGCGTTCAGTGTGATTTAGCTGCAGTGTTTCATTCATAAAGATTGTTACTCTCAGCTATAAACTTCTTAATATATGAGATGATGGGTCAAAACTAAGGAAAAAGTAGTACAAGGGGAGTACACTGGCTCTTTTTCATACCTAGCTAAAGGTTTCCACACTTTCCAGACCCATGTAGGAGCCATCAGAAAGAGGGAAAAAGAAAGAAATGACCTCAACAACGGAGTCAAAGAGGGACCCTCTTTTCTCTGCACCCCCACACCCTCCTCTTCTTGATTTCCGGCCTGCCTGCTGCTAATGTTTCTTGGAAAAGATCAATCGGTGCAAGCCACAGGGCTGGCGGGGGGCCAGAGTCGTGAAGGCATGTAAACCCTGTAGACAGGCAGCCAGTCAGCCGCTCTACAAGCACAACAACAGATGGGGGGTGATGGTGGTGGTAGGCCAACACAGCTCTGCAGAAACACATCTGTACAGGATACACACGTGCTGAATGCAACGTGCTGACTGTTTGTGTTTGTGTGCTGAAAGAAGGGCTGGTCCAATAAAGGGAGATTCAAAGGCTGATGGTGATCAGTTTAGACTGATGTTTGTGGTTTGTTTTGGCTCGGTATCTTCAAAGCTGTCTAGTTTTGGGACAGATTAAAAGGTCATCAACAATTTAACACATAAAAATCGGTTTACTAGTCATGGTTAGTTGTACACAGCCTGTGAAAAATAGTTATATAATGTTGAACATTACGGGAAATGTAAGATCCAGTTTTATCTTAGGGACATCTTGGCCTTTGCTGCACCAATTTTGACCATTATTTTTTAAATCTGTCTCTTGCAATTCCCTCATGTTTATGGAAGTGCAATACTAAATCACTGCAGTGCCCCTTTAAGCCTTTAGGTACATAAATCATATGCAACAATAATCCTAAATAACGCAATAAATTGCTCACTTCTGCAAAGAAAATGTGTTGCGTTAACTAAAAGTCAGGGAAGAACTGCCTGCTAGTCTGATATCCAGCAGTTAACTGGACACTGATCGGTGCCTAAGTAAACTGTAGCAGACAACCTGCAAAGAGAACAATGTAAATATTTCTTTAGAAAGCTCCTCCAACCTTCTAAATGGGTCCATGTGTGTCTCATATGGCGAATATCAATAACTAAAAGGAAATCAAGACAGCAATGAGCTGTATCCTAGCAACACAACTCCAAACCACTGTCTGCAGCGGCATCACTCCATCTCGTTTACAGTTTTGCATTTTACCCTTAATGTGTTTCCTCTGTTCCAATCACCTGAAGCATGCAGCCATGTTTAGTGCAGATTATTTGTTGGCGGAGTGCCCAAGAAAACCTGATCAAATTAAGGTTGGGCTATATTGTGGTTTTGGGCTCTACCTCTTTCCTTTCCTATATGTTATTGCTTTATTGATTTTTTGATTCATCATTCAAGATTTAAGATTCAAGATGATGTTGCAGGTTTGTTTAAGTGGCCACATAGCCCGTCCTATCTGGATATCAAACTTTAAATCTGTTACAAGCTCAGCCAGGTGGCACATACAGCGCTTCAGTCGTTCAACATCACAACCTCGTTTTCACTTAAACTGTCACTGGTTTATAGATTTCCGTTTTATAGGGATGATGAGCTGCTCCCTTCATTTGGACGATTTTCATTTCATCGCTGCGATGACTTTCCCTCATCAAAGTGAAAAATCAAAGCCGTTTGGTCAAGCTTATTACCTCCCTCTTCTCCCCTGTGTCATGACCACGCTTCATCCAATAATACTGTCACTGGGAATGGCGGTGGAGGGATTATTTCTGAAATGTCTCTTTTGGATTGGAGTCTCCATTCATCAAGCCTTGGCTTTGTTTGAAACAGGACTTTTTCTTGCTTTCCTGTCTTTGCTCAGTCCAAAAAACATTTGCCATTCATGTTTTATTCCTGGCTTATGTTAAAAAAAAGTGTTTTTCCTGCTTTCCTGCTCCTCATGCAAATTGCCTGCTTGCTGTGATGAGTCAGTCAAATCAATGAAAAACACAAACTGTTAAAAAAAAAAGGTGTGTGGTGGGTAATGGTGTACACTGCATGGATGTGTCACTATTCTCATCTCTGCAGTGCTGTGATATATTTATTTATTTTTTACCTAGGTCAGGTGATGTAAGTAGTAGTGGAAAAGAGTTTTTATTTCTCTTTCTAATCATCCTCCCTCTGCTCTCCCTCATCTCTTATCCTACTGGTCTGCTATCTTAGCTGATGACCTCAGGCTCTTAGGGATCTCAGGAATTCATCAAGAGGATGGTTGCCATGGTGATAATGGGGCAACAGGCCGAGTGAAGTAACCCTGACTTGTCTTTCAGCAGGCCAGACACCCTTATCTGGTATGACTCACTGTCTATCACTCGCTCTCTCACAAACAGAGACGCACACAAATGATTTTAAAAGTGCATAGCATACATACTGATATGTAAACACACACAAACGCTGTTCACCAGATGTGTAGCCTCACTGCAGTAAGCTGAAAGCTGGGAGTAAAACTCTAGTTAAATGCCTCTTGGCAGAGCTTAAACACATGCACAAACACCCCAGCCCTTGATGGGACTGAACCGACACCCCTGTGGTCACATTTCTGAGATGACGTTTAGCTACAAAGCACATATTTCTTGTTTTTTTTTGCGTATAGCAGCCTGTAAATGAGAGGATGAGCTCATTTTTCACCATAGTGACTGACAGAGGCTGCACATGGTTTTAGTTTCAGGCCATGAAGTAAGAGGGGAGTAGGGAAGTTTTGTTTGTGTTTTGTAAATCAAATTAGATAGATCTGTGTCAGTTTCGTGTTAACTGTTGGGATCAGAAATTACTCATCAGTAGTATGCTAGAAAAGCTCAAAGATGAGCTTGGACAGTTGCCAAAAAAAAAGCAGATAAGTCATTTATTTCTAAATGGATCCTCAACCACCTACTCCAGATAAACTGAATTCATTACTTAACATCTCTTAAATATACAAGATCTACTTTTAAAGTGTTAAGCCATGACTCAAAGCGTAGGCATTGTTGTTGTCTCCTCTGACATCTCATGTCAAATCCTATTTAAAGCTCGTTTCTCTGCAGCCCCTCTGGATTTGGATGGGAGTTTGGCTCTCAACACCAACACCAAACCCCTAACAGCTGCCACCACAGAACTTGCTGCCATCGAGGCAGCAGTGCAGACCCGACACAACTGTCAGCAGCCTGTTGGCTAATCTGATTTTCCCACCATGAGCTTATAGCCATGAAGAGCCAGCATGGTGATGGACTGAAGGACACAAACACTGATGCTAGTTGTGCAAAATCTCTGTATCACTACTGACTCAATTATCATCCATAAACTTTCATTAAACTTGAGGGTTTTAGCTGACAACATCATGCACAGGGACTACATTATAAGTGAGGAGGTTGTGGCTGAATGTTTTACTCAAGGATACTTCCAGTAAGGTGGCACAGGTGGAAAAAAAGAGCAGTGACCTAAACCTGCAACGTCAAACTTTTGCCTTTAGGTTTTAAAACATTTTCAGTCCTAGCATTTCCCTTCAGCAACTTATCAAGTTTACTCCCTAAAACTTGTTATTCCTCTTGAGGAGCTGTTCACCTTGAAACAGTGTCTAGCCTGAAGCTGAGGTAAACAGAATCTGTAAAGTCCAGACAGGCAGTGGAGAAGCAGATGGTGGATGCAGTCAATCTGCAATTAAAAGAAAAATCATTGTGTTTACTGCTTTTGATAAATACTTGCCTGCTATATGTGTAACTTCCATAACTGTTCCCTATTGTAAATACTGTTGCCATGATTTCCTTGGCCTTGACAAGAACATAACCCTGGCTCCCCAACGACCTCGACCCACATGACACACACCCACAGAGAAAAGTATGCTGGCCAAATTGTCAACAATTCAGGGTGGGGATTCAGGCATCTAGCCACATCGACAGCCGTCTACAACAGGGAGAAGACAAGAGGCATGAGCGCTCATGCCTAAATGTTCAGATGATAGTGATCTGTGGGCAGAGGGAAGGCATCGCCATGGTAACAGCTGCCCTGTCCTGTAGAGACAGGGGAAGAGAAATGAGGCGGAGCGAAGATAAATACATCCCTATTATTGAAATGGGGAATTCTTGTGCAGGGTTAGGAGGAAACACATACACACCAAAAATGGAGTGTGAGACCCAGTGTAAATATGTGTGTGTGTGTGTGTGTAGGTGTGCGGGTGAAGGAGAGTTAGAGGAAGACTCATTTCAAAGTTTTTGACAGAAAGGGGAATGTGTGAAAGAGAGAATAATAATTGAATTGAAGAGAGGAAAAAAATATGCCTTGTTACTGAGGATTAAGAGGAAACACACACACACACCAAAGACAGAAAAAAAAGACAGCAGCATAAAAAAAAAAGACACAAGAGGAGAAAGACAGAAAAAGCTAGGAAGAGTCATTTTCAGAGAGTGGGCGATTGACAGCTGAGGAGAGAGAGGCATATTTAACCGAGGGGGACCTAGAGTCGGCGATGACTTCGTCGGAACACGGTAGCTCCTTGCCTGATGTGAACCCACCCACTCATCTAAACAAACACATCTCATCCCACTTTTTCACACACTTTAGTTTCCAGGGAAACAAAGTAATCTCAGCTACTGGATAGACAGCGAGATGGAACTGAAGGGTGATCTTTCCCCAACCAGTCTCGACTGTTCTCATCGGACATACTAACAGCGAGTTTCATCTGTCTCGGATGCCAATCGTCAGGCCATGATTTATTCAGAGCTATCTGTAATCTCTGGGGGGACACACACATTCTGCACACTCATTCCTGCAACATCCCTTGTGCGTCAGCATGCGCTGTGGGGAAGGGAACGTCGAGCGAGTCTCCTTTTCTCTCCTCTTCATCACTGCTCTCTTCCTCCTCATTACCCTCCTTTCTTTCCTGCCTCGCGCTGTCTTTCCCATCTTGCTGTCTTTCTTCCCTGTCCCCCCCGATGCTTCCTTCTTGCTCTCTATTCCCACTCACTGATCTTGCCTCCGCCCCCCTCCCCCCTTCACATCCCAAAACCTCACAATATGATACAAAGGCAGACCACACGCACTTTTTTTTACAAACACACAGACAGGTCTAAGGTGCGTGTGGATGTGTGAGTACATGAATGAGCTGAAATACTTCCATGTCATTCCTTTTCATTTGGCGATGGGCACTCCAGCAGGGTTTAAATATGATTTATAATTTTCTGCTGAGACCCAAGAAAAAAAATATCTGAACGAGCGTCTGTTTCTGAAAGGAGGTCACCAAATATGACAGGAAGACATCTGAAGTCGAGGAGTGAAGCGGGAACATCGGCAGGTCTGTAAACTTTAGTAAACACAGACAGAAAAAAAAGCGAACAGTTCTTCTCACTCCCAAGTTTCTCCTCTACACAGGTTTCACACGCCTGCGAAATATCCCTTATTTTTCCTCTGAGCAACCCCTTTCTCTCAGACAGCAGGCGTGTTGAATTGGCTTAGGTGAAGAAAGGGATAGGTAAGTGACAAAAGAGAGATATTTGCCTCTCCAAAGGGAGCGAATGAGGACATCTATGATTTGTTTATCCAGTGGTTGTATCCTCTCACCGCAGTCCATGTGGATGGATTCAGTGTTCCCTTGACCCCAAAATAATGAGATTTTAAGAGATTTTAAATCCTGCAACATCAGTGTGCTGCCTGGTGAGATACATTTAGCATCACCCAAATGAGAGATGTAATTCATCAGCACCGCTCTGCTCCCCCAACTCAGTGCTGAGGGCCCATACTCTAGCCCCATTAGTTATTTCACATATTTTTGCCCACCTGAACTCCTCAGGCCCTCACCAGTCCTTTGTTGTAAGGGTTCTCCAGAGGTAGGTATCTGTCATAGTGCTCCAGCATGTACTTGGGAGCATACATGCCTTGGGGGTCCACTGGAGGATATTCCTGTAGGGAGCCATCAAAACCAACCCCCGTCCGGGATCAGATCACGGATGTAGTTAAGGTCTCGCTTGTCCGTGAAATACCCCAACGCCGGAAGTCTCCGCCTGTGCTGACACCAGCTGAAGTAGATCCTCTGGCGAAGCACCATGAGCAGTGCCACCCAGCAAAGTGGAAGGGGCCGCCCACTGACCACTGCACCACAGGATGTGTGGCCTGTGTCGCCATACTTGCGGAAACCTGGCATGGTGTAGTATTCACCGGCAAGAGTTTGGATACCGGGCCACCGGCCAGACGCCCCGGAGCATCCCTGCTCGTGCAACCTGATACCAATTTCTAAAGAGCCAACCGCTTTCCAGAAAAATCCATACAATGACTGGATGTGAGAGAGAAAAGAGAAACAGAATTATATAAAGTGTCTATGTGAACAAGAAAGCTGCTACAAAAAGAAATCATTTTCATACATCACACAAGCAATCACATACGCCTTCGTAGACAACATAAGCATTCCTAACTGCACACAAGCTGACATAATGTTGCTACTCAGCATGTGGATGGCAAAAAGGTTCTGTCCAGCCATCAACAACTTGAGGAAAAGGAGGCCCTCATGTTGGGATTTCATCTGGCGTCATTGATGACGTAAGACATCGCCTGACCTAGCGCCATCACTCTGGACATGCTATTGCGTGTCAAGAAGGTACGCTAAGTAGTCATCAGCAACTAGCTATCCTGCCGACCGCCTCTGGGAAGTACTGAGAACACGCATAGGATCTTGTGACGTATGTAGTCATATCGCACTATTGAGGAGGAGCCGAGAAATCAGAATATAGACGTGAGGACAAGAACCTTAGGTATTGCTTAAAATATGAATTCAAGACATTTTTGGGCCTCAGCAGATACACGCAGTTACTTTGATGAGAATGAATGTAAACCATACTGTGACTTTAACAAAAATGAATGCAGACTTGATGATGTTATGATCGTGGCCACACATGAAAGTTTCCGCGCAACGGCCTATAGTACAGAAGAGAATGAAACCAATGTTGGCTTCAACCGTTGGAAAGATCCATCTAAATCAAAAGTAGTATGCATTTACATATATTGGCAGGAAGTTGAAGTATTGCCAAGCGAAACAATAGGATCACCAAGGTTGTTTGACAAATGATGTCTTTCAGTACAGAAACTCCACTGTCCGTACACCCAACTGACTGGAAGAAACAACTCAATTAACCTGTTGATATGCATATAAAAAGACATTGTTCACTGAATGTAGCTACCATGCAGTAGAAGGAGGGGTTCTCCTAGTTAACTACTCCTAATTTCATCAGTGTGGCAATGTGTGCGTGTGTGTGTGTGTGTGTGTGTGTGTGTGTGTGTTGCTGCCGACCTGCTGACCTAATGAACCAGTTTTACACTGAAATTAGTCAGTCTTAGTATTTGGGGCTGACAAGCAGGGAGGGGGTGGGTGGGTATTTGTCTGTTGTTATGCTCACAGTGGGAGGACACAGACATTTCTGACTGAGGGGGTAATACTGCATGGGATAAGAAAAAAACATAACAATCTGATGAAAATATAAGACCTGAAAGCCTGGAAGCCTTTTCTGGGTGATGGGGAAGTAACATCTGAATGGAAATCATTGAGGACCTAAGATCTCCTTCAAAAAAAAGAAGGTATTTATTATATTATATTTATATTTTTACACAGACACTAGTGTGTATAACCCTGCAACCATGCAAATATACAAACATTTACACATACAAACATGGGAGGACACACTTCAGAATACACAATCTCACACTTAATGGTTTGTTGCTTTAAAGATCTTGCCACATCAGCTAAACTGTTTCATAGGTCGAATGATAAATGATGCACTGTTTCTCCAAAGTGCTTAAAGGCCTTTGTTTAATAAGAACTCAAGGCAGTAAAGCTTTGCACAGTGTGTGTTTCTGTGAGTGCGTGTGTGTGTTTTGTGTGTGTGAGACAATGCTCTATGAGAGGCTAGCTGCCTCATCTAAATCCCCCTCTCTCCTCTCTCAACACAAAGAAAACTCACAGACATCTTTCCACTTGGAAAAGGCTTTGGTATCGTTTCATCTGGACTACAAAGCATCGCTCTGCTTTTTCAACACCACCCGCGGTTGCTGGCCTGTCTGTTGATCTCACCTAACAAGCACCCAGAGGGGATACTGAAACAAAACAAAACACCTTGGGTGCAGCAGTTAGTGGGCCCAACTTACAACCAAACGACCACAAGCTCAGCCCAATCAAAATGTCTGTTAGTTAAGGCCCTGAACCTTCGGCTGGAGAAGTGTTTCTCTGACGGACAAAGGAAACAAACTCTTAATTGCATGATGTCTGCACCAGAAGGCAAACTCAAATTCTAAATTTTAAAATCAGCCACAACTC
The DNA here is from genome assembly GCA_033238685.1 of Lates japonicus. Classification (NCBI taxonomy): domain Eukaryota; kingdom Metazoa; phylum Chordata; class Actinopteri; family Centropomidae; genus Lates; species Lates japonicus. The sequence continues at coordinate 1,174,533 of BRZM01000064.1, read as the reverse complement.
CTAAACGGTGTCCTTGTATTTCCCCAGACTGTTTTCACTAGGCCACCCCGTGTGAGCGACAGAGCAAGACATAAACTAACTCTAGAATACAGAAAGGTGGGAGAATTCTGGGGGAACAATTGAAATACAAATCCATTGTCTTAATGATTTATGAATGTTTTACTGTCAAAGAGAAAACAGAGGAGTATTAGCATCAGGTGGGAGGGTCATGGGTGATGCATGTGTTGACATGGACACAATAGGGGAGCATACATTCACTCCTGCAGCAAGTAACCTCATACACAGGCACAGATGAGCATGCTCTGTAATGGAAAACCAACAGTATATAAGGTGTCGGGTGGAAGGTGATGAGGCCACAATTTAACACACTTTAATGTCCATCTCCTTCACCTGGGCTCAGGACAAAACACAGATAAAGTCCAGCGAATGAAATATTTTGTTGTCAAGCAAAGCATACAGAGAAACATGAAGTGAAGAATCTAATCTTATATTTGTTCTACAATAATTACTTTTGTTTGTAATGAAAGGGTTGTTTGACTGTTGGTCAAAAATAATCCATTTAGAGACATTTGTCATTATCTTAAAGATAAAATGACTGTTCAGTTTATGGACTAATCCATAATCAAAAAAATCAGCAGCTGCAGCCGCAGGCATTTCATTAAAAATGGGCTGAAACCTAAAATCCTATTAACACGTTGATACAGACTTTGTTTTCTTGAAGGGTTTTGTTCCAAAATCCATTTTAAAAGGGCAACTCCTAATCTGATAAACAACACTTGCATGAAATTGAAACTTACTGAATATGGAAGAAAAAACTTACTGTTTTATATTAAATCTTGAGCATCTTCCCCCTAAGATGGATGAGTTTCAGAATGAAATGCTTCAGCCATAAAGTTTTACTGACCTGATCCTTCCACTGTATAAGAGTATACTCTTCCAGAGTATAAGAGTAAATCTCTCACCATGCACTGCTGACCGCAGTTTCCCCTCTTGTTCCTGCTTTTAATACCTGCTCAGCTAACTTTCTTATAGGTGGTTCCCTTTAGCAAACAAATGTTTTTCATTGGACAGATTATGAGAGGATGTAACTTCACTCAGGCGAGTCACTAGATTTACTGCACTTCCTTATTCTCGTCTCCCTTCTTTCCCCAAACGTGCTGAATGTGTGCTGAGTTATTCCAGAAACTCACTTGAAGTTTCCAGTCATGCTCTGTGTGTTACTCTACAGTTACATTTACATCAGTCAACCAAAAACACTGTTTAGCCTGCACTGTACACTTGCTGGCTTTTCTGCTGTTCCTCCTGTGGCGGGCACGACAGACAAAAAGTTTCATCACTAAAATTATCTTATTTCCTTTCACTAGCAGAATCTTTTACTTGTTTTCCCCTTGACCAGTATTAGCAACTGGGTAGTTGATAAAGTTTATAATTTTCGCAGAAGCAAAAATGTCATTCACTTTCTAGAAGGTGAGAGTAGCTCCAGAGGATGTATTTAACATTGGATAAGGTATCCACACATGGCTGCCCATTCATGCCATTTGTTTGGCCTCTGTGCCCACAATGCATGTGCATTACAGTCTTTTCCTGGATCCACTTGGCTGACTGCCATGTTTGATTGGGGGCTTTTGAGCCATATTCGAGGCACTGTATTGGTTCAAATCAGGGTAAGCTGTTTTTGAATATAAGTGATGCTTAGAGCTGCTGCTTTTGGATGGATGCCACATAGCCCTTCTAGGTCTGAGTGCATCATATGACCTAAAGCTTATACCCTGGCCACCACACAAACTAGAGCCTAGTTGGCTCCTTTTTTGTTGTGAATGATTTGTGGGATAAAAGCATCCCAAAGTAACACACTAAGACCTGGATATTTTAGTATATTTTATTATGAAGCTGTAACTAGCTCTCATGGGTGTCTTAAACACAGGGTAAGATATTACATTGTGGAAGCTCACTCGTGCAATGATTAAAAAAAGTTTCCATTTCTATCACACATAATCCCATTGCATTGATATATTTCTCTATCAGGACTTGGCCAACTACCCTCCTTCACTGACAGCTTTTAAATCTTATTGCACCTGTCGTACCGGTTCAAAAGGTCATCACATGCAGTCAAGTTGTTGAATGGTTGTGATGCTTTGAGTGCTGCTTTTGGATTAATGCCTCTAAGTCTTATTGACCTAAGGTTTCCACTGGGGACATCTTTGGTGTGGTCGCATTGTGAGAAAACTGTGTCTATAGATATCTCATCCAAACCATCAGGTGTGGGTTTATTTAGCCATTCTTCAACATTCATCATTCTGTCACGCAGTTGGTAGTGGTGGATTTAAAGCCTTCTTCCCTCAGTTCACCATAAATAAGAGCAGTTCCTCACTTTCCTTACATGTGTTGTATCAATGATTGTCTCTTCTGGTAGCATTTCAGAATCCAGCACTTCTTCTCGTCTCTTTTGTGGCAGAATCAGGGAATTCAGCTCTTCTTCACGGAGCTCACGGGTCACTGGTTTGGTGAATCAGATGTCAGGAGAAAGCCAGCGTGCTAAGTGGGTTTCAATAATGCAGACACAGTAAGGGCCTCAGTAAGTGTGTGTGTGTGAAACTGTGTATATGCTAAGTTAGAAGCAGGGTTTGGCTGTACATGAATATTGGTAACAGGAAAGCTGGAGCTGCAGTGAGAATGTGTCTTGCCTCTGAGAGACTTGGTGCGTGCAAGGAATATTTGTTTGGGTGTTGTAGGCGTGATTTGGTATGTGTATGTGTGTGCATGTGTGTAAGAGAGTGAGAGCATGGATTGAAGTGGGAGGATGGGAAAAGCCGATGGAGTGCCTCCATCCCTCCGACCTCATCTATAATTCAGCTCTGTAACGGTCCGTGAGGTCTTTCTCTCATTCCCCCCTGTTCCCTCTCTGCACTGATGGTGGAGACAAGTGTTCCACGGTACATTTCATTGTCTCTCCCCATCTATCCATCCCCATCTACTGCTACCTCTCTAGAGGCAGAGCAGCTGTGAGCAGCAGCTCAGTGAGTTTCACTGAATGAAGATGTGAATGTACAGATGTGTTGAAATGGGTAATATAAGACTTGTCCCAGCTCTAAAACCAGGTTAAAAACATACACACTCTCCACTGAGTTTGATTTAAGCATTAATGTTGCATAAATCCTGAACTACTGCATATTTATTTATGTTTTTATCTATCTATCATCGTTCATCATTAAATTTTTTCAGTGTCTTATGTTGTATTTCTTATTTTAATATGTTACGTAAAGCACTATGTTCCTGAATAAAATCCGTTATATAATTAAGCTTGACGTGCCTTGTTGTGATGACTAAGCTTTGATTCTTGGCCATGAGCTTTTCATCCATTTATACCTCTATCTGTCACAAAAAACACTGACTGGATTTTTTTTTATTGAAAGCAAATAATGCACTTTTCCACTTTTTCAAAAAATTATAATAACGATTCCACGGGAATGTATAACTACAAGCCAAAAGTTTAAACCTATGTTGTCTTGCCACCTATTGCCTTTTTCACTGCTTTTTGTTTATTTGGATTCTTAGCAACAGCTAGTTCTCCTGGGGTCCATACTAAAAAATACCGGCAGTATAAGCAACAAATGCACTTACAGTACATACAGAACAGCTTTTGTAAAGCTGCAGAATTGGAAAGAGATAGATTTAGAAAAATAAGACCAAAATTGAAGCAGAAAATAGCCAAGATATTCTGATTTTGGTCCCTACATGGGTCAAAATTCACATAATGCAACTCCATGGTATCCTTGGTTCTCTTAGTCTCCTGAGAAATCCCCACAGCTTTAAAGCTTCTCCCCCCAGCTTTTAAGGTCAGCTATCTGCTATCTAAAATTTAAGAATTTTAGTCTCCAATCCCAAGCACAGACAACTTAAGTGCTGTCAGCTGGGTAACTCTCTCAGACTTGACAAAGCTCATCAAGGGCCACTAAATACTTTATACAACTCAGTCCACTGATTAAGACGATGTTGGCAGCAAACTAAACACATTATCACCACAAATAAAATATATCCTTACCATTAAAATTAAATATATTATTATTAGCAGTAACCGTATTACAATTTAAGTACACATAGTATATCAGTAGTAGCAGCAATAATCAGTGTTTTGTTTTTATGTTCTTGTATATTTTGGTTTGTAAATGTAAAAGCTGCACTGTCTGTGTACCTCAGGGACAATAAAGCCTCACTCAGCTGAACACTCTCTTTTCCTCTATCGAGGCTGATTCAGCTGTTCCCCTCATTCACATCCTTCCTTCCCTTCTTTCATTCAAACTTTCTCTTATTAACTCGTTCTGACACCCGCAGTTCACAGAGGCAGCGGAGGCACATTCTGATCCGGAGTTTGTCTCAGCTGCACGGTACCATTTCCTCTGTTATTAGTTTTATGTTTGCTGCTCTGTCTCTGCAGTGTCTACTTCTGGTAGAGAAGGTGCCTCTTATTGTAATAGCACACTGTCCTTCTCCATTCCTTCTCTCAGTCACTCTGCTTCCATTTAAATGTCACATGTTCCTGCGGACTGCAGGGCAATGATTTCACTTATTTTTATTGAACCCTTAATGTGCAGCTCAAAAACCTTTTAAGTTATTGCTATGATTCATTATTAAGCCTGTTATTTTTAACAGCAGTAATAGTAGTTGTAATTGTGGTAGTACTTGAGCCAGTGTAAATGTTTTGTTGTCCAGGTGATGTTACTGCTCAGTATTTGCTCTGTGCATGGGCAACATTTGTTCAGTTTTACGTGATTTAATCTTCTTTATCACTTGCTGTGAAACATCTTGTTGTACTGGGGTTATATCATTCGCAACAAAAGTGTCTGATACACTGATTTATAGCCAAACTGAAGAGCTTTTTTCCCAGTTCTGGATCTTATGATAGTTGCAGTCAATCATGAGTGCAGAAGTCAGTTCCCTCTACTTAAAAGGCTAATTGTCTAACCATTTCAATTACAGTTTTGTTCACATATATATGTGTTTAATCTTTAGATTAAAAGCACACTGGCCTGTTAAATTGCTTCCTCAGACACAATATAGATTTAACAAACCTTTAACAACCCGATTTACAATTAATTTAAAACCCTTAACTTTAACTAAACTTCACAAACTCTTACCTTCTGATAAAGGATGCAGTTCTAGGAGGTTCTAGAAAATAGGAAATGGACTTATGATTAATTTGTTAAACTACTAATACTAAAGTTTAACATTTAACTGTGTTAAAACATGAATAAGCTACAGAGTGAAATCAGGTTCAGTTCTTTGTTTTGAATTTGAAATATACACAAAACAAGACTTCCCATAATCCACTTGTGCAGCCTTGTCAGCTAATGTTAGATGTCTTATATAAGATATCTTACATATTTGATGAAGCTAGGCATGATTGAAAGGCCAAGTACTGAAATGTTATTTTTCAGAGATAAAACGTGTCAGCAAAAGGGCTCAGGAAGAAGAGCTAATGAGGTCTGTGTTAAAAAAAAAAAAAAAGAAAAGAAGAAAGTATTACTGTGTCTTATCCACAGAGAACGAGTGCACCATACAATGAAATTCCTAGTTTGGCATCCTCTCATCATTGTCATCTTCTCATCTCTCTCCAACCCTGATCTGGGTTCACTTTCTCTCCCTCAGCCTCCAAATTATTCTCTGTCCTGAAAAGCTAATAAGAGTCCCTGCAGCCCCCTGATCTCGGTTCAGCTGTCACACTCGCCATCCATGTTGACTGAACGCCAAATTAAAAAGACAAGCCAATTATACATCTGTGGCCTACGGGAAAACGTCCCTCCACTACAAAGGCTTTAACGTCGATCTTCCCAATTTCCAGCAATCCCCTGCTCCATTGTACATCACTGTGCAGCTCTGCTAATGAACACAGCTCTCTTAAAAAGCAATCTTCACTGCAGTGATTCACTCCTTTAGTCATTTGCAGCATCCGTCCTCCTCTTTTTGCCACGCCCACTCACTTCTACTCTATTAGAGGCTAAAAGGCCAATTGCTACATCTCGGCTACGGTTAGCTCGTTACTGCTCTGCATTGTGATTGTATGGCAGACTACGCTGACTCATGCTAGCGTTTGTATAACATCAGTGGTAATGACAGGGCTCTGCAGATCATCTTGACAGTAAACAAAGATGCTCTCCTTTTTGCAATTTCTTCCCCAGGTGTGTCATTATTTTCAAGAATGAAAACAACAATTCTCCCACTCTGTGTTTTTTCCACCTTCCCGTCCTCCCTCTCTTCCTCTCAGATGCATGCTGAACTGAGAATTGTTTGCTGCAAGGACTACCTCTTTTATTTGAGCCTGAAATATTGAAGTCATTAGTTTTGTTTGTGTGTGTGTGTGTGTGTGAGAGTATGAGGGCGAGTTGGAGGGGTGACAGTGGTCTCTGCAGTAAATCTGTGGGGGCATGAGCTCTACCTACTGAACGTACAGGCCTCTCTGTGTCTATCTGTGTGGGAGAAAATGAAATGGCAGCAGACAGTGGGTTTACCGCTGATTCTCTGTATCTATTTGTTTACCCATGTGAGCACACATCCCAGCGCGAGCCAGCCTTTGTGAAAAGCGCACCTGCTTGTACTCGCCGCATCCTTTCATCTATTTTTGCTGCCCCCTTCAATCCGCTGCATCATCTCAAGTTGAAAGCAGTCAGTGTTGCATTTCACTAAATCAGCCAGCCGGCTAACGATCTGGTCAATCGGCAAGGTCAGGCCACCAGTCTACTCTACGTAATTGACACTACAATCACAATAGGTTACTTATAAATTGGACTACACACAAAATACAGGCATACACACAGGCCTGGGATTAGCTAAAGTAGGCCAACACCCAAAAAACACTGAAGGATTCGCTGATATACTTCTATTGTCTGTGCGGCTGCCATTGTTATTACGGAAACAGGAAGATGGAAGCCATTAGAAAGGTTCCATTTTGGCTCTGGTTAAGCCTTATGGTGTTTGCATTAGTCTACGCTCCAGGCGGTAATTGCTGAACACATAAGACCAGGACTGATGGACCCAGAGAATGGCGCCATTGTGTCCAGTATTGTTGCTGTGTTATGCATAACAGGATATTCAGTGCTGAGAAGTGGCCACATTGATAGAAAAAACATCAACCCACAGTCATGAAATTGACAACCATGTATTCAATTCCTGCAGTGATTACTCAATTTAACTCCCCTCTCTAATGCGACAAGGCAAATAAGCATGCTGTTAATGTGGTCTGCAGCAACTGCAGCAACTCAGCTCTGCACTGAGGAACAGGAGGACAACAGGAGGTAGGCTTTACACCTGGACGCAGCTCATTCCACCACGGCAACTGTTTTTAATTACAGGTCGATGGAGGCACTCGAGGAGAAAGTGTGATCACAGAGAGAGAAGAGAGAGGACAGACAGTGATTAGAGAGAGGAATGTAGAGAGCAAAAATCAAAAAGGAAACAGGCTAGAGGGAGAAAGGCCAAACAGGGCAGTTTTAAAGGGGAAGCACAAGTGTGAGAAAATGTTAGTACGAACGGTGGTGCCGCAGAAGGATGTGTGACTGTACATGTGATTGAGAGAGGGAAGGAGGGAGGAAGAGAAAGAAATAGAAATAGAGAAGGAGATGTGTGGGAGAGAAGCAGTGAATAAAGAAAGGGCCAGAAGCCGTGTGTGTGTGTGTGTGTGTGTGTGTGTGTGTGTGTGTGTGTGTGTGTGTGTGTGTGTGTGTGATAGATCGAGACTCTAGACGAGATCACATAGAGGAGGAGAGTTGGATGGGAGGGGATGTACAACAGCAAATTCAACTGGAAGAAATGATTTAGATTTACATGCACACAAACAACCACACTGTGGAGACGCAGATTAAGGATAATTGTTTGATTAAGGAAACAACAGGATTCGCAATAACCTAATTTCCACAGTAAAAGAGCCTGACTGATGCTGGATTTATATTTTAGAGTTTTTAGTTTAGATTGTGAAATATCGATAAATATATGTTTTATAATGTAAATCCATAACATTTGTATATGTACCTAGCTGGATATTTAACACAATACTAACAGGAACTGTAACATTACATTTTAAACATTAAACTTCAAAGGAGATTACATTAATATCATCAGTTAGTAATGTAATTTCTATAGCTATAAATAACAACAACTCAAATACAACAAAAGCATTTTTAAGTTGTGATAAGAAACTAAGACTCAAAAGAAATGCAGATATGATAAACTACATTACTACACTACAATACTGATATCAACAAATCAAACTCCAATAATTTTTTTTTTTTTTTTTTAAATGACTGACCTTTTCTACTGCAATTTCAACTCCAATTTACTTATTGGCTGAAAAATATATCTATGATAAGCTAAAATCAGACTATAACATTCAGTCACTGCAGGCTTAATGTCAGGAAGAACACAGGCTAACAAGAAGTAGGAATGCAACAGAATAGACAGACTTCTTTGGTGCTTGTTTTACAAGATGAGGAAGAAATAGCACTTTAGCACAAGTGGAGTTATTTATAGTGTTAAAACAGCTAGCTGCTAGCAATGACATTTTTTTTCAGGGAGGGAAATCACTAAGCTGTATAGGTGCCAAGAGGAATTTGAGTAATCCAGCTGGGTTAATCGAGTTCTGCTTCTGCGATTACAACCTTAATGCGAGTAAGATAACTCTAAAGGGGTTTATCTGACAGTTGCAATATTACCCTGCTGGCTCTAATCAAATTATTAGAGAGCATGTAAACACAGAGAGTGACAGAGAAAAAGATGGAGGGTGAGGGAAGGGTGGAGGCAGAGTGGTGCAATAGAGAAGTAAAGTTGGTAAGAGATGCAGAAACAGACACCCACAAAGTGAGATGCAAGAGGGAATCAGGTGATTCCTGTCAGCTGTGTGATCATGAGAGAGAAAAGAGCCGGGGTAAAGCTGCTATCAGCCCGACTCTTCCTGGCTCTGCTGTCATCTTCTCCTCACTTACTGGAAAGACAACCAGCGAAAGGCCTGAAAGCACTTGGCGCACACTACCAGTCTCTCCCTTCCCTCTGACATGCTCTCCAGACAAAAAGATCTGTGCTTTCATCAAAGAGGCACAGAGGAAATATGAGAAAGGTGAGATACACGGTCTGAAGTAGAATGTAGACAATAATTGGCAACATCTTCCTCCGAATAAATGTGAAATTTGCTCCTTTCAATCAGCTAACTCTTTGTACCCATGCAGTAATTCACCATTTCTTCATTTTAGGGATTCAGTAGGTCTCCATTTTATGTTTGTGGGAAGAGGATTTGACTTGTTTGGAGTAAACAGAAACAGCATGAACGCCAGCAAAAACCATCATGGAATGAACACCTCAACCTGCATCAACAGGAAAGTCAAACACACTGCATGCTTAGCATCAAAGGTTATAAATGTTAATGGAAATGTCAGAGATTTCCAGAATTAGCTTCAAGCTTAAAGCCTTATTTTCAAAATGATGTCATAACACATCACCTCTGGATATAAGGAAATAAAGACAGAAAACAATATGTTATGCAGAAGGATCTCTCATTTATAGCAACCAGAAATCCAGAGACGGCAAAAATAGCCTCATATTTGCAAAATGAGCATTGACAAACACGTCCAATCAATATTTCACAAACTAAATCTACTGTATCAAGACCATATCACTATATTTTACTTTTCTGTCTTCAGTGAGGCTGATTTCTTTTAATTAGAGAATTACAGATGGTGGGGTCTAAATAGACTGATCGTTTGAGCTCTGCAAAAGAGAAGGTGTGTGAAAAGCGCAGCTGTGTGTTAACTGAGGGAAACCAGGGAGGTTTCGAATGAAAGTGAAAGTGACTGACGTGACTGTTCATTTGTTGCTTGACTTGGCTGGCAGGTGTCTACCAAAAATAACTGCAACCAAGGAAAACACTTAAGCATTAAGTAAGTGTGGAGATCAAAGTTGAAAGTAATGATAAAAGTATCTCAAAAAGCCTAACTCCACTTTGACTTGTCGTCAAGTCTAAAATGCGAGTATACAAATACTGGACCTTCAGTTTATTATGGGATAAAGGAAGAGTTAAACTCTTCTGAACTGTGCGCTCGAAAATTTGGGCTGAAAGTCTGAACTTGTTAAAGTGTTGTATTTTTAATGGGAGCATTATCTTGGCACAGAGGAACACCCATTCCTGTAACTTTACTTGATTTTTGACCATGCAGAGTAATAATCAGAGTTAATGTGGCCTCAAGATAGCTGTACAAAGCAATACATATCTATTGGAGTGTTAAACGGTTGGCAACAGCTGAAGAATCTTTGGCTTTCCTCAGCAGATGTAGAATAAAGGGTGTACTTCAGTTTTTTTCAAGATCAGGTTTTAGCTGTTTGAAATGTAAAAATTAAGAAGCTTGTCCTTTCAGTCAAGTTCTCTCATGATTTTCATCTCATTTTCCCTTTTTGGCTCATCTATGCATGGGTAATTTTCTTTGAACTTTTCAGTTGCTATGTGCTGCTTTGAAAAGTCACATAAAAGTATTCTCATTCAAAACGTTGACACATGCTGCCAATTAAAATTCACCTACATAATCTTAAAAACTTTCCTTTGTAACTGTGATTCAATTACTTCTAAGTTCTTTTTTTCTCCTGATAGTATAATCAGTTGTCGCCTCACGTATGAGATGCAAGTTATTTTAAACTGAAACGTGAGTGAACACATTCAGCTGTAAACCTGCATTCATACTGTATCAGCTGAAATGGGCCAACTGACTCCAAGACCCATTTGTTGACTCATACCACAACCATTTACCTCACCTCGCATAACCCTGAAAAACACATTCAGACACATACACAGACAGACCTTCACACAAACTTCCTATGTTTCCTGCCTCTCGTACTGCCCACAGCTCTTTTCCTGTCTGACCGAGAGTATTCAAGCGGTGTGACAGATTGATCAGCAGTTGCTGTTGCATGTGTGAGAGCGACGGTGTCCGATCGGCTCTGGCACATTTCTGCGGCCATGGCACTGTCCAGGCTTGTAGCGAGTCCGGTGCCAACTGCGATCACAAGGCTTGTCTCTGCACTCCACAGCTCACTTATCTGTTACAGGCACAGTTCAGGAGGCGCTGTGCACCCTGGGAATTCAGAGCTGTTTGCTCTGCCTGTGTGTATCTGGGAAGCAGAAAGTGTGCCCTTCTGCTGCAAGTGAAAACATGTTTGTTAAAAGAGAATGTGGCTCTTTGTGTGTGTTACTGTTATCACCATAACACTGCAAGCTTGCAGGCCACAACCTTTCGCACGTTCAGACTTGACATTTAGGAAGTTAATTTTAGCAACAGCCCAGAAAAGAATGGGGAAGTAGAGCAGATGGAAAGCATATAAAGTTATACAGCTCCAAAATAAAAAAAATGCCAGGAAATATGACTTCTTAAAACTGAACTTCACTCATTTTTCCATGATCCATGATTCCCCTGTGGCTTAAAATCCTCCTTTAACCTCTCTGTGACCCATCTGAAAGTAAAAATGGATGTGTCATTTTAAAGACATCTGCTCGGGAACTATCTTGAGGCCACATAAACTTGTTCCTTCCAACAGCAACACAACACACCATGAGGCGTCTCCTCTGTTCTTAATTTTGGAGAATCAACAGTGGCTCTAAAAAGTTTTGGCAGGTTTCTGGAAATGCTCTGACCGCTGACCTATTTTCAGTCAAATAAACTTCTTGAATGTTTTTAATCAGGCACTGTTCCATGACTTCAGCTATGAGATGCTGAAGACGTAGAGGTGGAGGAAATGCGATTAAAGTAAATCCACAAACACCCAGTGATGCTGTGTTTGGCAGCACCCTACTCAGATACATTTAGCCATAGTCTGAGCTGGTTTCACAAAAAAGGGTAAAGAAGAGTTTGTGAAACAGAGAAAAAAATCTTGCACCATTATCCAGTGCGGTAGTGCAGTTCAAGTGCTACTTAAGATGACGCCTCAGATCTGCCTCCTGCGGTGTTGCCATAGAAGCCTCACATTCAAAGGAGCCAATGACGTACATCAGTTTTCTATTTTAGAAGATTTGGGGATTCGCAGCTTTCACTTGATTTCACCTGGTGGAGAACAGGCAGTCTTGGTGTAGAGCTGTGTAGCTCTAACTGACAGTTCAGTATTTTACAGTTGCTGCTAGATGGGACTACTGTGGGTGAAGAGCTAGTTAATTGCAGAACTGTGCTGAAAAAAATAATGTTGCTGTCCTTGACCTCAGTGCTGTTATATGATAACCCAAAAGGCTGCAGAGAGAGGGGGTGTGACAGAGAGAGAGGCAGATAATTACTGTAACTGAGCAGTACATGCACAATTTCAGAGTAAATTATCATCTGTGTATAGTGTCAGTGTATTTTCTTTAAGTAAAAAGAAGGGTTTTCCCTCCACAAGAATTAGCAAATGAGCACCTGTTCCATCAGGCCACTCTGGCTATCTGTGGAGGGAAATGTGAGAGGAGGGAGAGACGACTGGCAGCTCATTAAACTCTGGAAGACAACCTGTTAATGATGCGAGCAGTGGGCGAGTGCGACGCTCAGCTATCACCTTAACACCCCGGTAGAAAGGCAAATAAATGACAACACAAAGACAAACAAGCACCAAAAATATACACAAACACAGACAGGCAAGATACACAATTTATGGCTCCTTCGGACTACAGAAAAAAAATACCCTTATACAGTTACACACACACTCAAGTACCCATATATACAACACTGTATAATTCCCATCAAGCAATGAGATTTGATTGAGTTCCTGGCAATTCAACAACATCTGTCTGCTCCTCCTCATCTTGACTCTTCAGCATTCAATCAGCCACACATACACGCTAACACACACACACACGCCTCAATTACAGAAGGCCTATTAGTGCTTTTAAGCCTTCCTTCTCGTGATGGCAGGATGAGAGAGTTCACAGCTAATGGCTGCTGTAGATTTGCATGTGCTGGCCTCCCTTAGAGTGCTGTTTTGCATTCAGGCTTGCAGCTGGAAGTGGACCCCAAAGAATCACATTGTGCTCAGTGAACTAAGAATTTCTGCACAAGTTCTGGTAAATGCTTTTATGATGTATAACTAATTTAAAGGTAATGTAAACTTGTCATTTCCTCTGCTACAGATCAGGTTTGAAGGGTCAGACTGTAATTTAAAAGCTTCTAACCCTGAGGCAATTACATTAGCTTGGTTTTTATCAAAGGATACATTTTCATGGTGCTGTAAATGCTGCTTCAAATGTTATATACTATCTCAGAGTATTTGCAATATTTATTCAAGAGAATACTAAACACTTAAATTATTGGGAGAAAAGATCTACACTATTGAGACCTCCAGTCAGTTGACATTTTGGAGAAGTGGGGCTTCTGTCTGACCACAACAGCACAATTGCAGATGCATATATCAGATCTGTAATTTGTGTGTCAATAAACACTACAGAGAACTTTTCCTCTCAGTGCAGACATGCAAAATATTTCATGGTCTTATCTGATGCACTGGAAGAAGTGTCTCTGCACCAACACCAACACAACAATTTGCAGTGCATTTGTTGTACTGGGCTATGGGGGAAATTCTGATTAAAACTTAAAAATCAATGTTTTTAGCTGAATATCTGCCAGGATTTGAGTTTTTTTAATACAAAAAATACTGAAAAACCATCCATCATCTCAAGCTACCTGTGCCCTGAAACCCAACACCTGCTTCTGACTATTCTTAGACATGTTAATATTAAGATTTGTTTCTCCCTTTTTTTCTTTTGCCATCTGTATCCCATCTGTTTCACAGCTACTTTCTATGCCTGCAGGTTTGTTTCATGAAGAGAGGCTGTTTGCAGCATCTTCAGTCCAAAAAACTGAATATGGAAAGACCCTAACAAACTGCAGTCAGGACTTTGTGTGGGGTTGTGAGATGAAAAGAAGGAAATAAATCTACTACAGAAAATAAAGTTTATAAAAACCATTCAAATGAAATCATTTGAGAGCTCAGTGACCTAAGCCTCTGACGAGGGGTCGCAAACCAAAAACGGTTGTGAACCATGGCTCTAAACCACAGGACTCTCCTCACTGACACAGAACTTGCAAAAAAAGTTTCACCCCTGAAATGCTCCAACAGCCCTCCACTTCACTGCTCATTCAATTTCCTGCTCTCTGCATTGCTTCCATTTTACATTTTTTTGGCATCAGGGGCAGAGAATAAGCTTCATTTCCTGGATCACTTCTGTTTAAATCAACCAACTGTAAGAAGAGCAGGAGAGAAAGCCTCTGCTTCTGCTCCCCAGCAACAGACAGCAAAAACAAAATTCCTGTGACCTTAAAAGGAACATGTTAGAGAGGACTTAGTAAAGACAAGTGGGGAGAGGAAGAAGGTGGATTTCTTTAATGAGCATAATTAGTGTGAGCAGAGGAGGACAATGTAGGAGACAGGATGCGATTCAGTGGGTTGACGTGAGGTTATTCTTAACGTGATGAGTTTTCAGCTTACAGCAATTCGCACTCTAAAAAAGGGTGAGAAGGTCTCCCCACCACCATTGTTAATTTTAATGTGTCCCATTCATGTATGTGTCGTTGTGCAAGTGTGTATTGTGTCCAGTGATTTGCTGCAAATGAAGTTTCCCGATTAGGACAAAGAAAGTCTTGAACGGAAACAGAACAACAAATTTTTGAAATAAGCTGACAATGGTGAAGCAGTCCATCTGGTTAAATTGTGGTACAATTTGAAACAAACACAGCTGTATGCTTAAACAGATAAAGTGGATCATTTAGACACACAAACAGCCTCTCTCTTTTCTGATAAAGTGCTGCATTATGTGCCTGTAAAACAGTGAGGGGTCCACAACAGTCAGAGGGGCTTTTTTCCCAACTTCAAGCCGTGTCAATGAGTCTTAAAGAGCGAATTATGGACATGTGTGCGTATACATCAGCATGAACGCACACACACTTCCTGCTTCACACCAAGTCTAGTTTCCCAAAAATAAATGGTAATAGCAAGGTTTGGTCAATAAAAACAATAAAAGCTCAGCACAACTGATTTCAAGCCAAAAAAGCAATAAAGCTCCCAAAGACCCTACAAACATGTCTCTACATCATTCTACCACAACAACATTCATCCTCAACTTAACAAAAGTTGTTGTTGACAAGGTTTTCTCCAGCAAACTGCTCAGCAGAGGTGGAAAGTCATCCAGATTCCTGACACATCTCATCCCGTGATTATTTTAGTTTGTGGACGACGGCCTCAACAATCACCACACCCATTTAATAATTGACATTTGTTGTGTGAAAGAGTGGCTCTTTACCCCCGACTGTTCAAAATATTATTTCATAAAGATGCTTTAACATTCTATGGTTTAGCAGACAGCATAACCACTATACCACTATAAAACACTGTAGGAAACTTTGATTGGTCGAGTAAGAATTGCACAAATTGTCATATTTTTAAGTAAGCTCTCAAACTGAAAACTGAATGTCACAGGTTTAATGTCCCACAGTATTAGGAATAGGAAATGAAAGATGTGTTGCATATAGCATAATGACAATGAGAAACAAAATGTCATCTACTGAAATACAGCAAAGTTTCTGTAGTTAGAGCTAACAATGTCAAGTTTGTGCTGAGGGTTTGTAGGTAAGTGTAAGTGTAAGTGTAAGGTTATTTTATTATTATTATTATTTATTTGGATTACTGAGGATTCATCCTGTGGAGAGTAACCATATTAAAAAGACAATCTGCCTATTAAATTTGACTTTTCTTGTGTACCATTGGAAATTTTGGTTTGATAATGGCACCAGGGGAAAGGTAAGGAAAAACATTATCATTTGTTTGTTTGTTTGACAGTTCACACAACACAATCTAAGCACTATAATCCATGTCATTTAAATATTTATTACCCACAGTCATCTTCAAATCCTCAGAGTTCATACTGAAGCAGAAACTACTTGTATATTAATAGAGCTTTCTTTCAACAGTCTTTCCATTACAATCCAACACTGTGATGAAAAACACTGTGATAGCAGATTGGCAGTAATGGCAGGAGACCTGCAGAGAAGCAGCATGACACTGTACAAGAGTTAGTTTGAGAGAGGGAGGAGGAAACAAAAATAGGTAAGAGAGAGGTAGGGGGTGACATGAAATGAGAAAATGAGAGAAAACTTTGTGTGACTGCGTGTGTGAGAGTGTGTATATTACAATAAGACAATAGATGAATCGACAAGTGGCCTTGTGATGATAAGAACAACCTTGACAGCTTAGGAGGGGCAAAATGGTTTACTAACTCCCCTTTCCTAATGCGAGTCAGCCTGCCCTTAAGCAAGACACTTAATACCATAACTTTTGCACTTTTGTGATACAATTTCCAGTAATTGCCTGCCAATCATACTGTGTGGGCAGTGCTGGGAAAACACCCTTTAGACTTTCTGCTTGTCAGCCAAAAATCAAAGTAACTGAATCAAGGTTGTATCACTTTAGTCAAATAATTCCACAGTTGAGAATTGTAAAACTGATTATTTTTATATGGCAGTAATGATACTGAAATAAGTGGCAATGCCAATAAACTGCACACATACACTTTACCATCCCGGCCAACTTGAGACTAAGGACACTGAGGACTATTTCCTTTAGTCAATTTTTTTACTATTTACTAATTACTTGCTCCCTGTGAGGAAAAGATTCCCCACAAGTGTTTATAATGTGACAGGGAAATTTTTCATTGCTCCATTTTGTACTTTAGCACAGACAGACAGACAGACAGACAGACAGACAGTTTATTTGTGCATAATCTCACCGATTCATGCTCAACCTGACATAAATGAAGCTTATGTAAAGGTCGGTGAACAAGGAAAAGGAAGTTACAACATTCTGAACCTCAGAGCTTTCAATTTAGAAAACATGTTGCTTGTGTTTATCCATCTACTACAACATCACTCCATGCAGGTATTTCCCATGTGAACTCTGTGCAGGATCATTATATATGTCATTTATTTGTGTTGATGAAGTCAGCATGAACACTTCTACCTGTCTGCAGGCTCTTACCTCCTGCTGGCTGATTTAATTCAAGTTGTGTTTTACTGAGTCTTGTATATCCACCGATTGTGCTGTACAGTATGAGAGAGGAATGAGAGCAAAGAGGGAACCTGTGTTTTTATGTGGCACAGATATAGAAGTGTCAGAGCATCTGTGTGCATGAGAGAGAAGACAGATTTAACAGCATGTGTGCCGACACAAGACAGCCAACAGAGTGTGTGTATATGTGTATGTCTGTACAAGCCCTCAGTGTAATTTCTGTAACATCTCAACTTCCTCTTTTGCTATCAGTGCAGCTCTGAAAAACTGTATGCCTGTCTCTCCATCTCACGATCAGCTCTGAAGCTGCACTTGTTGAATTAAACAGAAGAAACAGAGTTTTGTCTTAATTTGGCTGTAACAGTGCACAAAAGTCAGTTTGAGATCAGTTTTGTGATTGTAGCTTTTCATGTTGTTAGTACATGGAGGAATCATGGGTCATTCGTGCTGAGGCACTCCAACATTTGGTCAGTAGTTTGCCTAAAACAGGCACTGAGCTGTATTGCTCAAACATGAACTTTAAACCTATATGCTTGCAAAGGAACATCATAGCGTGGCTAAGACATATTTTAATCCGTATTGCTGGGCATGGTGGCATATCTGAAACGATAAGCACCCTGTGGGTTTTGCTACTTCCTACATCTGCAGCAAGAAGCTGCATGAATTTCATCTTAATTTGTTTTATCCAACTTTTTTATCAAAAACATTCTGTCATGCTGTAACAAGAGTTGGCATGTTTGATGTACTGTATCTGGAGACATGATACAACCCATCTTGGACTGAACACAGAGAGGTGTTTAAGTCCTGACAAGCTAGTCTAAACTGACAAGTAACAGTCACACTGCCAAATAATTAATAACTACAATTAGACGATGACCAGAAATTGATGAATAAGACTTACTAGGTTCATAGCTTACCAAACCAAATGTCCTGTACCAAATAATTTGGACTACAATCCCTACAATTACCCCCATAGCTATCAAGCATCTGGGAAACTTTACTTGTGACTGCAGATTAATACCTCTGCAAACAGAGCTGATTCAGGTAGCAGAGATAAGAGCAATAACCATTAACCATTAACAGACTAAGCAATATATTCTGATATATCCATATTTGTTTATATATTAACAACAGCTAATATCAGTAAGAGCCTACAGCCATGTAGACATGTGTAGCCGTTGCTATAGTCACTGCCATTTTCCCCTGTGGTCATGAAGATTGTAAGGCTTAAAAATTGGGTTTTAATCTATGGTGATACTGGTAACAGTGTTGATTCTGGTATAGTGGCTCTCATTATGTAGGAGTGTGTGTGTGTGTGTGTGTGTGTGTATCTGTGACTCTGTGTGAGAGAAAGAAGAACATAAAATGACAGAGAGCATTGTGGGGGCAAACTTAGGCCTGGGCACAGAACACTATATATGTGTGTGTGTGTGTGTAGTGGCTCGCCAGTCTGTCTCCAAGACAGTGCCACTGGAACACAATGAAGCCCATTCAACTCTGCACCACCTCCTGTCTCTAGAATAGTGCTGTATCACAGCTCCTGATGAGGTGGGGACGTATGTGTGTGTGTGTGTGTGTATCCACAAGTCTAACACACACACACACACTGACTCGCACTCACATAATCCTCAATAAAACCATCTTTGAATTGTCATTACAGTGATGTAATACCATCATGAGCAAATGTGATGACAGGATGACATGTCAGTCTGTGAATTACAGTAACTACAGGCCTTTATCATGTAATGTCAGTGCACTGCAATGTGCTTTATGAAAGCTGTTCATCATGCTGCGTGTTACACTCATACAGGGAAACCTAATAGCTCTTAAAGCTCATCAGTGATGGATAATAATACATAAATACCCATTTTCATATCTTAGAAACACAGTGTAGGAATGAAAACGGGTCTAGCTTTACTGTTAGAGCTGGAATCCCCTGTGACAACATGATATATGGTTACATTATTTTCTCTGAGTATAATATTACATGCTATAGGTCCTGTAAGTTGAGGAGCAGAGCCAGACATTTGATATAGAAGACTTGCATGTGAAAAAAACTGAGTCAATACAAAGCTTGACTGATAAATTTGAGAGAACAAACATTCATCAAAGGTTGCAACTTAAAGGTTAACATGTCTAGTCAAGATTGATCTTTTATCTTCTGTAACTTTCCAAAACCAGAGAAAGTTTAATCTAATCTCAGATCTCTCTAATCTCTTTGTATTTCTCACAGTGTGTTCTTAAACACCTTCACATGATTTATGGCAAAAGTATGAATCTGATAAAGAACTTTTCCTCCGCAGAGGCAGTCATTTAGTGAGAGCAGGAAGCGGTTCTCATATACAGAATTTATTCTGGCAGCCCACAGAAATAGATTTGCTCTTGGATTTCTTTGTATTATTGTTTTTATTTCTGCTTTTCAAAACGCAGTACAGCCTGATTGAGAAATCTGCAGCAGCAATCACACTGTCTGAAGGCTGTATGTCTCTGCCAACCAGTCAAGTTGCAGTTTACATCCATGTCTGTTCAAAGTCATTTAATATACTTTATGTGGTGAAGATATGAAGTGTTTTCTTTTTTCTTTTTTTTTTTTGGCATAATGGAAGCTATCACCGTAAATCAACATGCATGATTGCAGTGAATAGTTCCCAGTCAGAGACATGCTGTCTTCACTTAGAGACTATTTTGACAGAGTAGTACAGAGGACTGATATAGACCTTTGTCACATGGTGCAATGACAATCACCTGAAGCTCACTATCAGCAAAACCCAGGAGCAACAGTGTCTGAGCTTTGGATGTTAGGCTACCACAAACACTAGTGAAAGTAACTAGCACACTCACTCAAGTACTGCAGTACTGTATGGTTTTAAAGCTACTAGTGCTTCACTTGAGCGTTTCTATTTTATGTTACTTTGTAGCCTCCACTGCATTTCAAATGGAAATATAACTTTACTTCCTCTTTTTCATTTTAATGGCTTTAGGGATAGTTCACAACTTCAGTCAAGACTGAAACATCTCAACAACTACTGGATGGATTGTGGTGAGGCAACTACAAATAGCCTAGCTAATTTTAGTTTGTTGAATATGTTGGTTTATGACCAAATACCTGCAAAGCTAATGGCATTAGTCATCCAGTAGTCTCAGCTGTTCTGTGTTTATTAGCAAATGTTAACATGCTAACACACTAAAATAAGATTCTGACAGCTGTAAAAATCAGACCTGCTAAACATCTGCATCGTCACTGTTAGCTTGTTAGCATGCACACCTTAGCATCTGGCCACTGAATTAGGAGATATATATGTATCTGGGTTTAAATGGAGATCTACTCTCAGGAACATTCCTCTTTTATTACACAGTTCTTTCCAGGAAACACCTGAGAAATTATTTTAAAAATGTCACATAAATTAGCAGAAAAATAGGAGCGCTCTTAAATGGGCTATTATACATGTTTTCTGTGACTGTGCCTTGTATTGTATTTTTCATGTATCAATTTTCCTTGAAAGACAAGTTCGGGTCTCAGTTTTCTGTCACAGAAATGATCCGCTGACAGAGATATTATTCAACATTCACAAACAAAAAGTGTCAAATGACATGTGCTCCTTGACATAATCTGCATCTTGTTTGGTGCTTTAAATACTTGGCAGTGAGGTAAACAGATATACAATAGCTGCCTGCAGCTATGTCTTTATGTACGCATAGAATCTGACTTGAACCCATTGTTTAGGTAGTAACTGATCTGATAGAGTATCTTAGGTTACTGACAATAAACACAAGGTATGTAAGACTGACCAGTTATCTCATGGAGTGGATAAATGTGTGCTGGCTTGCGTTTGCAGAGTGTGACCTAGATGCCACTAAAACACACAAAGTCCCAAACACACCTGATCTCTCACATAACCTTTCTTTACAATCCACCCTCACTTAGCTCCTGCCAGATAATACCTGTGGCCTAGTCACACCTATTCAGCTCTCCAATTGTCTTCCAGGTAGCTACAACAGAGAAACGGTACCAATGGGAGTGGTGTCTGCTTACACAACCTTTACAGAACAATGAACCACCAGCGGAGTGAAACGTCAAGCAGAAACACTGTCTGTTCAGTATTTTACTATGAGGAAGGAAGGGCAGTGAGGTGTGCTGCTCTTATCTTAGGCCAGGCCCAAATTCGTGGGAAGTATTTGAGATATGATGATAAAATCAGGCTTTAGGTTGTGCAATTTGTTCCTGGCTCTGTGCTTATGTGAAAATGTTGAGCATGTGTTTCTAATTTAAACTTCAAGTTTAGTCAATAAAGTTCATGCCAAATAACATAACTGGTGTTCTTTGCGTTTTACTCAGTCTGACTTTCCTCTCTTTGCATCTCTTAATCTCTGTAGAAGGAGCACTCATGTACCTGCAAGAGTCAGAGGTTTCATAACCACATGAGCAACCACTAAAAAACAAAATCTATATATATATATATATATATATATAGAGATTTAGAAATGGATGCTTTGTTTTTCACTGCCGATAACATGTACCTCGGCATCTTCAGTGCTTGACTAGAAGTCAACCCCACTGTGACAGGGATAATCCTGTCAAATGTGGTGGGAGCTGAACCTGTGATCTTACGAGGTGATGTGTTCACTCAGCTGCTCTACACCAGGATCTGTGTGTGTGTGTGTGTGTAATTCACTTAAACAAAGGCCTGTGACAGCCCTGCAATGCACGCACACACTGACACACAAACCAATAATGATATGCAACTATGTTGGTAACGAGATGATGCCGTGAGGAGACAACGAGGTGCGATATTATGAATATTCCCACATCCCACCGTCCTAATTAAAATGCATCATTCATTCACTGCTTCTCTTTCTCACAAACACATGCATGTGTGCGCACACACACACCCTAGCGCACTCTAGCACACACACACAAGCTCCCCCATTCTTGGCTTATAGACCAAATCAAATACAAGCCTCAGGTGATTACAACAAATTAGAGGGGGGGACTAGAATGTAACATTTTCATATACATACACCGTAAAATATCACAAAATCAATTCATGGTTTTAAGCAAAACCTCTCGGATTAAGTACTACGTGAAATTTTACACCTTTCACAAACATATCATTTATAAAATACAAATACTAAGAAAAATAGCGGCATAGTCTTTCATTGTCTTTCATTCTGTTGATGATGATATAAAGCATCTAATCATGTAATTATTACTACAAATTAAAAAGCTTTAATCCAGAAAGCTTTAATAGTGTTTAAATAAGTATTGATCCTTCAGCTCAATCCTGATCTCATGCAGCCAAGCAGACACAATTCAACCCCTTCCCAGGATGCAACAGAGAAGTATTAATGTGTTAACAAAGCTACCAGTCTTTCTGTTTAGTCACAGCATTTTTATGTGAAGGCAGCTGAATATGACATTGACCTAATCGTTACAAAAACACAAAACAGATTTTCAAAATTTGGTGCTACATCAGCTGACTCATGTTAGATCATCATGTTGCCCTTGACAACTCTACCATCAGCTGTAAAAAAAAAAAAAGAAGCTTTATTATGTTTATTGCTGTCTGCATGTACGTCTGCTGATGAAAAAATTTAAGATTAACCTACCATCGTACAGCCATAGGTCACTCGGAGTAAGAGCATTAGAATGTGGTAAAGAGTGTGAATCCCTCCAGCAGTGGGTTTTTTCACTCATTCCAGCTCAGCTCTGCCTAAACAAGAGCTTTATCTCACTGGTACTGAGAGTAAAATACAATACAAATATTTCCGGATAAGTACAGTCCTTTAATTCTGGTGTGTGTGTTGGTCGATGTTTACAACCTGCCAGTCCCCTGCTAACTCACTCTGAACACTCCCACACAAGAAATGTGGCGACAGCCTTGCATGTATGTTGACGTAATGACACTACAGGTTCTATTAATAGCAGCTCTGTGTTATGGTCATGTGTGAAGACAATGATAGGTATTAAGAATGGTGGTGCTGATAAGAGGTATTCATATGCATACAGTTGATTAGAGGTATGTCTGCATACCTAAATGTGGCTAAATATGGGAGTGGATGTGTTAACATGTTATGAAAGCAGAGTTCCAATGTGTGGCTTTTTAAATGCTGCAGATCTTACTTATTTCTTATGTTATTTTTTATGGTGTTTAAATGTCAGAAAATGGGACGTCCTGGTGGCCTAGGGGATTAAGACACTGGCCTACAGTAATAAAACAACATCCCAGGTTTAAGTCTGCCTGAGGGCTGCACTATCTTCCCTCATTCTCCCCAATAAAAGCATATAATGCCAAAAATACTTTTAAAAAATTCAGATAACAGTGAAAAATGTCTCTTTACAATGTCCCAGAGCCCAGGGAAATATCCTAAAAAATACCTGATTTTATCCAACGAACAGAAGTATTGAATTTATAGTGATATAAAACAGAGACTAGCAGCAAGTCATCACATTTGCAAAGCTGGAATTGGCCAGAAACAATGATCAAATTTGTTCAACTAAGTGTTTTGGCACCATATAATTCCTGCCTTTGTCCATATGCATTGTTTTAGTCTTGAGTCTACAGTTTGAGTCTTTGAGTTTTTTTGCATCTGGCCTGAAGTCTCCGTGTGTAACTACAGCCGTGGAATACAAAGCACCACACTGCTATCAAGGCTTTCCTCCTGGCTGCTGCCTGCTGCTGAGTGGGCAGGAGTTTGGGGACACACGGCGAATAAACAGTGTAATCAAGTGGGAGGAAATCCACTGAGATTCAACAAGGAGGACAGACGGATGGAACTCACACACATACAAATGCACACACACAAATTCACAGCATTATATATTAAGATCCAGCAGCAGGGTCTTTCTGGAGGGACCACAGCGTAGCAAGCAGCCTAAAAGAGGGGCTTTCCTGGGCAACCTGAGGTGAGGCAGAGCTCTTTCAGTTTTTGCAGCCTCCTGAGGCAGTGCGTGTTTGTGTGTGAGTGTGTGGTGAGTGTGTGCGTGTGCAGTAGGCACTGGGCCACTTTCCCAGATGAGATTCTCTGCTGCAGGATAATCCTGATGAAAATGTCTTTCCTCTCCCTCTCTCTCCCTCTCTCTCCCTCTCTCGATCCATCCGTCTGTTTGTCCATCCACAGACATACAGTTGGCTGGCCACCCTCGCTCTTCCTCTCCCACCTTTGTTCACATCTCACTTCCTGCACACAACCAGTGACAAACTCCTCAATGACGCAAATATCTCTCAAAAGCTAAAAAGAAAAAGGTAATGTGATAATTGTGCGTCACCGTCATTCTTATAAAACATGCTGAACAGCCGAACTGCTTTTTGTTGTTTGTTTAAAATGAATCATATTCTCGCCCCCGACCTCCTCTTTCTTCCATCTCCTGTCAGCTGCCTTTACCTTGGCCTCCACTGATCTTTCCAGATTATTCTTCTCTTTTTCTGCTCACTCTCCTTTCTCCAGTACATACTTGAGTGCATGTTATGAAAGACTTAATGCTGGTAAAATGACAATAATCTCTCTCACAAATCCTCCCTCTGTCCAGCACTGACAGCATATGCCAGTGCTTTCGAGAAAAGGCTTTATTCTTCCTTACACCTAGTTCAATTTGATGAGTTCAAAACGATGTGTCTTTGTAATTGTGCTCAGGGAAACTGTGTTAGCATTGTCTGCTTTTTTACTGCAGTTTTTCACAGTCATTTTGGGATGCAGTGAAGGCTTACAAAGGGAAATAACTTGCTCAGTAGTACCTTCAGCAATGTCACACTGACCTCTCTCCTACTGCTCCCTCTTTCTAGTTTTGACTATAAATACACTTAAAAGTATCATGTAGTATCTGGCATTGAACAGCATTTGCAAGTCAAAGGGAATCTATGTTTCAAGGTTACTTGGGCATCTATAACCATTGTTAGGATCTAACTACACATTAACTCTTTGAACTCTGGGTGTTTTTTCTGTTCTTACTACCTTTATTTACAGAATTATGGCAAAGTTGCTAATGTGTTGGCTGTGCCTGACATATGTTGTATTATTATTTTCACAGGCCACTCTTTCTGAGTTGATTTTGAATGGCATGAGTCAGTTTTATATAAAAGAAAAATTACAATCCCATGCAATCTAAAATTGTTTGGGTTTTTACCCTGTATATCCAAAGGTCACACAGTAGATCTATATCCATATGTGGAGAATGTCAACACTGATACAATCCATACTGATAGTTAATCTTAATGTGCGTTCAAACAGAAAGCAAAGTAAAGCACAGGTGCAGCGTGACTGCATATAAAAGCAATGGTAAGGTTAAAATGTGCACAAATTTTCCCAGGACAGTGAGAACTTAGATGAAGATGGGGTCTGTGTGAGAGGAAAATGTTTTTTCTTTAAGCAACGCGATTAGCCCGGGGGGCTTTATGAATATATCTCATCAATGTACAGAGAGGAGAGAAAAAAACTGAGAGAGACTGGAAGGAAATAACAGAAAGAGTTCTGAGATCAGTCAGAAGTCGTTTCAAAATATCAATACTATAAAATAAATTTCTATTATATTCTATTATATACTATTTTCATTTCCCTAATGCAGTTATTTTTGGGACCATAGTTATTATGGGGTCAATGAGTTAGCATTGGACTAAATCTGAGCCTGTATTTCTTTCACAAACAATGGTTCGATTTAAAGTAGATGTGTAAAAACTAACTCTTCAGTTGACTAGATTTCTTTTGACCTGCTAATCAGCAAAACTGTAAACTGTGGTCAATACATGTACTCAAAAACAGACACTCAATATCTGTTAAATGTTTTGTTCTGCATAGCACTAACACAAACCATCTGGTATACTGCACAGACTAAACAGACAAAGAAATATCTGCATATTCATCTCTGACCCAGGCCTGACTTGTGATACATTTCCAACTGGTACCAGACACCCCCTTAAAATTGGGCAGCGGTGGTATGTTCCAGTACTGTAGCCTCAATAAACACACATGCTGGGTCGAGCACAGGTCAGCACCATTTTCTCTTCCTGCTAGGTAAGTCTCCTGAGGTCTACATGGCGGAACATGACTGTAAGGCGACACTGAGGTGACCAAGAGGGGAAAAGAAAGAGAGAGTTGGTGAGAGAGAAAGCGGGTACTTACAGAAAGAGAACGGGGGGAGAGAGGGGGAGAGAGGGAGTGAGAGAGAGAGAGAGAGAGAGAGAGAGAGACATCCTCAAGGACAGACGACTTCTATTTTGGTCTGGTGGTAAACTCGGCTTGGCTGTCTGACAAGAGCACGACATAGTGGCTGTGTGTGTGTGTACGTTGAGGTGGTGGGGGAGCATGGAGGGAGAAACTGCCTTATTTAGAAAAGGGGAGCACCCTCCAAACAGCAAGAGGGGAGGGACAGAAAGGAGAGAGAAAAACAGAGGGGAAGAAGTGAGGGAAGGACAAGGTTACGATGCTGGTTGTCTTTAAGTCGCTCCTGTCCACGACAAACAGCAGCAGCGTGTGGAGTGCTCTTCATCCACCCCCACATAAAGCTCAGCCACACTCAGTTTGACCTGCCAGAGCAGAAATCCATACTTCATCATCACAACGGCTGCCCCCTCAAGACCCTGCCTAAGAGACAGGCTGTGTTTGTACATATGATGTCTGAAAGACTATGGAGTGGTTATTGAGTGAGACTAATACTGCATTTTCATTTTGCAAGTCTGTGCTTTATGCAGACTACAATACAGCCAATGTCTTACAGCATATGACCGATATATAACAGATGGCTGCTGTAAAACAGTCCTTCAGAGGCACATGAGCCAAAGTCCAACATTTTTATGTTGACTGGTAGATGTGAGTAGGCTGTGGGCACCTGTAAGTTTTATCCTTGTTCTTCGTTAAAGTGTTTGTTAAACTGTTGTTATCTTTACAGGCCAGGAGATGGCACTTGGGCAAGGTCACAGTTCAAACACAGGACTCTAAATCCTGCTGTAAAAGCACAAGCACATACAGAGTGAAGAGCACACACCGTGACAGGGGTAGATCTAGTCTTCAGTGAATAAGTAAACAACTTCTAACCGACGCAAATGGCAAACAAATCCAAAGAATAAACTGCTTCCTAATGACGGAAGCCTTGTTATTATCATAATGAGGATGCAAGGATAAAGGTTGTCCTCTGCTGCACAGATTGTAAAGCCCTCTGGGACCACCCTGTGACTTGGCGCTGCTAAATTTGTCTGCACATAACATTTAGGAAATAGTACAGGATTCTACATAGACCAAGCTATGATATGCAATTGACAAATGAAATTCAAAACACTACACAAAATAAAATTTTACATAATTAAATGTTGAATGTGGTTTATTCTTGGCCTTGGATATAGTAATTCTACATGTGTGAGATGCTCCAGGAAAACCTGGTGAGTGTACCTTGAATTAAGACTGTTATATCAAACGACATTTGAATAAATAGTTTATATTTGAAAAAACAACTGAGCACAGTCCACTTGCTAAAGGAAGGCTGTGAGATATGATTAAAAACTCCATAAACAGGTAATATGTGGATCTTGAGTTTTTTGTCAAACTATATTCAAATAGTTCTTAAAATATGATATAACACTTCAACTTCTACAATAAAAAAATAGTAGCAAAAGGGCCCTGTGAAAAGCCTGTGTTGTTTTGTATTTTGAAATAGTTTAGAATTTTTATTTTTAAAATACTGATTGCAATATTTACTGTAAAAAACAAAACTCTCTTTAAAGTCCTACTTTAGTGAGTGGGACCTTGAGTTGAGGTTCAATAGTTTATCATCTGCATTTTTCTAAATCTTATAAATATTGAATGTACTGTGCATCATCATAATCAGAAATTATACTGGGAAAAATCTGGCTTTGCTTATAAATAAATAAAATAATAATAAAAAGTTATTATTGCATCAAAAGATGAGAACCTATAAATATCAATACACTGCCCGGCTCTAACACAGCTGCAGAGGCTCACTGTGTCATCACAAATCAAAATCTCTTTCATCAGCTCAGCCTGTCGTCATGTCATGAGTCAAAAATGAAATGAATGACAGAAGTTAAGTGCTTCAAAATCTGGACGGTACAAATAAACAGTGGTGCCAAATGACTGACGTCACTGTCACTGTAACCGTCAAGAAACACCTCTGGCACCTGTTACATTGTCTTTGTATTAAGTCTCTTGCTTAAAGGCACAACCCACATTAAAAAAAAATGTTATTCCGTATGCTTATGCACCCGAAATACCAGCCTCACAGTCTGCAGTAACATGTGAGCTTTCAGAGTCAAAGTAGAACACCAGAGTGCTACCTTTCATGTGCTGAGCTCAGGGACGATATTTTTATCTCTGCAGCTTGTCGGGCGACAGCAGCAGGTTAGTGACGGGGAAAAACTCTGAGCTGTTCGAGCATCGAGCCATCAAACGCTTCCAACTAATGAGGGCTCTGAACACTGAACCCCAAGGCAAGCGGGTGGCAACAAACCAGGAAATGTGCGTTTTTGTTGACAACTTTCCTTCTTGTTTCCCCCATCCATGCTCCTGTGTGCTGCCTTTAAATGCCATACAGGATCTGCAGCATGCATGGGCAGGGGGGTGTTCTTAATGCAGGTATGTGTTGTGTTTTTATCGTGTATACAAGAAGTGTGGGCAGAGAAAAAGATATGGAGAACTTCACTTAAAGGCTGATGCGTCAAGTGAAATTATACACACTGCATGAAAGAGATGTCAAAAAAAGGAAAGAGATGTATGGGTGTGTCTGATTCTCTCTCCAGGAACAGTGTGAGCACAGCCGGGAGCCTAGCAGTGTGTGTGTGTGTGTGTGTGTGTGTGTGTGTGTGTGTGTGTGTGTCTACAGATGCCAGATCAGAGGTGGAACACAGCTTAATTCCCCAGCAGCAGCAGCAGGCTGTGCTCAGCCGTACGTAACCTGTTGGTGGGGTTAGACTGGCGCCGTTTGGACATCCTGGAGCCTGGGACGACCCCGCCTGCACTGTGCAGATTACACACACAGTGGTGATGATGCTCATAGAGATTGGTTCTACTGTCTGATCCAGGTCAATGGAAAAACAACAGGCAATGAGGCGCACAAGAATAGGAAAGCGGAAACCTGAAGAGAAAATGCTCAAAAACGGATTATTTTTCAGTGTCTCTCATGTTGCTGCACATTTCTTCTTTCTCTCCTTTCACTCTCCACTGAGCTATGTCTTGTAATTACTTTGCTGCTCACCGGGGTTTTTGCCTCTGTGTCTCAGCAGTGAAAACATCCCTTTGTCCCACTGACTTCCATTGGAATAAAGAGCATATTAATAACCAAGACTACCCCAGGCAGGAAGTAACACTAGCTGCTGGGACAAATATGGCCTCCCATATCATTCAACCTTTGCTCCAATTTCTCCACCCAGCACCTCACAGTGTGGAGACAAAGGTAATCTACAATTAGTGTAACTGTGAGTCATCCATCCTTTATATTTACTTAAAGATTACTCTGCCGCTGCTTCATTTAAAGCCTCCTCAACAACTAAAATGTAAATGTAACCAGGATCCATTTGTGTTCTTTTATAGTTGCTGTAAAATAGATATCCACCTGCAGTCATGGAATCAGCTGTAAAAACATACCTAAATCTTTTTTGCCCAATTCATGGAAAGGTTTACTTTGCTGTGTATTTTTGAGGATCTCTGCTTTTGGCTTATTACATCCACTCTACCCTGTTTCCCATAAACCAGTTTATAGATAAATGTAGCTGGTTCCCAGGTAGCTTCCTTAATTTGACAGATAAATTTTTATTTGGCTATGCAAAACTGCCTTTTCTGCTCTTCACTGGTGTTCACACACTGAAGGATATCAGATGTCTGCATCCATCTGCTTAGAACAACAAGCCTGGTTTGTGGTCATTTCCTGCAGACTTGCATTCTCACTTCTTACAAAATACAATATGTTTGTCTTGGAAAAGACAAAGGCCTACAGAGGCAGGGGCATACATTCTCCGGTCTACAAATTAACAGACACTCTTGATCTGATTGCAGCCTGTTGAGTTTGAAATAAGTGTGGTATGATTGCAAGAAGTTTGACTGTTGGGTGACGCACAACTAACATCTGATTTCCTAGAAGAAATATGTGTCTTTTAGAGGGAAAGTCTACAAAACAGGATGCTGAGGAAGAGGCTGCTGATCTCTGTGTACCAAGATCACCTCTGGCAGTATTAACCGACAACCTCTCTGTGCGCCAGCAAAGCCATTTGTTTCGGCCTTGCAACTTAAGTCACAGGCAGTGAAAAGAGGGAGCACCACAATGAAAAAGGTGAGTGAGAGGAAGAAAGGAAGAAAGAATAGATGAGTAGAAAAGGCTGTGCATTGAGGAAACGCCTAGATAGGTGTAAAGCTGCGTATGACAGTTTATGAGATAAGAAGCATGGTATAGAGAAACGCAGCAACCATTTTACTAGTAATCATTTCTTTTTTCCACATGAATTCTTATTATCATAAGATACATTGACAAGATATTTGCCAACTTGCTGTGCTTAAAAGGGTCAGATGGCGAGAAACTGCAAACACTGCTAACTAGACAACTTTTTTTCTCTACTTGTCAAAAATCCCAAAATATTAGAACTAAATATGATTAAAAAGCTTCACTATTCTAGACATTATGACCCTGCCTGGTGACAAAAAGCTTCCTTTTCTCTTATAAGACAGAAACAGTGCAAGGGCAGCAGCTGAGCTTATTATCTGCTGCCACAAGAAAACACAGACAGATGACACGTAAGATTTGAAGCTCAATCTAACTTTCTTAAAGTAACGGTTCAATATTTTGAAAACTACATTTCTTTTCTTTCCTGTTGAGAGTTAGATGTTAACATTGACTCTCATATCTGTACAGTAAACACAAAAACTGAAATGTAAAAATGACAAATCACTATTTAATGGTGGGGACTATTTCTTGGCTGAGACTCCAGGAAGTTACTGGTCCCAGCCAAGAAACAGTCTGGTAACTCTCCATAAAATAGCAAATTGTAGTTTTCCACATTTTGTATGTGGACAGATTAAACTAAACGCAACATAAAGTGTAAATTAGTAACTATAGTTACTATAAGTGCTAGTAGGTGGAATTTCTCTTACCTTTGGACAGAGCCAGGCTAGCACTGTCTGCCTTGTTTGCATTCTTTCTGCTAAGCTAAGCTAACTAGCTGCTGACTCCAGCTACATATTTAGCAGACATAAAAGTGGTATCAATCTTCTCATCTAACACTCAGCAAGAAAGCGAATAAGCAAGTTCTCTAAAATGCTGAACAATTCCTTTAAAATTAACTTCTATGTACTTACATATTACGATGTTCTTACATGACTGACCATAGATATTTTCTTTTTATAACCGGTTTGCATTATACCCAGAATATCTTCTTGTTTTTGTCCCCCTTCTCAATATGTCTTTGCAACACAAATGAATACTTGACATGACAATAAAGCAAACCGAAAGTGAAACTGAAAGAGGGGGAGAAATTACAGGAGTGTGCTCTTAATCAAATCTGGCAAAAGAAGGGAGCTTCAGCTGTGGGGCTCAGGTGGATCTCTGGAGTCCACACACTCTTTCAGACAGATGACTGGGTAACACCCTGCCGTCCCTCCATCCTTCCCTCTAGCCTACACAGTCTCTGCTCTCTCTATTCTCCTTTCTTGTTTTTTCCATCCATTCTCCATCTTTACATTTCACTGTTCCCAGTCTAAGATCTACAGCTATACATGCACCTCACTTACTCTTCATTTTTGCTGCTCTCTGATTAACACACACATTGTGCATATTCAGGTGTGACAGCTGTGTCAACTCCCCATGTGGCATCCAAAACCCCCCAAATCCCTTAGAAACATTTTCTATTTCTTGCTCTCCTTTTTCTACAACCCCCCCACCGTCTTTCCACACACACACACACCGCCCACTGCCCTGTCTCTCAGCATCAGCATCACTGTGAAGTGAAAAGGCCAGCATCCCCATGAGATGTGGTCTTTGTTGATGTTGTTGTTTTGAAACGTGGGGATGTGGGATGTTGGTGAGGGCATCGTCGACCATTTGAAGCCACAGTGAGCTAACCACAGAGAACCGGAGTAGCTTCTGAGCTTCAGAGTGCTTCTGTTTACACTGTTGCAACCACAGCAAAGTATGTGTGTGTGTGTATATAAGTATATATGCTTTCATCTACCTCCAATTCTTTCCTTTGCTGCTTTCTTTAATGCCTGGCAAGCACAGATCCAAGACCAATTTGCTGTCCAAAGAAAAACACATGAACACTGGTATTTTTCAAATGTCTTCCATATAAAGCACACATAAACAGATTTCCCTTGGAACAACCTTATATTCTCAAATAATTACCTCTATCTGCCATGAATCTTTGAAAACCTACACTCATCCTGAGGGAAAAGACTGAGCATGCTCATCTGCGATGCCCTGCCTAACACATTCACATCTGGGAACTGCCAGGTACAGCTACAGACTGCTACTGTAGCACCACTGGGGCACTCTAATGGAGTTATTGCTGATTAATTGCCTTGCTCAAGGGCAACATATCAAGGGAAAGAGAAAGAGGCTCATGTTTACAGTCCACAGCCAGATTTCTCCAGTATATTTCTCCACAGTCACAGTCTTCATCTGTTTCTCTACAGCCTCCAGGCTACCACCGCCCCCTCATTCATTTGCTCTACATTTGCACTTAACTGCCTATCAGGGATCAGCTTACTCAAGCCCTTATACTCTAACCCATCTGGGGCCCTGGATCAATACCTGACCCCCCAAGCAGCGAGCCCACCGGGCCTGCTCTCGTGGGAAATTACAAATGGATTCAGTTGGCGATGGCGTTGGGTTTTGGTTTGTCTAGATGGGAGATGAAAATGGGTTTTGTCAGCGAGACTTGCAGTCGCTGCATACAGAAGACAATCGCCTGGGGCGCGGTGATTCAGACGCAGCGAGGTGACGTGTGGCTGGGCTTTCCTCTGGGCTGCAAGATGTAGCAGTGACAAGGCTGAACGCTGCCATCAGTTGAGGTGTTGAGGGGGGTGAGGGGGTGTGTGATGGTGTGAAAAATGAGGCCTGTAGAACATGTCTACATTACTCAAGGGTGGGAAGCCGAAATGAGAAACAAGCCCCAAATCCTGGCAACATTAGTGCAACATCAATCCACTGAGCCGCACAGAACTGTCCATGACTTGGAAACTTGTGGGGTACACACACACACGCATTACCTGCTGTACTATTAAGGTCATGAAGGCAGAATTTAAGTATTTAGTGTCTCTTTATATCCATTTTACATCTCTTTGTAGTTGTTTTGAGTGGTAATTCTGTGTCTCTGCAGTCATTTTGCACAGCTTTGTAGTTATTTTGTGGCTCTCTGCAGTTGTTTTGTGTCTCTTTATGGCTGTTTTACATTTCTGTGTAATCATTTTGAATCTCTCTATAGTCATTTTGTGTATCTTTGTGGTTGTTTTGCATCTTGTACTTGTTTTGCATCTCTTTGGTCACTTTAAATGTCTCTTTCTGTGACATTTTGCCTCCTGACCCCTTGGGCCCCTGAACCTGTGTGCCCAGCGGGCCTCTTCAATAATCCATCCATAGTCCAGGAAGACTCTTTCTATTATTAAAACTAAATCTCACACATCTGGGACCCAAAAACACAACGGAATAGAAATGAATCATATGAGAAGACATAAGCTACACTCCTTAATATATCTCCCGTCTGACCAGTAAGCAAAAGGCCATCTGCTCATTTCAACCCATCTGCTTTGAGAAACAACTTCATCAACATCACACACACACACACAAACATACACCCCTTACATTGCAGTTTTATACTGTAAGAGCAATGGCAATGGTCTTCACGTCACAAGCCTCCTTACTCCCCCTCTGCCACCCCTCCTCCCTAACCTCCATATCCCGGAATATATAAAAAAAGAAACACACACACACACACACACACACACACACACACACACACACACACACACACACACACACACACAACAGAGCATCTCTTACCCATCTGTGCCTGTGTCGGATATTTCAGAGGTTCATTGATGAGAGCCCCGCTGATCTGAGTCTAGTCTGTAGTTTTGCCGCAGACGCCGCGCCATCGTATCAGTGATGCTGACCGGTGATAAATCCGCCGGGGTCTCTCTCTCAGTCTCTACCCCAGCGGTGCACTCCACAGTCATCTCGCAGCGTTTTCCTCCCCTCCGCTTTTATCCGCCGGATCAGATGCGCCGATGATCGTCCCGAGCAGGACCTACGGTGGATCCTGTCGGTCGTGGTGATGGCTCAGCCTCCTCTCTTGCCGCTGATGTTTATTCTACGAAAGATCGAGCAGCGGTTTCTCTCTATTTGAAGATTCAAATAGAGAGATAAAAAAACACAAAACACCGAGCTGCTTTGGTGCGCAAAGGAATGAGCCAAACGGTGCAGAAAAGGATGGAGATGGAGAGATGAGGAGGGACACGGGGGTGGCGGTGGGGGGTGATCGCCGCTGTCTGCCGTCCTATTCGCCGTTTTCTGTCGTGTTTACGACCCGCTGTCGCCTCCTCCCTCCGTCTTTCCTATCTCTCTACCCGTGATGCGTCTCCCTCTCTTCCGTCCTCCGTGCTGCGCTCTGCACCCGGTGTGACGCCTTTCCGCTCTTAAGAAAATAAGATCCCCCCCCAGCTCTCTTCTCTTTTACTTCTTTCTCATCATCTTCCCTCTCTCCCTCTCGATCGGGCAGGGTGCAAGAAGGAGGAGGTGGTGGAGACGAGTGTGTGTGGGGGCAAGTGAGAGAAAACGAAGGGGCTGGAAGGAGGAGCCCCGCGAGAAGAGAGCTCCTCCCCGTTATGCTGCTTATCAGCGGCGTACGAGGGGGGCGCCCATCATGTAGGAGGGAAATATAAAAGAGGAAATATGTGACGGGGGGAGAGAGAGGGGGGGTGACGGTGAACTTGTGCAGAGGCCAATGCAGAGAACAGTGATTTTATTATTAATACTGCTAATTCTCCTGTGATACTTGGAGTCTCAGCTTTACACTGAATTCATCCAACCTCACACAAGTTCTGCAGAACTGAAAAACATGACTAATAGTCTGTGACCGCACCAGAGCCCCCACGAGGCTGTAATGCTCACTGCATACCAGAAGAACCTTGGATAGAAGTGGGTAAAATAAGAAGGGACAAGTGCCACTTGGAGACATTAACCATAGTAGATATACCACAGTGGGTATTTAGTCAACACAATGAATTAAAACAGCTGCATAAGCAAGATATTTAGCCTTGCTTCAATCTGTTAAACAAGGGGAATCACGAGCCAGTTATGTGATGAAGGTAACTGAGATAAAAGTAGGTCACATAATGACCTAACACTAACACTAACATTTCAAACAGACCGGTATCTGACGTGTGTGATGCTCATGTTCAGGGCACCTTTTATATCTGTACCACATTTCATGGCTATTCATCTAATAGTTAGAGACATAGCTGTACAGCTAAAAACATACAGACTCTCCCTATTGGTTTGACCAGTTAACCAATGTGACACAGAGAATGGCATTATTTCACATTTCTAACCTGATACGATGCATAATTCACGATCAAATGTTCAATCAGAGGTGGAAGTACTTACATATTCAAGTATGCAGTATTCAGTTGCAGACACGGGTACATCACTCTGTAGTAGTAAATATCTGTAGAATGCTTGTCTAACAAGTCAGTGCACAGTTGTGCCCTACAGCTTCTCCAGGTCAAGCCGTGACTATGAGATCAAGCACAAATAACAATGTATTGTGTACATGGACTGTAGATTGTGTAAGAATAAACTGCACAGTATTTACTGTGAAGGAAAATTTCTTTGGAAGCCAAAATGTTGGTTTGTTTAACCTCAAATGGCAGAGTTCCTGTTGGAATCAAGCATCAGAGCTCAAACCACCAACATAGTTTTTACCCTCAGGTGATCAAACTAAAAACTAACACATGTAATACACACTTAGAATGAGCTGTATATGTGTGTGTGTGTGTGCGTGTGTGTGCGTGTGCATGTGTGTCTGGACAAGCATGGGTCCACACCACACCCTTAAATTTGAGCTTGAGCACTCTCTGTCTGCATGTGTTTCGACAGCCTGTTTTCTTTTCCTCAACCTCATTTACATATTTTTAAGGCTGACATATCCAGGTCATCAGATTTACACTGTATTTGAATGTACTGTACGTGGTAGATTATTTGCATGTTACAACAAAGGCAAGGTATCAAACCTTAATAGCTTTTGGTACCAGTCAACATGTTTCCATATCAGAAATGTTCAAGTGTTTCAAACAGGGAAAGCTCCATGCTCAAAATTCTAAATTGCCAATGTTTAGTGATATTTTGGTCTGCACCATAGTGGTGGACCAACTGACAGACATTGCTATCCACAGAGCCATATGACTAGCATCTAGTATCTCTTCTAGAAACTTAAATCAGACACCAGAACCACAACA
Organism: Lates japonicus; assembly: GCA_033238685.1. NCBI lineage: Eukaryota > Metazoa > Chordata > Actinopteri > Centropomidae > Lates > Lates japonicus. The sequence continues at coordinate 1,138,050 of BRZM01000064.1, read as the reverse complement.
CATTCACCTAGCCATTACATGAATATGCTCAGTTTTAGCTTACAGCCTCATTTCAGAGGGCCTCTGAGACTCAGATGTCCTGGCCAGGGAAGTTTTCCAGTTTTCCAGTGTCTTGTTTATGGAGATAAACTTGTGTCTGCTAATACTGTCCAGTGTGTCTGTTATAATCTGTACAGTACTGTTAACTGTTACAACTAACGCCCCTGTTCTCTGTTACACTGTGAGCACTAAATAAATACATGTGACCTTCTTAATATTTACCAACTCTTATCATCTTTCAGTGGAACAATAGGTGATGAATTGACCTGTTGACTTTTTGTGGCTCACAACTCTGTTGTCTCACTTACATCTGCTAAGATAACCTCTAAAACTAACTATTATATCATTATGTTTTTTGGCCAAACTGTTTCAGGCTTCAGGTTACAGTTAGGTCACTTTTTCTCAGATTCAGGCCTGGAGGGAGCTGTTCACTCGTGAACAAAAAATCCAGGTACTCATTATTTGTCAGATGTGATACAATGGCCTATTTACTTTTTAACGATTGTGCTCATGTAGTAAGTCAGTGAAACTGGACAACACCTTAGCTTGTTAGTTAGCTAGATACCAGGCCTCCAGGAGTGTTAACATCCCTCATATATCATATCAGCCTGAGATCTTCAACCTCACACCCTACATACACCCTACATTTGTTCTCCCTCTGAGAAGTCAGCAGCCATTGGAGGGAGTCTTAGAGACCCACATCTCCTGCTGCTTCTGCCTTTTATCAAATATTGATATCAGCCTGTCAGCATCATCAAATGTTACAGAGGTTTTTATGCCTGACAGCTGGTGACTGTCTCATACAGCAGGGTGATGAAATTAGTTTTAGTAATACCTGGAATCCCATCAAATCTGGAACATGGTTTGAAGTAAAAAGACTCTTCCAGGTTTTGCTCTCTCTCTACCTCTGTATTTTGTCTGGGAATTTTACAGTTCTGGTCAGCCACAAAAACAACGTTTGGAGTAAACACGCACCACCAACAATCATTTCACACCATGATAGATCAGTTGTGAACAAACAGACTCAAATTCCAAACTAAGTAGTGAGTTTTTTTTAAATAATATATGTCTGATATTTGGTTATCAGACAGTGATAGCTGTATTGATAAGTAATGTTTGTTTGTTGTAGCCAATTTAAAGAATTGAATTAAAATATCACTGGAGAATCTGATCATCCCAATACAATAATACCACCCTGACAAGAGTAAATACTGACAGGAGAAGCAGAATATGTTGTACGACGTAAAGATCAAATTTAAAACAATAAGTGAACACTGGCACAAAACAGCCAACTTCTGTCTCTACATATGAAATCCTACATACCCAAAGGCCGCAGTTAAACAGAAAATGGAAAATTCTGCAGACTTTCAACATGGATCTAATTTTCCTAGATGTATAAGTCACACATACACACACACGCACACACACACACACACACACACACACACACACACACACACAGACCTCTAATGCAGAATGTAAAATATTCAGGAAAAGAGCCCTCTCAGATCACACTGGAGATACCAGGGTTATGCAGGACTTTGATCCGAGTCCAGACAAACTGAACTGTTACTGTTGGCTACAGATTTTACCTCCGCAACCACCAGGCTTCCCTCAGATAAAATTCCCCATTGGCAGACAGAAATTTGGAGCTGGAGACAGATCATCAGACTGAACTCAAGGCAAGGTTAGAGGGGCATGGAAGTGCATGTGTGGATAAAGGGCATATTATCTATAGTTTTGCTCTTGCCTTTGAGAGGCAAAGGAAGCCAATATAGCCACATACTTGTCTGTAGTCTACACAAAACAACATGGGATGGAAAAAAAGTGTTGACCTAAAAATTTTATTTTATTCAAAATGTGTTATGACTGACCATAAAGGCTGGAAACAGAAAACAGCTACCTGGTTCTGTCCAAAGGAAAAAAAAACAACAACTAAAATCCACCAAACAGTGTCACAAGATTGCAATGTGAGGTGGATTTTCTATTTTTTGACAGAGGCTAGCTGTTTCCAGTATATGTGATAAACTTAGCCCTAAGTGACTCCAGCTTCATATTTAACAGACCAGCATAACAATGATAGTGATCTTCTCATCTAATTTGCAGCAAGAAAGCTAAAAACCTAGGGAATTTCTTGACTTTCTCCATGACCAACAGACATTGTGGTATATTATTAAAAGGTTTGAGATTCTTGCTGATTTGAGCTTGTAACTTCCTGTTTTTGCAAGCTCTGTCAAAAATGAGTATGTTGTGGATAAGTTCTCTCTATAGGTACTTGTCGGGAGCCAATGCTGCTTGCAAATAATTTTATGACCAAAAAATAAAAAAATAAGACCCAAACTGTACGAAATTTGCCTACTTTGAGACATGCCTCTGTTCATCTCGGCCCTTAAAACAAGTTCTGAATCCCGTAACAGTCCCTAACATACAAGCTGCATGTAAAAAAACCCTGTAACTTCAGCGTTAGTGTCTACTCTCTGAGAGTTCATTACACAGGAATTTAGACACTTCATGGAATAAAGATCACAGCATTTCTACCTCACTGCTATAATAGTGGCAGACACTGTCACACCTGCTTCTGTTTACAGACACACACATACACACGTTGAGCTCTCCTCCTCCACTCAGATATTTCAGTATGTGAGTTTAAATGATATATTTTGTATTTACCTGTCACATCTTCTTCTTCCCATTGTTTTCCTTTGTAGTCCAAGTACTACAGACAGAGTAAACAGTCTGGCTCCAGGTAAACCATGTCCTGTCTGTTCTGGATGGACTCCGGCTCCCAGGTGACGCTAACAAGCTCTGCCATTAAAGGTGAGAAGAATCAGATGAGTGTGGGCTGAACAAGCGAGACAGTCCACTCTTCCCCTGGTGACAAACTAAAGCGGATATGCCGCTTCATTGGTTGTGTTTACACCCTAAACACACCCACAGAGTGGCAGGTCCATCCCATGGCTGATAACCTTTTAACTTCACTCCAGGGAATGATAATAAAAAAAATATAATCAGTAACACAAACTACTTGTGTTCTTCCTTTTTCAGTATAGTATATGTATTTGCTGACTCGGCAGAAAGAATCAGTATCAAGAACGCCGTTAGTGTCTTGCACAACATTTTATCTTGCCTGGGCGTTTATTGTCATGGTGACTAAGCCTTCAAGCTTCAAGTTACAGGATGGTTGGCTATTTAACTATTTGGGCACACTGCTGCCAAAATCAAGTTCAGTCTGAACCTGAACCTGCTACTTGAAGATACCCTCCTCAACATGGTCTATGACAGATCTGGAAATCTAGCTCCACATTGCCATCTGATGGACTGGCTGAAACAAACAGCAAAAGAAGTCAGAGGAGTGGCAGTGGCAGTAGTTGGGGGCTGGTTTGTCAGTGACAGAACTCAGCAAAGAGAAATTAAGCTTAAAACCTAAATTCTGCAGGAGTAAAAGAAAAAATGCTCAAAGGAAGTGACCCCATCATTGTATCTGATTTTCACTGAGGACATTTTTTCTGTTACTGTGTTGAAACAGCCATGTGAGGCTCTTTGAGGAAGTAACAAAAAATAAAATATATGTTGTGTTATTTTAGTCTTCCAATTTACAGTAGTGGAAAGTACAGTGCATGAGTACAGTTTTCAGGTACTCATCAGTTTTTCATTTTATGCTACTTTATATTTCTCCTGAGCTAAATATTATACTTTTCTAGTCTGCCACATTTAATCTAGAGCAACAGCTACAATTTACTTGAAAGATCATACTTTTACATATAAAACACTATCAGTTCCTAAGATATTTTGCACTTAGAGATTAAACTTCTCAACAGTGCATGAAGTACTGAAAAATTAGCTTTCCTTCAGCCACAAGAAAAAATGCTGCATGTACAGTAATGCATCAGTAAGAACAATGCCATAATATAAAACCAACAGGGATCATTTTGTGCCTAATGAGCATGACTACCTTTGATATTTTAATGGGATTATTTGCATGTTTTCTCTGCTGCCAAACATGGTTTCTTGCTGATAGGGTGGTGGTGATGGTCACTTGCCAAGAGCTTCAGCCATCTTTGCATTTACAATACAAGAAATGACAGTAAAGAGTCAAATACTAAAGTTTGATGCTGAACTCGCAATGTTTCTAGACTGGTGAGTAAACAGTTGTTAATGCTATCACTGGCTGTGTAGCGATAGCAAAACTTACAAATAGCTCCTTTAAACCACAGTTATCTGCTGTTACCTGCTTAAGCAAACTGAAAGCAGGAGTTTTGCACTGGAGTATTTTTACCTTGAGGTATTGGTACTTTTATTTATGTAACACATATAAGTATGTCTTCCACCACTGACTATCAGTCCTGTGACTCTGACTGGCCAGAACTAAACTCTCGGCAGTTCACAGTTATGGAAATTCAGTGAGATTATTTTGATAAGGTCTTGAACAGGATGTGTGCACCATAATAAAGTGTGTTTGTTTTAACGTTTAGAATATTATACAGACAAATTCATTAAAAGCACACTGGTCTACACCTGCTGTGTATATAGCAAGAAACAGTGATGACACAGTAACCCATATTCCTCAAGATTACTTGTAGCTGGTAGAGTGAAAACTTTTACCAGCTTCTGTCCTACTGTGCAAGAGACTGCGAGGTAAAAAATAATATTTTACAACTTCAGAAATATTTTTGTGATTTATATTTTATCACAAGGTCTGTTTGTTATTTTCACACAAATCTTATTTTAAGTCATGCCCATCCATTATTTATGCCACATATAACATATACTGTATATACAGACATTCACATGCACAATTACGAGGAAATAATTTAATAGTTATATTAGTTAATAGTTAATAGCACCAGAATCCAGTTCAGTGCAGTTTTGCTATAGCGACACAGCCTACATTATGTCAAATAATATGCATGTTTCTTTTGGTTAAGTGTCACTTTGCATACATCTGGCTAACTGAGACTGAAGCCTTGTTATTTAGATTTAAGAAAAGTAAAAGTGTTAAATCTTCAGCCCTGGAATGGAGCCCAGCAGTGTCAACATCCAAGGCCACACTGCTTACATCAAGCTCACCCTGAGACCATCCATCACAACACAGGTCATGTTCTACGCTACAGCGAGGCACTACTGTTTATCTCCCAGCACGCAGCAGATTCATATCATACAGCTTAATAGTCAAACAAATGCATATACAGAGAATACAGAACGCTTGACACATCATTTCCATCACAGCTAAAAGACTAACATTTTCCAAGTGTGTATAGACTTCCTTACTGACAGGGACAAACAGGGACTGCAAGCAGAGAGCAGTGATAGCAGCTCAGTTCAGCTTCTCATCATTCACCTTGGACTTTTTATTTCCTTCCATTTTCTACAAGGAGCAATAAAGTTAATTAAGACCACTTTTCAAGAATTAGGTCATGGCCTTAGCAGGGGGAAAACACCAATTACCCCTAAAATGAGCAATTAACAACATGCCTTGTGTCTGCTTCAATACTGAACAACTCTCTGTTTCAGTACAGCTCTAACTGGTGATTTGATGTGAAATGATTTTTCTTCCATTTACTATTTTTTGTGTTTCTAATCACTGCACTGATTAAGCCAATTATGGTTTCAGTGTGATTTTAATTTAGGAAATGAAATGAACTGAATTCTGAGAGAATGAGGTTCTAAAAAGGTCGCTGGATGGTGACCGGCTGCAATAGGGTTCATGAAATAAAAACATCTTTTTACTCCCACAGATGAACACTCTGGCCAAAAGCAGACTATGCAATATCATGTTGAGATATTGCAAGTGTAACAGCTGGAAAATGTTCTGCTATTTTTGTCACAAAGGAGAGACAGTGGTATCTAACCTCCCCTCAGTGGTTGAAGAAGATAGCACCACGCAGTTACAAGCTGCATATTTGTACATCTGTCATTGGTTGTGTGAGTGAAAGCATGTGAAACTTCACTTCTCGAATGGAAAATCCCCCTCTTCCCTCTTGAAAGTACTTGTGGAAAACTTTCTTTGAGTGGGAGAATTTGAGGAGGCAGTAAATTGAAAAATTTCATTGACACTGGTATATTGTTCTGAAAGACAATGAACATCCAAAACTGATGTCCAGCAGTGTAAGATAAAAAGATGGTGAGCTTATTAGCTTAAAATTGCAATTTAGCTAGTGAGGAAGAACGTCTAATTCTTGCTATGGTGGCACATGGGATAGAAAAACCAAACAATGACGGTTCTGTTTGACTTTGATGGATGGCTCCATTTGCTCCAACAATCACTCAACTCCTCCTGTAGACCCTCCCCTCTCTCACCCACAGCATGATGGTCGATTATATTTTTACTTGACTGCGTTATGAACACAATCTGCTGGTGCTCAAGTTTCCATTCTCCCCATCCATCAATACCACACCGCTGAGGTGTCAGAGAGGTCCTCTTCCATTCCTCTTCCTTGTCATGTTGAGAGAATAGAGACCACGTATTTGCCTTAGGTTCATTTTTATCATTATCTTCTAAATAAAATTGAATGTGCTTCCAGTTCTGGTCTGTTTGAAAGTGGAGCTGTCCAGAGGGGTGCCTCTTGTTCTGTTGAATTACTGGCAAGGTGCTTTGCTGCCACTCCACAGGCACAGGGTATGTGTTATTAAAATACACCTCATATGACCTGTCACATAAGATGTCGAGTTAGGTGAAAACCGAGACATCATGCTGAAATGATTCAGGTAAGACATGGTGAGATATGTCAAAGTGTAAGTGTTTTAAGTGTAAATATGAAGAGACACCCAGCAAGTCTATTGATTCATTCGGGTGATATATTTCATTACAAATAAAAAAGTACTTTCAAATGCATCCATTCATTCCATTTTAAGGCCAGTTACATTACAAATTACAGTATGTAATTATTCTCCACTCTAAAAATTCTCAGGTCTATGAGATTCCGGTTTTCAGATACTTGTTTTTACATCTGACAAAAACGGCTACCATCTGGAATACATATATTCACAATCACTCATGACCAGCATCTATTACGGAAGAGCAAAGATCATTTTGTGGCGTGCAGTGACACCATTTTCTCATTCTTTCAGGGATCATTCCTGCCCACACTGGCTTCACAGTTCTTCGATAGCAAGACCTTGAAAATCCTTCCTCCATGCGTCCCCATGCACCTTTAGGTCACTTATTTTTTTAGTTATGATACATTAATAGCATTTCGTCAGTCAGCCCAACCACCTTTTAAAACCTCTGTCCCTTCACAATCCATGTGTCTCCTTTCTGCTAGGAATCCGATTCTGCCTCTTTCCAACTGGCACCCAGCACCCTCCTCATCCTCATCACTGGGGTCCCAGTCCTCCCTGGGTGCTCTGGCCATCACTGTGGTCACTTCCCCACAGGCGGTAAAATTGACTGAAGTCCACGTAGGGCGGAACCCTTCCCGTCTCGTCAGGCTGTGCTGCCTGACTGCCTCTCTGGCGGAACAGGCTCCCATCACCCGAGCTGGAGCTGGAGCTCTGCGTCTGGGTGTTGGTGGACTGGAGGGTGGCTGTTGGGCTCTGACTGCTGGGGAGAGCGGAGGAGTAGAGAGGTGGGTTGTTGGGGTGGGTGGAGGACGGGGGGGAGACGGGTATCAGGGTTGGAATAGAGGACGAAGAAGTGGAAGCATCAGAAGAGAAGTAGGGGTCCGAATTGTGGGTAGACAGACAAAGGAGAGAAGTGGAGAGATGGAGAGGACGGGGAGGAGGAGGGGTGGTAGAAAGAGAGAAGAGGGAGGTGGAGAGGGGGAGAGGGGGAAGAGGGGAGAGGGGGAGAAGAGGGGAAAGAGGGAGTTCAATTATGGGCTGCAGGATGTCGACGGAGGTTTGGCAGGTAGTGGAGTGAAACGTGCTAAAGGAGCAGCAAAAGGAGAGGCAAGGACAGCATAGGACATAGGATGGATATTGGCAAGTCAGGGCCCATGAGGAAGAAATATATAGATGTGAGTCAGACAGTGAGTGACAAACAGGAACAGAGTGGAAGACCTAAAGGAAGAGGAGATAGTGAAAGTAATCTTTGCGGATGCCTGAGCAAAGGGCAAATAAGGAGAGAGGAAGTGCGCACATGCAGCAAACCCAAAGCTGCAGCTCTATTGTAAGCGTGTAATTGCAGACAGAGTTCTGCCACGTTCAGCCATATTACACTGCAAGTAGTCTCAAGCAGGAAACCTGACAAACAAAAGGCTCATTCCAAGTATGCTGATGACAGCTGTCTAGGGGGAGCAATAATTAATTAGTGATTTAACTGAATTCAAAATTCAGTGTAAAAATGCACTCACTCTGATCCATGCTGAGTGAGTAAACACAAAACAAATTGCCTGGAGAGTCATGTGTGGAAGCATTTTGGATCCAACACCATAAATGAAGCACAACACATCTGAGGTTACCTGTTACATTTTCACTAAATGAGGCAGCAGATGCACAGCAGAACCTTGTCAAATCTGGAATTTAATTCAGGAATAGACTATGTGGGTTTGAATGAATACTGTATTAGTCATCATTCGTTTGAACATAACAGGCCTAAAACACATAATTTAAAGGATGTGTTTGCTGCTCCTGATTTTTGTCCTACTAAACACATTCTCCCTCACTTTAGAGAGCTCCACTCTAGATGACAGATGAAGGAAAAACATATTGTATGTACTGTCCTTTACGAGTTGAAGGTATGAGGTCACATTCAGACTGACTTGAGTCAGCCCTGTGTGGAAAAATGCAGGCCTCTCATTCTCATGGGGCTAGTCCACTAGAGCAGCAGGGTTGCCAACTGGGGAAATTGGCAAGAGCCTCTAGGAAAGAAGCTGAACCAGACTTAACTTTTTGTGAAATCCAACACCAGATCACCCAACAAATGCACTGGCCAATCAATTAAATGCAGGCACACCTTTCAGGTAAATTACTTTGTAACATGGATGTCGTATTTCTTCTGTTATCTCATGATCATCATGACAGATGTGGTAATGTTCAAGGTTGGTAAAATCCAGTCTGTGGATACTGAAACTGTTATTTCAGCACATGATAAGCCTGTAAATGCATTAATCTGATACATACTGGTGCCTTAAACAGCTCACCATCAACAACACAGCCCCCTGTGTTGTTTTAATGCAGGGCAAATTTCTGTCTGAGTGAATAAACACTCATGGACTACAGTACCATGCTACATTTACTGTACAGGTTGTAGGAAGCATGTTGTCAGCAGAAGCTAGCAGAATAAGCAGAACTGGGACAGTTACTTTTTAATACTGACATTAAAGCAGCAATTTGTAAATTATTAATTTCTTGGCAAAGCATGAATAAGTTCCTGTTTCTGTCAAACACAGTAAAGCACAGTAAAAATGACCCCCAAGAGTACTACTGATGTAATTACATCTATATACTTACACTACTGTATATGGTGTACACTGTGTGCCTATGGGAAAGTGCAATTTTGAAATATTTTTCCAGCTGTACATAATCTTCACATTCTACTCTCTTAAAGGAACCAAGGCCCGACACACAGAACACATGGTGGAACAATGGGGAAGTGAAAACCATGCTCACACATAAATAAGCATAGCAGTGGAGGGACACAGGGGAGGGAAAATCAAGCTTACCTAAAACAAATATAACAAGGGAGGGACGAGGAAGTTGAAAATCTTGTTTCTCTAAAATATAGCAACAATAAACTTAACAGTAGGGAGGGAAGTATGGAATAACCCAGAGTGAACACAACAAGACTGGGACATGGGGGTTAAAACCAGGCTTATCTATAACAATCCACAGCAGAAAGTAGGACACAACGGAGTGAAACTCAAGTTTATGAAGCAAAAATACAACAGTAATGAGACAAAAAGTAAAAATGAAGCTCATTCGGGGCATGCACAGCAGTAAAAAAAATGCCAACGAGAAAAAAATCAAGGTTATTGGGAGGGATCCAGGAGTGAAAAACAAGCATACCCAGAGCAAGTAGAGACAAGAGACAAACCAAGCCTACCCTGGTGTTGGTGTTCCTTCCTCTAAGGTAGAAGCAGTGTTGGTTCCATTGGTGAGGGTGCTTTGGGAGGGCATGACCAGTGAGAGGGTGACACTTGTTTTACTGGTGCTCTGGCTGTTGGAGTAGGGCACAGACACTGGGTAGATACGGCCACCTGAAAGAAGGGCGGGTGAACAGTTATACGGTTCACCAAGCTATAAACTAAAAGTTGACGTTCAGTTGTTTTGAGATGAAAATGTCTGAGGTACGCCACTGTTGTTTTTATAGTTTTCACAGGAACTACTATTAAGAAAAACAAAGTGAAACTAGTGTGTAGGCTCAGCATAAAATGAGCATCTTGGGAACCTGGAATAAATAGTAAGTAATAGTAAGTTTTCTGCCTGGACCTTGTTATTTTGGCTCAATGTGATATTTTTGGCTATACCTCTCAAAATCTTTGATATCTTCTCCAACTCCAACATGGTTTAGACTTTTTTTATTTTACATTTAACAGTCCTAAAATGTTCCAAGCCCTTCAACAATTGGTACCTTCTGATTCCGAGTCCAATCCAATTCTTATATTTGCATAAATGCTTTTTAAATATGTAACTGATCCACTGGAAGACTGAAGGTTTTGATAAATAATTATAAAGCAAAAATTTTAAAAATACTGACCATCCCTACCTATATCTGATTCTTGTATGTAAATCTAATGTGGTCCTCTATCAAAGTTCTAAAGTTAAGTTCCTATAATTCTAAAATGGAGTACTGGTTTTCAACCGAGGGGTCAACAGCATCCAAGAGTGACAAAAGGAGTTGCAAAATGGTCACAAGTTAGGAGACAACAGCAAAAAAAAATTTCTATTCTTTATTTTTTTGGATATTCATCTTTGCTATTTCCTTGTAAAATACTGAGTTTCATCTAATCAGGACAAAAAATCAGAGAAGTGAAAATTATTTTTTTTCTTAAAGTGCTAACGGCTCATAAAAATATGTACGTTTGACAAGAGGTTGCGAGTTGACTTTGTTTTAAAGGGTTAAGAGTCAGAAAGGTTGGAAACCTCTAAGATAAAGTTTTATGATTTTTTAACACAGTATGAATTTGGCGCTGATGTAGCAACTATGGAGGTCTGTCCCTGGACAGGCTTTCTGTGAAATGTGAATTAATTCCAGAATGCCCTTTCCTACCCTGTGTGGGCGTGAGCGCTGCATCAGCCAGTGGGTAGTTGAGTGTGCGGATGAGCAGGGTCATGTCCTCGTGCCGAGAACAGTAGGTCGCCCTCTGACGGCCGGACACGTACACGTCGTGGTGCAGCCGTTTGATGCGCTCCACCACCGACTGAGCCACTGCTTCCAGACTGGTCTGCAGGGCCAGCTCTGCTGCTACCATGGCAACAATTTCCTACAGTGACAGCAGAGGAGACAGGGAGTTGGACAAACATATACTGATATTAAAGTTGAAAAGTAAGGACGATGACGAGAAAGAAAAGAAAAAAATCCAAATGAGAAGAGAAGACAGGAGAAGCACAAGAGGACAATGAGGGGAAAAAGAAAATACAATAAGTGAGGGAAAGAAACAATAACAGACACTCAGACATTCAGTGGCCATGTAAACATGACTTGGACTACAAGGAGGGGCAAGCAAAAGTAAGAGAAAGATGACCTCAATGAAAAGAAGAAAAGAGGATGTCTGGGTAGGAGAAGATGAAAACAAGCATGGAAGAAAGGAACAGGGTAAAGAAAGCAGATTTAGATTAAAGAAAGAAAGATGAAACAAACGGAGTGGGTGGTTTGCAAAGAAAGCAAGAGGAACATTAATGCAGAGATATTAAAAAAAAGACACCAGAAAAAAATAACAGAGGGAAAGCATTTGAGGTGAGAAGAAATTGTCAGGACGAATGCACTAACCTGATTTGCCTGTTCAGGGCCGTGGGCGGACTCAAGAGCATTGATTAGACCTTCTGACATGAGCAACAGGAAGCCTGTCACGTTGTCCAAAGACTGGCTGCCATGAATCTCTGGCTCTGCGATGATTGGCCTCGTCTTGGCCGCACTGATGGTAGAGGAGGACAGGAGAAGATATATGAGTTGGTAAATTAATGTCAAAGACGAAAGAAAGAAGAAGAAAACTAGAAGGGTGGGGACCAGAAGAAGTGGAAGGAGGAGACAGAAAGTTTACAGGGGGTTGAGAAATTTAGATAAAAGGAAAGACAGTGAATGGTTAAGTCTGGAGGAGAAACTGAGAGACGGTATGGATGGAGAAAGGAGGAGGAACTGAGAGACGGTATGGATGGAGAAAGGAGGAGGAACTGAAAGAGAGACATAAGTGCACCTGACCTAAATACAATAAATCTAGCTAATCTCATAGATCCAAGGAATAGCTTATACTTTTACTACATCAAATTTCCTGCACTCTCTTTGATGGCACTAAGGAGGAAATTCTATAAAGATTCTATTGTGTGTTTTATTGAGGATCATACTTGGAATGACTCAGAGATATGTGAGCCTGATTTGCTTGGCCTGCACAGCAGACAGGAACAGGAAATGAGACGTGTGAGAGAGGGGGCCCCGGATTGTGGAATTTTGAGAGTCTCAGCTGTGGTAAAACTGAGGGCTGGAACAGTGTCAGATCTGATAATAAAGCCTCCACTGTCCAGGTACCTCTGAGTTCACACACAGTTACAGAGACAAAAAGGGATTCTACTCTGAAATGTTTAATTTGCTGCCTCAGTGTGACATTTAGGGAAATATGATGATCCCCGTCTTGTCCAGAGGGAAATGAGAGGATTGATACCACTCTCAATGTGTAAACAATTGTTTAGCTGAGCAAAAAGACTGGGGAAACAGCTAGCCTGTCTCTGTTAAAAAACATCTGCCTACCAGCATATCTAAATTTCACTGGTTAACACATTATATGTAATTTCTTTGTCATCACCATTAAGCAACCATAGACTCTGAGACTTCAGGAAGTCATTGTGCTCAGCCAAGAAATGGCTACAGCACATAACTCCTCCTCCTGGTTATGGATTAAACAAACAAGCTACAACATATTAATTAGTGAACTTTATATCTTAAGGTAAGCAGGTTGTAGAGACAGATTAGCTGTTTCTCTACATATCTAATGAGAAATGTTTTTTTTTCTATTTCTTGATACTTCTGAATAGTCAGACAAGGAAACAACAGGAAAAGATGGACAGACTATAGGTTTAAATTTCAGTGGTTCAATATTTCTAGCTGACTACTAATTTTACCATTCAGACAGTTGGCAAACATAACACCAATTCAAAAAGTAGACTGAGCTAGGAGAACCAAACAAGAAAAAGGAGTGGGGGAGCTGAGGATACAAAAGTGCAATATGAACAGAATGCAGAATGTGTATTCATGGTTTTTGAATTGTGGCTTCACCTGAGCAGGTCAATTTCATTGTAGTTGAATTTGACCCTGTAGTCTCCCAGCCTCCTGGTGCTACTCTGTCCCCCTATCTGCCCCGCCTGCCTCACACGAGCTGAATCCACACCTAGAAGAGAGGGGAAGAGAGTCATTAGGGAGGAGGATGAGGGGGAGCATCAAGTGGGGACAGACAGGAGATGAGTTTTAGGCGGGTAAGAGAGCAAGCAAGAGATTTTGTGTGGGGGAGGAAAGGACAAAGCAATAAGACAAGAGCAATGTCTTCAAAGTAGAAGTGGGAGGTGGGGGTGGGAGGCAGAGAGGAATGCATATGTGTGTTCGGGGGTGGATGAAAATATGAGGGGAGAGGTCACCTTGAACTGGGTTAATGGAATGACTGCCATTTCATTTAAATCATTCAGAGGTGGGCCTGAACAACAGAATAATTATGTGACTCCCAACTGGCAGAGACAGAGAGAAGGAGCAAGAGAACAAAGAGAGACAGAGCTCTGCCTGCTCATCTAATGTTGAGGCCTGAAATGCTGGGAAACAATGCAGATAATTCTCTATTATATGTATTGCAGGTGCCAGGCTGCACCTAATGCCTATTCTACAAAGATAATCACAATGTATGTATTTTCTGTTATATACACAATCCTCATTACTGGACCATTAACCTGGCTGTCGACAGTAGATAGATGACTGTGAGTGTCTCTATGCCAGCTAGTCTGCACTAATGGCTGTGTCTATGTCGGCCTGTGTATCCTGCACAGAAACCAAGATATGAAATATGGAGTACGTCTGAATGTACTTAGGGTGCTGTAATAATCAGATTTTTTTCTATACCAGTACAACTAAAGCTAAACTAAAGAGTTCATATGTGAAAACAGCTCTAAAATACCATTCTGTCTATTCATCAGCCAGATGCACTGACATTACTAAATGAAAGATAAAACAAAATCCAAATTCCAATCCAAAAAGCTTTTCCTCAAAGTCAAAATGAAACTGAAATTGACTGGAATTAAAAAAATAAAAATTTTTGGCTAATATCCATTTTTGTCTTTGCTGGGATTAATTCCAGTCTTGAAAAATCTCAAAGCAGTCATCTTAGAACATGGGGAGGGGGGCAGCACCGCTACAAATATTTGCTGAATTGTGGATGTTGTGATAAGTCAGGAAATTTAAAACCGACCAATGAGTTAATAGTGCAGAAATTAAGAAAAACTTATTTAGCTATTCCTAAAATATTATGGGAAATAAATCTCAACTGAAGAAGTGCACCAAACTAACTTGGGTCAAAAGGTGTATCTGTGTTCCATTGTGTCATCTGTCTATGTAACTATCTGTGTCTTACCCAGAGCAGCCAGTCTCTGCAGCTCATCCTCGTTGTCTGTGCTGTGTGGTCTGCCAATCTGGAGAACCTGGTTCTGGCCATCGCTGCTGGATTTACACAGCAGTGCTCTGTTGGTACCTGGAACCACAGACAAGCATAAAAGTATTAACAAAATGAGAAGGTGAACTGGTGAAATCAGATTGTGGTCTGAAGTTATAATTAAGTATTGAAGTGATTATGGACAAAAGAATCCAGGTTTTAAACAATTAAGTTGGAATATGTCAAATTTTCTATTAAAAACATCCAGTGGGGTACCAGTTTCTTAAATACACAATTACAATCTGACACTGTAGCCAATAATAAATCTCTGTGAAGCATAGAGACCTTCTGCACGGTAGATATTTTACTTGTCATTGTAGAACATTCACATGTGCAACTAATAGCATTAATGATGATCCAAGCTCCAGGTTTTGTGCATGCTTTCTGACTGGCCTTACTTGGACACTTAAATAGAAGAGTCAAAATCCATAAGTTAAAATGTCTGCTATGAAAAAGTCTAGGGCTCTTCTGCAGGTACACCTAAATGGAAAGCAGCCATTATTGTTATCACTTCATCTTGCGTTGAACAAGTCAAAACGTCTGCTGTTAAAAATGTCAGATAAGAGCTGATTCAACACTGTGGTCATTTTTGAGGCTGTGTTTAGTTGCAGTGCTTAATGGGCTAAATTATCCCTACATTGAAAGGTGTTTCTAGTGTTTTAGTGGTTCCAACTCTTTAAAATACAAGAGGGGGTCAGAATTTAAGAAACATCTCAATATAAAGCAGTTGAACATAATACCACCACTAACTGCAGTCACAAAAATGTGTAAGCAATAGGTGAGAGGAATTTACTGTATGCCTGTTAGATTGCAAAATATTGTACAGAAGTACAAAATACACTTGTACCTCAAGTTATGACCTATATTTTTACTTAATGCTAACCGACTCCATAATTAAATATATATAAAAGAATTACAAGAAATGTAATATC
This sequence comes from Lates japonicus, assembly GCA_033238685.1. Classification (NCBI taxonomy): domain Eukaryota; kingdom Metazoa; phylum Chordata; class Actinopteri; family Centropomidae; genus Lates; species Lates japonicus. The sequence goes on along the minus strand of BRZM01000064.1, from coordinate 1,122,299 downwards.
TAAGTTCAAATTGTCTTTTCTCATCATCTTCAACCCCCATTCTTATTTGTCAAACATTTTGCCTCCTAATTTTTCCACACATTAATGATGCAGAGATAGAACTGCACTGTAGTTGTTCTGAGGTGACTCACAGACCCAAACGTCAGCCACTTAATCAGCTAAGAAGCTGTGGTACTTTTAAAAAGCTAAATATTAATCACCGGCTGATGAAGCCACTTTTTGACACATAAGCTGACCAGGGATAGATTAATGATTAATTTACTTTTATATTAACATTTTTAGGCCACTGAGCAGAAGCTCGGTGCACTACCAGACCACAGCCACCTCCACCTAAATTTTAGGCTCTGATAATGCCTGGAGTTGTGTGTGCTGCTTGTCTTATCTGCAGACAAGGCCATTCAACCAGCCACATTATATTGATTCATCTCTATGCCCTCTCAGTAGGGCCATTGTTAAGTTTATTTTAACTCTGTATGTTAAGCAGGCAGTGTTGACATGACATTGTAGTGTCTAACACCAAGTTGTTAGTTACAAAATGCTATCTAGCCATTTAGTAAGCCTGGTTATTGTGTTCATATGTGCAAAAATAAAGTTGTTAAGCTACGTATTAGCAAAGCATAACTATCCATGCCTTTTGTATGTTCATATCTCCTTGGCTCGCTCGCCCACCCACACACACACTCCCACTCCCAGCATATCAAATTATGGGTCAAACGACCTTGACTGTCAAATATATTTCACATCAACACACAGCTGGGAGTGCTTTTTAGAGCACACTTACTCTCATGTTTAAACCTCCCTGGGATTCATGTTCTGTCAACTTTGAACTCTTGACCCTCACACAATGGGCCAGTGGGGAGAACAGTCCTCCTTTCTGCCCACTACTAACCCCCCCAACTATGTGCCATGTCCTTGAGGACAAAAGAAAATGAAATGAGAGAGGGTGAGGGGCTCTTTTCCTTGGCTGCTACAGAATCAAACATGTAAAACATTTAGGGGATTTAGTAAACACTCCAGAACTAGAATGATTACTGATTAAATTGCCCAGTTAGATGAAACACGCCCCATCTATTGCAGCTGGGGTCTGGTACTTTATGGTTAACTTTGATGATTCTTAAGGAGAGATACTTACTCCTCATGGTGTGTCTGTGTGACTGTCTGCCTCCCATAGTCTCATTTGAATTTCCTCACAGTTAAGGACCTAAAATGGCCTGCAGGTTGCTGTAGTAAAATATTAATGACAGATGCTTCTCTTCTGTTCTGCAGCTTAAGGTGTCAGGTAGGAATGTGTACACACAAATACACCCACACACAAATTACAACAAGCTATTGTGCTATTACCCCTGCAGCTGTTTTCTGCAGGACCCTGATTTGGCACCAGAGATTCAAAAACAATGACCAACGTTGTAGGTATGTTTTGAATCAAGAGAGTCAATATGATTCTAACATCTGTCTGAAGGCCACAGAAAACAGAACCTGTGGGAACATTTTTCTGGTTTTCCGTAGAAATAAACTTTCAGCACTGTATGTAGAACACGTGTTTGCTGGCAGGCTGTTTCACTGTGTCTATGTGAGATCTACTGATTTTGGTTTAGGCAGTTCAGAACCATGGCAAATCAGCATTACTGTGTAATGTCTATCAGAATAATCTAGATTATTGTGTGAGATACTTTTGCCTTCCTTCCTTAGGTTGATAAGATCTGTACTTGTATGAATAAGAGCACATGCTGTATATTTCGTAACACTGTCTAGACCCTGAACCTTTGGCTCCAGCTATTTACTAGTGACTATACAAGGAACAATTCATGAATTTTACTGTGCATAAATTGTGTGTAAGCAGCACTAGTTTAACAAGGTTGAGCCTGTGTTTGGCGGTATGTGGGTTGTGTTAGACTCAGATAAACTACCCAAGAGATTGTCAGTGATCCTTAAAAGTTCCAAATTTGTCTTCTTCACTTTCACTGAATGACCCTGTATCACAAAACCCCTGTGTCAGTGGGCATCACCCTGCTAAAGTGGCCTTGAGCAACACACTGAATCCCTAAAAGCAAAAATAGCATTGTTCTGTAGCTGTTGACCTTGTCTTTAAGTGGATCTGCAAGTTTTACAAGACAGTAACTATAACTATATAGCATCTTTACTACAGTGGTTACAGAAAGCTGTGGAATAAAAGGGAACAAATGAGATAAAATGCTTCAACTGGATAACTCATACTTGAGCACCAAGGTATGAAATAAGCAAGAGGCATAGCTTCCCAGCCCAAACCCAGCCCCGCCTGGAGCTGATGCTGTGCATCCAGCATTAGCTTAGGTTGCTAAAAATAGCACCAGTATCCTCTATGTAGAGAAGCAAAAGGAGCATGTGGATGACGGAGGGCTTCAAAAAAGGGTTTTCCTCTGTTAAAAATCTGGCTTCCATTTTGAGAGCCATGTGTCATCATGCACCAGTTTGTGGCATTAGTGACAGATGCCACACCTGCTTCAAGGATTCTGCAAATATCAGAAAATTAAAAAGATAATTTGGTGTTTTAAGATCAGTGCCAGTTAAAGTGAAATATCCTGCCCCAATGTAGCTGGCATGGAATTATATGTACATGTCCCCTACATTGATGTACACCAAGTCTGTTTTTACAGCTACTTTTCCCTATGGTAACCAAACAATTAAATGACTATTAAATAAAGCTGTGCTAGTTCACTCTCTCTGTACATTTCTGTTTTCTTTTGCTTGTGACATAACTATTGTTTACAGTAATCAAAATAGTATCATACAAGTACTATAAAAAGTCAGGTCTATAAAGCAGATTTACATCTGTAAATTCACAGGTGCAGGTCAAAAAGTTCTTAATAGTATGTTCTTTGTCTCTATTTTTTTTTTTTTTCAGACTCTGAAGCGTGAACTGAGCCCCACTAACCTAACTTTTACTTTGAGTCTTCACAGATTACCTTTCAAACTTAAACCTATTTGAAGCCTGACATCTACTGGTGTAAAGCAGATACTGAAGTGGCTGCTGTTTTGGGTTTGGGTAACCATACTGTTGATCACTACTAATTACATTACGTATCAATGTGTTTAATTGCTTTGGTTGCTTATGATGGATGTGTGGTAGCATTTAATATAGAGAAATCTCAGTATTGGCACTATTTAAGTCAGAGTTTGTGTATCAAGGCAACTGTAGCCTGTGTGTCCATACCAACGTTAGCGATGTAGAGCTTGTTGTTGAGGATCAGTGCCACCACGGCTGTAGCTCCTCCTGACACCTCCTGCTCCAACTCCTTGAGACGCTCCTGCACCTTCTGATTCTGAGGAGAAAGCTGGTGGAATGGCACATTCTGACCAGCCAGGAGGAGATGTGGAAGACAGAGGAAGGAGGAGAGGAGAAAGGAAGAGTGGTCAGTAAAGAAAAGGTAGTGAGTGTTAGATGGAAGGAGAGGGGAAGAAGGAAACAAGGAACAAAAAAAATAGGAGGAGTAGGAGTAGGCAGTTTGGAGGATAAAAAGGGGAAATGAGACAAATTATAAAAGAGGAGGTGTGGAATAAAAGAACATTGAGCAAGAGACACGAGAAGAGATGAAAGGCAAGTAGAAACAAGAGGAGAGGGAGGAGTGGTGGAGAAGGAAAAAAGGAGGCAGGACAGGAGGTGAGATGAAAAAGGATTAGAGATGAGTAAGAACACATGAGATAGTAAGCATGAAAGAAAAAGATAAGCAAACAAGAAATAGGTGTGGGAACAGAGAAAAGGGGATTATGAGTAGATGTTCTTCATGAACAAAAAGTGACTAACATCACCTTACAAAAACACCCACACCAGCCACAACATCAGAACTGAATACAACACTATGTGAAGCAGAGTAAACAGAGGAGAGATAATTGACGACTGGCACAAGGGGAAAAATATGGATGGGGGAGAAGCAGAGGCAGAGGAGCAGGGAAAGCTAGATCCAGGGAAGACAAAACTGAGACAGGCTTATCTAATGAAACAGGCTGATGAGACCAATTAGAACATAACAAGCTCATTCTCCAATGGCTGAGCATTAACTCACACTAATGCCCAAATCTGTGGTTGCTATGGAAACCAACAGAGAACTCCTCATCTCAGTTTTCAGCTTAATCTGCCAATATGCTTTAACAGAATGTGGGTGTGCATGTATACCTCACTGTGTGGTAGGATGAAGTTGGACAGGTGAGCCTTTTCAGCCAGAGCATCATCTATTGTCTCAAAGTAGCTCTTCTCCACCACATCAAAGGCCTGCAACACCAATAACATATAGGTGGATCATACACACCATCAATGCCAAGTAACATGCTCCAAATATTGTAGAAATGTATGTGAGAAACAGTATCACTATTGTAAAGTTGATAAAATAATGACTTATAAATGAATCCTCTGTTAATGGAGCAACTGTGTTTAGAGTAGTGTCATGTCAACAGAGTGGGGGCAATATTAGCATCAACATCCACACTGCAGTAAACCACTATCTAACCTGATCAGGTGACCTTGTAAATGTAATGCAGTTTTGCAGCCAAAAACAACAAATACATTTAAGCTGTGGGCAACACTGTGCAACTATGGTTGTTTCTGTTCAATGTAAAACTCTTTGAGCTGCTCTCAATGCACAGATGTAAATTTCATAAAAGCTATAAAAAATATACAATATACTGTTCATACAGTTACTATCAAATGATAATTATTGTCTGTGAGTGCCAAATGTAAAAGATCAATCCATCAGTTAGCTTGTCTATACCCTTACTGGATTGTCAAACTGGAAGCAGAATGTGGCTCCATACTGTTGGACTTGCAAACACAGTGATGTCACATCACTTATGAGGTGTGATAAATTCATCTGATGGTCTTCAACAGAAACACGACTTTCATTTTGTTGTTCATCTCCTTCAGTAATCCCTTTCTGTTTTCTGTACTTTACTGAAATAGAGGCAGGTTAAGAAGCATTTAAAGACCTGCCCATCATCTTTGGAGTGACAGTGTTCTGAATTTTAGCAGTGGGGCTACAATCTTGTTCACATTTGAATCACAGATTTTCCAATCAAAAAGTGACCGTTAAAAGTGTGAGATAATTCATCTATTTCCCACCTTGGAGGATAAAGGTCTATTTCTCACTCCTCCTCAAAAACATCACATTACTTTGCTACGACTTTACACTGCTTTGTAATCATAAACATGTAATATGATAACATGCTGACCTGAGTGAGGATCCTGCGGACGTCGTTGTCTGTGTGATTAGAGTTGAGCTGTCCTAGTAGCAGTTCAGCTGTAAGACACTGCGAGGCAAAACTGGCCACTCTGCTGCCATCATAACCGTTAAAAACCCCATACAGGAAACAGCCATCCTCGCCTCTGATTGGTAGACAAAACACAACCAACAGAAGATTTCTCATATTTGAAAACAACTTAATGGTCCATAGTAGAAACTGACAGGAGATAGATATGTACATAGAAGTATATCTTTTATTTAAATTACCTCAAATGTTGAATTGTGGTCTTACTTTAAACACATCAGAGACAGCCATACATTTAATTTAACTCCTTTCTGCAGTTTATGTGTTTGTTGTTGTTTAACAACTGTCTAACACAGCTGCCTCCATCTCATACAGTACTTGCAGCAACATGACTAAGTATGCCAGTCATCAAAAATCACAGCACATCTCAACAACACTTCAATAAACTCTGCATGTAACAATGTTTAAATACAACTGGTTTATTTACACATTAATTAGACAACCAATACCACACTGCCTAAAGCAAAACCTGTCAAACACATTTCTCTGATTGCACTTTCACAACTGAAGCATCCCTTATCAGCAATGGGAAACCTGCTTTTGCACTGCATGTGTTACACAGGGGGGAAACCACACATCTGGTGGAAGATTCTCTATAATGGGGAAATACTATAATGCTGACATATTAGAACAAGACGTATTATTTACATTCATGGTTCCCTATGACTAAGCAAGAAAGCTTGGCATCTTCTTGTTGTTATTCACCATTAGTTATCATAAGGTAATGAATGGAGGTGTATTTGGGTCAGCAGGTTTCCAACCATTAGAAACTTAGTTTTTAAAGCCCTGTGGAAGACACACGATCCCTAACAGCCCGAGGGACCTCTTTCAAAGTCGGTACCAATATCACAATGCTATCAGTTGGATAAAGAACAGGTAGTTTGGTAACTTTGCATGAAACAGGTATTCATTTACTGTATGGCATTCATATGGGTGACTCCCACCTGGTGAAGACTGAAAAAAGCTCAACTTGGCAACTGAAATGATGAATCACTGTTAGTTTGTCCTCAACAGTTATGATTCCAGGATTGACATGATTTTAGATTAAATTTTGAAGGCTCACCTGAACCTGAGGTGTCCATCCTCGTTGGGATGGCTCTGTGTTCCTTTACCATCTGGACTGTACACACAGTTGGGGGCTGTGCCAACACCACACATCTGACACAGCGGAAGGTCATCTGTCCAGCTCTGATGCTGCTAGGGCAAAAAGGGAATAAGGAAAAGGTTCTTACTCCATAAATAAATTGTGATCTATAGAGATAATCTGTTTCAGGTCAACTAGTACAAGCAAATACCAATCATTTATATTCGCTTTAACCACCCCATGAAACCCAACTGTTTCCAGGATAGGTAAATATTATAGACTGCATTTGTCTGCATGAAATATCTGATAATTGACAAAAATTACAACTCTAGTTTTATTTTCAACTCTCCATGCCCACAGTAGAGACCGACACCGTCTCCGCAGGTTGTCAATGAAACCACAAAACACAGACCCCAGTCTGACAGGACCCAGCAGGAAACATCCACTATTTTAACAATCACAAGTAGCACAGTTTCTAGGGTATAATTTAAGTTCAAACATATTGAAGTGATTGTCGCCTCACACAAACTGATAACTTAAATTTTAAATTAAAGTCAATCATTTGTTCATTGTGTTTGTTTACAAAGTAGCTAGTTAGCCAATTCGGATTAAAGGCTAACTCCCACAAGGTGTGTGAGACATGCCGGGCGATGCAGAGAGAGCACCAGTCACACCCTCCACTTACTTTTAGTAATATCCACTGCCTTTGGTGATTAGACAATGATATATCGCATTAGTTTGAGATTACATTTGGGGTAGCTAGCTAACTGTTAGCAAACCTCTTAATAAGCTCAACTAAATTAGCTAGCAGTCACATCACTGACTCACACGAAACACCATTTAACGAAACAAAAACTGCAAAGACGACTAAGAGGAAGATAAATGAGAGCGAAGCACGCTCCAGTAATAGTTAAACAGTGACAATACAGGTTGGTGAAAGTAACAACTAGTTAAGTTTTCACTTACGCTCTGCATTAAATTCCTACGCTGAGCCGCCATGTTGGACGGGAGTCGCTGCGTTCACGGATTCATCGCAAGGTTCAAATTCGTGGCCGCTGTATCATTTCTCAGTTACTTACGTGACTACGAAGAGACAACGCTTGAATTTGCGTTTAGCTTTTGTTCTCAATTCATTCCACAATCATTGACTCAATATTTTTCGATCAGGAGTTGACACAAACTTCATTCTTCTAAGCATATTCTCTCCTGACGTCCTCTGGCGTTAGATTTACCGCTCCAATGGCTCATCAATGGTCTTCGAAATTTCCGACAGCACTTTAAGGCAGCATCTGTATTCTCGTCGAGCTCCTACATTTTTATTTGTTTTTTTGCGAAAATATACATGTTCCCTGCACAGTTGCTATTTTAAATGTTTAGAGTATACTTCGTAATTTGTTTTATTCTCAAAACGGTAAAGAACAAAAATAAAATAAACTTCCGGTTTGTTGTTGCCTGGTTGCTACGCTTGATTACTTTGACAATATCGCCACCGTATGGATTTATTTTGAACTGCAATTTTGCCTTTTGTGCATCATTATTGTTATAATCTTATCTGTAGCTTACTAAGATGTCTGTATTTGAATTCGCACTGTCTGCATCCTGCTGTGACAGTACTCAGTGTATCTAATAATCTAATACCGATTGTTTTAGAAATTTAAAGCAAGTGTGTATTTGTATTATGTACCTACATAACTTTTAGGTATTGTTAGAGGCTATGTGAGAGGCTATATTAGGCATGGAGTGTGAGAAACACTGGAATCCTCTCTCATGGAAACTATCCATGAAAGAGATGTTGTTTTTTTTCCTAACAGTGTCATTGTATGTTAACAGGTTATAAAAAGGGGGTAGTAATGAAAATGCAACTAAGATACAAAAATCCCAGACCAGTCAATCATATATTTATCAGTATTTTCTTTATTTTTATTGGTTAAAATCAAACACATCAAAAACATACATTTGTACACAATCTTTTTCTTAATTCTTACCTTGCTTTTTTAAAACAGATTTCACAGAGGAACATCACACATTTCTAAGTCTACACTGTTGTACAGTATAAAGTATATATGTGCATATACTTTGACAAATTTGGTCACATTTTTTGTTGCTGTATTTTTATAGTTAGTATTATTATTCCAAAATAAAAACATCTCCTTACCCTGAAAGCAACATAAAGGATGAGGCATGGATGGCCTCACCATATATCTTATCACAATAACACTCAACAGACCATAGATTTTCTTTCTTTTGTCTTTTCCTTTTTTATACAGAACTAGCATAATGCCCTAAAATAAAGCGTAATCTTTTGTTAAACACTATAATATACTGAATTATAGATTTACATGTATTTATAGAGAGATAGATATTCTTCATTCTTTAAGAAAATGGAACAATGCATGTTCATAAATACTCAGGATGTTCAGGTTGCCTCATCTTTAGATGTACTGAGGTAAGGTGGAAAACAATAGATAACCTGCAGTTCTTCAGTACAGTATGTTGTCTGTAGACCTGTTGATTTTGTGTCATTTGGAACGCTCTGTAATGGTGTCAAATGTTCGGTTTTATTCAGGACTTACGTGCTTACGTGAAAAATATTCTATTAACTGTACTTTCACCCTAAAGATGCCAAAAGAGTGAAAAAGTGTGATCCTGTGCATGTTGGGTTTATATGTTGCCCTGTGTTGGTTGGATTTTGCTTGGCAGTCAGCACTAAGGCAACAATTGAGGAGAGAAAAAGCGGGTTCTTCAGGGAAACAAGAAAACACAAACATCCACACATCAGTTTAAAAAAACAAACAAACAAACAAAAAATAACAGAGGACACTTCAACACACCCAGACACACTCCCATTTCACAGTTGAGGGGATTAGTTGCCAGTTATGCCACTATGCTGATATCCTGTAATGCACCTATGGAGTTTTGTCAGCAGACATTTGTCTTGTATCTGTTCAAAATCAATATGCTGTGGACCTGTGCTTAGATGTTTGTGTATTTATCTTGTGTGTTTGTTTGAAGGTATTTTGAATTCTGAACACTGATCGCAGACATTTTGCTGACTGATAGCAGACCTCAGAAGATGAAGGCAATGTGGTCACAAGCACTGATCTGCTACAGTGTGACCATTTCTGCAAACACTTGACCTCCCTGTTGTTTCTCAAGCCCTCAACTCTCCTTAATACTTCCAATCGTATCCAACGTCTCTCCCATTCCACAACTCCTTCCCATGAATGTCCTGAACCCTTTGCTGTTGTTCTAGCTGCAGACTCATACATGATTGACCACTTATCGCACCCCTTGCTTTTACCTGTCCTTCCCCAAAATCTGGAAAGTTGCCCAAAATTTCAGACCTAGAGACAAATTCTGTTGTTTGTCCTACAGAAATAGATTTTTAAGTCCAATAGCTGAACTGCCAAAGGGATTAAATGCACTGTCTTCCCTCTGGTGAGGCTGATACATCAGCTAAGCACATAATTCCAAGCATGTACAAGTAAATATCAGTGGATCAAAACTGAAACAATACTGCACTGTTCTGACCCAGTGTTGGTGTTATTTATACTACTGTCGGGTTATTTACTCAAGGTAAAATATAGTAACGCTCTTTTTAAACCCACATGTCACCATTTGTCACTGATTGTTAACATGTATCCTCTGCATTTTTGAATGTCAAATGCATGTTTTGTACGACTAACAATACATTTGTAAGGGTTTTAGGGTAAAATCTGAACTTGTGTCTAACACTGGGTCAAAACTACCCACTGGTACTGGTAAGGTTAACTTAGTATTGCATTAGTTCAAAACTGACCCACAGAAACAATACAAACTGCTCTAAATAAGAAACTTTGGGCAACATCAACCAGATCCTCCCCACAACATATATATATCTACCCCCCACCATCTCAATAGTCTTGACGCTGGTAGCCTCCAGTGCCGTCAAATGCCCCATCGTTGTTGGCCTGGCCCCCTCCTCCTCCTGGGCTCTCTAGGTCATCCCCTCCGAAGGAGGTGTAGGGGGCTCCAGCTGCATCCTGGCTGGGGTCCGTGTATTCCTGGGAGAAAAGGGCTGAGTCAGCCCCCAGCTTGTACCTCTGGAAGGCCAGGAAGGACTGGCCCGCCTTGGATAGGTGATCGGAGATGGAGAAGGACAAGGAGGCAAAAAAAGGTGCGTAGACGGTGATTGAAAGGTGCAGAGATAAATGTTGAAGCATAGATGGAGTAGTGTTAAAGCAGAGGGGGACAAGAGAGAGAAAAGAGAGAGAGAGGGAAACATTGATTAGTTGGCTGGAAAGCTTGTGAAGCATATTAGATAGTTAGAGTGAGTAATTTAGTCAGTCAGAGCAGGTTAGTTCTTCAGACAGCAGAGCAAAACAGGCTATTTATCCACTGCTCAGCTCCATAGTGAGGAACAAAATACCAGTACAGTCCACACTGACATTCAAGTGAGTCTGTGTGCATTATTAAACAGCTGAGGCCCTGCCCTGTAAAACATCATAAGTCTCTCTTTAGTCAATAATTAGAGATATTTTGAGACAACAGCGTGCAGAAGCCAGATATCATGAGTATTCAGAGCAAACAAAGACACTCACACAGAGAAAGACAAAACCAGAGAGAGAGTTGAGCTGATTTAAGCTCCAAGTTCTGGGAAGTTTCATGGGGAAGTTTTATTTACTCAAGTGTCTCGGCTCATCAGACGTTGCAGACAGACTGACTCTGCTTAAACAGTTTGACTCTTTCAGTCTGAATCACCAGCCTGTCTTTGGTCCATCACATGATATCACATTTTACAGACCAAACCCTGAATGTTTCAGATTTTCTGTTAATATGGATGTGGAACATTTTAATGTGGTACTTTTGTAATAAAACATATTCATGGCTCATCCAGTAAGACTAATACTTCAGTTAAACTGTTTTTAAAACTTACTACATAAACTATGTAATCAATCTCAAAAAGCTATTAAAAACACTAGTAATCTTTTTTCCATGTTTGGGCTGAGAGTTAGATGAGAAGACTGATACCACTTTAATTGCTGTCAGTGAAATATAAAGTTTCAGCCAGCAGCAAAGCTTTATGTTAAGCTAAGCTAATCAGATGTTGGTTTCAGCTTCATATTGAACACGCATATATGGGCGTAGTATTGATCTTTTCATCTAACTGTCCGCCCCAAATGTAAATAAATGCATTTCCCAAAATGTCCAACTTTAAGCTTTAAGTTATGGAGTCAAGGGCAGAGGATAAGGCTTTGAATGTAGCTTCAAAAACAAAATTCAAAAAGAGTACAAAACTCATTGAAAATTGTTACAGAGAAAAAAAAACTCTCCTCTCAATAAGTATGACCCTTTCAGCAAAAAACAAGAGATCAACTATAGTGTAAACCTTTACATTAATGATGAAGAAGGATGTGGTGGCCTGCCCCGTAAATTGAGACTGCACTTGTTTAAAGACTCCAGGTTTGGTGTTGAAGCCACAGCTGTACAAAGTACATACATGTCATACAGCTAGCTACCTCAGCAACAAACTGCTGTGCAGCCTGCTTTGAGTATGAAGTAAAAACTGGACAAAAACCAAAACAGAAAACCACACGGCATAAAGTTTCTGCAAGTAAACATCTCTGAATTTAAGAACCAAATATTCAAACATTTAAACATTCAGCTTGCATGCTTTTTTACTTATTTTTCTATCAACATTTTGAAATAGACATCTACATGAATAAGTAATATCAGTTTTTGGTTTAGGAGTATTTTAAAATTCCAGCGGGCAGGGAGCTCTCCTTCTAAAAAGGATTACAGGAACTGAAGTAGGTAAATCAAGGCAAATCTCAGCATTTGGCAATGTAACTGTTGAGTCATCGGTATTGATCAACTATTGACTCAACCCACCTGCACATGCATTATCATTATAATGTGCTTGAGTCAGGAAATAAGTTATTTCATTATGGTAAGCAAAACACTGAGCAAACATCTTACTGGCAACAGTGATGGTACAATCGTTCCTCTTACTGCTGGATTACAAATACACTCACTTCCAGCAGTATTTGATGTTACTGGGTGCCCTTAAACAAATGCAACCACAGTCAAGGAGTGTATAGGACCAGCTGCAGAGGGTTAAGGCAACAGGGGGAGAAGACAGAGCAGAGTCAGACTAAAGGTTGATGAGGCTGAGAGGGGAACAGCTTGGTGTATTCCTCTTCAAATGACACATTCTTAAACTTCTCCATAGAGAAGAGAGCCTGGGCGCCCTGTTGGAACAACATGCACACACTTAATGAGTTCACATGTACATTAACTTCAATAAAAATGTTCACACACATCCACACACCAACCAGAAAGGCATACACCTTTATATAGCTCAATGGCTATATTGGCAAGTAGATGAAGGGAAAAGCGAATCACAGTTTTAGGTGGTCACTCCCTTCTTAGGCCATCCACAGGACAGTACCAAACTTTAAATGAAAGTGTCCACCTAATGGCAGGTGTAATGTCATGCTGTGCTACACTGTAGACCAGTGAGGTGTGGAGGGTCTTACCCAGGTGAAGATGGAGAAGAAGGAGAAGGTGATGGCTGCTCGGGCAGCATCACCCCCCTCCCTCAGCGGGTTGTCCTCATCCTTGGTCACCTGCCACTGGTTGGCCAAGAAGCAGAAACCCACAAACCACATGAAGGACCAGAATGCTAGAGAGAGAAAAATACAAAAACACTGTTACAATAATGATAAAGATGTTATAAGACACCACCTGATGTATAGTGTTTTCTCTTTCTCTTCTTTTAGAGATAAACAGTAACCAAAAAGCAATGAAAGCATTATTACTTCTTGCTGAGAGTTAAATGAAATCAATACCACTCTCATTACTCTGCTCAAAAAATTAAGCTCAAGCCAGCAGTTGGTTAGCTTAGCATAAAGACTGTAGGACAACACTTCTAAATCTCACTAATTAACACACAAAAAAGCACAGAAAACAGGGTCAAAGGATGGAAAGGGTTGTACGCTGTATATATTGTATATTGATTTTGGGCTGTAAAAGAAAAGACCTTGACTTGACCCTTGGCAGGACAAAAAACTGCTATAACTGGAAGTCTAAAGTGAGCTGAATTTAACTTTCTATCATTAGTATAACAGTGAAGAAGACTGTGAAGACAAGCAACTGAAAACAAGAGACCTATCTCATCCACTGCAGTTGGAAGTGTGGCAGTGAGGGAGGAAACAGATCAAGCTTAATTAGAAACACCCAGGTCCGATCAGGACTTGTACCATGTACATGGACATGCACCATCCCTTGTTTCGGTAAGATACAAAGCATCTCATAACATAGACATGGCTGGAGACAGAGAGGTGTGTGAGTGATGAAAACATGGAAGGAGAATCTTGTCTATGACAGGAATGGCCTCATTACCCGACTCAACACTTGACTAGCTTGTCATCATGTCTGCAGCAGAGAAGGAGAGGAAGCCACTGTCAGAGACACCAAAGGACAATGTCTCAGAGCCTTGTTAGCACCAGGAGAGTACTCCTCTACTTATTATCCCTCTCACATCTCCTCTCCTTTTGTTGTGATGATAACCTAACTATGTATGCCATTTTTCCCAGACTGAAAAGAGTGCTCACATTTTCTCTTGAGAGAGAGAATCAGCTGGAAAAAAACTGTACAGGAATAAGGAAAGCTCTCTGATTCTGATAACCTAAGAAGCTAAGCAAACCATGACCCCCTGGCCCAAAACACTGTTTTATAGTAGCACAAAAATGTTATTACTTGTGTGAAATAATACGACTATATGACTGTGGAAGAGCATGTGCTGCTCATTCTGCCTACTCAACATTTCCTCTTATTTTTAAAAAACTTCACTATGCTCAAAAAGTTTAGACTTATTTCAAATTTATCAAATATAAAGAAACATTTTACTTTAACAGAGATAATCTAAGATGATAGTAATATACTTAAAGGATATGTAGATAATGTCTTTACCTGACACCCCGATATCAGCCAGCACAGCCTTCTTGCGGTCTTTGACGCTGCTGATCTGGGGGAAGTATACGTCCAGAGCCAGGAAGGCCATGCAGCAGAGAAAGGCCATGGAGCCCATAAAGACGCCATAATTACAGGCGTTCTGGTTGTGGTTGAAGATGCAATGCTCCTCCCCTTCCTTAGGGAGGTTGATGTAGCCCTCATTGGCGATGCAGCCAAAGATCACGATGGAGAAGAGCTGCAGAGAAAAAGAAAAGAAGGGATAGGGCTGTGTGAGAAGAATAAGGTAGCCCTGTGTAGACCACAGTACTGTCAGGAAAGGGCAGAATATGGTAAACTAAAAGACCCACGCCTACCATTTTTAAGACCATGTACCAGCATAGCATGCACATCAGGATACACCACTCTCCTAGCAGCACCTGCATCACTTTCACTCCACAAATCAGCACAAACTAGCAACTGTGCTTTGACTACTTCTGTCTGTTCAGCACATCTGCTGTGTGCTACAGACAACTGATGCATTCATTCATTGTCTTAATTGGCTTTACTACAGTTTTACTGTGGTGAGTTTTTTATACATCAAGTAAATGTTGGTGTTAATGTGTATATCATTACATTACATACCATTGTACATCCTATTTTTTCTTGTACTTTCATAATGACTGATTGCTCCTGAACACTTATTACTTATTAAGAGAATGAGCAAATATTCCTGCACCGCCACCTCAACCCACTTCTCCAGTTGCATGTTTTGTAATAATTCATAAAAGCCCTTTACAGCCCAAAAGAATACCACCTGCTGTAGTCAGATGGTATATTTAGACTGCCTGGGTAATTTATGAATAAGAAAACACTTCAGCGTGACGCTCTCAGCCCATAATGTCACGACAACCCTGCAGGGGAGTTTCATGAATAATCCCTCATGTCTTTTTCAAATAGTTTTGTCCAATGTGCCTCTGGGTTTTCTCTGAAAATATGGAGTTTGACTGTGGAAAAATTAGCCTTTCTCTGCTGTACTGCAATTTAGTATGACAGCTACTCAACACACAATGATATGAATAATACATATTAATGTTTAGTGAAAATCTAATGAAATTACAGACAGCGTGTTAAAGTTAAAAAAAAACACTTCATCATCTTCTGGTGAGGGAAATTACCCCTCCAATATCTGCACTTTGTTCAGATAATTGCAAATATTATTGCTCCTGTACTGGTTGTCTTTTCTGCCCAGGGACAGCGGGTGCAATGATTTGACTTATGCATTATCGCTACTAAACAAAGAGTAAGTAAAACTAAATTCCCTACCACCTTTTACAGATCACTCAATCTTGTCATGTTGTGCTATCAATCATTTCAAAAAAAGCATCTTTAACCTTTTTTGCACCTCACACTGGCGACCTCCGCCAAATACTGGAGTATCATGTAATATTCTGAACGGTACCACAGATGCACTGCATACTAGCATCATTATGTCTTTGAATGCCAGATAATATTGGATGTCTGCATCAACTTGTTAGCTAAATCAGCACAGCAAAGAACACACACGGGGCATTTCTTCTCTTCTTCAACAGAATCATCAGATATCTTTTGAACCATTTGTCTTTTTTCATGGAGGAAAAGTTCAACATTTTGGGAAATAAAGATTAAAGTGAGAAGATGAATACCACTTTCATCTATCTGTTCAATTAAAGGCTACAGCCAGCAAAGCATAAAGACTGGAAACAGAGGGAGACGGTTATGGTCTATTCAAAGGTAACAAAATCCTCATTTACACTGCAGTTTTTGTAAGAGTTAAACAAACAAGATATAAAATGTCAATTTGAGAGCTTTAGATGAGAATAAGGTATAAAATATCATTTATTATTATTATTATAGCTTTTTACCAAGTGATCCTCTAATCTTGGACAGGCTTTGTGTTGCGTTACCTTTAACGTAATAACATTTATGACCCTGAGGAGGAGGGACAACAACAGTGACAAAATGGAGTCAATGAAAGGAGGTTACTATGATAGCATCTGATCCCTCGCTCCTTTACGCTCCCTCTGCATTCCTCTCCTTTCATCCTCTCTCCTCTGCCCTTTCTTTTATGTTCTTCTCCTCTCCTGTCTGCCTGTGCCTGGAGGAGCGGAGACACAAAGGGCTACAAAATGGAGTCAATAACATGAGCAGGTTACTAAGACACCATCTAATCCCTCTCTCCTCTCCTCTCCTCTCCTCTCCTCTCCTCTCAGCACAGTATCACAGAAACACCCTTTCTGAGGTCATAACTATGAGACCACACACACATACAAACACCCACAGTCTTAGTATTCCACCCTGCAGTGCAGTGTAGCAGTCTACTTTGTACTTCCAATTGATAACAGCGGATCAGACAACTTCATCCAACTGACAAACCCTCAGACCAAACCTCCAGGGACTTAGTTCTGTCTGGATAAGGCCGAGGCTGAGTGTGTTTATGTTTGCCTGTAGTCTGTGTGTGGATTTTGCTGTGGTGAGTGACAGATTCTGAATATGTGTGTGTGTGTATGCACTTGAGAGACACAGAAAGCTAGAAGCGTATTCTCCCATCTCCCCTCGTTACTGGCCCTGCCTCTGCCCACAAGTGTTCTTGAGAAAAATGAGCGCACTCCGACACACACACACACACACACACACACACACACACACACACACACACA